>JAQQAF010000004.1:26964899-27564899 GCA_029747655.1 Ensete ventricosum | reverse complement strand
CTTCTTGATTGTGTTTTTCATCTTCGGTGCACCATAGCTTCTTGCGTTCATCGCAGCAGGTTTTGTCTATTTTAAGGTTTTTATTCATATTCATTAAATTTTTTGGTTCTTTTATCAAGAGTTCATGGCCAAGGTTCACATCACTCGAGGAGTCGTGTGTTCTCTTTAGTTCTAATTCCTTCCTGTCCTTTGGAAGGTGTTCTTGGGTTCTCAATGTCAAATTTTTCTTGCTCTTAGGAAGGTATTCTTCTTATTCATTTTTGTAAGATATTTTGTTTAATGATTCATTTAGATTTAGTGTGCTTTCATGTGTTAATTCTAATGTATGCTAAATCTCAAAAGTCGAATCACAAGAAGAAATTCGATCAAATTTATTTTTGTTAAGAGCACAATATAAGGCATTCATAGTCTTGGCATTTAAAGAAAATATTTGTTTTTTTAATCATTTCAATCATTTATTAGATTGGATGACTTTTGAAAATCTTTTTCAACAATACACCACAAATCAAAATTTATCAAAATAAAAAAGATGTGCATTCAAATTTTCTAAGATGTGTAGTCCGTCGCATTGAACATCAGAGAACATGTGATAGAAAGTACCTCTTGATTGCCAACAAAAGTCATCTCTTTTGGATTTTAAGCCAATTAGAAAGAAACGTGGCTCTGATACCAATTATTAGGATCAAAGCAGTACTAAGAGGGGCGGAGGGATGTGAATTAGTTCTTATAAAAATTTCACTTCGATTTAAATACTCACTCAATAAAAATTATATCGAAAATACGTTTAAGCATAAAGATGTGTTTAAGCGTAGAGATGTGTTTAAGCATAGAGATATGTATAAGCATAAAGATATTTGTAAGAGTGCAAGTAAAGGTAGCAGACAATTAAGCAATAAACATAATGATCAAAGAAGAGGAAGTAAACTGATTTTATAGTGGTTCGGTCCCCTTGACCTACGTCCACTCCCGTTTCTCTTCACTTGAGTCCATCGGCTTCCACTCCTAATCTTTTTCAATTGGCAAAGATCAAGCACCCCTCTTACAGCTCTATTCTCCTTTTATAGGTTCAGGAGATAACCTTTACAATTCTCTCAGTTCTCCCTTAAACAAAAACTACACAAGAAGAAATGAGGTGAGCTCTCAAGGGATTACAACAACGTTTTCACTCTTGATTTTTGCTCATTCACCAGCAAGAAAGGATGGGATATTTATAGGCCCCAATTGAATTCAAAAGTGGAGCCAAAAATCAATTTTTATGTGTTCCCGAGGTGCTAGTCTCGAAGACTGCGTTTTGGGCGATTCAACCGCCAGACATAGTCTGGCAGACTGTGTCTGGGTGGTTTAGACGCCTGACAATCTAGGAGACCATGTTTGAGCAATTCAACCGCCTGACTGTCACGAACGAACGTCGCTCAACCGCAACATCTTCGCCCCGTGAACCGTTCGTTGCTTTTTCTTGCTTGTACATATGTTTGGCAGTTTGTTTTGTCTTGAGTTTATGTGTTTTTACATAAGAAATGTGACCGAAAGTAGTGTAGAAGGCTGTAGAACGATCATTCGCTGCACAGAACCAAAACAACCCAAAACAACCCACTTTTTGGGTCTTTTTCGTGTGCCACAGTAACCTTTCTGAGCGGTACGAAATGTCAGCCATTTCAGCACCTTGAAACCCCCCGGGTGGCACCGGGCTGGATAGGGCTCCAGGTATATGTCGGTCGTAGGCGTTCATCAACAATTGAACTTGTCTTACGTCCGATACCTTAGGAACCGTCGTTTGCAGACTTACGACCATTCCTACAACCCTCCAAAGTCGCTCTCTTTCTCTCTTTTCTCAGCTGCACTCGAGGTGTTCGACAAATTGCTTGTATAGCTTTTCGCTTTGCGAGACGCTGGGACGTGTCCATCGCTCTCTTCTAAGCTAATCAACTTCTTCTTTGCAGGTCCTACGGGACCTTAAGAGGTTGTAAGAGGGCTGACCCTGTGCGGATAGATAACGCTTTGGGCGTTTCATGACTTAGGCAATCCCAGCTAAGTCCAGAACAGTGGGCAAGGTTGCTTCACGACTTAGGCAATTTCAGCTAAGTCTTCGGGAGTGTCGCAAGGGTGCCGCACGGCTTAGGCAAATTCAGCTAAGTCTGTGACAGTGTGGCATCAGAGCTGGCAAGCAATTCAAACGAACAGCGAAGAAGATTCATAATTTTGCCATGGTGAAACATCGTGGTGAATCAAGCAAGATGGGGCAAGCAGGACCCTTGCTCCAAGCAGCCGCAAGTGGGCTGCAAGTGCAAACTCGCTCGCAAACTGCTGGAGCCGCTTATGAGGAGCGCGATAGTGAACAAGACGAGCGTGAAGTTGGGTATTCTCCACGAAGGGAGTAGGCGCCATCTGGAGCGCCAACCGGGAAGAAGGGCCACAAAGAGAGATTTACAATGGCGGAAACCCGCCTCGATGTTCTTGAAGTGAGCGTGGAGGAACTCTACCAAGGCCAACGAAGGCTACTTGGGGTAGAGAGCTCGCAAGAACAAGCTGAATCTCAGATCAAGAAAGTTGAATCCCTGATTGATCAACTGACAGAGGACACCAAAGATTCTGTACGACATCTACATAAAGTTGTGGCAGAACTCATGGCTAAGGTGATGGTGTTAACAAGGACTCTTGATGCGGGAGGGAACAACACCCACGCTGCGCCACCACAACACTTCAGAGCACCGGAGCCACAGTGCTACGGAGGTGCTAGGGATGCCAAAGAGCTTGAAAATTTCTTGTTCGACATGGAACAGTATTTTCGTGCTACAAGGCTCGATTATGAAGAAACCAAAGTTGCTATAGCAACAATGTATCTGAATGGGGATGCAAAACTTTAGTGGCGAACCCGTTGGGAAGAGATCCAGCAAGGCCGATGTCAAGTGGATACATGGGGAGACTTGAAGTGAGAGTTGAGAACTCAGTTCTTGCCTGAGAACACAGAGTTTGTCGCAAGAAGGAAACTGAGACAACTCCGCTAGAGTACAACAATCTGAGACTATGTTAAACAATTTTCAGCACTGATGCTGGATATATGGGACATGTCTGAGAAAGACAAGCTATTCAGCTTCCTCGATGGCTTGAAGCCATGGGCACAACAAGAACTACATCGGAGGAATATCACCGACGTAGTCGGGGTAATTGCAGCCGCGGAAAGGCTGACTGACTTTGTTTCTTCAGAGGATTCAAGAAAGAATAAACACTCTTCGGGAAATCGCCCATCAAAATACTCTCGAGCGAAGAAGTGTGAGGGCGAGCAAAAGAAGAAGAATTTTCACAAGGGCCGAGCTCAAGAGGTAGAGTCCCAAAGTCTAGTGGATGCTTCTTGTGTGGAGGACCACACAAAGCAATGGAGTGCGCACAAAAACAGGCACTCAATGCTTTAACGGCATCGGTTCTACCCCATAAGTCAGACAAGGGCAAAGCTATCGCCCTTAGTTCGAGCAGTTCTGACTCCAGTAGCGACAATGAGGCATCGCAAGGACCCAGGATGCGAGTAATACGTTTGTTGAATGCGTTGCGGGGTCAAGTGGGGGAGAACACAAAGGCAAAGCCACTGAAGGCAGGAAACAACGAGTTGATGTATGTGGACATCAAGCTTAATGGCCGAACAACTCATGCAATGGTGGACACGGGTGCGACCCATAATTTTATTGCCGATCGTGAAGCTAAGCGACTTGGATTAATCTTGGAGAAGAGCCCAAGTCATATGAAGGCGGTGAACTCAGAGGCCAAGCGGATCTCCGGACAAGCAAAAGGGATCCCCATCAAGATCGGGACATGGAGCGGGAGCACAAACATGATGGCAGTGCCACTAGACGACTTCCAAGTGATTCTCGGAATGGAGTTTATGCACGCAGCGAAGTTGGTGCCAGTACCGTTCCTGAACTTCTTGTGTCTAATGGGAGGTGACGATCCCTGCATGGTTCCAGTTTCTCGGGGAGGAACCAAGGACCTACAACAAATATCGGCTTTACAATTGAAGAAAGGGGTACGAAAAGATGAATCAACCTTTGTAGCTGCTATGAAGCTAGAGACACCTGGTGGGGAAGCCATTCAGGAACCTGCTATTATGGCGAACATCCTGAAGGAGTTCTCAAATGTGATGCCAACAGAGTTGCCGAGAACTCTACCACCACGCAGAGGCGTGGATCATCGGATTGAGCTGGAGCCGGGAATTAAGCCTCCAGCAGACCACCATACCGCATGGCCCCTCCAAAGTTGGCGGAATTGAGGAAGCAGTTAGATGAACTGCTAAGCGGTGGTCTCATCCGCAGTTCAAAAGCACCTTTCGGAGCTCCAGTCCTCTTTCAGAAGAAACAAGATGGGAGTCTCCGATTATGCATCGATTATCGAGCCCTTAATAAGATGACGGTGAAGAACAAGTACCCTATCCTGCTCATCACGGACTTGTTCGATCAATTGGGCAAGGTAAAGTACTTCTCCAAACTCGACCTTCGGTCGGGATATTGGCAGGTGCGCATTACAGAAGGTGATGAGGCAAAGACTACCTGTGTGACCAGGTATGGAGCATTCGAGTTCTTGGTGATGCCTTTCGGCTTAACCAATGCTCCGGCCACATTCTGCACTCTAATGAACCAACTGTTCAAGGAGTATCTGGACAAGTTTGTGGTCGTCTACTTAGACGATATCATCGTTTATAGCCAAACACTTGATGAGCATGTTAGATACCTCCGAACAATTTTTAAAGTTCTCAGGGAGAACACCTTGTTCGTGAAGAGGGAAAAGTACTATTTCGCCCAAACGGAGATTTTATTCTTGGGGCATCGAATCGGCAATGGTTCCATCCGAATGGACCAGTCTAAGGTGCAAGCTATGGCGAATTAGCGAACACCAAAGAGGGTGCCAAAGTTGAGATCCTTCCTTGGGTTCGTCAACTATTATTGGCGCTTTATAGTTGGGTATTCGAAGCGCGCAGCTCCATTGACGGAGTTGCTAAAGAAAGAGCAGTCTTGGAGATGGTCGGACAAATGTGAGATGATATTTCAAGACCTAAAGACTGCTATGTTGGAGGAACCTGTACTCAGATTATCGGACTATGGAAAGTCTTTTGAAGTCCATACAGATGCTTCTGATTTTGCTATTGGAGGAGTTCTTATGCAGGAGGGTCATCCGGTGGCCTACGAGAGTCGCAAGCTCAACGAGACCCAGCGACGATATCCTATGCATGAGAAGGAGATGATAGCGGTGGTCCACTGTCTACGAGTGTGGCGACACTACCTTCTGGGAGCACCATTTGTGCTAAGGACAGACAATGTCGCATTGAGTTACTTCCAAACTCAAAAGAAACTCTCCCCAAAGCAAGCACGATGGCAAGACTTCTTGG
Organism: Ensete ventricosum; assembly: GCA_029747655.1. Lineage (NCBI taxonomy): Eukaryota > Viridiplantae > Streptophyta > Magnoliopsida > Zingiberales > Musaceae > Ensete > Ensete ventricosum. The sequence goes on along the minus strand of JAQQAF010000004.1, from coordinate 27,559,528 downwards.
CTGAGTTCGACATGGTAATGGAGTACAAGCCCGGAAAAGCAAATGTCGTGGCCGATGCATTAAGTCAGAAAGTGGAGCTAGTGAATGCTATACAGTTGGAGGGCGGAGGCCAAGCAAGTCAATTGCGCTCCAACTTCCTTTCCAGGATCAGGGATGGATTGTACCGAGATCCTTAGGCAGTAACTTTGATGCAACTCATCAAAGAGGGCAAGGCATGACGATTTTGGGTCTAGGAGGGACTCATCTATACCAAGGGAAACAGAGTTTATGTTCCGCGAGCGGATAACTTGAGGCGTGAACTCCTGAAAGAGTGTCATGATTCCCTTTGGGCTGGACATCTGGGTATCCACCGAACAATAGCTCTCGTGGAGAGGGCCTTCTATTGGTCGAAGATGGGGACAGATGTGGAGGAACATGTTCGAACATGCCTTACTTGTCAACAAGATAAGGTAGAGCAGCAGAAGCCAGTGGGACTTTTGGAGCCGTTGCCCGTACCAGAAAGGCCTTGGGAGAGCATTTCCTTGGACATCATATCAAGCTTACCCGCAGTTAGGGGACTTGGATCGATACTCGTGGTAGTTGATCGATTTTCAATGTATGCAACATTCATTACTGCACCCCTACATTGCTCAGTGGAGGAGGCGACTAAGTTGATGATGAAGAATGTGGTGAAGTTTTGGGGAGTCCCACACAACATCACTAGTGATCGAGATTCTCGGTTCTTGGGACGATTCTGGACCGAGTTGTTCAAGTTATTGGGATCTAAATTATACTTCTCCACAAGCCTCCACCCCCAAATGAATGGCCAAACAGAAAGAATTAACTCGCTCTTGGAGCAATATCTCTGGCACTATGTAAGTGCCAACCAACAAGATTGGGTGAAGCTATTGGACATAGTCCAATTCTCCTATAACTTGCAACGGAGCTTTGCATCCAACAAGAGCCCATTTGAGATTATTACGGGACAACAGCCATCAACACGTCACACCCTGATTATTGGCTATACAGGGAGTAGCCCATCAGCCTATCACTTTGCAAAGGAATGGCATCGCAATACAGATATTGCGCGGGCTTACTTGGAGAAGGCAGCCAAGAAGATGAAGAAATGGGTAGACTTGGGGAGGCGACCACAAGAGTTTAGAGTGGGCGACATGGTGTTGGTGAAGCTCTAACCAGCATCACTCCAGTTCGCTAGGCATAGAATGCACAAAGGATTGGTGTGCAAATATGAAGGGTCTTTCCCAATCATCAGCAGAGTAGGCAATGTCTCATACAAGTTCCAATTGCCAGCATGGTTCAGAATTCATAACATCTTCCATGTGAGCAACTTGAAAGCCTACCACTCAAATCCGCAAGATGATTCTCGAAATGTTCTAACTCGACTACCCCCCACCAAAGCCTCTTATGAGAAGCGAGTTGAAACTATTCTGGTGGATCGTAAGATAAAGCTACCTAATGGAGCACAGCAAACTGAGTACTTGGTGAAGTGGCAAAAGCTTCCTCAAACAGAAGCCAGTTGGGAGCCAGAAGATGCCCTACGACATGAAGAAGTTCGCGTCAAAGCCTACCAACAAGCGTCGACGAGGGCGTCGACAGTTTAAGTGGGGGAGAATGTCCCGAACGGACATCGCTCAACCGTAACATCTTCGCCCCGTGAACCGTTCGTTGCTTTTTCTTGCTTGTACATATGTTTGGTAACTTATTTTTCCTTGATTTTATATGTTTTTACCTAAGAAATGTGACCAAAAGTAGTGTAGAAGGTTGCAGAACGATCGTTCGCTGCACAAAGCCAAAATAGCCCAAAATAACCCTATTTTTGGGTCTTTTTTGTGTGCCACGGCAACCTTTCTGAGCGGTGTGAAATGTCAGTCATTTTAGCACCTTAGAACCCCCCGGGTGGCACCGGGCTGGATAGGGCTCCGGGTATATGTCGGGCGTAGGCGTTCATTAGCAATTGAACTTGTCTTGCATCCGATACCTTGGGAACCGTCGTTTGTGGACTTGCGACCATTCCTACAACCCTCCAAAGTTCTATTTCGCTCTCTTTCTCTCTTTTCTCAGCTGCACTCAAGGTGTTCGATAAATTGCTTGTATAGCTTTCCGCTTTGCGAGACGTCGGGACGTGTCCGTCGCTCGCTTCTAAGCTAATCAACTTCTCCTTTGCAAGTCCTACGGGACCTTAAGAGGTTGTAAGAGGGCTGACCCTGTGCGGACAGATAACGCTTTGGGCGTTTCATGACTTAGGCAATCTCAGCTAAGTCCAGAACAGTGGACAAGGTTGTTTCACAACTTAGGCAATTTCAGCTAAGTCTTCGGGAGTGCCGCAAGGGTGCCGCACGGCTTAGGCAAATTCAGCTAAGTCCGTGACATGACACACCTTCAAAGATTGTGTCGTCTTGGAGATCATGTCTCATCTGACCTTGGGTTACTGAAATGACTTTTATAATAAGTCCCAATCAACACCACTTAAGGCCTAATGGTATCTTAATTGAGTTAATAAAAACTAACTCTCTTAATGATGCTAACTACGACTCTCAACACACAATCTACGTTGTCTGATCATCTCTCGGTGAACTCCCGGTATCCTTTCGATGAACCCCCGACAAGCTCTTGATTTTCTTCGGTGAACTCCCAATGAACTCCCAGCATTCTTCCGACAAACTCCCGGCGAGCTCCCGACAACCTATCGGCGAACTCTCGATGAACTTCTCGGCCAACTTCTTGTGAGTTCTCAACGAGCTCCTGATTTCCTTCGGCGAACTCCCAACGAACTTCCAGCATTCTTCCAACGAACACCCGGCGAGCTCCCGACAACTTGTTTGTGAACTTCCGACGAACTTCCCGACAAACTTCTGGTGAGTTCTCGATGAGCTCCCAATAACATCGTCTGAACCTCGGCCAACCTCTGGTGAACTCTCGATAAGCTCCCATTGTGTCGTCCGAACCTTGGCCCGATGCTCGAACTTGACTCCGGCCCAACATCTTATTGTACTGCCCTTGACTGTCGTAGTTAATCCTGCATCATTTTCTTTAACACACAAGTTTAACACACAAGTTAGATCATAAAACTCATCAATTGATTTCATCATCAAAATTTGAGATTCAACAATTCTTATTACAACCCTTCGCTTGAAAGCCACCTCTCTCACTTATGACTTGTTTTGTCGATTCTCCGAGAATATACTCTTTTTGTTAAACAGTCAAAGTGCAACTTTTTACAAAGCAAGGTGGTGTACCTCGGGCACATAATCTTGAAGGAAGGAGTGGTGGTAGACCCTTCAAAGATCAAGGTGATGCAAAGTTGGCCGATTGTAGGACCCTAATAGGGCCGGGTTTATCAATTCGTTATTAATTCAAGTGAGTCATGTTGGTCTGTTCAGTCAGAGTCAGTTATAGGTCTAGTTAGCCCAATCAAGTCAATTATGAGTTTGGTTAGAGTTGGTTATTATCTTCAGTTAAGATATTAATTTCTTGGTAGTCTGTTATTATTTTCAGTTAGGAATTTATTTGATTTCTATCAATTAGTTAAGAGTCAAAGTTTAGTAGGACTCTGAGTCCAAGCCTAGAAGGACTCTTGGTAGGAACACTATAAATAATAGTGTAAACTCTTTTATTAAGCAATCAATAAAGAAGTCTTGTTTTAGCCAATATGCAAAACCCTAGGAGGGTTGATCCCCTATAGACATCAAGGAGGCCGATCCCCTCGAAGTGATCAAGGAGGCTCGATCCCCTTGAAGTGATCGTTTATCCCTCTTCGTCTAGGATAGAACCCTAGGGTTCCTATCACTTGGTATCAAAGCCGAGATCCTCGGCGTTCCTACTATGATTCTGTAGCTGCTTCACTTGCCATCTTGTCTCACAACCCACCGATGTGGCCGTTGCCCTCAACCTCTTCAGCGCCACCATCGCAACCCCAGCCCACGGCCATGAACAACAGCTTTGTCGCTACTACCTCTCCCTGCAGTTGCACCCTGCTTCCTTGCACCACTGCCACTGCCCAGTCACTCCTTTTAACCCCTTTCTCTCCTCCCTGCCACTAAAATTGCCCAGTCGCCCATCGCTCCCAACCGTGCCCTCCTCTATCGAGCATAGCCCTCGCTGTTGTCGCCCACCCCTGCTTCCTCCTTTGCTGCCTTACTACTTTAGCCGCTTGCCACTACTACCTTACTCCTCAAATCGCAGCCTCAGCCACCCCAAACACCGACGCGCTTAGTGCTCTTCCCCTACTGCCGCCCACCATTGCCAATTGCACCGTTGCTCTTCCCCGTTGTCATTGATTTCCCTTCTCTGCTCTATCCATTGCTGCCTTTTCCCATCCACTACTGAGCATAGTGCTCGCTTGCCTGACCACTGCCCCTTCTTCCTCCCTTGTTGCAATAGCCACCCACTCTAAACCCCACCTCTACAACTTTTGTTGCCGTGTGATCTTGTTGCTCTAGCCGCTTGCCGCCAGCCACGCGATCGTTAGCATTTGGTCCAACCGTAGCTGCATGATCGCCTCCCAACACCAAGCATCTCGACCCCTTAGCCTCATCTGCAACCACCCATTCATGCAGTGACTGCAACTGCACGATCACCTCTCAGCAATCGCAGCGAGCGACGACACCCACTACTTCTCCTCTGCTTCTTGTGGCTTCGCACCCCATCAGCCTGCCAAAGCCCTCGTTGCTGCTGCTTGCTCTTGCTTCCTCCTTTGCTGCTAGCCCATCGCCCTTGCCGCCTCTGCCATCACTGCCTTCCTCCTCAGCAATCGCAGTCGTAGCTGCACCCTCCTCTATAGCAGCCGCTGCCTCAACCTCTTCCCATCGCCCTTGCCGCCTCTGCCATCACTGCTTCCTCTTCCTTAGCTCCATCAGAGATCAGTGACGCCGTCAGCCATGCACAACAGCGTTGTTGCCCCTCCTTGTCATTGCCTCCTCCCCTGTCATTGCTGCTGCCACTCCCATCTGCTGCAGCATTGTCGCGCACAATAGCGTTGCCGCTATTTCCTTAATCTGCAATGCACAACCCTCCTACTAAAACCCTAGCCAACGCTTGTTGTAACTTCCATCGTCGCGTTGCCATACCTCCCTTGTCGTTCCCAGCCACGCCCTCCTCTGTGCAGCCCCTGCCCAGCACCGCTAGCCGTCATCAATAGTAGCCGATCCCAACTGAGATCAGTGGACCACCCTCTTCTCCCCTCTCTCAGCGATTTCTTCTTCTTGTCCCCAGCAGTGCCTCTACCGTCTTCCTCCCCTACTCTAGCATCTTCTCCCAACAGCACTGGTCGCTCAATATCGCACTACTGAACTGTAGCACCATCGCCCATAACCTCGACAGCAGCGATCCCTCGATGCCACAGGTGCCCACTTCCTTTGCAACCACACCGAATATGACATTACTGATGCAATAGCTATGGATGATATAATAGATGCAAGATTCAAAGCTTTCGAGGCCCGCATAGAGAATAGACTATAAGAACTCTTTAGCAAATTCAAAAGAAGTTTATCGGAGAACCCCAACAAATCTTAGCATGATAAAAGTTTTAATCTCAAAGGGCACAGAGTTGAAAATATGATCAAGGGCAAACACATGATACCCACACATGAGGGTGTAGTTTCCCAGATGGGAAGATGGTGACCCAACCAACTGGATCTCACAGGCTGAAAAATTCTTTCGCTTCCACAGGACTCCAGAAGAATCTAAATTGGAGATGGCTTCTATTCAACTTAAAGGAGATGTGATTTAGTGGTATGAATTGTACAAGACATATCGTAGAGTTCCTTCGTGGGGACCGTTCAAAGGAGAGCTCCTGATTCACTTCGGACCATCAGAGTACGAGATCATTAATGGACAGCTCGGTAAAATCTATCAAACTTCCACAGTACATGAGTACTAGAGCAGATTTAAGCGCTTGTCGAACCAAATGAAGAAAAATTCAATATGGACACTTACCAAAATATAAGCTTCAATAGACAGGAAAAATCAACAAAGGAGAACTTCGAAGTGGTCAACATAGACAATCACAAACAAGAGCAGCTTTTGATGATCGAGCCAAATAAAGAGGAATAAAAAACTGATAATGTGGAGTCCAATCATGAAGGTTGTGACAAACTTCTAACGATTGAACTAGCTAAGGAGAAATTAAAAACTGATAATATGGAGTCTGAACATAAAAGTTGTGGCCAATTCGAAGTCAAGATTGCTAATTGGTGAATCCTAATTTGTGATAATAGGTGCTCAAAGGTAACACTAATTATACAGGGCAAACAACTACTTGTAGATTTCTTTTTGATGCCCTAGGAAGACTTCAAAGTGGCGATCCCTCAAAGAAAGATACGGTACTACCATAAGCCATCAGATGAAAAGAGGTCTTCAGAAGACTACAATGAATACTGCACCAAAAGGCCGACTCATTGCTTACACCAAGTGGAAACCCTACTTAATTGATCAAAAGGTTATGATGCGTGGCAAATGTCATGGACCGAAGTACTCCCGAAGTTTGATGCTGTTCAACTTTGAGGACTTAGCTTATTTGAAGAGGGCCAGTCTGATATGACCATAACAGGGTCGAGTCCATCGGTTCATAATTAATTCAAGTTGAGTCATATTGGTCTATTCAATTAGAATAAGTTATAGGTCGAGTTAGCCCAATCGAGTCAATTGTAAGTTTGGCTGGAGTTGGTTATTATCTTTAGTTAAGATGGAGTCGGTTATTATTTTTAATTAGAATTTTATTTGGTTTCTATTAATTAGTTAAAAGTCCAAGTATAGTGGGACTCTGAGTCCAAGCCTAAAAGGAATCTTGGTAGAACACTTTAAAAATGGTGTAAACTCTTTTATCAAGCAATCAATAAAAAAAAGTCTTGTTTTAGCTAATAGGCAAAATTCTAGGAGGGCCGATCCCCTATAGAGATCAAGGAGGTCGATCAAAGAGGCTTGATCCCCTTGAAGTGATCATTTACTTTAGGTATCCATTTAACTTTGGGTCCTTCATAGTTGGATCTATCTCTTTTGATATTTGGCATTAAGTCCATGCTGAGTCAAGTTTCGATCGGTTTTTCGTGCACCGTCTCAAAAATTCAAAATACTGACCAATCACGATGTATTAGCCCATGGTAAGTCGTATGAGCATGGTTTTACGAAAAAATGCGACGGTCATAATCTTTGCGCAGAGTCGAGTTTCGATCAGTTTTTCGTGCAACGTCTCGAAAATTCAAAATACTGGTCATTCCCATCTTTTTAACCCAAGGGAAGTCGTACAAGCACGATTTCATGAAAAAATACGATGGTCATAAACTTTGCGCGATGTCGCGTGCTGAGTCGTGTTTCGATCGGTTTTTCGTGCACCGTCTCGAAAATTTAAAATACTGGCCATTCCCGACGTATTAGCACATGGGAAGTCTTACGAGCATGGTTTCACGAAAAAATGCGACGGCCATAAACTTTGCACGAAGTCACGCGCAGAGTCGTGTTTCAATCGATTTTTCGTGCACTGTCTTGGAAATTCAAAATATTGGCCATTCCCGACGTATTAGACCATGGGAAGTCATACGAACATGGTTTCATGAAAAAATGCAATGGTTATAAACTTTCACGAAGTTGCAAGCAGAGTCAAGTTTCGATCGGTTTTTCGTGCACCATCTCGAAAATTCAAAATACTGGCCAATCCCAACGTATTAGCCCATGGTGAGTCATACGAGCATGGTTCCACGAAAAAATATGACGGTCATAAACATTACGCGAAGTCGCGCCCAGATTCGAGTTTCGATTGGTTTTACATGCACCATCTCGAAAATTCAAAATACTGGCCATTCCCGACGTATTAGCCAATGGTAAGTCATATGAGCATGGTTTCACGAAAAAATACGACGGTCATAAACTTTGCGCAGAGTCGAGTTTCGATCGGTTTTTCGTGCACCACCTCGGAAATTCAAAATACTGGTCATTCCCGTCTTATTGGCCCACGGAAAGTCATACAAGCACGGTTTTATAAAAAATATGATGGTCATAAACTTTGCACGAAGTCGCGCGCTGAGTCGAGTTTCGATCGGTTTTCCATGCACCGTCTCAGAAATTCAAAGTACTGGCCATTCCCGACATATTAGCCCATGGGAAGTCGTACGAGCACTATTTCGCAAAAAAACTAAACGGTCATATATTTGCGCGAAGTCGTGCGCAGAGTCGAGTTTCGATCGGTTTTTGGAGCACTATTTGGGAAATTCAAAATACTGGCCATTCCCAATGTATTAGCCCATGGGAAGTCATATGAGAACGGTTTCATGAAAAAACGTGACAGTAAAAAACTTTGCGCGAAGTCGCCCGCAGAGTAGAGTTTCGATCGGTTTTTCGTGCACCGTCTTGGAAATTCAAAATACTGGCCATTCCCGACGTATTAGCACTTGGGAAGTTTTACGAATACGATTTCATGAAAAAACACCACGGTCATAAAATTTGCACGAAGTAGCACGCGAAATCGAGTTTCGATTGGTTTTTCATGCACCGTCTCGGAAATTCAAAATACTGGCCATTCCGGACGTATTAGCCCGTGGGAAGTCGTACGAGCATGGTTTCGCGAAAAAAACGTGACGGCCATAAACTTTGCGCGAAGTCACGCGCGGTGTCAAGTTTCAATCGGTTTCTCATGCACTGTCTTGGAAATTCAAAATATTTGCCATTCCCGATGTCTTAGATCATGGGAAGTCATACTAACATGGTTTCACGAAAAAATGATATGGTCATAAACTTTCACGAAGCTCCAAGCAGAGTCAAGTTTCGATCGGTTTTTTGCGCATCGTCTCAGAAATTCAAAATACTGGCCAATCCCAACGTATTTGCCCATGGTAAGTCATACGAGCATGGTATCGTGAAAAAACGTGACGGTCATAAACTTTATGTGAAGTCACGCGCAAAGTCGAGTTTTGATCGGTTTTTCATGAACCGTCTCGGAAATTCAAAATATTGGCCATTCCCGACGTATTAGCCCATGGTAAGTCGTACGATCATGGTTTCGTGAAAAAACACGATGGTCATAAACTTTACACAGAGTCGAGTTTCGATCGATTTTTCGTGCACCGTCTCGAAAATTCAAAATATTGGTCATACCCGTCTTATTAGCACACGGGAAGTCGTACAAGCACGGTTTCCTGACGTATTAGCACATGGGAAGTTGTACAAATATGATTTCATAAAAAAACATGACGGTCATAAAATTTACACGAAGTAGCACGTAGAGTCGAGTTTCGATCAGTTTTTCATGCACCATCTCGGAAATTCAAAATACTGGCCATTCCCGATGTTTTAGCCCGTGGGAAGCCGTATGAGTATGGTGTCGCGATAAAACGTGACGGCCATAAACTTTGCGCGGTGTCACGCGCAGAGACAAGTTTCAATCGATTTTTTGTGCATCGTCTCGGAAATTCAAAATACTGGCCAATCCCGTCTTATTAGTCCATGGGAAAGAGTCGAGTTTTGATCAGCTTTTCGTGCACCGTCTCAGAAATTCAAAATACTGGTCATTCCCGTCTTATTAGCCTATGGGAAGTCGTATAAGCACGGTTTCATGAAAAAATGGGACGGTCATAAACTTTGCACGAAGTCGCACGCTGAGTTGAGTTACGGTTGGTTTTTTTATGCACCATCTCGAAAATTCAAAATACTGGTCATTCCTGACGTATTATTTTTTTTGGTAAGTAAAGATAATATATTTTGTAAAAGATTTGTACAAAGAAGCTTTGTCTACACAAGCCATAGACTAAAGCCTGAAGTCTCTTAGTGTAGTCGAGAAGATTGCACCCCACCTAAAGAAGGTGAAATGGGCACACTTCATCAAACTCATCTCCATGAGTAGCACAAGGAAGTTAATAAATAATAAAATACAATAGCTAGACTGTTCTGCACTACTTGTGGATACATCACAAAATATAAGCTTTGCCCCATATAATACATTACAATCTTCATCATTATTCGAGAGATTATTGACTAATGGAAAAATTGAATCTTGTGAAAATCCCTTTCTCTCTTCTTGTTAGGTGCTCTATATTCAATTCTTGCTCCATACATGATCGTGAGTGCTGAAGAATCTCTATCAGAATTTGAGCTTTGTTCATGTTGTGACACTCAAAAATTCTGCCACACCTCTCCTTCCAAATCCACCAAATAGCACATCTGAATATAATTCTTGCTAGTTATGTAAGAGGCCCCTTTCTTGAGAAGCTTTACATAAGCATTTCTAATTCATGAAGCAAGTTTGGCCGTGGTAGCCTTTGAAGATCAAATCGCTTCAAGATCTCCTTCCATATCCAAGATGAATAATCACAAGCAAAGTAGAGATGGTCAACACTTTCTTCCTTTTGTATACATAAAGAGCACTGATTTACAATATAAATACCTCTTCGCTGCATATTGTCCATCGTAGGAAGTTTGCCGAGATGGGCCTGCCATGTACATAAGGAATGTCGCTGTGAGCATGGACTATCCCATGTCGAACTACTTGGGATCCACTTGTTGTTTCGTCATCTAATTTGGTTCCATGCAGATGTAGCACTAAATTTACCATTATCATGAAGCCAAATAAGCATATCTGAAGAGTTGTTCTTGATTGGAATAGCCCAAATAGTCGGCCAAAGTAATAACGTGTCAGGGGAGGTAGGGTTGGGAAGACACCATGTACCATTGTCAATGAATTCAGAAACCTTCCAGTCATTGGGAGCCCCCAGATCCTGTCGTACTCTATCACCAAATATCTGAAATATACTTTTCTCATTCCCCCAAGGATCATACCACATATTAATATTGGTTCCAGAAGAGATCACAAAAGAAATATTGTTACGTAGCCATCGCCTTGCCTTCAGAATTCCATTCCAAGTAGCAGAATGAGATGTTTTTGCGGATGCTTCCCAGATTGATTCCTTGGTTAGGTACCTAGCAAAAACCCATTGTGAAATATCCCATAATTGGTTTACCAGATAAGCTTTATTCCAATCTCTAATATGTCAAAGATTCAGCCCCCCTTCATCCTTCGGTTTATAAATATTGCCCCAATTCACCATGTGCATTGCCTTACCATCTGTGCCATTCCAGAAGAAGTTCATAAGTAATTTATCAATATCATGGAGAAGCCCGGCAGGTAGAAGGAATGCATGAGACCAATAAATAGAATAAGAGATCAACACAGATCGAATAAGTTCAAGTCGTCCAGCTTTAGAAAGAAGTCTATTTTTCCAATAGGAAATTTTGTTCTTAATTTTTTGTAGAATAGGCTGACAAGAGACTTTGTTGATTCCAGTGAATATAAGTGGGAGACCCAAGTAAGGAACCGGTAAATTTCCTTCAGCAACTCCCAAAGTTTGAGCAATATGATCCTTATTGTCAATGCAATATTTTTTCTTCTTCGTCGTTTGCCTTCCGGTCGGATTCTAGGGTTTACTTCGTTCCTGATCGTTGGATTATTGTGTGCGGGTGTGTGTATTCTTGCATAGGTAAGGTCGTCAGCAAATGTTATGTGAGAGATATAAACAGAACCATAATATGGTACCTTAATTTTGCCATTGGAAACAGCCTCTTCTAACATACAACTGAGCCCTTCCATTGTAATGGTAAAAAGATAAGGAGATAGTGGATCGCCTTGCCAAATGCCATTCTTACTCCCGAAGAAGCCAATAGGTGAACCATTAAAGAGAATCGAAAATTTTGGAGTTTCCAAGCAACATTGAATCCATTTAACCCAGTGCTGAGGGAAGCTCATATTATGGAGCATCATGTAAATAAAATACCTATTGACTGAATCAAAGGCCTTTCGTAAATCAGCTTTAAAACATATCTTTATCCCTCTTGTTTTTGAGTGTAGATCCTTAACCAAACATTAGCAAGCAGGACATTATGATGAATACTCCTCCCTTTAAGAAAAGTAGCCTGATTAGGACTAATGACCTTATTCATAACATTTTATAGTCTATCTGCCAGCACCTTAGAGATAGCCTTATAAATAAAGTTGCACAGTGAAATAGGATAGTAGTTCTCCAATGAATCAGCTCCATTATTTTTAGGCACTAAAGAAATAAAAGTGCAATTCATTTCTTTAAGAATATGACTAGAGGAGAAAAAATATCGATAAAGTTTTATGTCATCGTTGCCTACAATAGACCATGCAATTTGATAAAACTCAGCTGGAAATCCGTCTGGACCAGGGCTTTTGTGCTTCGGGGACTTAAAAATAACTTTCATAATTTCATCATCCGTTATTGGGGCATTAAGATGAGAGAGGGCTTCAGAATCAAATCGTCTTGTAGGCCCAACATGAATACTGTTAGGCTGCTGCTCCTGATTGAGTAAGGAATAAAAAAATTGCTTGGTGTAATTTTTAACCTCATCCAAATCCTCAATGAGATTACCATCTATACCTTTGCATTTTTTGATTTAGTAGCCCTTCTGGTAGCAATAGCAGCATAGAAAAACTTCGTATTAGAATCCCCTAGAGTAAGCCAATGCTGTCATGACTTCTGTTTCAAAAAGCATTCCTCTTGCTTCAAAGCTTGTATAAAGTTATTTCTAGTAGCAGCCTCTTTGTATATAAGATTCGCATCCAGAGGTTGAAGATTTAGCTCGCTTTGCATTGTCATAAGTTATTTCTTGCATAACTGAACCCTGTTGGTGATATTTCCAAATGTAGTTGAATTCTACTCCTTAAGTGCTGCTTTGCGTGCTTTTAGTTTTTGACATAGGATGTAAGGGGGAGAACCAAACACATTAATGTCCCAAGCTGACTTAATAACTTCGAGGAACTTAGGGTGAGAACTCCATATATTAAAAAATCTCAAAGGTTTTTTGACTCTGGGTAGTGCTTTATCTGCATGTATATGCATAATAGAGTGATCCGAAAATAACTTAGCACTGTACTCAAGAAGTGAATCTGGAAAAACTGCTAACCATTCCTGATTAATCAAACATCTATCAAGTCGAGCCATAATTTTTCTGTCAGCAGCAATTTGATTATTCCATGAGAACCAATTACCTACAGATTTCATGTCAGTCAATGCATCAATATCTATACAATCATTAAAATGTTGAAGCTGACATTCGGAAAGCACTCTATCCCCCACTTTCTCATTTGTGTATCTGACAGTATTAAAGTCACCGAGAACAGTCCAAGGTACTATAGGATAACTATTTGCAATGCTAACTAGATCACGCCATAGAGCATTCCTGTCAGACATATTGTTAGATGCGTAAATACCGGTAATATTGAATTGACATCCAATCTGTTTATCCTTTACCTTAAGATGAATAAATTGATTAGTAGCAGAAATAAACCAAGCAGTAACAAGGTTAGGATGTCATAAAACCTAAACTCGACCATAATTATCCTGAGCATCATTAGTAAAAAGTTCTGCCTCAGGCCAGCGTTCCCTTGCGTGCGTGCGTGAGTGCTATGCTCTGCTTGGGCTTGTGCTTGCGCTTGCGATCGGCGCTGGTGATGGCAGCCTCTTCTCTTACCGAAGAGTGGGCAGTGGAGGGCGATTGCTCCCTTGAGCGATTTCTCATCTACGATCGCTCCGCGGTGAATTCAAGCGTGGAAGGCCGACGGTCGCTCCTGCGGTCAGCGATTCTAGGCGGGGAATCGGCGATTTCAGGCGTGGAAGGACGGTGGCTCTTCTCCCCTAGGCGCGGGACGGACTCTAGGGCGAGAAACGGTGGAGTCTGCGCTACGATTGGGGCTGGGTTCACTGCCGCTCTGCGATCCTGCGGCAACTCCAGCGTGGAAAGGGCGACGACTGCGGCCTTAGTGTGGGAAGGGTGGTGGTTTCCTCTCCCCTAGGTGGCTGGCGGTCTCTAGGGCGAGCGACGCCATGGATGCGAGTGGCCAGATGCGGCACTCTGCTTCGCATCCTTTGTTCCAGCGGGATGCTCCTCCGCTGGCTTCTTCCCAGCGGCCTGCGCTAGTTGCTTCACAGCGGAACGCCCCTCTCCAGCAATCACAGCGGGAGAGGGTTGCTCCTCAACCGCTGGTTACTTCACAGCGGGAGGGGGCTGCTCCTCTCCAACAGCCGCTGGTTCCTCCCCAGCAACTTAGGCCGGTTTCACACCCGGATGTTCCACCGTTGATTTCTTCTCAACGGGATGCTCCTTCAATGAACCAGGCCCGAGGTCATTCACGATCTAGATCATGACCTCCTGCTCCTATTTTTCGAGATCCTCGGCCTTGAAGTAGCCTCTTCAAGGCTCCAGTGGGTAGTCCGGATCTTCGACTGGACTTTTTTGCTCCAGAAGTACAGGCTGATGAGAATATTGCTGTGTATGAGGCTATTGATTCTGACGAACTAATTGAGACATGGTCCATGGCAATTGTGGGCTACGTTGTTGGACTAAGAACATCCTTTTTTCCATTATCCTCATACATCAGGACTCGATGGGGAATATCAACATTTGATCTTCATATGTTGGAGACCAGATTCATTATATGCAGGCTTTATTCTGAAGAAGATTTACAATGGGTCCTTGAAGGATTTTGGACTATCCGTGGTCATCCAATGATACTACGACGCTGGGCACCTGATGTGCGATTGGAGTTAGACAGTCTACAGTCTATCCCAATATGGGTTTCTTTCCATGGACTTCCACTACATCTCTGGGGTCGTCGTTTTATTGCAAAACTTTGCAGCACCCTGGGACAGCCATTGTATATTGATAAGGCAACAGCTTCGCAAACGAGATTGACCTTTGCCAGAGCTTGTGTAATGGTTTCTTCTGATGAGGAACTACCGAATGATGTTTCTTACGATGATCTTGATGGGAGCACCCGAAAGGTGAAAGTTTCATATTCTTGGAAGCCACAACGATGCAAGGTTTGTCTATCTTTTGGACATGTAAATGGTGCTTGCCAACAGCCTTCACAAAAAATCACACAGGTCTACCGACCACGCCAAGAGCCACAGCGTGGGGTCACTACCACTAATCCAAGCACTGATACTCCAGTGCCAGCAGTGACGATGGCAGTGAAGATGAATGAGCACTCTGACTCGTTGGGGCAGCGACATGAACAAGAGAAAGACAAGTCAGGACTTTCATCTTTTCCTATTATATCAGAGACTTTCATTGCAGGAGCCTCCCATGGTTCTCACTCCCCAATAACAACCTCGCCTTCACGAATCATTCCTTCAGATAATCAGAAAATTTCATTTCAACAACCTCTTGTGAACCAAGACATTGTAACTCACCAAACTCATTGCGCTTCGACACATCCCGCTATTCAGGACTCCTTGCCTCAAGGTACGCAAAAATTTAAACATTTGTAAGCTGTGGATGAGGTGGATAAATATAGGAATAAAGGATTAAAGGGTAAAGATATTATGCAAGAGGACCATGCAAAATCAAAGGATAAGAAAAAGGATGGTAGTGTCCTCCCAAAATCGCATGCTCTTCCTTCTATCTAGTATTGATGAAAATAATCTGTTGGAAAGCTCGTGGACTTAATAAGACTGAGAAATGTTGGGAGCTCAATAGAATAATCCGATCTGCTGCGTGTGATATTGTGATTCCTGACGTATTAGCCCATGGGAAGTCGTACGAGCATGATTTCACAAAAAACTCAACGGTCATATATTTGCGCGAAGTTGTGCGCAGAGTCGAGTTTCGATCGGTTTTTCATGCACTGTCTCAAAAATTCAAAATACTGGCTATTCCCGATGTATTCGCCTATGGGAAGTCGTACGAGCACGGTTTCATGAAAAAACGTGTCGGTCATAAACTTTGCACGAAGTCACGCGTAGAGTTGAGTTTCGATCAGTTTTTCGTGCACCGTCTCAAAAATTCAAAATACTGGACATTCCCATCGTATTAGCCCATGGGAAGTCGTACGAATACGGTTTCACGAGAAAACATGACGGTCATAAAATTTGCACGAAGTTGCACGCAGAGTCGAGTTTTGATTGGTTTTTCGTGCACCGTCTCGGAAATTCAAAATACTGGCCATTCCCGATGTATTAGCCAATGGGAAGTCGTACGAGCACAATTTCATGAAAAAACATGATGGTCATAAACTTTGCGCAAAGTCACGCGCATATTCGAGTTTCGATCAGTTTTTCGTGCACCATCTCGGAAATTCAAAATAATGGTCATTCCCCGACATATTAGCCCATGGTAAGTCGTACGAGCACGGTTTCGCAAAAAAACGTGATAGTCATAAACTTTAAACGGTGTTGCACATAGTCAAGTTTCGATCGGTTGTTCGTGTACCATTTTGGAAATTCAAAATATTGGCCATTCCCAACGTATTAGCCCATGAGAAGTCATACGAACACGGTTTCACGAAAAAATGTAATGGTCATAAACATTGCACGAAGTCGCGCACAAAGATGAGTTTCGATCGGTTTTTTGTGCACCGTCTCGAAAATTCAAAATACTGGTCATTCCCGACGTATTAGCCCATGGGAAGTCGTAAGAGCATGATTTCGCAAAAAAACTAAACGGTCATATATTTGCGCGAAGTCACACGCTGAGTCGAGTTTCGATCGATTTTTCGTGCACCGTCTCAAAAATTCAAAATACTGGCCATTCCCGACGTATTAGCCCATGGAAAGTCGTACGAGCACGATTTTGCAAAAAACTCAACGGTCATATATTTACGTGAAGTCGTGCGCAGGGTCGAGTTTCGATCAGTTTTTCATGCACTATCTCGGAAATTCAAAATACTGCCACTCCCGACGTATTAGCCCATGGGAAGTCGTACGAGCACGGTTTCGCAAAAAAACGTGATGGTCATAAACTTTATGCGAAGTCACGCACAGATTCGAGTTTCGATCGGTTTTTCATGCACTGTCTCGGAAATTCAAAATACTAGCCGTTCCCGAAATATTACCCATGGTAAGTCGTACGAGCATGGTTTCGCGAAAAAATGCGACGGTCATAAACTTTGCGCTGAGTTGCACGCAGTGTCGAGTTTCGATCGGTTTTTCATGTACCATCTTGGAAATTCAAAATATTGGCCATTCCCAACTTATTAGCCCATGGGAAGTCATACGAACACGGTTTCACGAAAAAACACAATGGTCATAAACTTTGCGCGAAGTCGCGCGCAGAGTCGAGTTTTGATCGGTTTTTCGTGCACCATCCCAAAAATTCAAAATATTGGCAATTCCCGACGTATTAGCCCATGGTAAGTCGTATGAGCATGGTTTCGGGAAAAACGTGACGATCATAAACTTTGCACGAAGTCACGCGCAGAGTCGAGTTTCAATCGGTTTCTCATGCACCATCTCAGAAATTGAAAATACTGGCCATTCCCGATATATTAGCCCATGGTAAGTTATATGAGCATGTTTTCGTGAAAAAAATGCGACGGTCATAAACTTTGCGCAGAGTCAAGTTTCGCTCGGTTTTTCATGCACCATCTCAGAAATTCAAAATATTGGTCATCCACATCTTTTTAGCCCATGGGAAGTCGTACGAGCACGGTTTCGTGAAAAAATACGATGGTCATAAACTTTGCACGAAATCGCACGCGGAGTCGAGTTTCGATCAGTTTTTCATGTATCGTCTTGGAAATTAAAAATACTGGCCATTCCCAACGTAATAGCCCATGGGAAGTCATACGAGCATGGTTTCACAAATAAATTCGACGGTCATATAATTTGCGCGAAGTCACGCGCTAAGTCTAGTTTCGATCGGTTTTTCATGTACCATCTCAGAAATTTAAAAAATTGGCCTTTCCCGACGTATTAGCCTATGGGAAGTAGTACGAGCATGGTTTCGTGAAAAAATGTGATGGCCATAAACTTTGCGTGAAGTAACACAGAGTCGAGTTTCGATCGGTTTTTCATGTACAACCTCAGAAATTCAAAATACTGGCCATTCCCGACGCATTAGCCCATGAGAAGTGGTACCAGCATGGTTTCGTAAAAGAACTCAACGTATGCAGAGTCGAGTTTCGATCGGTTTTTGTGCACCGTCTCGGAAATTCAAAATACTAGTCATTCCTGTCTTATTAGCTCATGGGAAGTCATACAAGCATGGTTTCGCGAAAAAATACGACGGTCATAAACTTTGCGCGAAGTCATGCGCTGAGTCGAGTTTCGATCGATTTTTCATGCAACATCTCGAAAATTCAAAATAATGGCCATTCCCGACGTATTAGCCCATGGGAAGTCGTACGAGCATGGTTTCACGAAAAAATGCGACGGCCATAAACTTTGCGTGAAGTCACGTGCAGAGTCGAGTTTCAATCGGTTTTTCGTGCGCTGTCTTGGAAATTCAAAATATTGGCCATTCCCAACGTATTAGACCATGGGAAGTCATACGAACATGGTTTCATGAAAAAACGCAATGGTTAAAAACTTTCGCGAAGTTGCAAGCAGAGTCGAGTTTCGATCAGTTTTTAATGCACTATCTTGGAAATTCAAAATACTAGCCAATCCCAACGTATTAGCCCATGGTAAGTCATACGAGCATGGTTTCAAGAAAAATGTGACGGTCATAAACATTACGCGAAGTCGCACCCAGAGTCGAGTTTCGATTGGTTTTATGTGCACCATCTCGAAAATTCAAAATACTAGCCATTCCCAACGTATTAGCCCATGGTAAGTCATACGAGCATGGTTTCGCGAAAAAATGCGACGGTCATAAACATTACGCGAAGTCACGCCACGAGTCGAGTTTCGTCGATTTTTCATGCACTATCTCATAAATTCAAAATACTGGCTATTCCCGATGTATTAGCCCATGGGAAGTCGTACGAGCATGCAAAGCAGCACTTAAGGAGTGGAATTCAACTACATTTGGAAATATCACTAACAGGGTTCAGTTATGCAAGAAAGAACTTATGGCAGTGGAAAGCGAGCTAAATCTTCAACCTCTGGATGCGAATCTTATATACAAAGAGGCTGCTGCTAGAAATAACTTTATGCAAGCTTTGAAGCAGGAGGAATGCTTTTTGAAACAGAAGTCACGACAGCATTGGCTTACTCTAGGGGATTCTAATACGAAGTTTTTCTATGCTGCTATTGCTACCAGAAGGGCTACTAATCGCATCAAAAAATGCAAAGGTATAGAATCTCTTTGAGAATTTGGATGAGGTTAAAAATTACACCAAGCAATTTTTTTATTCCTTACTCAATCAGGAGCAGCAGCCTAATAGTATTCATGTTGGGCCTACAAGATGACTTGATTCTGAAGCCCTCTCTCATCTTAATGCCCCAATAACGGATGATGAAATTGTGAAAGTTATTTTTAAGTCCCCGAAGCACAATAGCCCTGGTCCAGACGGATTTCCAGCTGAGTTTTATCAAATTGCATGGTCTATTGTAGGCAACGATGTCATAAAAGCTTGTCGACATTTTTTCTCCTCAAGTCATATTCTTAAAGAAATGAATTGCACTTTTATTTCTCTAGTGCCTAAAAATGATGGAGCTGATTCATTGGAGAACTACCGTCCTATTTCACTGTGCAACTTTATTTATAAGGTTATCTCTAAGGTGCTGGCAGATAGACTATAAAAGGTCGTGAATAAAGTCATTAGTCCTAATCAGACTATTTTTCTTAAAGGGAGGAGTATTCATCATTATGTCCTGCTTGCTAATTATTTGGTTAAGGATCTACACTAAAAAACAAGAGGGAAAAAGATATGTTTTAAAGCTAATTTATGAAAGGCCTTTGACTCAGTCAATAGGCATTTTATTTACATGATGCTCCATAATATGGGATTCCCTCAGCATTGGGTTAAATGGATTCAATGTTGCTTGGAAACTCCAAAATTTTTTATTCTCTTTAATGGTTCACCTATTGGCTTCTTCAGGAGTAAGAATGGCATTCGGCAAGGTGATCCACTATCTCCTTATCTTTTTACGATTGTAATGGAAGGGCTCAGTTGTATGTTAGAAGAGGCTGTTTCCAATGGTAAAATTAAGGTACCATATTATGGTTCTGTTTATATCTCTCACATAACATTTGCAGACGACCTTATTATCTTCCTTCGAGATGATCCAGTTTCTGTGAGTAATCTGGCAGATATTCTTAATGAATTTGGTATAGTTTCTGGTCTTAAGCTAAACCATGCAAAGAGCAAAGTATATGTGGGTGCTTGCATTGACAATAAGGATCATATTGCTCAAACTTTGGGAGTTGCTAAAGGAAATTTACCGGTTCCATACTTGGGTCTCCCACTTATATCCACTGGAATCAACAAAGTCTCCTGTTAGCCTATCATACAAAAAATTAAGAACAAAATTTCCTCTTGGAAAAATAGACTTCTTTCTAAAGCTGGACGACTTGAACTTATTCGATCTGTGTTGATCTCTTATTCTATTTATTGGTCTCATGCATTCCTTCTACCTGTCGGGCTTCTCCATGATATTGATAAATTACTTATGAACTTCTTCTGGAATGGCACAGATGGTAAGGCAATGCACATGGTGAATTGGGGCAACATTTACAAACCGAAGGATGAAGGGGGGCTGAATCTTCAACATATTAGAGATTGGAATAAAGGCTGTCTGGTAAAACAATTATGAGATATTTTACAAAACAAGTCTTCCTTATGGTCATAATGGGTTTTTGCTAGGTACTTAACCAAGGAATCAATCTGGGAAGCATCCGCAAAAGCATCTCATTCTACTGCTTGGAAAGGAATTCTGAAGGCAAGGCGATGGCTACGTAATAATATTTCTTATGTGATCTCTTTTGGAACCAATATTAATATGTGGTATGATCCTTGGGTTAATGGGAAAAGTATATTTCAGATATTTGGTGATAGAGTACAACATGATCTGGGGGCTCCCAAAGACTGGAGGTTTCTGAATTCATTGACAATGGTACATGGTGTCTTCCCAACCCTACCTCCCCTGACATGTATGTTATTACTTTGGCCGACTATTAGGGCTATTCCAATCAAGAACAAATCTTCAGATATGCTTATTTGGCTTCATGATAATGGTAAATTTAGTGCTACATCTGCATGGAACCAAATTAGACGACGAAACAACAAGTATATCCTAAGTAGTTGGACATGGGATAGTCTATGCTCACAGCGACATTCCTTATGTACATGGCAGGCCTTTCTCGGCAAACTTCCTACGATGGACAATATGCAGCGAAGAGGTATTTAAATTGTAAATCGGTGCTCTTTGTGTATGCAAAAGGAAGAAAGTGTTGACCATCTCTACTTTGCTTGTGATTATTCATCTTGGATATGGAAGGAGATCTTGAAGCGATTTGATCTTCAAAGGCTACCACGGCCAAACTTGCATCATGAATTAGAAATGCTTATGCAAAGCTTCTCAAGAAAGGGGTCTCTTACACAACTAGCAAGAATTATATTCATACGTGCTATTTGGTGGATTTGGAAGGAGAGGTGTGGCAGAATTTTTGAGTGTCACAACATGAACAAAGCTCAAATTCTGATAGAGATTCTTCAGGACTCACGATCATGTATGGACCAAGAATTGAATATAGAGCACCTAACAAGAAGAGAGAAAGGGATTTTCACAAGATTCAATTTTTCTATTAGTCAATAATCTCTCGAATAATCATGAAGATTGTAATGTATTATATGGGGCAAAACTTAGTCCAGAACAGTCTAGCTATTGCATTTTATTATTTATTAACTTCTTTGTGCTACTCTTGGAGATGAGTTTGATGAAGTGTGTCCATTTCACCTTCTTTAGGTGGGGTGCAATCTTCTCGACTACACTAAAAGACTTCAGGCTTTAGTCTATGGCTTGTGTAGACAAAGCTTCTTTGTACAAATCTTTTACAAAATATATTATCTTTACTTACCAAAAAAAATAGTCGTACGAGCATGGTTTCATAAAAAAATGCGTCGGTCATAAACTTTGCGCGAAGTCGCGCGTAGAGTCGAGTTTCGATCGGTTTTTCGTGCACCGTCTCAAAAATTCAAAATACTGGCCATTCCCGACGTATTAGCCCGTGGGAAGTCGTACGAATAAGGTTTCATGTGAAAACACGACGGTCATAAAATTTTTACGAAGTTGCATGCAGAGTTGAGTTTTTTTTTTTTGTAAGTAAAGATAATATATTTTGTAAAAGATTTGTACAAAGAAGCTTTGTCTACACAAGCCATAGACTAAAGCCTGAAGTCTCTTAGTGTAGTCGAGAAGATTGCACCCCACCTAAAGAAGGTGAAATGGGCACACTTCATCAAACTCATCTCCAAGAGTAGCACAAGGAAGTTAATAAATAATAAAATACAATAGCTAGACTGTTCTGGACTACTTGTGGATAGATACATCACAAAATATAAGCTTTGCCCCATATAATACATTACAATCTTCATCATTATTCGAGAGATTATTGACTAATGGAAAATTTGAATCTTGTGAAAATCCCTTTCTCTCTTCTTGTTAGGTGCTCTATATTCAATTCTTGCTCCATACATGATCGTGAATTAAGAAACCTTCCAGTCTTTGGGAGCCCCCAGATCCTATCGTACTCTATCACTAAATATTTGAAATATACTTTTCTCATTCACCCAAGGATCATACCACATATTAATATTGGTTCTAGATGAGATCACATAAGAAATATTGTTACGTAGCCATCGCCTTGCCTTCAGAATTCCTTTCCAAGCAGTAGAATGAGATGTTTTTGCGGATGCTTCCCAGATTGATTCCTTGGTTAGGTACTTAGCAAAAACCCATTGTGACCATAAGGAAGACTTGTTTTGTAAAATATCCCATAATTGTTTTACCAGACAAGCTTTATTCCAATATCTAATATGTCGAAGATTCAGCCCCCCTTCATCCTTCGGTTTGCAAATGTTGCCCCAATTCACCATGTGCATTGCCTTACCATCTGTGCCATTCCAGAAGAAGTTTATAAGAATTTATCAATATCATGGAGAAGCCCGGCAGGTAGAAGGAATGCATGAGACCAATAAATAGAATAAGAGATCAACACAGATCGAATAAGTTCAAGTCGTCCACCTTTAGAAAGACGACTATTTTTCCAAGAGGAAATTTTTTTCTTAATTTTTTGTAGGATAGGCTGACAGGAGACTTTGTTGATTCCAGTGGATATAAGTGGGAGACCCAAGTAAGGAACCGGTAAATTTCCTTCAGCAACTCCCAAAGTTTTAGCAATATGATCCTTATTGTCAATGCAAGCACCCACATATACTTTGCTCTTTGCATGGTTTAGCTTAAGACCATAAACTATACCAAATTCATTAAGAATATCTGCCAGATTACTCACAGAAACTGGATCATCTTAAAGGAAGATAATAAGGTCGTCAGCAAATGTTATGTGAGGGATATAAACAGAACCATAATATGGTACCTTAATTTTGCCATTGGAAACAGCCTCTTCTAACATACAACTGAGCCCTTCCATTGCAATGGTAAAAAGATGAGATAGTGGATCGCCTTGCCGAATGCCATTCTTACTCCCGAAGAAGCCAATAGATGAACCATTAAAGAGAATCGAAAATTTTGGAATCAAGTTTCGATTGGTTTTTCGGGCACCGTCTCGAAAAATCAAAATACTAGCTATTCCCGACGGACGTATTAGCCAATGGGAAGTCGTACGAGCACAGTTTCACGAAAAAACATGACGGTCATAAACTTTGAGTGAAGTCACGTTCAGATTCGAGTTTCAATCGGTTTTTCGTGCACCATCTCGGAAATTCAAAATAATGGCCATTCCCGACATATTTGCACATTGTAAGTCGTATGAGCACGGTTTCGTGAAAAAATGTGACGGTCATAAACTTTGCACGGAGTTGCAAGCAGGGTCGAGTTTCGATCGGTTTTTCATGCACCATTTTGGAAATTCCTAATATTAGCCATTCCCGACGTATTAGCCCATGGGAAGTCATACGAACATGGTTTCACGAAAAAATAAACTTTGCGTGAAGTCGCGCGTAGAGTCGAGTTTCAATCGGTTTTTCATGCACCATCTCGAAAATTCAAAATACTTGCTATTCCCGATGTATTAGCCCATGGAAGTTGTACCAGCACGATTTCTCGACAAACATAATAGTCATAAACTTTGCGTGAAGTCACGCGCAGAGTCAAGTTTCGATCGGTTTTTCGTTTACTGTCTTTGAAATTCAAAATACTGGCCATTCCCAATGTAATAGCGCATGGGAGGTCGTACGAGCACGGTATCACAAATAAACTCGACGTTCATATACTTTGTGCGAAGTCGCGCGCAGAGTCAAATTTCGATCATTTTTTTGTGCACCATCCCAAAAATTCAAAACATTGACCATTCCCAACGTATTAGCCCATGGTAAGTCGTTCGAGCATGGTTTCACAAAAAAACACAATGGTTATAAAATTTACACGAAGTCGCGCGCTGAGTCTAGTCTCGATCGATTTTTCGTGTACCATCTCGGAAATTCAAAATATTGGCCTTTCCCGACGTATTAGCCCATGGGAAGTGGTATGTGTATGGTTTTGTGAAAAAATGTGGTCATAAACTTTGCGTGAAGTCGCACAGAGTCGGGTTTCGATCGGTTTTTCATGCACCGTCTCGGAAATTCAAAATACTGGCCATTCCTGACGTATTAGCCCATGGGATGTCGTACGAGCACAATTTCACAATAAACTCGACGATCATATACTTTGCGCGAATCGAGCGCAGAGTCGAGTTTCGATCATTTTTTCGTACACCATCCCAAAAATTCAAAATATTGGTCATTCCCGACGTATTAGCCCACAGTAAGTCGTTCGAGCATGGTTTCACAAAAAAACGCGAAGGTCATAAACTTTGCGCGAAGTTGCACGCGGATTCAAGTTTCTATCGATTATTCGAGAATCATCTCGGAAATTCAAAATACTGGCCATTCCCGACGTATTAGCCCAAGGGAAGCCGTACAAGCACAGTTTCGAGAAAAAATGCAACAGTCATAAATTTTGCGCGAAGTCACGCGCAGATTCGAGTTGCGATCGGTTTTTCATGCACCATCTTGGAAATTCAAAATACTGGCTATTCCCGACATATTAGCCCATGGTATGTCGTACGAGCATGGTTTCGCGAAAAAATGCGACGGTCATAAACTTTGCGTGGAGTTGGGCACACTGTTAAGTTTCGATCGGTTTTTCGTGTATTGTTTTGGAAATTCAAATTATTGGCCATTCCCGACGTATTAGCTCATGGGAAGTCGTACGAGCATGGTTTCGCAAAAAAATGCGACGGCCATAAACTTTTCGTGAAGTCACACGTAGAGTCGAGTTTCAATCGATTTTTCGTGCACTGTCTTGGAAATTTAAAATATTGGCCATTCCCGACACATTAGACCATGGGAAGTCATACGAACATGGTTTCACGAAAAAAAGCAATGGTCATAAACTTTCGCGAAGTTGCGAGCAGAGTCGAGCTTTGATCGGTTTTTTGTGCACTATCTTGTAAATTCAAAATATTGGCCAATCACAACGTATTAGCCCATGGTATGTTATACGACCATGGTTTCATGAAAAAACGCGATGGTCATAAACTTTGTGCGAAGTCGCTCGCAGAGTCGATTTTCGATCGGTTTTTACGTGCACCGTCTCGGGAATTCAAAATACTGGCCATTACCAATGTATTAGCCCATGGTAAGTCGTACGAGCATGGTTTCACGAACAAAACGTGACGGACATAAACTTTGCGCAGAGTCGAGTTTCGATCGGTTTTTCGTGCACCGTCTCGGAAATTCAAAATACTGGTCATTCCCGTCCTATTAGCCCACGGGAAGTCGTACAAGCACAGTTTCGTGAAAAAATACGACGGTCATAAACTTTAGGTGAAGTCTCATGATGAGTCGAGTTTCGATCGGTTTTTCATGCACCGTCTCGGAAATTCAAAATACTTGCCATTCCCGTCGTATTAGCACATGGGAAGTCGTACGAGCATGATTTCACAAAAAAACTCAATGGTCATATATTTGCCGGAAGTCGTGCGTAGAGTCAAGTTTCTATCGGTTTTTCGTGCACCGTCTCAAAAATTCTAAATACTGGTCATTCCCGATGTATTAGCACATGGGAAGTTGTACCAATCCGATTTCACAAAAAAAACGATGGTCATAAAATTTGCGCGAAGTCGCACGCTGAGTCGAGTTTCGATCGGTTTTTCATGCACCGTCTAAGAAATTCAAAATACTGGCCATTCCCCTCTTGTTAGCCCATGGGAAGTCGTACAAGCACGGTTTCGTGAAAAAATGCAACGATCATAAACTTTACGCAGAGTCGAGTTTCGATCGGTTTTTCGTGGACCGTCTCGAAAATTTAAAATACTAGTTATTCCCGTCTTATTAGCCCCATGGGAAGTCGTACAAGCATGGATTCGTTAAAAAATGCGACGGTCATAAACTTTGCAAAAAGTCACGCGCTGAGTCGATTTTGGATCAGTTTTTCATGCACCGTCTCGGAAATTCAAAATACTAGCCATTCCCGACGTTTGAGCCCATAGGAAGTCGTACGAGCACGATTTCACAAAAAAACTCAACGGTCATATATTTGCGCGAAGTCGTGCGCAGAGTCGAGTTTCGATCGATTTTTCGTGCACGGTCTCGAAAATTCAAAATACTGGCCAATCCCAACGTATTAGCCCATGGTAAGTCATACGAGCATGGTTTCACAAAAAAACTCGATGATCATAAACTTTGAGCGAAGTCACGCGCAGAGTCGAGTTTCGATTGGTTTTACGTCCACCGTCTCGAAAATTCGAAATACTGGCCATTCCTAACGTAAGTCATACGAGCATGGTAAGTCATACGAGCATGGTTTCGCGAAAAAATGTGACGGTCATAAACTTTGTGCGAAGTCGCGTACAGAGTCGAGTTTCGATCGGTTTTACGTGCACCATCTCGGAAAATCAAAATACTAGCCATTCCCGATGTATTAGACCATGGTAAGTCATACGAGTTTGGTTTCACGAAAAAACACGATGGTTATAAACTTTGCGTAGAGTCGAGTTTCGATTGGTTTTTCGTGCACCGTCTCCGAAATTCAAAATACTGGTCATTCTCGTCTTATTAGCCCATGGGAAGTCTACAAGCACGGTTTCGCGAAAAAATGCGACAGTAATAAACTTTGCACAAAGTCGCGTGCTGAGTCGAGTTTCGATCAGTTTTTCATGCACTGTCTCGAAAATTCAAAATATTGGCCATTCCCGACGTATTAGCCCATGGGAAGTCGTACGAAAACGGTTTCTCAAAAAAATATGACGGTCATAAACTTTGTGTGAAGTCGCACATAGAGTCGAGTTTCGATCGGTATTTCGTGCACCGTCTCGGAAATTGAAAATACTTGCTGTTCCCGACATATTAGCCCGTGGTAAGTCGTACGAGCATTGTTTCACGAAAAAATGCAATGGTCATAAACTTTGCACGCAAAGTCGAGTTTCGATCGGTTTTTCATGTACTGTCTTAGAAATTCAAATATTGGTCATTCCTGACGTATTAGCCCATGGGAAGTTGTACGAATATGGTTTCACAAAAAAAACACGACTGATATAAAATTTGCGTGAAGTAGCATGCAAAGTCGTGTTTCGATTGGTTTTTCGTGCATCGTCTCAAAAATTCAAAATACCGGTCATTCCCATCTTATTAGCCCATGGGAAGTCGTACAAGCACGGTTTCATGAAAAAATACGACGGTCATAAACTTTGCACGAAGTCGCGTGCTATGTCGAGTTTCGATCGGTTTTTCATGCACCGTCTCAGAAATTCAAAATACTGTCCATTCCCCGACGTATTAGCCCATGGGAAGTTGTACGAGCACGATTTCACAAAAAAACACAACGGTCATATATTTGCGCGAAGTCGTGCACAGAGTCGAGTTTCGATTGATTTTTCATGCACAATCTCAGAAATTCAAAATACTGGCCATTCCCGAGATATTAGCCCATGGGAAGTCGTACGAGCATGGTTTCACAAAAAAATGTGACGGTCATAAACTTTGCGCGAAGTCATGCGTAGAGTCGAGTTTCGATCGTTTTTCGTGCATCGTCTCAAAAATTCAAAATACTGGGAATTCCCGAGATATTAGCACATGGGAAGTCGTACGAATATGGTTTCACGAGAAAACACGACGGTCATAAAATTTGCACGAAGTTACATGCAGAGTTGAGTTTCGATTGGTTTTTCGTGCACCATCTCGAAAATTCAAAATACTGGTCATTCCCGACGTATTAGCCAATGGCAAGTCATACGAGCACAGTTTCACGAAAAAACATGACGGTCATAAACTTTGCGCAAAGTCACGGGCAGATTCGAGTTTCGATCGGTTTTTCGTGCACCATCTCGGAAATTCAAAATAATGGCCATTCCCAACATATTAGCCCATTGTAAGTCGTACGAGCACGGTTTCACGAAAAAATGTGACGGTCATAAACTTTGCATGGAGTTGCACGTAAAGTCGAGTTTCGATCGGTTTTTCATGCACCATTTTGGAAATTCAAAATATTGGCCATTCACGACGTATTAGCCCATGGGAAGTCATACAAACATGGTTTCACGAAAAAACGCAATGGTCATAAACTTTGCGTGAAGTCGCGCGTAGAGTCGAGTTTCGATCGGTTTTTTGTGCACCATCTCGGAAATTCAAAATACTTGCTATTCCCGACATATTAGCCCATGGGAAGTCGTACGAGCATGGTTTTTCAAAAAAACGCAATAGTCTTAAAATTTACGCGAAGTCGCACGCAGAGTCGAGTTTCGATCGGTTTTTCGTTTACCGTCTTAGAAATTCAAAATACTGGCCATTCCCAACGTAATAGCCCATGGGAAGTCGTACGAGCATGGTTTCACAAATAAACTCGACGGTCTTATACTTTGCGCGAAGTCGCACACTGAGTCTAGTTTTGATCGATTTTTCGTGTACCATCTTGGAAATTCAAAATACTGGCCATTCCCGACGTATTAGCCCATGGGGAGTCGTATGAGCACGGTTTCGCAAAAAAACTCGACGGTCATATACTTTGCGTGAATCGCGCGCAGAGTCGAGTTTCGATCATTTTTTTATGCACCATCCCAAAAATTTAAAATATTGGCCATTCCCGACGTATAGCCCATGGTAAGTCGTTCGAGCATGGTTTCACGAAAAAACGTGAAGGTCATAAATTTTGTGCAAAGTTCCACGTAAATTCGAGTTCCCATCGATTTTACGTGCATCGTCTCGAAAATTCAAAATACTGGCTATTCCCGACGTATTAGCCCGTAGGAAGCCTTATGAGCACGGTTTCAAGAAAAAATGCGACGGTTATAAATTTTGCGCGAAGTCACGCGCAGATTCGAGTTTCGATCGATTTTTCGTGCACCATCTCGGAAATTCAAAATACTAGCTATTCCCGACATATTAGCCGATGGTAAGTCGTACGAGCATGGTTTCACGAAAAAATGCGATGGTCATAAACTTTGCGTGGAGTTACGCACAGAGTCAAGTTTCGATCGGTTTTTCGTGTGCTGTTTTGAAAATTCAAAATATTGGCCATTCCCGACGTATTAGCTCATGGGAAGTCGTACGAGCATGGTTTCGCAAAAAAAAGCGACGACTATAAACTTTGCACGAAGTCACGAGCAAAGTCGAGTTTCAATCGGTTTTTCGTGCACTGTCTTGGAAATTTAAAATATTGGCCATTCCCGATACATTACACCATAGGAAGTCGTACGAACATGGTTTCACGAAAAAACACAATGGTCATAAACTTTCGCGAAGTTGCATGTAGTGTCGAGTTTCGATCGGTTTTTCATGTACCATCTCAGAAATTCAAAATACTGTCCAATCCCAACGTATTAGCCCATGGTAAGTCATACGAGCATGGTTTCACGAAAAAATGCGACGGTCATAAAATTTACGTGAAGTCGCGCGCAGAGTCGAGTTTTGATCTATTTTACGTGCAGTCTCGGAAATTTAAAATACTGGCCATCCTCGACGGTTTAGCCCATGGTAAGTCGTACGAGCATGGTTTTATCAAAAAACGCGACGGTCATAAACTTTGCACAGAGTTGAGTTTCGATCGGTTTTTCGTGCACCGTCTCGGAAATTCAAAATACAGGTCAATCCCGTCTTATTAGGCCATGGGAAGTCGTACAAGCACGGTTTCATGAAAAAATATGATGGTTATAAACTTTGTGCGAAGTCGCGCGCTGAGTCGAGTTTCGATCGGTTTTTCGTGCACCGTCTCAGAAATTCAAAATACTGGCCATACCCGACGTATTAGCCCTGGGAATTCATACGAGCATGGTTTAACG
Source organism: Ensete ventricosum (assembly GCA_029747655.1). Classification (NCBI taxonomy): domain Eukaryota; kingdom Viridiplantae; phylum Streptophyta; class Magnoliopsida; order Zingiberales; family Musaceae; genus Ensete; species Ensete ventricosum. The sequence continues at coordinate 27,529,369 of JAQQAF010000004.1, read as the reverse complement.
AAAAAACGCGATGGCCATCAACTTTGCGCGAAGTCTTTTTTTTGGTAAGTAAAGATAATGTATTTTGTAAAAGATTTGTATAAAGAAGCTTTGTCTACACAAGCCATATACTAAAGCCTGAAGTCTCTTAGTGTAGTCGAGAAGATTGCACCTCACTTAAAGAAGGTGAAATGGGCACACTTCATCAAACTCATCTCCAAGAGTAGCACAAGGAAGTTAATAAATAATAAAATACAATAGCTAGATTGTTCTGGACTACTTGTGGATACATCATAAAATATAAGCTTTGCCCCATATAATATCATTATTCAAGAGATTATTGACTAAGGGAAAAATTGAATATTGTGAAAATCCCTTTCTCTCTTCTTGTTAGGTGCTCTATATTCAATTCTTGGTCCATAAATGATCGTGAGTCCTGAAGAATCTCAATCAGAATTTGAGCTTTGTTCATGTTGTGACACTCAAAAATTTTGCCACACCTCTCCTTCCAAATCCACCAAATAGCACATCTGAAAATAATTCTTGCTTTTTTTTGGTAAGTAAAGATAATGTATTTTGTAAAAGATTTGTACAAAGAAGCTTTGTCTACACAAGCCATAGACTAAAGCCTGAAGTCTCTTAGTGTAGTCGAGAAGATTGCACCCCACCTAAAGAAGGTGAAATGGGCACGCTTCATCAAACTCATCTCCAAGAGTAGCATAAGGAAGTTAATAAATAATAAAATGCAATAGCTAGACTGTTCTGGACTACTTGTGGATACATCACAAAATATAAGCTTTGCCCCATATAATACATTACAATCTTCATCATTATTCGAGTGATTCTTGACGAATGGAAAAATTGAATCTTGTGAAAATATCTTTCTCTCTTCTTGTTAGGTGCTCTGTATTCAATTCTTGCTCCATACATGATCGTGAGTCCTGAAGAATCTCTATCAGAATTTGAGCTTTGTTCATGTTGTGACACTCAAAAATTCTGCCACACCTCTCCTTCCAAATCCACCATATAGCACATCTGAATATAATTCTTGCTAGTTGTGTAAGAGGCCCCTTTCTTGAGAAGCTTTGCATAAGCATTTCTAATTCATGATGCAGGTTTGGCCGTGGTAGCCTTTGAAAATCAAATCGCTTCAAGATCTCCTTCCATATCCAAGATGAATAATCACAAGCAAAGTAGAGATGGTCAACACTTTCTTCATTTTGCATACACAAAGAGCACCGATTTACAATATAAATACCTCTTCGCTGCATATTGTCCATCGTAGGAAGTTTCCCGAGAAGGGCCTGCCATGTACATAAGGAATGTCGCTGTGAGCATGGACTATCCCATGTCCAACTACTTTGGATCCACTTGTTGTTTCGTCGTCTAATTTGGTTCCATGCAGATGTAGCACTAAATTTACCGTTATCATGAAGCCAAATAAGCATATCTGAAGAGTTGTTCATGATTGGAATAGCCCTAATAGTCGGCCAAAGTAATAACATGTCAGGGGAGGTAGGGTTGGGAAGACACCAAGTACCATTGTTAATGAATTCAGAAACCTTCCAGTCTTTGGGAGCCCCCAGATCCTGTCGTACTCTATCACCAAATATCTGAAATATACTTTTCCCATTCACCCAAGGATCATACCACATATTAATATTGGTTCCAGAAGAAATCACATAAGAAATATTGTTACGTAGCCATCGCCTTGCCTTCAGAATTCCTTTCCAAGCAGAAGAATGAGATGTTTTTGCAGATGTTTCCCAGATTGATTCCTTAGTTAGGTACCTAGCAAAAACCCATTGTGACCATAAGGAAGACTTGTTTTGTAAAATATCCCATAATTGCTTTACCATACAAGCTTTATTCCAATCTCTAATATGTCGAAGATTCAGCCCCCCTTCATCCTTCGGTTTGCAAATGCTGTCCCAATTCACCATATGCATTGCCTTACCATCTGTGCCATTCCAAAAGAAGTTCATAAGTAATTTATCAATATCATGGAGAAGCCCGGCAGGTAGAAGGAATGCATGAGACCAATAAATAGAATAAGAGATCAACACGGATCGAATAAGTTCAAGTCATCCAGCTTTAGAAAGAAGCCTATTTTTCCAAGAGGAAATTCTGTTCTTAATTTTTTGTATAATAGGCTGACAGGAGGCTTTGTTGATTCCAGTGGATATAAGTGGGAGACCCAAGTAAGGAACCGGTAAATTTCCTTCAGCAACTCCCAATGTTTGAGCAATATGATCCTTATTGTCAATGCAAGCACCCACATATACTTTGCTCTTTGCATGGTTTAGCTTAAGACCAGAAACTTTACCAAATTCATTAAGAATATCTGCCAGATTACTCACAGAAACTGGATCATCTCGAAGGAAGATAATAAGGTCGTCGGCAAATGTTATGTGAGAGATATAAACAGAACCATAATGTGGTACCTTAATTTTGCCATTGGAAACAGCCTCTTCTAACATACAACTGAGCCCTTCCATTGCAATGGTAAAAAGATAAGGAGATAGTGGATCGCCTTGCCGAATGCCATTCTTACTCCCAAAGAAGCCAATAGGTGAACCATTAAAGAGAATTGAAAATTTTGGAGTTTCCAAGCAACATTGAATCCATTTAACCCAGTGCTGAGGGAAGCCCATATTATGGAGCATCATGTAAATAAAATTCCTATTGACTGAGTCAAAGGCCTTTCATAAATCAGCTTTAAAACATATCTTTTTTCCTCTTGTTTTAGAATGTAGATCCTTAACCAAATCATTCGCAAGCAGGACATTATGATGGATACTCCTCCCTTTAAGAAAAGCAGCCTGATTAGGACTAATGACCTTATTCATGACCTTTTGTAGTCTATCTGCCAGCAACTTAGAGATAACCTTATAAATAAAGTTGCACAGTGAAATAGGACGGTAGTTCTCCAATGAATCGGCTCCATCATTTTTAGGCACTAAAGAAATAAAAGTGCAATTCATTTCTTTAAGAATGTGACCTGAGGAGAAAAAATGTCGACAAGCTTTTATGACATCGTTGCCTACAATAGCCCATGCAATTTGATAAAACTCAGCTGGAAATCCATCTGGACCAGGGCTTTTGTGCTTCGGGGACTTAAAAACAACTTTCACAATTTCATCATCCGTTATTGGGGCATTAAGATGAGAGAGGGCTTCAGAATCAAGTCGTCTTGTAGGCCCAACATGAATACTATTAGGCTGCTGTTCCTGATTGAGTAAGGAATAAAAAAATTGCTTGGTGTAATTTTTAACCTCATCCAGATCCTCAATGAGATTACCATCTATACCTTTGCATTTTTTGATGCGATTAGTAGCCCTTCTGGTAGCAATAGCAGCATAGAAAAACTTCGTATTAGAATCCCCTAAAGTAAGCCAATGCTGTCGTGACTTCTGTTTCAAAAAGCATTCCTCCTGCTTCAAAGCTTGCATAAAGTTATTTCTAGCAGCAGCCTCTTTGTATATAAGATTCGCATCCAGAGGTTGAAGATTTAGCTCGCTTTGCACAGCCATAAGTTCTTTCTTGCATAACTGAACCCTATCGTTGATATTTCCAAATGTAGTTGAATTCCACTTCTTCAGTGCTGCTTTGCATGCTTTTAGTTTTTGACATAGGATGTAAGGGGGAGAACCAAAGACATTAATGTCCCAAGCTGACTTAATAACTTCGACGAACTTCGGGTGAGAACTCCACATATTAAAAAATCTAAAAGGTTTCTTGACTCTGGGTAGTGCTTTATCTGCATGTATATGCATAATAGAGTGATCCGAAAATAACTTAGCACCGTACTCAAGAAGTGAATCTGGGAAAACTGCTAACCATTCCTGATTAATCAAACATCTGTCAAGTCGAGCCATAATTTTTCTTTCAGCAGTACTTTGATTGTTCCATGAGAACCAATCACCTACAGATTTTCATGTCAGTCAATGCAGCAGTATCTATACAATCATTAAAATGTTGAAGCTGACATTCGGAAAGCACTCTACCCCCCACTTTCTCATTTGTGTATCTGACAGTATTAAAGTCACCGAGAACAGCCCAAGGTACTGTAGGATAACTATTTGCAATGCTAACCAGATCACACCATAGAGCATTCCTGTCAGACATACTGTTAGATGCATAAATACCGGTAATATTGAATTGACATCCAGTCTGTTTATCCTCTGCCTTAAGATGAATGAATTGATTAGTAGCAGAAATAAACCAAGCAGTAACAAGGTTAGGATGCCATAAGACCCAAACTCGACCATAAGTATCCTGAGAATCATTAGTAAAAAGTTCTGCCTCAGGCCATATTAAATTCTTCTGAACTCGAACACGATGAGGTTTAATTTTTGTTTCCACAAGAATCACCATGTCACATGCAGCAGATCGGATTATTCTATTGAGCTCCCGACATTTCTCAGTCTTATTAAGTCCACGAACATTCCAACAGCTTATTTTCATCAATACTAGATAGAAGGAAGAGCATGCAATTTTGGGAGGACACTACCATCCTTTTTCTTATCCTTTGATTTTGCATGGTCCTCTCGCATAATATCTTTACCCTTTAATCCTCTATTCCTATATTTATCCACCTCATCCACAGCTTGCAAATGTTTAAATTTTTGCGTACCTTGAGGCAAGGAGTCCTGAATAGCGGGATGTGTCGAAGAGCGATGAGTTTGGTGAGTTGCAATGTCTTGGTTCCCTTTCTTGCTAGTTGTGTAAGAGGCCCCTTTCTTGAGAAGCTTTGCATAAGCATTTCTAATTCATGATGCAAGTTTTGCCATGGTAGCCTTTGAAGATCAAATCACTTCAAGGTCTCTATTTGCATATACAAGATGAATAATCACAAGCAAAGTAGAGATGGTCAACACTTTCTTCCTTTTGCATACACAAAGAGCACCGATTTACAATATAAATACCTCTTCGCTGCATAGTCCATCGTAGGAAGTTTGCCGAGAAGGGCCTGCCATGTACATAAGGAATGTCGCTGTGAGCATGGACTATCCCATGTCCAACTACTTGGGATCCACTTGTTGTTTCGTTGTCTAATTTGATTCCATGCAGATGTAGCACTAAATTTACCATTATCATGAAGCCAAATAAGCATATCTGAAGAGTTGTTCTTGATTGGAATAGCCCGAATAGTCGGCCATAGTAATAACATGTCAGGGGAGGTAGGGTTGGGAAGACACCATGTACCATTGTCAATGAATTCAGAAACCTTCCAGTCTTTGGGAGCCCCTAGATCATGTCGTACTCTATCACCAAATATCTGAAATATACTTTTCCCATTCAGCCAAGGATCATACCACATATTAATATTGGTTCCAGAAGAGATCACATAAGAAATATTGTTATGTAGTCATCGCCTTGCCTTCAGAATTCCTTTCCAAGCAGCAGAATGAGATGTTTTTGCGGATGCTTCCTAGATTGATTCCTTGGTTGGGTACTTAGCAAAAACCCATTGTGACAATAAGGAAGACTTGTTTTGTAAAATATCCCATAATTATTTTACCAGATAAGCTTTATTCCAATCTCTAATATGTCGAAGATTCAGCCCCCTTCATCCTTCGGTTTGCAAATGTTGCCCCAATTCACCATGTGCATTGCCTTACCATCTGTGTCATTCCAGAAAAAGTTCATAAGTAATTTATCAATATCATGGAGAAGCCCGACAGGTAGAAGGAATGCATGAGACCAATAAATAGAATAAGAAATCAACATAGATCGAATAAGTTCAAGTCGTCCAGCTTTAGAAAGAAGTCTATTTTTCCAAGAGAAAATTATGTTCTTAATTTTTTGTAGGATAGGCTAATAGGAGACTTTGTTGATTCCAGTGGATATAAGTTGGAGACCCAAGTAAGGAACCAGTAAATTTCCTTCAGCAACTCCCAAAGTTTGAGCAATATGATCCTTATTGTCAATGCAAGCACCCACATATACTTTGCTCTTTGCATGGTTTAGCTTAAGACCAGAAACTATACCAAATTCATTAAGAATATCTGCAAGATTACTCGCAGAAACTGGATCATCTCGAAGGAAGATAATAAGGTCGTCAGCAAATGTTATGTGAGAGATATAAACAGAACCACAATATAGTACCTTAATTTTGCCATTGGAAATAGCCTCTTCTAACATACAACTGAGCCATTCCATTGCAATGGTAAAAAGATAAGGAGATAGTGGATCGCCTTGGCGAATGTCATTCTTACTCCCGAACAAGCCAATAGGTGAACCATTAAACAGAATCAAAAATTTTGGAGTTTACAAGTAACATTGAATCCATTTAACCCAATGCTGAGGGAAGCCCATTTTATGGAGCATCATGTAAATAAAATGCCAATTGACTGAGTCAAAGGCCTTTCGAAAATTTTGGAGTTTCCAAGCAACATTGAATTTTGGACTTTGCGCGAAGTCACGCGTAGAGTCGAGTTTCAATCGGTTTTTCGTGCACTGTCTTGGAAATTCAAAATTTTGGCCATTCCCGACGTTAGACCATGGGAAGTCATACGAACATGGTTTCACAAAAAAACGCAATGGTCATAAACTTTCGCGAAGTTGTGAGCAGAGTCGTGTTTTGATCTGTTTTTCATGCACCGTCACGGAAATTCAAAATACTGGCCAATCCCAACGTATTAGCCCATGGTAAGTCATACGAGCATGGTTTCACGAAAAAAGGTGATGGTCATAAACATTTTGTGAAGTCGCGCACAGAGTCGAGTTTCGATCGATTTTATATGCACCGTCTCGCAAATTCAAAATACTGGCCATTACCGACGTATTAGCCCATGGTAAGTCGTACGAGCATGGTTTCTCGAACAACACGTGACGGTCATAAACTTTGCGCAGCGTTGAGTTTCGATCGGTTTTTCGTGCACCATCTCAGAAATTCAAAATATTGGTCATACCCGTCTTATTAGCACACGGGAAGTCGTACAAGCACAGTTTCCCGACGTATTAGCACATGGGAAGATGTACGAATACGATTTGACGAAAAAATATGACGGTCATAAACTTTGCACGAAGTCGCATGCTGAGTCGAGTTTCGATCGATTTTTCGTGCACCATCTCGGAAATTCAAAATACTGGCCATTCCCGACGTATTAGCCCATGGTGAGTTGTACGAGCATGGTTTCATGAAAAAATGCGACGGTCATAAACTTTGTGTAGAGGAGCGCGTAGAGTCATGTTTCGATCGGTTTTTTGTGTACCATTTTGGAAATTCAAAATATTGGCCATTCCTGATGTATTAGCCCATGGGGAGTCGTACGTGCATGGTTTCGCGAAAATATGCGACGGCCATAAACTTTGCACGAAGTCACGAGCAGAGTCGAGTTTCCATCGGTTTTTCATGCACTATCTTGGAAATTTAAAATATTAGCCATTCCCGACGTATTAGACCATGGGAAGTCAAAAGAACATAGTTTCACGAAAAAATGCAATGGTCATAAACGTTTGCGAAGTTGCGAGCAGAGTTGAGTTTCGATCGATTTTTTGTGCACCATCTCGGAAATTCAAAATACTGGTCATTCCTGTCTTATTAGCCCATGGGAAGTCGTACAAGCACGGTTTCATGAAAAAATGCGACAGTCATAAATTTGCGCGAAGTCGGACACTGAGCCGAATTTCGATCGATTTTTCATGCACCATCTCAGAAATTCAAAATACTGACCATTGCCGACGTATTAGCCCATAGAAAGTCGTACGAGCACGATTTCACAAAAAAAAAATCAACGGTCATATATTTGTACGAAGTTGTGCGCAAAGTCGAGTTTCGATAGGTTTTTCATGCACTATCTCGGAAATTCAAAATACTCGCCATTCCCGATGTATTAGCTCATGGGAAGTCGTATGAGCACGATTTTACAAAAAAATTCGACGGTCATAAACTTTGCGCGAAGTCGCGCACAGAGTCGAGTTTCGATTGGTTTTTCGTGCATCGTCTCGAAAATTCATAATATTGGCCATTCCCGATGTATTAGCCCATGGTAAGCCGTACGAGCATGGTTTCACGAAAAAACACGATGGCCAAAAACTTTACGCGATGTCGCGTGCAGAGTCGAGTTTCGATCGGTTTTTCGTGCACCGTCTCAGAAATTCAAAATACTGGCCATTCCCGACGTATTAGCACATGGAAAGTTGTACGAATACGATTTCACGAAAAAACACGATGGTCATAAAATTTACGCGAAGTATCACGCAGAGTCGAGTTTCGATCGGTTTTTCGTGCACCGTCTCGGAAATACAAAATACTGGCCATTCTCGATGTATTAGCCCGTGGGATGTCGTACTAGCATGGTTTCACGAAAAAATGTGACGGCCATAAACTTTGCACGAAGTCACGCGCAGAGTCAAGTTTCAATCGGTTTTTCGTGCGCTGTCTTGGAAATTCAAAATATTGGCCATTCCCGACGTATTAGACTTTGGGAAGTCATACTAACATGGTTTCACGAAAAAAACACAATGGTAATAAACTTTCACGAAGCTGCGAACAGAGTCGAGTTTCGATCGATTTTTTGTGCAATGACTCGAAAATTCAGAATACTGGCCAATCACAACGTATTAGCCCATGGTAAGTCATACGAGCATGGTTTCGCGAAAAAACACAACGGTCATAAACTTTGCACGAAGTCGCAAGCAGAGTCGAGTTTCGATCGGTTTTTCATGCATCGTCTCGGATATTCAAAATACTAGCCATTCCCGACGTATTAGCCCATGGGAAGTCATACGAGCATGGTTTCGTGAAAAAATGTGACGGCCATAAACTTTGCGCGAAGTCACGCACAGAGTCGAGTTTCAATCGGTTTTTCGTGCACTATCTTGGAAATTCAAAGTATTGGCCATTCCCGATATATTAGACCATTGGAAGTCATACTAACATGGTTTCACGAAAAAACGCAATGGTAATAAACTTTCAGGAAGCTGCAAGCAGAGTCAAGTTTCGATCGATTTTTTGTGCACCGACTCGGAAATTCAAAATACTGGCCAATCACAACGTATTAGCCCATGGTAAGTCATACGAGCATGGTTTCGCGAAAAAACACGATGGTCATAAACTTTGCATGAAGTCGCATGCAGAGTCGAGTTTCAATCGGTTTTTTGTGCACCGTCTCGGAAATTCAAAATACTGGCCAATCCGAATGAACGTATTAGCCCATGGTAAGTCATACGAGCATGGTTTCACGAAAAAACACAACGGTCATAAACTTTGCGCGAAGTCACACGCAGAGTCGAGTTTCGATCAGTTTTTCATGCACCGTTTCGGATATTCAAAATACTGGCCATTCCCGACGTATTAGTCCATGGTAAGTCGTACGAGCATGGTTTCGCAAAAAAACTCCACGGTCATAATCTTTGCACAGAGTCAAGTTTCGATCGGTTTTTCATGCACCGTCTCGTAAATTCAAAATACTGGTCATTCCCGTCTTATTAGCCCATGATAAGTCGTACAACCATGGTTTCGTGTAAAAATGCGACAGTTATACTTAGCGCAAAGTCGCGCGCTTAATCAAGTTTCGATCGGTTTTTCTTGCACCATCTCGGAAATCCAAATACTAGCCATTCCCTACGTATTAGCCCATGGGAAGTCGTACGAGCACAATTTTGCAAAAAAACTCAATGGTTATATATTTGCGTGAAGTCATGCGCAGAGTCGAGTTTCGATCGATTTTTCGTGCACTGTCTCAGAAATTCAAAATACTAACCTTTCCCGACGTATTAGCACATGGGAAGTCGTACGAGCACGGTTTCACGAAAAAACGTGATGGTCAAAAACTTTGCACGTAGTCGCGCCCAGAGTCGAGTTTCGATCAGTTTTTTGTGCACCGTCTTGGAAATTCAAAAATATTGGTCATTCTCGACGTATTAGCCCATGGGAAGTCGTACAAGCATGGTTTCACAAAATAACTCGACGGTCATATACTTGCGCGAAGTCATGCGCAGTGTCGAGTTTCGATCGATTTTTCATGCACTGTCTTAGAAATTCAAAATACTGGCCATTCCTGACGTATTAACCCATGGGAAGTCGTACGAGCATGGTTTCAGGAAAAAATGTGACGGTCAAAAACTTTGCGCGAAGTCGCGTGCAGAGTCGAGCTTCGATCGATTTTTCATGCACCTTCTCTGAAATTCAAAATACTGGCCATTCCCAATGTATTAGCCCATGGGAAGTCGTACGAATATGGTTTCATGAAAAAACACGATGGTCATAAAATTTGCACACGAAGTTGCACGCAGAGACGAGTTTCAATTGGTTTTTCGAGCACCGTCTTGGAAATCTAAAATACAGGCCATTCCCGACGTATTAGGCCATGAGAAGTCGTACGAGCACAGTTTCACGAAAAAACTTGACGGTCATAAACTTTGCCCGAAGTCACGCGCAGATTCGAGTTTTGATCGGTTTTTCGTGCACCATCTCGGAAATTCAAAATAATGGCCATTCCCGACATATTTGCTCCATGGCAAGTCGTATGAGCACAGTTTCGTAAAAAAATGTGATGGTCATAAACTTTGCACGGAGTTACGCACAGAGTCGAGTTTCGATCAGTTTTTCATGTATCATTTTAGAAATTCAAAATATTGGCCATTCCCGACATATTGGCCCATGGGAAGTCATACGAACACGGTTTCACGAAAAAACACAATGGTCAAAAACTTTGCGCGAGGTCGCGCATAGAGTCGAGTTTTGATAGGTATTTCGTGCACCGTCTTGGTAATTCAAAACACTAGCCATTCCTGACGTATTAGCCCATGGCAAGTCGTACGAGCACAGTTTCTCGAAAAAACACAATAGTCATAAACTTTGCGCGAAGTCGTGCGCAGAGTTGAGTTTCGATTGGTTTTCCGTGTACCATCTTGAAAATTCAAAATACTGTCCATTCCCAACGTAATAGCCCATGGGAAGTCTTACGAGCATAGTTTCACAAGTAAACTCGACGGTCATATACTTTGTGTGAAGTCACGCGTTGAGTCTAGTTTCGATCGGTTTTTCGTGTACCATCTTAGAAATTCAAAATACTAGCCATTCCCGAAGTACTAGCCCATGGGAAGTGGTACGAGCATGGTTTCACAAAAAAACATGACGGTCATAAACTTTGCGTGAAGTCGCACACAGTCAAGTTTCGATCGGTTTCTCATGCATCGTCTCGAAAATTCAAAATACTGGGCATTCCCGATGTATCAGCCCATGGGAAGTCGTGCGAGCACGGTTTCACAAAAAAACTCGATGGTCATATATACTTTGCGTGAATCGCGCAGAGTCGAGTTTCGATCGTTTTTTCTTGCACCATCCCAAAAATTCAAAATATTGGCCATTCCCGTTGTATTAGCCCATGATAAGTCGTTCGAGCATGGTTTCACGAAAAAACGTGACGGTCATAAACTTTGCACGAAGTTACGTGCAGATTCGAGTTTCGATCGATTTTTCCTGCATCGTCTCGAAAATTCAAAATACTGGCCATTCCCGAAGTATTAGACCATGGGAAGCCGTACGAGCACGGTTTCGAGAAAAAATGTGACGGTCATAAACTTTGCGCGAAGTCACGCGCTGATTCGAGTTTCGATCGGTTTTTCGTGCACCGTCTCAGAAATTCAAAATACTTGCTATTCCCGACATATTAGCCCATGGTGAGTCGTACGAGCATGGTTTCGCGAAAAAATGCGACGGTAATAAACTTTGCGTAGAGTTGCACGCAGAGTCAAGTTTCGATCGGTTTTTCATGTACCATTTTGGAAATTCAAAATATAGGCCATTCCCGACGCATTAGCCCATGGTAAGTCGTACGAGCATGGTTTCGTGAAAAAATGTGACAGCCATAAACTTTGCGCGATGTCACGCGCAGAGTCGAATGTTAATCGGTTTTTCATGCACTGTCTTGGAAATTTAAAATATTGGCCATTCCCGATGTATTAGACCATGGGAAGTCATACGAACATGGTTTCACGAAAAAACGCAATGGTCATAAACTTTTGCGAAGTTGCGAGCAGAGTCGAGTTTCAATTGGTTTTTTATGCACCGTCTCGGAAATTTAAAATACTGGTCATTCCCGTCTTATTAGCCCATGGGAAGTCATACAAGCACGGTTTCATGAAAAAATCCGACAGTCATAAACTTTACGCGAATTCGCGCACTAAGTCGAGTTTCGATCGGTTTTTCATGCACCGTCTCGGAAATTCAAAGTACTGGCCATTCCCGACGTATTAGCCCATAGGAAGTCGTCCGAGCACAATTTCACAAAAAAACTCAATGATCATATATTTGGACGAAGTCGTGCGCAGAGTCAAGTTTCGATCGATTTTTCATGCACTATCTTGTAAACTCAAAATACTGGCCATTCCCGATTATTAGCCCATGGGAAGTCGTACCAACACGGTTTCACAAAAAAATGCAACGGTCATAAACTTTGCACGAAGTCACGCGCAGAGTCGAGTTTCGATCAGTTTTTCGTGCATCGTCTCGGAAATTCAAAATACTAGCCATTCCCGATGTATCATGGTAAGTCGTACGAGCATGGTTTCATGAAAAAACACGACGGCCATAAACTTTGCGCGATGTCACGAGCAGATTCGAGTTTCGATCGGTTTTTCGTGCACCGTCTCGAAAATTCAAAATAATGGTCATTCCCGTCTTATTAGCCCAAGGGAAGTCGTACAAGCACGGTTTCGTGAAAAAATGTGACGGTCATAAACTTTGAGCGAAGTCGCACGCTGAGTCGAATTTCGATCGGTTTTTCATGCACCATCTCGAAAATTCAAAATACTCGCCATTCCCGACGTATTAGCCCATTGGAAGTCGTACGAGCACAATTTTGAAAAAAAACTCAACGGTCATATATTTGCGCGAAGTCGTGCGCAGAGTCGAGTTTCGATCGGTTTTTCATGCACTATCTCAGAAATTCAAAATACCAGCCATTCCCGATGTATTAGCCCATGGGAAGTCGTACGAGCACGGTTTCACGAAAAAATGCGACGGTCATAAACTTTGCGAGAAGTCGCGCGTAGAGTCGAGTTTCGATTGGTTTTTCGTGCACCGTCTCGAAAATTCAACATACTGGCCATTCCCGATGTATTAGCCCATGGTATGTCGTACGAGCATGGTTTCACGAAAAAAAACGACGGCCAAAATCTTTGCGCGATGTCCCGCGCAAAGTCGAGTTTCGATCGGTTTTTTGTGCACCGTCTCAGAAATTTAAAATACTGCCCATTCCCGACGTATTAGCACATGGGAAGTTGTACGAATACGATTTCATGAAAAAACATGATGGTAATAAAATTTGCGCGAAGTATCACGCAGAGTTGAGTTTTGATCGATTTTTCGTGCACCGTCTTGAAAATTCAAAATACTCGTCATTCTCGACGTATTAGCCCGTGGGAAATCGTACGAGCATGGTTTAATGAAAAAATGTGACGGCCATAAACTTTGCGCGAAGTCACGTGCAGATTCAAGTTTCAATCGGTTTTTCGTGCACTATCTTGGAAATTCAAAATATTGGCCATTCCCGACGTATTAGCCCACGGGAAGTCATATGAACACGGTTACACGAAAAAATGCAATGGTCATAAACTTTGCACGAAGTCGCGCACAGAGACGAGTTTCGATCGGTTTTTCATGCACCGTCTCGAAAATTCAAAATACTGGTCATTCCCGTCTTATTAGCCCATGAGAAGTCGTACAAGCACGGTTTCGTGTAAAAATACGACAGTCATACTTTACGCAAAGTCGCGCGCTTAGTCAAGTTTTGATCAGTTTTTCATGCACCATCTCGGAAATCCAAATACTAGCCATTCCCGACGTATGAGCCCATGGGAAGTCGTACGAGCAAGATTTTGCAAAAAAACTCAACGGTCATATACTTGCGTGAAGTCGTGCGCAGAGTCGAGTTTCGATCGGTTTTTCGTGCACTGTCTCGGAAATTCAAAATACTGCCCATTCCCGATGTATGGTTTCATGAAAAAATGAGACTGTTATAAACTTTGCGCGAAGTCGCACGCAGAGTCGAGTTACGATCGGTTTTTCGTGCACCGTGTCAAAAATTCAAAATACTGGCCTTTACCTATGTATTAGCCCATGGTAAGTCGTCCGAGCATGGTTTCACGAAAAAATATGAAAGCCATAAACTTTGCGTGAAGTCGCGTGCAGAGTCGAGCTTCGATCGGTTTTTCGTACACCGTCTCTGAAATTCAAAATACTGGCCATGCCCCACGTATTAGCCCATGGGAAGTCGTACGAATACGGTTTCATGAAAAAACACGACGGTCATAAAATTTGCACGAAGTTGCACGTAGAGTCGAGTTTCAATTAGTTTTTCATGCACCGTCTTGGAAATTCAAAATACAGGCTATTCCCGAGGTATTGGCCCATGGGAAGTCGTACGAATACGATTTCACTACAAAACACGACGGTTATAAAATTTGTGCGAAGTAGCACGCAGATTCGAGTTTCGATCGTTTTTTCTTGCACCATCTCCAAAATTCAAAATAATGGCCATTCCCGATATACCCATTGTGAGTCGTACGAGCACGGTTTCATGAAAAAATGTGACGCGTAGAGTCAAGTTTCGATCAGTTTTTCATGTACTATTTTGGAAATTCAAAATATTGGCCATTCCCGACGTATTAGCCCATGGGAAGTCAAACGAACACGGTTTCACGAAAAAACGCAATGGTCATAAACTTTGCGCGAGGTCGCGCGCAGAGTCGAGTTTCGATAGATTTTTCGTGCACCGTCTTGGAAATTCAAAATACTGGCCATTCCCGACGTATTAGCCCATGGGAAGTCGTACGAGCACGGTTTCTTGGGAAAACACAATAGTCAAAAACTTTGCGGGAAGTCATGCGTCGAGTTTCGATCGGTTTTTTGTGTACTGTCTTGAAAATTCAAAAAACTGCCCATTCTAAATGTAAGAGCCCATGGGAAGTCGTACGAGCACAGTTTCACAAGTAAACTCGACGGTCATATACTTTGCGCGAATTCGCGCGCTGAGACTAGTTTCAATCGATTTTTCGTGTACCATCTCAGAAATTCAAAATACTGGCCATTCCCGACGTATTATCCCATGGGAAGTGGTATGAGCATGGTTTCGCAAAAAAATGTGATGGTCATAAACTTTGCGTGAAGTCGCACATAGTCAAGTTTCGATCGATTTTGCTTGCATCATCTCAGACATTCAAAATATTGGCCATTCCCGACGTATCAGCCCATGGGAAGTCGTACGAGCACGGTTTCACAAAAAAACTCAACGGTCATATACTTTGCGCGAATCACGCAGAGTCGAGTTTCGATCATTTTTTCGTGCACCATCCCAAAAATTCAAAATATTGGCCATTCCCAACGTATTAGCACATGGTAAGTCGTACGAGCATGGTTTCACGAAAAAACGCGACGGTCATAAACATTGTGCGAAGTTGCGTGCAGATTCATGTTTCGATCTGTTTTTCATGCATCGTCTCGGAAATTCAAAATACTGGCCATTCCCGACGTATTAGCCCATGAAAAGCCGTACGAGCACAATTTCGAGAAAAAACATGACGGTCATAAACTTTGCGCGAAGTCACGCGCAGATTCGAGTTTCGATCTATTTTTCATGCACCATCTCGGAAATTCAAAATACTAGCAATTCCCAACATATTAGCCCATGGTGAGTCGTACGAGCATGGAGTTGCACGCAGAGTCAACTTTCGATCGGTTTTTCGTGTACCATTTTGGAAATTCAAAATATTGGCCATTCCCAATGTATTAGCCCATGGGAAGTCATACGAGCATGGTTTCACGAAAAAATGTGACGGCCAAAAACTTTGTGCGAAGTCACTCACAGAGTCGAGTTTCAATCGATTTTTCGTGCACTGTCTTGGAAATTTAAAATATTGGCCATTCCCGACGGACGTATTAGCCAATGGGAAGTCGTACGAGCACAGTTTCACAAAAAAACATGACAGTCATAAACTTTGCGTGAAGTCACGCGCAGATTCGAGTTTCTATCAGTTTTTCATGCACCATCTCGGAAGTTTCAATCGGTTTTGTCGCGTTTCGTGAAAAAATGCGACGGTCATAAACTTTGCATGAAGTCACTCGCAGAGTCGAGTTTCGATCGATTTTTCGTGCACCGTCTCAGAAATTCAAAATACTAGCCATTCCCGACGGATGTATTAGCCAATGAGATGTCGTACGAGCACAGTTTCATGAAAAAACATGACGGTCATAAACTTTGTGTGAAGTCACGTGCAGATTCGAGTTCCGATCAGTTTTTCGTGCACCATCTCGGAAATTCAAAATAATGGCCATTCCCCGACATATTAGCCCATGGTAAGTTGTACGAGCATGGTTTCGCGAAAAAACGCGACGGTCAGAAACTTTTGCGAAGTTGCGAGCAGAGTCGAGTTTTGATAGGTTTTTTGTGCACCATCTCGGAAATTCAAAATACTGGTCATTCCCGTCTTATTAGCCCATGGGAAGTCGTACAAGCACGGTTTCGTGAAAAAATGCGACGGTCATAAACATTGCGCGAAGTCACACAATGAGTCGAGTTTTGATCGGTTTTTCATGCACCGTCTCAGAAATTCAAAATACTGGCCATTCCCGACATATTAGCCCATAGGAAGTCGTACGAGCACGATTTCGCGAAAAAATGTGATGGTCATAAACGTTGCATGGAGTTGCATGCAGAGTCGAGTTTCGATCGGTTTTTCATGCACCGTCTCGGAAATTTAAAATAGCCATTCCCGACGTATTAGCCCATGGGAATCGCGTGCAGAGTCGAGTGTCGATCTGTTTTTCGTGTAGCATCTCGAAAATTCAAAATATTATCCTTTCCCGATGTATTAGCCCAAGGGAAGTCGTACGAGCACGGTTTCTCGAAAAAGCGTGACCGCCATAAACAATGCGTTAAGTCGCACAGAGTCGACTCTCGATCGATTTTTCGTGCACCGTCTCATAAATTTAAAATACTGGACATTCCCGATGTAAGCGCCCATGGGAAGTCATACGGGCACGGTTTCATGAAAAAATGTGATGGTCATAAACTTTGCGCGCTGAGTTAAGTTTCGATCAGTTTTTCGTGCACCGTCTCAGAAATTCAAAATACTGGCCATTCCGAACGTATTAGCCCATGGAAATTCGTACGAGCACGATTTCGCAAAAAAACTCAACGGTCATATATTTCCTCGATGTCATGCGCAGAGTCGAGTATCGATCGGTTTTTCATGCACCGCCTCGAAAATTCAAAATACTGGCCATTCCCAACGTATTAGCCCATGGGAAGTCGTACGAGCACGGTTTCGTAAAAAAACACGAAGGTCATATACTTTGCACGAATCACGCGCAGAGTCGAGTTTCGATTGTTTTTTCGTGCATCATCCCAAAAATTCAAAATATTGGCCATTCCCGACGTATTAACCCATGGTAAGTCGTATGAGCATGGTTTAGTGAAAAAACACGATGGTCATAAACATTGCGCGAAGTCGCGTGCAGATTCGAGTTGCGATCGATTTTTCGTGAACCGTCTCAAAAATTCAAAATACTGGCCATTCCCAACGTATTAGCCCATGGGAAGTCGTACGAGAACGGTTTGTCAAAAAAACGTGACAGTCATAAACATTGCATGAAGTCGCACACAGAGTCGAGTTTCGATCGATTTTTCGTGCACCGTCTCGAAAATTCAAAATACTAGCCATTCCCGACATATTAGCTCATGGTAGGTCGTACGAGCATGGTTTCACGAAAAAATGGAACGGTCATATACTTTGCGTGAATCGCACGCAGAGTAGAGTTTCGTTTGGTTTTTCGTGCACCATCTTGAAAATTCAAAATACTGGTTATTCCCGACGTCTTAGCCCATGGGAAGTCGTATGAATACGGTTTCACGAAAAAACATGACGGTTATAAAATTTATGCGAAGTAGCACGCAGATTCGAGTTTCGATCGATTTTTCGTGCACCATCTAGGAAATTCAAAATAATGGCCATTCCCGATATATTAGCCCATTGTAAGTCATACGAGCACGATTTCGTAAAAAATGTGACGGTCATAAACTTTGCACGGAGTTGCACGTAGAGTCGAGTTTCGATCGGTTTTTCATGCACCATTTTGGAAATTCAAAATATTGGCCATTCTAGACGTATTAGCCCATGGGAAGTCATACAAACATGGTTTCACGAAAAAACACAATGGTCATAAACTTTGTGAGAAGTCGCGTGCAGAGTCGAGTTTCGATCGGTTTTTCGTGCACCATCTTGGAAATTCAAAATACTTGCTATTCCCGACGTATTAGCCCATGGGAAATCGCACGAGCATGGTTTTTCGAAAAAATGCAATAGTCTTAAACTTTGCGTGAAGTCGCACGTAGAGTCGAGTTTCGATCGGTTTTTCGTTTACCCTCTTGGAAATTCAAAATATTGGTCATTCCCAACGTAATTGTAACATCCCTCGTTTGTGAAGAAATATAGTTTATGTTATTGCTAAGACTTAGTTATAAAAATTTGAGGACCTGTTTGTAAAATCCAAAGGACCTACTCGTAAATATTAATAATAGAAGGACTAAAGTGCAAAAGTGCCGCCTCTTCATTCCTTAAGAAGAGCTGAGTCGGTGAAGAGAAGGAAAAAAAAAAAAAAAAAAAGAAGAGGAAGAGATAAAAAGAGAAGAGAAGGAGAAGAGGGGAAGGAGGCTGCGGCATGTGTTGCTGCACCTCTGTTTTCTGCAGAGGAAACAGAGGATGTGCAGTGAGTTGGGGAAGAGAAGGGAAGAAGAGGAGAAGAGAAAGAAGAGAAAGGGTGAAAGAAGAAGTGGAAGAGAGAAGAAGAGAAGAGAAAGGGAAGAAGAGGGCTGCAGCTATGGCAGCTGCGGCTGGGAAAGAAGAAGGAGAAGAGGGAAAAGAGAGGAAAGGAGGAAAAAGGGGGAGAAGGCTGCTATTGGGGAAAGAAGAAGAAACATAGAAAGAAAAGAAAGAAGAATTTGGGCCTTATGACTTCGGATCAAAATCATTAATCGGCAAGTATTCTATCCTATTTCTTTTCCTTATTCAGATATTTTATCAGTGTTGTTTTGCCTTGCAAATTTCTGTAAAAATCCGAAATCTATTTTGTGGGTTCCAAAACTTCCAAAACTTGAATCGGAAAAAATTGATTTCAGTTCTGACCTTTCTGCCTTGTTTTGGCTCTAGATTACTGTACTGATTTCTGATTTCGGTGAAACTAGTTTTATAGGAATATAGACTGACTGATCTTTCTTTGGACACTAGACTTGAAATATTTGGAGTTAGATAGGCTAGCTAAACATTTGTTTCAAGTGGTACTACGAAATCTGTAAAACAGAGTTTACAGTTTTCACCCAGTTCTGACCTTTCTGCATTGTTCTGACTCTAGATTACTGTACTGATTTCTGATTTCGGTGAAACTAGTTTTATAGGAATCTAAACTGAATGATCTTTCTTTGGACACTAGACTTGAAATATTTGGAGTTCTATAGGCTAGTTAAACATTTGTTTCAAGTGGTACTACGAAAGCTGTAAAACAGAGTTTGCAGTTTTCACCCAGTTCTGACCTTTCTGCCTTGTTCTGGCTCTAGATTACTGTACTAATTTCTGATTGCGGTGAAACTAGTTTTATAGGAATCTAGACTGAATGATTTTTCTTTGGACACTATCCTTGACATATTTGGAGTTCGATATCTTAATTAAATATTTGTTTCAATTGGTACTACAAAAGCTGTAAAACAGAGTTTGCAGTTTTCACCCAGTTCTGACCTTTCTGCCTTGTTCTGGCTCTAGATTACTGTACTGATTTCTGATTTCAGTGAAACTAGTTTATAGGAATCTAGACTGAATGATCTTTCTTTAGACACTAGGCTTGAAATATTTGGAGTTTGATAGGCTAGTTAAACATTTATTTTAAGTGGTACTATGAAATCTGTAAAACAGAGTTTGCAGTTTTCACCCAGTTCTGACCTTTCTGCCTTGTTCTGGCTTTAGATTACTGTACTGATTTCTGATTTCAGTGAAACTAGTTTTATAGGAATCTAGACTGAATGATCTTTCTTTGGACACTAGACTTGAAATATTTGGAGTTCGATAGGCTAGTTAAATATTTGTTTCAAGTGGTAGTACGAAATCTATAAAACAGAGTTTGCAGTTTTCACCCAGTTCTGACCTTTCTGCCTTGTTCTGGCTCTAGATTACTGTACTGATTTTTGATTGTGGTGAAACTAGTTTTATAGGAATCTAGACTGAATGATCTTTCTTTGGACACTATCCTTGACATATTTGGAGTTCGATAGCTTAATTAAACATTTGTTTCAATTGGTACTATGAAAGCTGTAAAACAGAGTTTTTACCCTCCTGAATCCTGATTGATTGATTAGATCATATATGCAAGACGCCTCCTGAATCCTACCAAAGTAAAGCTTTTGCCAATTTTGTCTATTCTCACTTCATTCATGTGAAAGTTCAATTCATGCTAGAGTTCTCTCTTGAATTGAGTTTTATATGATTGCTCTCACTTATTGCATGCTCTTATGCGTTAGTTTATGTCGCACTGTATGGTTCTGTATAGGCGCATGCATGTTTCGTTGTTTCGCATGTGCTTCCGATGCATACCAATTTCATTGTTCACACATCCTTTTGTACTCCGGTGTTTGTGGGATAATATGTACCTTTGCCAGAAATGGTAAAGGGAGTTACTGTTTTGAGCCCGCGATGCTCTGCCGGCCCCTTCTGACTTCACCCAGACGTGGGTGGATGGAGCTCCTAGACGTAGGAGACTACTGTTCTGGTGGTCATTCAGAAATGGATGAATCACATTCTGTCTGTATCCCACTTCACCCTCTGTATTTTTGATATGATATCCAAGGTATTGCTTGTGAGTTAATTTATGTCCGTCATGCCTTGGATAAAAGTTTGGAATGTCCGTCATGTTTGTTCTGCTTTATGAATCTACTGTTCCTTGTTTGTTTTCTGATACACTCTAAAACTTACGCCTTTGACATGTTGATACTGAATCACATTCTGTCTGTATTTCACTTCACCCTTTGTATTTTTGATATGATATCCAAGGTATTGCTTGTGAGTTAATTTATGTCCGTCATGCCTTGGATAAAAGTTTGGAATGTCCGTCATGTTTGTTCTGCTTTATGAATCTACTGTTCCTTGTTTGTTTTCTGATACACTCTAAAACTTACGCCTTTGACATGTTGATACTTGCTGAGCTTTGTAGCTCATTCCGTTGATGCTAATTTTTCAGATTAGCTTATCATACCGAAGCTTTTGAAACTAGGCGGCGGCAGTGGAAAGCTAGAAGGTTTTGGGTAAATCGTATAGCAGTTGATATGTTTTGATTGTATAAGAAATTCCTAATGTTTCATGAAATGTTGTTGGTAGATGTTGAAGGGTAGATTTAAAATACCTCTCATGTGTAGCATTTTGGAACGTCAAGTTAAACTTGTATAACAATATGGACATTGTGGTAGTTGTTACTTCGGTGATCAGATAGATTTCCACTCGTATGGATTATGTTGTGGTTAGTGTTCTGTTGAGTTAGTTATGACTCACCAAGTGATGTGATGTATGATTATAAACTGCCCAAGTTGTTTTTAGTATCCTCAAATGTTTGATTGGATCCTGGATAAATTATGCTGTGTCTAAATTTATCAATTTATGACATGGTCACACCTCTCGAAGGGGGGGCGTGACAGTAATAGCCCTTGGGAAGTCGTACGAGCACGGTTTCACAAATAAACTCGACGGTCTTATACTTTGCGCGAAGTCGCACGCTGAGTCTAGTTTCGATCGGTTTTTCATGTACCATCTCAAAAATTCAAAATACTAGCCATTCCCGACGTATTAGCCCATGGGGAGTCGTACGAGCACGGTTTCGCAAAAAAACTCGACGGTCATATACTTTGGGCGAATCACGCACAGAGTCGAGTTTCGATCATTTTTTTGTGCACCATCCCAAAAATTTAAAATATTGGCCATTCCCAACGTATTAGCCCATGGTAAGTCGTTCGAGCATGGTTTAATGAAAAAATGCGAAGGTCAAAAACTTTTTGCGAAGTTGCACGCAGATTCGAGTTTCTATCAGTTTTTTGTGCATCGTCTCGAAAATTCAAAATACTGGCCATTCCCGACGTATTAGCCCGTGGGAAGCCTTACGAGCACGGTTTCAAGAAAAAATGCGACGGTCATAAATTTTGCGCGAAGTCACGCGCAGATTTGAGTTTCGATCGGTTTTTCGTGCACCGTCTCGGAAATTCAAAATACTGGCTATTCCCGACATATTAGCCCATGGTAAGTCGTACGAGCATGGTTTCCCAAAAAAATGCGACGGTCATAAACTTTGCGTGGAGTTGCGCGCAGAGTCAAGTTTCGATCAATTTTTCGTGTACCATTTTGAAAATTCAAAATATTGGCCATTCCCGACGTATTAGCTCATGGGAAGTCATACGAGCATGGTTTCGCAAAAAAATGCGACGGCCATAAACTTTGCGTGAAGTCACGAGCAGAGTCGAGTTTCAATCGGTTTTTCGTGCACTGTCTTGGAAATTTAAAATATTGGCCATTCCCGATACATTACACCATAGGAAGTCATACGAACATGGTTTCACGAAAAAACACAATGGTCATAAACTTTCACGAAGTTGCATGTAGTGTCGAGTTTCGATCTGTTTTTCATGTACCGTCTCAGAAATTCAAAATACTGTCCAATCCCAACGTATTAGCCCATGGTAAGTCATACGAGCATGGTTTCACGAAAAAATGCGACGGTCATAAAATTTACGTGAAGTCGCGCGCAGAGTCGAGTTTTGATCGGTTTTACGTGCAGTCTCGGAAATTTAAAATACTGGCCATCCTCGACGGTTTAACCCACATGGTAAGTCGTACGAGCATGGTTTTATCAAAAAATGCGACGGTCATAAACTTTGCACAGAGTTGAGTTTCGATCGGTTTTTCGTGCACCGTCTCGGAAATTCAAAATACAGGTCAATCCCGTCTTATTAGGCCATGGGAAGTCGTACAAGCACAGTTTCATGAAAAAATATGACAGTCATAAACTTTGCACGAAGTTGCATGCTGAGTCGAATTTCGATCTATTTTTCGTGCACCGTCTCGGAAATTCAAAATACTGGTCATTCCCGACGTATTAGCCCATGGTGAGTTGTACGAGAATGGTTTCGTGAGAAAATGTGACGGTCATAAACTTTGCGTGGAGGTGCGCACAGAGTCAAGTTTCAATCGGTTTTTCATGTACCATTTTGGAAATTCAAAATATTGGCCAATCCCGATGTATCATGGGAAGTCGTACGTGTATGGTTTCGGAGAACAATGCGACGGTCATAAACATTACGCGAAGTCACGCGCGAAGTCGAGTTTCCATCTTTTTTTCGTGCACTGTCTTGGAAATTAAAAATATTAGCCATTTCCGACGTATTAGACCATGGGAAGTCATAAAACATAGTTTCACGAAAAAATGCAATGGTCAAAAACGTTTGCGAAGTTGCAAGCAGAGTTGAGTTTCGATCGGTTTTTTGTGCACCATCTCGGAAATTCAAAATACTGGTCATTCCCATCTTATTAGCCCATGGGAAGTCATACAAGCACGGTTTCGTGAAAAAATGCGACGGTCAAAAACTTTGCGCGAAGTCACACGCTGAATCGAATTTCGATCGGTTTTTCATGCACCATCTCGGAAATTCAAAATACTCACCATTCCCGACGTATTAGCCCATAGAAAGTCGTACGAGCACGATTTCGCAAAAAAACTCAACGGTCATATATTTGCACGAAGTCGTGCGCAGAGTCGAGTTTCGATCGGTTTTTCGTGCACTATCTCGGAAATCCAAAATACCCGCCATTCCCGATGTATTAGCCCATGGGAAGTCGTACGAGCACGGTTTCATGAAAAAATGTGACGGTCATTAACTTTGCGTGAAGTCGTGCGCAGAGTCGAGTTTCGATCAATTTTTCGTGCACCGTCACGGAAATTCAAAATACTGGCCATTCCCGATGTATTAGCCCATGGTAAGTCGTACGAGCATGGTTTCACGAAAAAACACGATGGCCAGAAACTTTGCACGTTGTCATGCGCAGAGTCTAGTTTCGATCGGTTTTTCGTGCACCGTCTCAAAAATTCAAAATACTGGCCATTCTCGACATATTAGCTCCATGGTAAATCGTATGAGCACGGTTTCATGAAAAAATGTGATGGTCAAAAACTTTGCACGGAGTTGCGCATAGAGTCGAGTTTCGATGAGTTTTTCATGTGTCATTTTGGAAATTCAAAATATTGTCCATTCCCGACGTATTAGCCCATAGGAAGTCATACGAACATGGTTTCACGAAAAAATGCAATGGCCATAAACTTTGCGCGAGGTCGCGCGCAGAGTCGAGTTTCGTTTGGTTTTTCGTGCGCCGTCTAG
Source organism: Ensete ventricosum (assembly GCA_029747655.1). Classification (NCBI taxonomy): domain Eukaryota; kingdom Viridiplantae; phylum Streptophyta; class Magnoliopsida; order Zingiberales; family Musaceae; genus Ensete; species Ensete ventricosum. Next base: position 27,504,980 of record JAQQAF010000004.1, on the reverse strand, counting down.
GAAATTCAAAATACTAGCCATTCCCGACGTATTAGCCCATGGGAATTCATACGAGCACGGTTTCTCGAAAAAATGCAATAGTCAAAAACTTTGCGCAAAGTCGTGCGCATAGTTGAGTTTCGATCGGTTTTTCGTGTACCGACTTGAAAATTCAAAATACTGTCCATTCCAAACGTAATAGCCCGTGGGAAGTCGTTCAAGCACAGTTTCACAAGTAAACTCGACGGTCATATACTTTGCGCGAAGTCACGCGCTGAGTCTAGTTTCGATCGATTTTTCATGTACCATCTCAGAAATTCAAAATACTGGCCATTCCCGACGTATTAGCCCATGGGAAGTGGTACGAGCATCGTTTCACAAAAAATGTGACGGTCATAAACTTTTCATGAAGTCGCACACAGTAAAGTTTCGAACGGTTTTTCATGCATCGTCTCGGAAATTCAAATACTGGCCATTCCCGACGTATCAGCCCATGGGAAGTCGTACGAGCACGGATTCACAAACAAACACGATGGTCATATACTTTGCGCGAATCGCGCAGAGTCGAGTTTCGATCGTTTTTTCGTGCACCATACCAAAAATTCAAAATATTGGCCATTCCCGATGCATTAGCCCATGGGATGTCGTACGAGCATGATTTCGCGAAAAATGTGACGACCATAAACATTGTGTGAAGTCACGCGCAGAGTCGAGTTTCAATCGGTTTTTCGTGCACTGTCTTGGAAATTTAAAATATTAGCCATTCCCGATGTATTAGATCATGGGAAGTCATACGAACATGGTTTTACGAAAAAACGCAATGGTCATAAACTTTTACGAAGTTGCAAGCAGAGTCAAGTTTTGATCGGTTTTTTGTTCACCGTCTCGGAAATTTATAATACTGGTCATTCCCGTCTTATTAGCCCATGGGAAGTCGTACAAGCATAGTTTTGTGAAAAAATGCGACGGTCATAAACTTTGCGCGAAGCCGTGCACTGAGTCGAGTTTCGATCGATTTTTCATGCACCGTCTCGAAAATTCAAAATACTGACTATTCCCGACGTATTAGCCCATAGGAAGTAGTACGAGCACAATTTTGCAAAAAAAGTCAATGATCATATATTTGCACGAAGTCGTGCGCAGAGTCGAGTTTCGATCGATTTTTCGTGCACTGCCTCAGAAACTCAAAATACCGGCCATTCCCGATGTATTAGCCTATGGGAAGTCGTACGAGCATGGTTTCACGAAAAAACGCGACGGTCATAAACTTTATGCGAAGTCACGCGCAGAGTCGAGTTTCGATTGGTTTTTCATGCACCGTCTCGGAAATTCAAAATACTGGCCATTCCCGATGTATTACCCCATGGTAAGTCGTACGAGCATGGTTTCACGAAAAAACACGATGGCCAGAAACTTTGCACGTTGTCATGCGCAGAGTATAGTTTCGATCGGTTTTTCGTGCACCGTCTCGGAAATTCAAAATACTAGCCATTCCCGACAAATTAGTTCCATGGTAAATCGTATGAGCACGGTTTCACGAAAAAATAGGACGGCCATAAACTTTGCGCGATGTCGCGCGCAGATTCGAGTTTCGATCAGTTTTTTTGGCACCATCTCGAAAATTCAAAATACTGGTCATTCCCGTCTTATTAGCCCATGGGAAGTCGTACAAGCACAGTTTCGTGAAAAAATGTGATGGTCATAAACTTTGTGCGAAGTCACATGCTGAGTCAAATTTTGATCGGTTTTTCATGCACCATCTCGGAAATTCAAAATACTCGCCATTCCCGACGTATTAGCCCATAGGAAGTCGTACGAGCACGATTTCGCAAAAAAACTCAACGATCATATATTTGCGCGAAGTCATGCGCAGAGTCGAGTTTCGATCAGTTTTTCATGCACTGTCTCGGAAATTCAAAATACCCGCCATTCCCGATGTATTAGCCTATGGGAAATCGTATGAACACGGTTTCACGAAAAAATGCGACAGCCATAAACTTTGCACGAAGTCGCGCGTAGAGTCGAGTTTCGATCGGTTTTTCGTGCACCATCTCGGAAATTCAAAATACTGGCCATTCCCGATGTATTAGCCCATGGTAAGTCGTACGAGCATGGTTTCACGAAAAAACATGACGGCCAAAAACTTTGCGCGATGTCGTGTTCAGAGTCGAGTTTCGATCGGTTTTTCGTGCACCGTCTTGGAAATTCAAAATACTGGCAATTCCCGACGTATTAGCACATAGGAAATTGTATGAATACGATTTCACGAAAAAACACAATGGTCATAAAATTTGCGTGAAGTATCACGCAGAGTCGAGTTTCTATCGGTTTTTCGTGCACCGTCTCAGAAATTCAAAATACTGGCCATTCTCGACGTTTAGCCCGTGGGAAGTCGTACGAGCATGGTTTCCCGAAAAAACGTGACGGCCAAAAACTTTGTGCGAAGTCACGCGCAGAGTCAAGTTTCAATCGGTTTTTCGTGCACTGTCTTGGAAATTCAAAATATTGGCCATTCCTGACGTATTAGACCATGGGAAGTCATACTAACATGGTTTCACGAAAAAATGCAATGGTAATAAACTTTCACGTAGCTGCAAGCAGAGTCCAGTTTCGATCGATTTTTTGTGCACCGACTCAGAAATTCAAAATACTGGCCAATCCCAACGTATTAGCCCATGGTAAGTCATACGAGCATGGTTTCACGAAAAAATGCAAAAGTCATAAACTTTGCGCGATGTCGCACGCAGAGTCGAGTTTCGATCGGTTTTGTGTGCACCATCTCGGAAATTTAAAATACTGGCCAATCCGAACGTATTAGCCCATGGTAAGTCATACGAGCATGGTTTCACGAAAAAATGCGACGGTCATAAACTTTGCGTGAAGTCACACGCAGAGTCGAGTTTCGATCAGTTTTTTCGTGCACCGTTTTGGATATTCAAAATACTGGCCATTTCTGACGTATTAGTCCATGGTAAGTCGTACGAGCATTGTTTCGCAAAAAAACTCGACGGTCATAAACTTTGCGCGTAGTCGCACGTAGAGTTGAGTTTCGATCGGTTTTTCACGCACCGTCTCGGAAATTCAAAATACTGGCCATTCTCGACGTATTAGCCCATGGTAAGTTGTATGAGCATGGTTTCGCAATAAAATGCGACGGTCATAAACTTTGCGCGAAGTCGCATGCTGAGTTGAGTTTCGATCGATTTTTCATGCACCGTCTCAGAAATTCAAAATACTGGTCATTCCCGTCTTATTAGCCCATGAGAAGTCGTACAAGCACGGTTTCGTGTAAAAATACGACAATCATACTTTGTGAAAAGTTACGCGCTTAGTCGAGTTTCGATCGATTTTTCGTGCACTGTCTCAAAAATTCAAAATACTGGCCATTCCTGACGTATTAGACCATTGGAAGTCGTATGAGCACGGTTTCGAGAAAAAATGTGACGGTTATAAACTTTGCGCGAAGTCACGCGCAGATTCGAGTTTCGATCGATTTTTCGTGCACTTTCTTAGAAATTCAAAATACTGGCTATTCCCATCGTATTAGGCAATTGGAAGTCATACGATTACGATTTCATAAAAAAACTCAACGGTCATATATTTGCGTGAAGTTGTGCGCATAGTCGAGTTTCGATTGGTTTTTCGTGCACTATCTCAGAAATTCAAAATACTTGCCATTCCCTACGTATTAGCCCATGGGAAGTCGTACGAGCACGGTTTCATGAAAAAACGTGACGGTCATAAACTTTTCGCGAAGTCACGTGCAGAGTCGAGTTTCGATTGGTTTTTCGTGCACCGTCTCGGAAATTCAAAAAACTGGCCATTCCCGACGTATTAGCCCATGGGAAGAACGAATACGGTTTCACGAAAAAACACGACGATCATAAAATTTGCACGAAGTAGCACGCAGAGTCGAGTTTCGATCGGTTTTTCGTGCACCATCTTGGAAATTCAAAATATTGGCCATTCCCAACGTATTAGCCCATAGGAAGTCGTACGAGCACGGTTTCACGAAAATATGCAACAGTCATAAACTTTGCGCGAAGTCACGCGTAGAGTCGAGTTTCAATCGGTTTTTCGTGCACCGTCTCGAAAATTCAAAATATTGTCAATTCCCGACGTATTAGGCCATGGGAAGTCGTACGATCACGATTTTGTAAAACAACTCAACGGTCATATATTTGCGTGAAGTTGTGCGCATAGTCGAGTTTCGATTGGTTTTTCATGCACTGTCTCGGAAATTCAAAATACTGGCCATTCCCTACGTATTAGCCCATGGGATGTCGTACGAGCACGGTTTTGTGAAAAAACGTGGCGGTCATAAACTTGGCGCCAAGTCACACTCAGAGTCGAGTTTTGATCGGTTTTTCATGCACCGTCTTTTTAGTCCATGGGAAGTCATACGAGCACGGTTTCGTGAAAAAATGCGACGGTCATAAACATTGTGGGAAGTCGCATGCGGAGTCGAGTTTCGATCGAATTTTCGTGCACCATCTCAGAAATTCAAAATATTTTCCATTCCCGACGTATTAGGCCATGGGAAGTCGTATGATCACGATTTCATAAAAAAACTCAACGGTCATATATTTCCGTGAAGTTGTGCGCATAGTCGAGTTTCGATTGGTTTTTCATGCACTATCTCAGAAATTCAAAATATTGGCCATTCCCTACGTATTAGCCCATGGGATGTCGTACGAGCATGGTTTCGTGAAAAAACATGACGGTCATAAACTATGCACGAAGTCACGCGCAAAGTCGAGTTTCAATCGGTTTTTCGTGCACCGTCTCCGAAATTCAAAAAACTGGCCATTCCCAACGTATTAGCCCATGGGAAGAACGAATACGGTTTCACGAAAAAACACGATGGTCATAAAATTTGCACGAAGTATCACGCAGAGTCAAGTTTCGATCTATTTTTTGTGCACCATCTTGGAAATTCAAAATACTGACCATTCCCAACGTATTAGCCTGTAGGAAGTCGTATGAGCACGGTTTCGCGAAAATATGCGACAGTCATAAACTTTGCGCAAAGTCACGCGCAGAGTCGAGTTTCAATCAGTTTTTGGTGCACCATCTTGGAAATTCAAAATACTAGCCATTCCCAACGTATTAGCCCATGGGAAGTCGTACGAGCACTATTTCACGAAAATATGCGACGGTCATAAACTTTGCACGATGTCGTGCGTTGAGTCTAGTTTCGATCAGTTTTTCGTGCACCGTCTCGGAAATTCAAAATACTTGCCATTCTTGACGTATTATACCATGGAAAGTCGTACGAGCTTGATTTCAAAAAAAACTCAACGATCATATATTTGCGCGAAGTCGTGCGCAGAGTCAAGTTTCGATCGGTTTTTCATGCACTATCTCAGAAATTCAAAATACTGTCATTCCCGACGTATTACCCCATGGGAAGTAGTAAGAGCACGGTTTCGTGAAAAAACGCGATAGTCATAAACTTTGTGCGAAGGCTTTTTTTTTTGTAAGTAAAGATAATGTATTTTGTAAAAGATTTGTACAAAGAAGCTTCGTCTACACAAGCCATAGTATAAAGCCTGAAGTCTTTTAGTGTAGTCGAGAAGATTGCACCCCACCTAAATAAGGTGAAATGGGCACACTTCATCAAACTCATCTCCAAGAGTAGCACAAGGAAGTTAATAAATAATAAAATCAATAGCTAGACTGTTCTGGACTACTTGTGGATACATCACAAAATATAAGCTTTGCCCCATATAATATATTACAATCTTCATCATTATTCGAGAGATTATTGACTAATGGAAAAATTGAATCTTGTGAAAATCCCTTTCTCTCTTCTTGTTAGGTGCTCTATATTCAATTCTTGCTCCATACATGATTGTGAGTCCTGAAGAATCTCTACCAGAATTTTTGCTTTGTTCATGTTGTGACACTCAAAAATTCTGCCACACCTCTCCTTCCAAATGCACCAAATAGCACATCTGAATATAATTCTTGCTAGTTGTGTAAGAGGCCCCTTTCATGAGAAGCTTTGCATAAGCATTTCTAATTCATGATGCAAGTTTGGCCGTGGTAGCCTTTAAAGATCAAATCGCTTCAAGATCTCCTTCCATATCCAAGATGAATAATCACAAGCAAAGTAGAGATGGTCAACACTTTCTTCCTTTTGCATACACAAAGAGCACTGATTTACAATATAAATACCTCTTCGCTGCATATTGTCCATCGTAGTAAGTTTGCCGAGAAGGGCCTGCCATGTACATAAGGAATGTCGCTGTGAACATGGACTATCCCATGTCCAACTACTTAGGATACACTTGTTGTTTCGTCGTCTAATTTGGTTCCATGTAGATGTAGCACTAAATTTACCATTATGATGAAGCCAAATAAGCATATCTGAAGAGTTGTTCTTGATTGGAATAACCCTAATAGTCGGCCAAAGTAATAACATGTCAGGGGAGGTAGGGTTCGGAAGACACCATGTACCATTGTCAATGAATTCAGAAACCTTCCAGTCTTTGGGAGCCCCCAGATCCTATCGTACTCTATCACCAAATATCTGAAATATACTTTTCCCATTCACCCAAGGATCATACCACATATTAATATTGGTTCCTGAAGAGATCACATAAGAAATATTGTTACGTAGCCATCGCCTTGCCTTCAGAACTCCTTTCCAAGCAGCAGAATGAGATGTTTTTGTGGATGCTTCCCTTTTTGATTCTTTGGTTAGGTACCTAGCAAAAACCCATTGTGACCATAAACTTAGTGTGGAGTTGCACGCAGAGTCGAGTTTCGGTCGGTTGTTCGCGTACCGTCATGGAAATTCAAAATATTGGCCATTCCCGATGTATTACCCATGGGATGTCATACAAACACGATTTCACGAAGAAACGCAATGGTCATAAACTTTGTGCGAAGTCGCGCGCTGAGTCGAGTTTCGATCGGTTTTTCGTTCACCATCTCGGAAATTCAAAATACTGGCCATTCCCAACGTATTAGCCCATGGAAAGTCATATGAGCACGATTTCGCAAAAAAACTCAACGGTCATATATTTGCACGATGTCATGCGCAGAATCGAGTTTTGATCGGTTTTTCATGCACCGCCTCAGAAATTCAAAATACTGGCCATTCCCAACGTATTAGCCCATGGGAAGTCATACGTGCACGGTTTCGCAAAAAAACACAAAGGTCATATACTTTGCACGAATCGCGCGCACAGTCGAGTTTCGATCGGTTTTTCGTGCACCGTCTCGAAAATTCAAAATAGCCATTCCCGACGTATTAGCCAATGGGAGTCGCGTGCAGAGTCGAGTTTCGATCTGTTTTTCGTGTAGCATCTCAGAAATTCAAAATATTATCCTTTCCCGATGTATTAGCCCATGGGAAGTCGTACGAGCACGGTTTCTCGAAAAAATGTGAGGGCCATAAACGTTGCGTGAAGTCGCACAGAGTCGAGTTTCGATCGATTTTTCGTGCACCGTCTCAGAAATTTAAAATACTGGACATTCTCGACGTAATTGCCCATGGGAAGTCATACAGGCATGGTTTCATGAAAAAATGTGACAGTCATAAACTTTGTGCGAAGTCGCGCGCTGAGTCGAGTTTCGATCGGTTTCTCGTGCACCATCTCGGAAATTCAAAATACTGGACATTCCCAACGTATTAGCCCATGGAAAGTCGTACGAGCATGATTTCGCAAAAAAAACTCAATGGTCATATATTTGCACGATGTCATGCGCAAAATCGAGTTTTGATCGATTTTTCATGCACCGCCTTGGTAATTCAAAATAATGGCCATTCCCAACGTATTAGCCCATGGGAAGTCGTACGTGCACGGTTTCACAAAAAAACACAAAGGTCATATACTTTGCACGAATCACGTGCACTGTCGAGTTTCAATCGATTTTTCGTGCACCGTCTCGGAAATTCAAAATAGCCATTCGCGACGTATTAGCCCATGGGAGTCGCGTGCAGAGTCGAGTTTCGATCTGTTTTTCGTGTAGCATCTCGAAAATTCAAAATATTATCCTTTTCCGATGTATTAGCCCATGGGAAGTCGTACGAGAACGGTTTCTCGAAAAAATGTGATGGCCATAAACTTTGCGTGAAGTCGCACAGAGTCGAGTTTCGATCGATTTTTCGTGCACCGTCTCAGAAATTTAAAATACTGGACATTCCCGACGTAATTGCCCATGGGAAGTCATACGGGCACGGTTTCGTGAAAAAATGTGACAGTCATAAACATTGTGCGAAGTCGCGCGCTGAGTCGAGTTTCGATCGGTTTTTCGTGCACCATCTTGAAAATTCAAAATACTGGCCGTTCCCAACGTATTAGCCCATGGAAAGTCGTATGAGCACGATTTCGCAAAAAAACTCAACGGTCATATATTTGCACGATGTCATGCACAGAATCGAGTTTTGATCGGTTTTTCATGCACCGCCTCAGAAATTCAAAATACTGGCCATTCCCAACGTATTAGCCCATGGGAAGTCGTACGTGCACGGTTTCGTAAAAAAACATGAAGGTCATATACTTTGCACGAATCACGCGCACAGTCGAGTTTCGATCGATTTTTCGTGCACCGTCTCGGAAATTCAAAATAGCCATTCCCGACGTATTAGCCGATGGGAGTCGCGTGCAGAGTCGAGTTTCGATCTGTTTTTCGTGTAGCATCTTGGAAATTCAAAATATTATCCTTTCCCGATGTATTTGCCCATGGGAAGTCGTACGAGCACGGTTTCTCGAAAAACATGATGGCCATAAACTTTGCGTGAAGTCGCACAGAGTCGAGTTTCGATCGATTTTTCATGCACCGTCTCAGAAATTTAAAATACTGGACATTCCTGACGTAATTGCCCATGGGAAGTCATACGGGCACAGTTTCGTGAAAAAATGCGACAGTCATAAACTTTGTGCGAAGTCGCGCGCTGAGTCGAGTTTCGATCGGTTTTTCGTGCATCATCTCGGAAATTCAAAATACTAGCCGTTCCCAACGTATTAGCCCATGGAAAGTCGTATTAGCATGATTTCGCAAAAAAACTGAACGGTCATATATTTGCACGATGTCATGCGCAAAATCGAGTTTTGATAGATTTTTCATGCACCGCCTCAGAAATTCAAAATACTGGCCATTCCCAACGTATTAGCCCATGGAAATTCGTACGTGCACGGTTTCGCAAAAAAACATGAAGGTCATATACTTTGCACGAATCGCGCGCACAGTCGAGTTTCGATCGGTTTTTCGTGCACCGTCTCGGAAATTCAAAATAGCCATTCCCGACGTATTAGCCCATGGGAGTCGCGTGCAGACTCGAGTTTCGATCTGTTTTTCGTGTAGCATCCCAGAAATTCAAAATATTATCCTTTCCCGATGTATTAGCCCATGGGAAGTCGTACGAGCACGGTTTCTCGGAAAATGTGATGGCCATAAACTTTGCGTGAAGTCGCACAGAGTCGAGTTTCGATCGATTTTTCGTGCACCGTCTCAGAAATTTAAAATACCGGACATTCCCGACGTAATTTAAAATATTGGCCATTCCCGATGAATCGCACATGGTAAGTCGTATGAGCATCGATTTGGGAAAAAACGCGATGGTCATAAACTTTGTGCGATGTCGTGTGCAGATTCGATTTGCGATCGGTTTTTCATGCACCGTCCTGGAAATTCAAAATACTGGCCATTCCCGACGTATTAGCCCATGGGAAGTTGTACGAGAACGGTTTGTCGAAAAAACGTGACGGTCATAAACATTGCATGAAGTCGCACACAGAGTCGAGTTTCGATCGATTTTTCGTGCACCGTCTACGAAATTGAAAATACTGGCCATTCCCGACATATTCATGGTAGGTCGTACGAGCATGGTTTCGCAATAAAATGGAACGGTCATATACTTTGCATGAATCGCACGCAGAGTTGAGTTTCGATTGGTTTTTCGTGCACCATCTCGGAAATTCCAAATACTGGCTATTCCCGACGTATTTGCCCATGGGAAGTCGTACGAATATGGTTTCACGAAAAAACACGACGGTTATAAAATTTGTGCAAAGTAGCACGCAGATTCGAGTTTCGATCAATTTTTCGTGCACCATCTCGGAAATTCAAATAAATGGCCATTCCCGACATATTAGCCCATTGTAAGTCGTACGAGCACGGTTTCACGAAAAAATGTGAGGATCATAAACTTTGCACGGAGTTGCACGGAGTTGCACGCAGAGTCGAGTTTCAATCGGTTTTTCATGCACCATTTTTGAAATTCAAAATATTGGCCATTCCCGACGTATTAGCCCATGGGAAGTCGTACGAGCATGGTTTCTCAAAAAACGTAATAGTCTTAAACTTTGCGTGAAGTCGCACGCAGAGTCGAGTTTCGATCGGTTTTTCGTTTATTGTCTTGGAAATTTAAAATACTGGCCATTCCCAACGTAATAGCCCATGGGAAGTCGTACGAGTACTGTTTCACAAATAAACTCGACGTCTTATACTTTGCGCGAAGTCACACGCTGAGTCTTGTTTCGATCGGTTTTTCGTGTACCATCTCAGAAAGTCAAAATACTGGCCATTCCCGACGTATTAGCCCATGGGGAGTCGTACGAGCACGGTTTCGCAAAAAAACTTGATGGTTATATACTTTGTGCGAATCACGTCTAGAGTCGAGTTTCGATCGTTTTTTTGTGCACCATCCCAAAAATTCAAAATATTGGCCATTCCCGACGTATTAGCCCATGCTAAGTCGTTCGAGCATGGTTTCACGAAAAAACGTGAAGATCATAAACTTTGTGCGTAGTTGCACGCAGATTCAAATTTCTATCGGTTTTTCGTGCATCGTCTCCAAAATTCAAAATACTGGCCATTCGCGATGTATTTGCCCGTGGGAAGCCTTACGAGCATTGCTTCAAGAAAAAACGCGACGGTCATAAATTTTGTGCAAAGTCATGCGCAGATTCGAGTTTCGATCGGTTTTTCGTGCACCATCTCGGAAATTCAAAATACTAGCTATTCCCGACATATTAGCCCATGGTAATTCGAACGAGCATGGTTTCGCGAAAAAATGTGACGGTCATAAACTTTGCGTGGAGTTGTGTGCAGAGTCAAGTTTCGATCGGTTTTTCATATACCATTTTGAAAATTCAAAATATCGCAAAAAATGCGATGGCCATAAACTTTGCGCGAAGTCACGCGCAGAGTCGAGTTACTATCGGTTTTCTGTGCACTGTCTTGGAAATTTAAAATATTAGCCATTCCCGACACATTAAACCTGGGGAAGTTATACGAACATGGTTTCACGAAAAAACGCGATGGTCATAAACTTTTACGTTGTTGCAAGTAGAGTCGAGTTTCGATCGGTTTTTCGTGCACCATCTCGAAAATTCAAAATACTGGCCAATCCCAACGTTTTAGCCCATGGTAAGTCATACGAGCATGGTTTCGCGAAAAAATGCGACGGTCATAAACTTTACGCGAAGTCGCACGCAGAGTCGAATTTCAATCGGTTTTACGTGCACCGTCTCTGAAATTCAAAATACTGGCCATTCTCGATGGATTAGTCCATGGTAAGTCGTACGAGCATGGTTTCATGAAAAAATACGACGGTCATAAACTTTGCACAGAGTCGAGTTTCGATCGGTTTTTCGTGCACCGTCTTAGAAATTCAAAATACTAGCCATACCCGACGTATTAGTCCATGGGAAGTCGTACGAGCATGGTTTCACGAAAAAATGCGACGACCATAAACTTTGCGCGAAGTCACGCGCAGAGTCGAGTTTCCATCGGTTTTTCGTGCACTGTCTTGGAAATTCAAAATATTGGCCATTCCCGACGTTAGACCATGGGAAGTCATACGAACATGGTTTCACGAAAAAAAATGCAATGGTCATAAACTTTCGCGAAATTGTGTGCAAAGTCGTGATTTGATCGGTTTTTCGTGCATCGTCACGGAAATTCAAAATACTGGCCAATCCCAACGTATTAGCCCATGGAAAGTCATACGAGCATGGTTTCGTGAAAATACGTGATGGTCATAAACTTTGTGCGAAGTCGCTTGTAGAATCGATTTTTGATTAGTTTTTACGTGCACCGTCTCGGAAATTAAAAATACTGGCCATTACCGACGTATTAGCCCATGGTAAGTCGTACGAGCATGGTTTCACGAACAAAATGTGACGGTTATAAACTTTGCGCAGAGTCGAGTTTCGATCGGTTTTTTGTGCACCGTCTCGGAAATTTAAAATACTGGTCATTCCCATCTTATTAGCCCACGGGAAGTCGTACGAAGTCGCACGCAGAGCCGAGTTTCGATCGGTTTTACGTGCACCGTCTCGGAAATTCAAAATACTGGCCATTACCGACGTATTTGCCCATGGTAAGTCGTACGAGCATGGTTTCACGAACAAAACGTGACGGTCGTAAACTTTGCACAGAGTCGAGTTTCGATCGGTTTTTCGTGCACCGTCTCGGAAATTCAAAATACTGGTCATTAACTTTGCGCGAAGTCACGTGCAGAGTCGAGTTTCCATCGATTTTTCATGCACTGTCTTGGAAATTTAAAATATTAGCCATTCCCGACGTATTAGACCATGGGAAGTCATAAGAACATAATTTCACGAAAAAACACAATGGTCATAAACGTTTGCGAAGTTGCGAGCAGAGTCGAGTTTTGGTCGGTTTTTTGTGCACCATCTCGAAAATTCAAAATACTGGTCATTCCCGTCTTATTAGCCCATGGGAAGTCGTACAAGCATGGTTTCATGAAAAAATACGAAGGTCATAAACTTTGCGTGAAGTCGCACGCTAAGTCGAATTTCGATCGGTTTTTCATGCACCATCTCGGAAATTCAAAATACTCACCATTCCCGACGTATTAGCCCATAGAAAGTCGTACGAGCACGATTTCGCAAAAAAACTCAACGGTCAATATATTTGCACGAAGTCGTGCGCAGAGTCGAGTTTCGATCGGTTTTTTCGTGCACTGTCTCGAAAATTCAAAATACCCACCATTCCCGATGTATGGCCCATGGGAAGTCGTACGAGCACGGTTTGACGAAAAAATACGACGGTCATATATTTGCACGAAGTCGCGCGCAGAGTCGAGTTTCGATCGATTTTTCATGCACCATCTCGGAAATTCAAAATACTGGTCATTCCCGATGTATTAGCTCATGGTAAGTCGTACGAGCATGGGTTCACAAATAAACTCGACGGTCATATACTGTGCGTGAATCACGCGCATAGTCTAGTTTCGATTGATTTTTCTTGCACCATCCTAATATTCAAAATATTGGCCATTCCCGACGTATTAGCCCATGGTTAGTCATACGTGCATGGTTTCATGAAAAAATGTGATGGTCATAAACTTTGCACGAAGTCACGCGCAGAGTCGAGTTTCGAACCGTTTTTCATGCACCGTTTTGGAAATTCAAAATATTGGCCATTCTCGACGTATTAGCCCATGGGAAGTCATACGAACACGGTTTCATGAAAAAAGGCAATGGTCATAAACTTAGTGCGAAGTCGCGTGCAGAGTCGAGTTTCGATCGATTTTTTTTCACCGTCTCGGAAATTCAAAATACTGGCCATTCCCAATGTAATAGCCCATGGAAAGTCGTACGAGCATGGTTTCACAAATAAACTCGACGGTCATATACTTTGGGCGTATCGCGTGCAGAGTCGAGTTTCGATCAGTTTTTCATGCACCGTCCCAAAAATTTAAAATATTGGCCATTCCCGACATATTAGCCCATGGTAAGTCGTACGAGCAAGGTTTCGCGAAAAAACATGATAGTCATAAACTTCGCGCGAAGTCACGCGTGGAGTCTAGTTTCGATTGGTATTTCATTTCGTGCACCATCTCAAAAATTCAAAATACTGTTCGTTCCCGATGTATCATGGGAAGTCGTACGAGCACGATTTCATAAAAAACTCAACGGTCATATATTTGCGTGAAGTCGTGCGCAGAGTCGAGTTTCGATCGGTTTTTCGTGCAATGTCTCGGAAATTCAAAATACTGGCCATTCCCGACGTATTAGCCCATGGGAAGTTGTACGAGCATAGTTTCATGAAAAAATGCGACGGCCATAAACTTTGCGCGATGTCACGCGCATAGTCGAGTTTCGACCGTTTTTCGTGCACCATCTCGAAAATTCAAAATACTGCCCATTCCCGATGTATTAGTCCATGGAAAGTCTTTTTTTTGTAAATAAAGATAATGTAAGCTTTGTCTACACAAGTCATAGACTAAAGCCTGAAGTCTCTTAGTGTAGTCGAGAAGATTGCACCCCACCTAAAGAAGGTGAAATGGGCTTCATCAAACTCATCTCCAAGAGTAGCACAAGGAAGTTAATAAATAATAAAATGCAATAGCTAGACTGTTTTGAACAACTACTTGTGGATACATCACAAAATATAAGCTTTGCCCCATATAATACATTACAATCTTCATCATTACTCGAGAGATTATTGACTAATGGAAAAATTGAATCTTGTGAAAAATCCCTTTCTCTCTTCTTGTTAGGTACTCTATATTCAATTCTTGCTCCATACATGATCGATCGTGAGTCCTGAAGAATCTCTATCAGAATTTGAGCTTTGTTCATGTTGTGACACTCAAAAATTCTGCCACACCTCTCCTTCCAAATCCACCAAATAGCACATTTGAATATAATTCTTGCTAGTTGTGTAAGAGGCCCCTTTCTTGAGAAGCTTTGCATAAGCATTTCTAATTCATGATGCAAGTTTGGCCATGGTAGCCTTTGAAGATCAAATCGCTTCAAGATCTCCTTCCATATCCAAGTTGAATAATCACAAGCAAAGTAGAGATGGTCAACACTTTCTTCCTTTTGCATACACAAAGAGCACCGATTTACAATATAAATACCTCTTCGCTGCATATTGTCCATTGTAGGAAGTTTGCCGAGAAGGGCCTGCCATGTACATAAGGAATGTCGCTGTGAGCATGGACTATCCCATGTCCAACTACTTGGGATCCACATGTTTCGTCGTCTAATTTGGTTCCATGCAGATGTAGCACTAAATTTACCATTATCATGAAGCCAAATAAGCATATCTGAAGAGTTGTTCTTGATTGGAATAGCCCTAATAATCGGCCAAAGTAATAACATGTCAGGGGAGATAGGATTGGGAAGACACAATGTACCATTATCAATGAATTCAGAAACCTTCCAGTCTTTGGGAGCTCCCGATCCTGTCGTACTCTATCACCAAATATCTGAAATATACTTTTCCCATCATACCACATATTAATATTGGTTCCAGAAGAGATCACATAAGAAATGTTGTTACGTAGCCATCTCCTTGCCTTCAGAATTCCTTTCCAAGCAGCATAATGAGATGTTTTTGCGGATGCTTCCCAAATTGATTCCTTGGTTAGGTACATAGAAAAAACCCATTGTGACCATAAGGAAGACTTATTTTGTAAAATATCCCATAATTGTTTTACCAGACAAGCTTTATTCCAATCTCTAATATGTCGAAGATTCAGCCCCCTTTCATCCTTCGATTTTCAAATGTTGCCCCAATTCACCATGTGCATTGCCTTACCATCTGTGCCATTCCAGAAGAAGTTCATAAGTAATTTATCAATATCATAGAGAAGCCCGACAGGTAGAAGGAATGCATGAGACCAATAAATAGAATAAGAGATCAACACAGATCGAATAAGTTCAAGTCGTCTAGCTTTAGAAAGAAGCCTATTTTTCCAAAAAGAAATTTTGTTCTTAATTTTTTGTAGGATAGGCTGACAGGAGACTTTGTTGATTCCAGTGGATATAAGTGGGAGACCCAAGTAAGGAATCGGTAAATTTCCTTCAGCAACTGTATTAGCCCATGGTAAGTCGTACAAGAAAGGTTTCACAAAAAAACACGACGGTCATAACCTTTGCGCAGAGTTGAGTTTCGATTAGTTTTTCGTGCAAGGTCTCAGAAATTCAAAATACTGGTCATTCCCGTCTTATTAGCCCATGGGAAGACGTAAAAGCACGGTTTCATGAAAAAATACGACGGTCATAAACTTTACGCGAAGTCACGCGCTGAGTCGAGTTTCAATCGATTTTTTCATGCACCGTCTCAAAAATTCAAAATACTGTCCATTCCCGACTTATTAGCCCATGGGAAGTCGTACGAGCATGGTTTCACGAAAAAATGTGACGGTCATAAACTTTGCGTGAAGTCGCGTGCAGAGTCAAGTTTCGATCGGTTTTTCGGTGCACCGTCTCTGAAATTCAAAATACTAGCCATTCCCGACGTATTAGCGCATGGGAAGTCGTATGAATACGGTTTCACGAAAAAACACAACGGTCATAAAATTTGCATGAAGTTGCATGCAGGGTCGAGTTTCGATTGGTTTTCGTGCACCGTCTCGGAAATTCAAAATACTAGCCAATCCCCATGTATTAGCCCATGGGAAGTCGTACGAGCACAGGTTCACAAAAAAACATGACGGTCATAAACATTACGCGAAGTAATGCGCAGATTCGAGTTTCGATCGGTTTTTCTTGCGCCATCTCGGAAATTCAAAATAATGGCCATTCCCGACATATTAGCCCATGGTAAGTCGTATGAGCATGGTTTTGCGAAAAAAAGTGACGGTCATAAACTTTGCACGGAGTTGCACGCAGACTCGAGTTTCGATCGGTTTTTCATGTATCATTTTGGAAATTCAAAATTTTGGCCATTCCCGATGTATTAGCCCATGGGAAGTCATATGAACACGGTTTCACGAAAAAAATACAATGGTCATAAACTTTGCGCGAAGTCGCACGTAGAGTCGAGTTTCGATCGATTTTTCGTGCTCCGTCTCAAAAATTCAAAATACTGGCCATCCCCGACATATTAGCTCATGGGAAGTCGTACGAGCACGGTTTCTCAAAAAAACAATAGTCATAAACTTTGCGCGAAGTCGCGTGCAGAGTCGAGTTTCGATCAGTTTTTCTTGTACTGTCTTGGAAATTCAAAATACTAGCCATTCCCAACGTAATAGCCCATGGGAAGTCGTACGAGCATGGTTTCACAAATAAACTCGACGGTCATATACTTTGCACGGTCACGCGCTGAGTCTAGTTTCGATCGGTTTTCATGTACCATCTCAAAAATTCAAAATATTGGCCTTTCCCGACGTATTAGCCCATGGGAAGTGGTACGAGCACGGTTTCACGAAAAAACATGACGGTCATATACATTGTGTGAAGTAACACGGAGTCGAGTTTCGATCAGTTTTTCATGCACCATCTCAGAAATTCAAAATACTGGCCATTCCCGACGTATTAGCCCATGGGAATTCGTACGAGCAAGGTTTCGTAAAAAAACTCGACGGTCATATACTTTGCGTAAATCACGAGCAGAGTCGAGTTTCGATCGTTTTTTCATGCACCATCCTAAAAATTCAAAATATTGGCCATTCCCGACGTATTAGCCCATGGTAAGTCGTACGAGCATGGTTTCACGAAAAAATGTGATGGTCATAAACTTTGTGCGAAGTTGCGCGCAGATTCGAGGTTCTATCGGTTTTTCGTGCATCATCTCAGAAATTCAAAATACTGGCCATTCCCGACGCATTAGCCCATGGGAAGCCGTATGAGCATGGTTTCAAGAAAAAACGCGACGGTCATACACTTTGCGCGAAGTCACGCGCAGAATCGAGTTTCGATCGGTTTTTCGTGCACCATCTCATAAATTCAAAATACTAGCTATTCCTGACATATTAGCCCATGGTAAGTCATACGAGCATGGTTTCACGTAAAAATGCGACGATCATAAACTATGCGTGGAGTTGCGCGCAGAGTTAAGTTTCGATCGATTTTTTGTTGTACTATTTTGGAAATTCAAAATATTAGCAATTCCCGACGTATTAGCTCATGGGAAATCGTATGAGCGTGGTTTCATGAAAAAATGAGACGGCCATAAACTTTGCACGAAGTCGTGCGCTGAGTTGAGTTTCGATCAATTTTCATGCACCGTCTCAGAAATTCAAAATACTGCCCTTTCCCGACGTATTAGCCCATGGGAAGTCGTATGAGCATGGTTTGGTGAAAAAATGCGACGACCATAAACTTTGCGTGAAGTCACGCGCAGAGTCGAGTTTCAATCGGTTTTTCGTGCACTATCTTGGAAATTCAAAATATTGGCCATTCCCAACGTATTAGACCATGGGAAGTCATACGGACATGGTTTCACGAAAAAACGCAATGGTCATAAACTTTCACGATGTTCGAAGCAGAGTCGAGTTTTGATCGGTTTCTTGTGCACCATCTCGGAAATTCAAAATACTGGCCAATCCCAACGTCTTAGCCCATGGTAAGTCATACGAGCATGGTTTCGCGAAAAAATGCGACTGTCATAAACTTTACGCGAAGTCGCGTGCATAGTTGAGTTTCGATTGGTTTTACGTGCACCATATAGGAAATTCAAAATTCTGACCAGTCCCGACTTATTAGCCCATGCTAAGTCGTATAAGCATGGTTTCACGAAAAAATACGACGGTCATAAACTTTGCGCAGAGTCGAGTTTCGATAGGTTTTTTGTGCACCGTCTCGAAAATTCAAAATACTGGTCATTCCCGTCTTATTGGCCCACGAGAAGTCACGCGCTGAGTCAAGTTTCGATCAATTTTTCATGCACTGTCTCGGAAATTCAAAATACTGGCCATTCCTGACATATTCGCCCGTGGGAAGTCGTACGAGCACGATTTCGCAAAAAAACTAAACGGTCATATATTTGCGCAAAGTTGTGCTTAGAGTCGAGTTTCGATCGATTTTTCGAGGACTGTCTCAGAAATTAAAAATACTGGCCATTCCCGACGTATTAGCCCATGGGATTTGTACGAGCATGGTTTCACGAAAAAATGCGATGGTCATAAACTTTGTGCGAAGTCGTACACAAAGTCGAGTTTCGATAGGTTTTTCGTGCACCGTCTCGGAAATTCAAAATACTGGCCATTCCATACGATTATCACATGGGAAGTTGTACGAATTCGATTTCACGAAAAAACACGACGGTCATAAAATTTGCACGAAGTAGAACGCACAGTCGAGTTTCGATCGGTGTTTCATGCACCGTCTCGGAAATTCAAAATACTGGTCATTCCCGACGTATTAGCCCGTGGGAAGTCGTACGAGCATGGTTTCATGAAAAAACGTGTCGGCCATAAACTTTGTGCGAAGTCACGTGCGGAGTCAAGTTTCAATCGGTTTTTCGTGCACTGTCTTGGAAATTCAAAATATTTGCCATTCCCGACGTATTAGACCATGGGAAGTCATACTAACTTGGTTTCACCAAAAATGCAATGGTCATAAAACATTCATGAAGCTACGAGCAGAGTCGAGTTTCGATCGGTTTTTTTTTGAACCGTCTCGAAAATTCAAAATACTCACCAATCCCAACGTATTAGCCCATGGTAAGTCATACGAGCATGGTTTCGCCGAAAAACGTGACGGTCATAAACTTTGCATGAAGTCACGCGCAGTGTCGAGTTTCGATTGGTTTTTCGTGCACCGTCTCGAAAATTCAAAATACTAGCCATTCCCGACGTATTAGCCCATGGTAAGTCGTACGAGCATGGTTTCATGAAAAAACGCGATGGTCATAAACTTTGTGCAGAGTCGAGTTTCGATCGGTTTTTCGTGCACCGTCTCGAAAATTCAAAATTCTAGTCATTCCCGTCTTATTAGCCCATGGGAAGTCATACAAGCACGGTTTCGTGATAAAATGCGACGGTCATAAACTTTGCGCGAAGTCAAGCGCTGAGTCGAGTTTCGATCGGTTTTTCATGCACCATCTCGGAAATTCAAAATACTGGCCATTCCCGACGTATTAGCCCATGGGAAGTCATACGAGCATGATTTCGCAAAAAAACTCAACGGTCAAATATTTGCGCGAAGTCATGCGCAGAGTCGAGTTTCGATCGATTTTTCGTGTACCATCTTGGAAATTCAAAATACTGGCCATTCCCGACGTATTATCCATGGGAAGTCGTACGAGCACGGTTTAATGAAAAAACGTGACAGTCATAAACTTTGCGCGAAGTCACGTGCAGAGTCGAGTTTCGATCGGTTTTTCGTGCACCGTCTCGAAAATTCAAAATACTAGCCATTCCCGATGTATTAGCCCATGGTAAGTCGTACGAGCACGGTTTCACGAAAAAACACGACGGCCATAAACTTTGTGCGAAGTCGCGCACAGAGTCGAGTTTCGATCGGTTTTTCATGCACCGTCTCGGAAATTCAAAATACTGGCCATTCCCGACGTATTAGCCCATGGGAAGTCGTATGAGCATGGTTTCGCGAAAAAATGCGACGACCATAAACTTTGCGTGAAGTCACGCGCAGAGTCGAGTTTCAATCGGTTTTTCGTGCACTATCTTGGAAATTCAAAATATTGGCCATTCCCAACGTATTAGACCATGGGAAGTCATACGTACATGGTTTCACGAAAAAACGCAATGGTCATAAACTTTCACGAAGTTGCAAGCAAAGTCGAGTTTTGATCGGTTTCTTGTGCACCATCTCGGAAATTCAAAATACTGGCCAATCCCAACGTCTTAGCCCATGGTAAGTCATACGAGCATGGTTTCGCGAAAAAATACGATTGTCATAAACTTTACGCGAAGTCGTGTGCATAGTTGAGTTTCGATTGGTTTTACGTGCACCATATAGGAAATTTAAAATTCTGACCATTCCCGACTTATTAGCCCATGCTAAGTCGTATAAGCATGGTTTCACGAAAAAATGCGACGGTCATAAACTTTGCGCAGAGTCGAGTTTCGATAGGTTTTTTGTGCACCGTCTCGGAAATTCAAAATACTGGTCATTCCTGTCTTATTGGCCCACGGGAAGTCACGCGCTGAGTCAAGTTTCGATCAATTTTTCATGCACTGTCTCGGAAATTCAAAATACTTGCCATTCCTGACATATTCGCCCGTGGGAAGTCGTACGAGCACGATTTCGCAAAAAAACTAAACGGTCATATATTTGCGCAAAGTTGTGCGTAGAGTCGAGTTTCGATCAATTTTTCGAGGACTATCTCAAAAATTAAAAATACTGGCCATTCCCGACGTATTAGCCCATGGGATTTGTACGAACACGGTTTCACGAAAAAACGCGACGGTCATAAACTTTGTGCGAAGTCGTACACAGAGTCAAGTTTCGATCGGTTTTTCATGCACCGTCTCCGAAAATCAAAATACTGGCCATTCCAGACGATTAGCACATGGGAAGTTGTACGAATTTGATTTCACGAAAAAACACGACGATCATAAAATTTGCACGTAGTAGCACGCACAGTCGAGTTTCGATCGGTGTTTCATGCACCGTCTCGGAAATTCAAAATACTGGCCATTCCCGACGTATTAGCCCATGGGAAGTCGTACGAGCATGGTTTCGTGAAAAAATGTGACGGCCATAAACTTTGCGCGAAGTCACGTGCGGAGTCAAGTTTCAATCGGTTTTTCGTGCACTGTCTTGGAAATTCAAAATATTTGCCATTCCCGACGTATTAGACCATGGGAAGTCATACTAACTTGGTTTCACCAAAAATGCAATGGTCATAAAACATTCACGAAGCTACGAGCAGAGTCGAGTTTCGATCGGTTTTTTTTGAACCGTCTCGGAAATTCAAAATACTCACCAATCCCAACGTATTAGCCCATGGTAAGTCATACGAGCATGGTTTCGCCAAAAAACGTGACGGTCATAAACTTTGCATGAAGTCACGCGCAGTGTCGAGTTTCGATTGGTTTTTCGTGCACCGTCTCAAAAATTCAAAATACTAGCCATTCCCGACGTATTAGCCCATGGTAAGTCGTACGAGCATGGTTTCATGAAAAAATGCGATGGTCATAAACTTTGTGCAGAGTCGTGTTTCGATCGGTTTTTCGTGCACCGTCTCGAAAATTCAAAATACTAGTCATTCCCATCTTATTAGCCCATGGGAAGTCATACAAGCACGGTTTCGTGAAAAAATGCGACGGTCATAAACTTTGCGCGAAGTCACGCGCTGAGTCTTGTTTCGATCGGTTTTTCATGCACCGTCTCGGAAATTCAAAATACTGGCCATTCCCGACGTATTAGCCCATGGGAAGTCATACGAGCATGATTTCGCAAAAAAATTCAACGGTCAAATATTTGCGCGAAGTCATGCGCAGAGTCGAGTTTCGATCGGTTTTTTGTGTACCATCTTGGAAATTCAAAGTACTGGCCATTCCCGATGTATTATCCATGGGAAGTCGTACGAGCACGATTTAATGAAAAAACGTGACAGTCATAAACTTTGCGCGAAGTCACGTGCAGAGTCGAGTTTCGATCGGTTTTTCGTGCACCGTCTCGAAAATTCAAAATACTAGCCATTCCCGATGTATTAGCCCATGGTAAGTCGTACGAGCACAGTTTCACGAAAAAACACGACGGCCATAAACTTTGTGCGAAGTCTCGCACAGAGTCGAGTTTTGATCGGTTTTTTGTGCACCGTCTCGGAAATTCAAAATACTAGCCATTCCCGATGTATTAGCCCATGGTAAGTCGTACGAGCACAGTTTCACGAAAAAACACGACGGCCATAAACTTTGTGCGAAGTCTCGCACAGATTCGAGTTTCGATCGGTTTTTCATGCACCATCTCAGAAATTCAAAATAATGGCAATTCCCGACATATTAGCCCATGGTAAGTCGTACGAGCACGGTTTCGCGAAAAAATGTGACGGTCATAAACTTTGCATGGAGTTACGTGTAGAGTCGAGTTTCGATCGATTTTTCATGTACCATTTTGGAAATTCAAAATATTGGCCATTCTTGACGTATTAGCCCATGGGAAGTCATACGAACACGGTTTCACGAAAAAATGCAATGGTCATAAACTTTGTGCGAAGTCACACGCATAGTCGAGTTTCGATCGGTTTTTTGTGCACTGTCACGAAAATTAAAAATACTGGCCATTCCCGACGTTTAGCACTTGGGAGGTTGTATGAGCAAGGTTTCATAAAAAAACATGACGGTCATAAACTTTGCGTGAAGTCGCACACAGAGTCGAGTTTCGATCGGTTTTTCATGCACCGTCTCGAAAATTTAAATTACTGGCCATTCCCGACGTATTAGCCCATGGGAAGTCGTATGAGCATGGTTTCACAAAAAAACGCGATGGTCATATACTTTCCACGAATCGCGCGCAGAGTCGAGTTTCGATCGTATTTTTGTGTACCTTCCCAAAAGTTCAAAATAGTGGCCTTTCCTGACGTATTAGCCCATGGTAAGTCGTACGAGCATGGTTTCACGAAAAAATACGACGGTCATAAACTTTGTGTGAAGTTGCGCGCAGATTCGAGTTTCTATCGGTTTTTCGTGCATCATCTTGGAAATTCAAAATACCATTTTGGAAATTCAAAATATTGGCCATTCCCGACGTATTAACCCATGGGAATTCGTACGATCATGGTTTCACGAAAAAATGCGACTGCCATAAACTTTGCGCGAAGTCACACGCAGAGTCGAGTTTCAATCAGTTTTTCGTGCATTGTCTTGGAAATTTAAAATATTAGCCATTCCCGACGTATTAGACCTTGGGAAGTCATACGAACATGGTTTCACGAAAAAACATAATGTTCATAAACTTTCACGGAGTTGCGAGCAGAGTCAAGTTTCGATCGATTTTTTGTGCACCGTCTTGGAAATTCAAAATACTGGCCAATCCCAACGTATTAGCCCCTGGTAAGTCATACGGGCATGGTTTTGCGAAAAATACGACGGTCATAAACTTTACCCGAAATCGCGCGCAGAGTCGAGTTTCGATAGGTTTTATGTGCACCATCTCAGAAATTCAAAATACTGGCCATTCTCGACATATTAGCCCACGGTAAGTCGTACGAGCAAGGTTTCACGAAAAAATACGACGGTCATAAACTTTGCGCAAAGTCGAGTTTCGATCGATTTTTCGTGCACCGTCTCGGAAATTCAAAATACTGGTCATTCCCGTCTTATTAGCCCACGGAAAGTCGTACAAGCACGGTTTCCCGACGTATTAGCACATGGGAAGTTGTACGAATACGATTTCAAGAAAAAACATGACGGTCATAAAATTTGCGCGAAGTAGCACGCAGAGTCGAGTTTTGATCGGTTTTTCGTGCACCGTCTTGAAAATTCAAAATACTGGCGATTCCCGATGTATTAGCCCGTGGGAAGTCGTACGAGCATGGTTTCGCGAAGAAACGTGACGGCCATAAACTTTGCACAAAGTCACGCGCAGAGTCAAGTTTGAATCGGTTTTTCATGCACTGTCTTGGAAATTCAAAATATTGGCCATTCCCGACGTATTAGACCATGGGAAAGAGTCGAGTTTCTATCAGTTTTTCGTGCACCATCTCAGAAATTCAAAATACAGGTCATTCCCGACGTGTTAGCCTATGGGAAGTCGTACGAGCATGGTTTCATGAAAAAATGCGACTGCCATAAACTTTGCGCGAAGTCATGCGCAGAGTCGAGTTTCAATCAGTTTTTCGTGCACTGTCATGGAAATTTAAAATATTGGCCAATCCCGACGTATTAGACCAGGGGAAGTCATACGAACATGGTTTCATGAAAAAACACAATGGTCATAAACTATCACGAAGTTGCGAACAGAGTCGAGTTTCGATGGGTTATTCGTGCACCGTCTTTGAAATTCATAATACTCACCAATCCCAACGTATTAACCCCTGGAAAGTCATACGAGCATGGTTTTGCGAAAAATGCGACTATCATAAACTTCACGCGAAGTCGCGTGCAGAGTCGAGTTTCGATCGGTTTTACGTGCACCATCTCAGAAATTCAAAATACTGGCCATTCTCAACGTATTAGCCAATGGTAAGTCATACGAGCATGGTTTCACGAAAAAATACGACAGTCATAAACTTTGCGCGGAGTCGAGTTTCGATCGGTATTTCGTGCACCATCTCAGAAATTCAAAATACTGGTCTTTCCCGTCTTATTCGCCCACGGGAAGTCGTACAAGCACGATTTCCGGACGTATTAGCACATGGGAAGTTGTACCAGTATGATTTCATGAAAAAACATGACAATCATAAAATTTGCACGAAGTAGCACGCAGAGTCGAGTTTCGATCAGTTTTTCGTGCACCGTCTCGGAAATTCAAAATACTAGTCATTCCCGTCTTATTAGCCCATGGGAAGTCGTACAAGCACGGTTTCATGAAAAAATGCGACGGGCATAAACTTTGAGCGAAATCGCGCGATGAGTTGAGTTACGATCAGTTTTTCATGCACCATCTTGGAAATTAAAAATACCTGCCATTCCTGACGTATTAGCCCATGGGAAGTCATACGAGCACGATTTTGCAAAAAACTCAATGGTCATATATTTGCGAGAAGTCGTGCATAGAGTCGAGTTTCGATCGATTTTTCATGCACTATCTCGGAAATTCAAAATACGGGCCATTCCCGATGTATTAGCCCATGGGAAGTCGTACGAGCACAGTTTCACGAAAAAATGCGACGGTCATAAACTTTGCTCGATGTCGCGCGTAGAGTTAAGTTTCGATCGGTTTTTCGTGCACCGTCTCAAAAATTCAAAATACTGGACATTCCCGTCGTATTAGCCCATGGGAAGTCGAACATACGGCTTCACGAGAAAACATGATGGTGATAAAATTTGCACGAAGTTTCACACAGAGTCGATTTTCGATTGGTTTTTTGTGCACCGTCTCGGAAATTCAAAATGCTGCCCATTCCCGACGTATTAGCCAATGGGAAGTCGCACGAGCACAGTTTCATGAAAAAACATGATGGTCATAAACTTTGCGCGAAGTCACGCGCAAATTCGAGTTTCGATCAGTTTTACGTGCACCATCTCGGAAATTCAAAAAAAATAATGGCCATTCCCCGACATATTAGCCCATGGTAAGTCGTACAAGAATGGTTTCGCGAAAAAATGCGACGGTCATAAACTTTGCGCAAAGTCGAGTTTCGATCAGTTTTTCATGCACCGTCTCGGAATTCAAAATACTGGTCATTCCCGTCTTATTAGCACATGGGAAGTCGTACAAGCACGGTTTCATGAAAATATGCAACGGTCATAAACTTTGTGCGAAGTCGTGCGTTGAGTTGAGTTGCGATCGGTTTTTCATGCACCGTCTCAGAAATTAAAAAACTAGCCATTCCTGACGTATTAGCACATGGGAAGTAGTACGAGCACGATTTCGTAAAAAAACTTAACGGTCATATATTTGCGCGAAATCGTGCCCAGAGTCGAGTTTCGATCGATTTTTCATGCACTGTCTCAGAAATTCAAAATACTGGCCATTCCCGACGCATTAGCCCATGGGATGTCGTACGAGCATGGTTTCATGAAAAAATACGACGGTCATAAACTTTACGCGAAGTCGCGCGTAGAGTTGATTTTCGATCGGTTTTTCGTGCGCCATCTCAAAAATTCAAAATACTGGCCATTTCCGACGTATTAGTCCATGGGAAGTCGTACGAGCACGATTTCACAAAAAAACTCAACGGTCATATATTTCCGCGAAGTCGTGTGCAGAGTCGAGTTTCGATCGGTTTTTCGAGCACTGTCTCAGAAATTAAAAATACTGGCCATTCCCGACGTATTTGCCCATGGGAATTCATACGAGCACGGTTTCATGAAAAAATGCGATGGTCATAAACTTTGCGCAAAGTCGCGCACAGAGTCGAGTTTCGATCGATTTTTCATGCACCGTCTTAGAAATTCAAAATACTGGCCATTCCCGACGTATTAGCACATGGGAAGTTGTTCCCGAAAAAACACGATGGTTATAAACTTTTTGCGAAGTCGCGTGCAGAGTCGAGTTTTGATCGATCTTACGTGCATCGTCTCAGAAATTCAAAATACTGGCCATTCCCGACGTATTAACCCATGGTAAGTCGTACGAGTATGGTTTCACGAAAAAACAAGATGGTCATAAACTTTGCGCAGAGTCGAGTTTCGATCGGTTTTTCATGCACCGTCTCGAAAATTCAAAATACTGGTCATTCCCATCATATTAGCCCATGGGAAGTCGTATAAGCACGATTTCGTGAAAAAAATCCGACGGTCATAAACATTGCGCAAAGTTGCGCGCTGAGTCGAGTTTCGATTGGTTTTTCATGCACCGTCCCGGAAATTCAAAATACTAGCCATTCCCGACGTATTAGCCCATAGGAAGTCGTACGAGCACGATTTCGCAAAAAAACTCAACGGTCATATATCTGCACGAAGTCGTGCGCAAAGTCGAGTTTCGATCGATTTTTCAGGCACTGTCTCAGAAATTCAAAAATACTGGCCATTCCCACCGTATTAGCCCATGGGAAGTCATACGAGCACGGTTTCTCGAAAAAACGTGACGGTCATAAACTTTGCGTGAAGTCACACACAGAGTCGAGTTTCGATCGGTTTTTCATGCACCGTCTCGGAAATTGAAAATACTGGCCATTCCCGACATATTAGCCCGTGGTAAGTCGTACGAGCATGGTTTCGGGAAAAAAATGCAACGGTTATAAACTTTGCACGCAAAGTCGAGTTTCGATCGATTTTTCGTGTACCGTCTTAGAAATTCAAAATATTGGTCGTTCCTGACGTATTAGCCCGTGGGAAGTCATATGAACATAGTTTCATGATAAAATTTAATGGTTTTAAACTTTGCGTGAAGTCGCACGGAGAGTCGAGTCTCGATCGGTTTTTCGTGCACTATCTCGGAAATTCAAAATACTGGCCATTCCCGACGTATTAGCCCATGGAAAGTCATACGAATATGGTTTCACAAAAAAACACAACGGTTATAAAATTTGCGTGAAGTCGCATGCAGAGTCGATTTTCGATCGATTTTTCGTGCACCGTCTCGGAAATTCAAAATACTGGTCATTCCTGTCTTATTAGCCCATGGGAAGTCGTACAAGAATGGTTTCATGAAAAAATGCGACGGTTATAAACTTTGCGCGAAGTCGCGCGCTGAGTCGAGTTTCGATCGGTTTTTCATGCACAATCTCGAAAATTTAAAATACAAGCCATTCCCGACGTATTAGCCCATGGGAAGTCGTACGAGCATAATTTCGCAAAAAATCAATGATCATATATTTGCGCGAAGTCGTGCGCAGAGTCAATTTTCGATCGGTTTTTTGTGCACTGTCTCAGAATTTCAAAATACTGGCCATTCCCGATGTATTAGCCCATGGGAAGTCATACAAGCATGGTTTCACGAAAAAATGCGATGGTCATAAACTTTGCGCGAAGTCGCGCGCAGAGTCATGTTTCGATCGATTTTTCGTGCACCGTCTCAAAAATTCAAAATACTAGCCATTCCCGACGTATTATCCCGTGGGAAGTCGTACGAATACGGTTTCATGTGAAAACACGACGGTCATAAAATTTGCACGAAGTTGCAGAGTCGAGTTTCGATTGGATTTTCGTGCACCGTCTCGAAAATTCAAAATAATGGCCATTCCCGACGTATTAGCCCATGGGAAGTCGTACAAGCATGGATTCGTGAAAAAATGCGACGGTCGTAAACTTTGCGCGAAGTCGCGTGCAGAGTCAAGTGTCGATCGATTTTTCGTGCACCGTCTCAAAAATTCAAAATACTGGCCATTCCCTACGTATTAGCGCATGGGAAGTTGTACGAATACGATTTCACGAAAAAACACGATAGTTATAAAATTTGCACGAAGTAGCACGCACAGTCGAGTTTCGATCGGTGTTTCATGCACACTCTCGGAAATTCAAAATACTAGTCATTCCCGACGTATTAGCCCGTGGAAAGTCGTACGAGCATGGTTTTGTGAAAAAACGTGACAGCCATAAACTTTGCGCGAAGTCACGTGTGGAGTCAAGTTTCAATCGGTTTTTCGTGCACTGTCTTGGAAATTCAAAATATTTGCCATTCCCGACGTATTAGACCATGGGAAGTCATACTAACATGGTTTCACGAAAAATGCAATGGTCATAAAACATTCACGAAGCTACGAGCAGAGTCGAGTTTCGATTGGTTTTTTGTGAACCATCTTGGAAATTCAAAATACTCAGCAATCCCAACGTATTAGCCAATGCTAAGTCATACGAGCATGGTTTCACGAAAAAATGTGACGGTCATAAACTTTGCATGAAGTCACGCGCAAAGTCGAGTTTCGATCGTTTTTTCGTGCACCATCCTAAAAATTCAAAATATTGGCCATTCCCGACGTATTAGCCCATGGTAAGTCGTTCGATCATGGTTTCACGAAAAAATGTGAAGGTCATAAACTTTGCACGAAGTTGCACGCAGATTCAAGTTTCTATCGGTTTTTCGAGCATCGTGTCGAAAATTCAAAATGCTAGCCATTCCTGACGTATTAGCCCATGGGAAGTCGTACGAGCACGGTTTCGAGAAAAAATGCGATGGTCATAAATTTTGCGCGATGTCACGCAGAAATTCGAGTTTCGATCGATTTTTCGTGCACCGTCTCGGAAATTCAAAATACTGGCTATTCCCGACATATTAGCCCATGGTATGTCATACGAGCATGGTTTCGCGAAAAAATGCGACGGTCATAATCTTTGCATGGAGTTGGGCACACAGTTAAGTTTCGATCGGTTTTTCGTGTACCATTTTGGAAATTCAAAATATTGGCCATTCCTAACGTATTAGCTCATGGAAAGTCGAACGAGCATGGTTTCGCAAAAAAATGCGACGGCCATAAACTTTGCGTGAAGTCACTCGCAAAGTCGAGTTTCAATCGATTTTTCGTGCACTGTCTTGGAAATTTAAAATATTGGCCATTCTCGACACATTTCGTGTACGAGTAGAGTCGAGTGTCGATCTGTTTTTTGTGCACTTCTCGGAAATTCAAAAATATTGTTCATTCTTGACGTATTAGCCCATGGGAAGTCATACGAGCATGGTTTCGCAAAACAAAACTCAACGGTCATATACTTGCGCTAAGTCGTGCGCAGAGTCGAGTTTCGATCGATTTTTCGTGCACTGTCTCAGAAATTCAAAATACTGGCCTTTCCCAACATATTAGCCCATGGTAAGTCATACGAGCATGGTTTCACAAAAAAACACGACGGCCATAAACTTTGCGCGAAGTAGCGCGCAGAGTCAAAATTCGATCGGTTTTTTGTGCACCGTCTCAGAAATTCAAAATACTGGCCAATCCCAATGTATTAGCCCATGGGAAGTCGTACGAATACGGTTTCACAAAAAAACACGACGGTCATAAAATTTGCGTAAAGTTGCACTTAAAGTCGAGTTTCGATTGGTTTTTCGTGCACCATCTCAAAAATTCAAAATACTGACAATTCTTGATGTAATAGCCCATGGGAAGTCGTACGAGCACAGTTTCACGAAAAAACGTGACGGTCATAATCTTTGCGTGAAGTCACGCGTAGATTCGAGTTTCGATCAGTTTTTCATGCACCATCTCAAAAATTCAAAATAATGGCCATTCCCGACATATTAGCCCACGGTAAGTCGTATGAGCATGGTTTCGTGAAAAAATGTGACGGTCATAAACTTTGCACGGAATTTACGTGCAAAGTCGAGTTTTGATCGGTTTTTCATGTACCATTTTGGAACTTCAAAATATTGGCCATTCCCGATGTATTAGCCCATGGGAAGTCATACGAACACGGTTTCATGAAAAAACGCAATGGTCATAAACTATGCGCGAAGTTGAGCGCAGATTCGAGTTTCGATCGATTTTTCGTGCACTATCTCTGAAAATCAAAATATTAGCTATTCCCGACATATTACCCCATGGTATGTCGTACGAGCATGGTTTCACAAAAAAATGCGACGATCATCAACTTTGCCTGGAGTTGCGCACACAGTTAAGTTTCGATCGGTTTTTCGTGTACCATTTTGGAAATTCAAAATATTGGCTATTCCCGACGTATTAGCTCATGGGAAGTCGTACGAGCATGGTTTCACAAAAAAATGCGATGGCCATAAACTTTGCGTGAAGTCACACGTGGAGTCGAGTTTCAATCGGTTTTTCGTGCACTGTCTTGGAAATTTAAAATATTGGCCATTCCCGACACATTAGACCATGGGAAGTCATACGAACATGGTTTCACGAAAAAATGCAATAGTCATAAACTTTCGCGAAGTTGTCAGCAGAGTCGAGTTTTGATCGGTTTTTCGTGCACTATCTCGGAAATTCAAAATACTGGCCAATCCCAACGTATTAGCCCATGGTAAGTCATACGACCATGGTTTCGTGAAAAAATGCGATGGTCATAAACTTTGTGCGAACTCACGCGCAGAGTAGATTTTCGATCGGTTTTTACGTGCACCATCTCAGAAATTCAAAATACTGGCCATTACCGACATATTAGCCCATGGTATGTCGTACGAGCATGGTTTCACGAACAAAACTTGACGGTCATAAACTTTGCGCAGAGTTGAGTTTCGATCAGTTTTTCATGCACCATCTCAGAAATTCAAAATACTGGTCATTCCCGTCTTATTAGCCCATGGGAAGTCATACAAGCATGGTTTAATGAAAAAATACGACAGTCATAAACTTTGCGCGAAGTCGCATGCTGAGTCGAGTTTCGATCGGTTTTTCGTGCACTGTCTTGGAAATTCAAAATACTGGCCATTCCCGACTTATTAGCACAAGGGAAGTCGTACGAGCATGATTTCGTAAAAAACTCAACAGTCATATATTTGCTGGAAGTCGTGTGCAGAGTCGAGTTTCGATCGGTTTTTCGTGCACCGTCTTGGAAATTCAAAATACTGACCATTCCCGACGTATTAGCACATGGGAAGTTGTACGAATCCGAATTCACGAAAAAAATGACGGTCATAAAATTTGCGCGAAGTCACACGCTGAGTCAAGTTTCGATCGGTTTTTCGTGCACCATCTTGGAAATTCAAAATACTGGCCATTCCCAACGTATTAGCCAATAGGAAGTCGTACGAGCATGGTTTCGTGAAAATATGCAACTGTCATAAACTTTGCGCAAAGTCACGCGAAGAGTCGAGTTTCAATCGGTTTTTCGTGCACCGTCTCAGAAATTCAAAATATTATCCATTCCCGACGTATTAGGCCATGGGAAGTCGTACGATCACAATTTTGTAAAAAAACTCAACGATCATATATTTGCGTGAAGTTGTGCGCATAGTCGAGTTTAGGTTTTTCGTGCACTGTCTCGGAAATTCAAAATACTGGCCATTCCCTACATATTAGCCCATGGGAAGTCGTACGAGCACGGTTTCGTGAAAAAACGTGACGGTCATAAACTTTGCGCAAAGTCACGCGCAGAGTGGAGTTTCAATCGATTTTTCATGCACCGTCTTGGAAATTCAAAAAACTGGCCATTCCCGACGTATTAGCACATGGGAAGAACGAATACGGTTTCACGAAAAAACACGACGGTCATAAAATTTGCACGAAGTAGCACGCAGAGTCGAGTTTCGATCGATTTTTCATGCACCATCTTGGAAATTCAAAATACTGGCCATTCCCAACGTATTAGCCCATAGGAAGTCGTACGAGCACAGTTTCGTGAAAATATGCGATAGTCATAAACTTTGCGCGAAGTCACGTTCAGAGTCGAGTTTCAATCGGTTTTTGGTGCACCGTCTTGGAAATTCAAAATACTAGCCATTTCCAACGTATTAGCCCATGGGAAGTCATACGAGCACGGTTTCACGAAAATATGCGACGGTCATAAACTTTTCACGAAGTCACACGCACAGTTGAGTTTCGATCGGTTTTTCATGCACCGTCTCGGAAATTCAAAATACTGGCCATTACCGATGCATTAGCCCATGGTAAGTCATCCTTGAGCATGGTTTCACGAAAAAAACACGACGGCCATAAACTTTGCGCGAAGTCGCGTGCAGAGTCGAGCTTCGATCGATTTTTCGTGCACCGTCTCTGAAATTCAAAATACTGGCCATTCCCAACGTATTAGCCCATGGGAAGTCGTATGAATACGGTTTCATGAAAAAACACGATGGTCATAAAATTTGAATGAAGTTGCACGCAGAGTCGAGTTTCAATTGGTTTTTCCTGCACCATCTTGGAAATTCAAAATACAGGCCATTCCTGATGTATTAGCCCATGAGAAGTCGTACGAGCATAGTTTCACGAAAAAACGTGATGGTCATAAACTTTGCGCGAAGTCACACACAGATTCGAGTTTCGATCAGTTTTTCATGCACCATCTTGGAAATTCAAAATAATGGCCATTCCCGACATATTAGCTCGATGGTAAGTCGTATGAGCACGATTTCGTGAAAAAATGTGATGGTCATAAATTTTACACGGAGTTGCGTGCAGAGTCGAGTTTCGATCAGTTTTTCATGTATCATTTTGGAAATTTAAAATATTGTCCATTCCCGACGTATTGGCCCATGGGAAGTCATACGAACAAGGTTTCACGAAAAAACGCAAAGGTCATAAACTTTGCACGAGGTCGCGCGCAGAGTCGAGTTTCGATAGGTTTTTCGTGCACCATCTTGGAAATTCAAAATACTAGCCATTCCCAACGTATAACCCATGGGAAGTCGTACGAGCACGGTTTCTAAAAAAAATGCAATAGTCATAAACTTTGCGCGAAGTCATGCGCAGAGTTGAGTTTTGATCGGTTTTTCATGTACCGTCTTGAAAATTCAAAATACTGTCCATTCCCACCATAATAGCCCATGGGAAGTCGTACGAGCATAGTTTCGTAAACTCGATGGTCATATACTTTGCGCGAAGTCGTGCATTGTGTCTAGTTTCGATCTATTTTTCGTGTACCATCTCAGAAATTCAAAATACTGGCCATTCCTGACGTATTAGCCAATGGGAAGTGGTACGAGCATGGTTTCGTGAAAAAACGTGACGGTCATAAACTTTGCGTGAAGTCGCACACAGTCAAGTTTCGATCGGTTTTTCATGCATCGTCTCAGAAATTCAAAATACTGGCCATTCCCGACGTATCAGCCCATGGGAAGTCGTACAAGCATGGTTTCACAAAAAAACTCGACGGTCATATATTTTGCGCGAATCATGCAGAGTCCAGTTTCGATCGTTTTTTCATGCACCATCCCAAAAATTCAAAATATTGGCCATTCCCGATGTATTTGCCCATGGTAAGTCGTACGAGCATGGTTTCACGAAAAAATGTGATGGTCATAAACGTTGCATGAAGTTGCGTGCAGATTCGAGTTTCGATCGGTTTTTCGTGCATCGTCTCAAAAATTCAATATACTGGCCATTCTCGATGTATTAGCCCATGGGAAGCCGTACGAGCACGGTTTCGAGAAAAAACGTGACGATCATAAACTTTACACGAAGTCACGTGCAGATTCGAGTTTCGATCGGTTTTTCGTGCAGTCTCAGAAATTCAAAATACTAGCTATGCCCGACATATTAGCCCATGGTGAGTCGTACGAGCATGGTTTCGTGAAAAAATGTGACGGTCATAAACTTTGCGTGGAGTTGCACGCATAGTCATGTTTCAATCGGTTTTTCATGTACCATTTTGGAAATTCAAAATATTGGCCATTCCCGACGTATTAGCCCATGGGAAGTCGTACGAGCATGGTTTCGCGAAAAAATGTGACGGCCATAAACTTTGCGCGAAGTCACGCCAAGAGTCGAGTTTCAATTGGTTTTTCATGCACCATCTTGGAAATTCAAAATAATGGTCATTCCCGACATATTAGCTCCATGGTAAGTCGAATGAGCACGGTTTCGTGAAAAAATGTGACAGTCATAAACTTTGCACGGAGTTGCGCACAGAGTCGAGTTTCGATCAGTTTTTCATGTATCATTTTGGAAATTCCAAATATTGGCCATTCCCGACGTACATGGGAAGTCATACGAACACGGTTTCATGAAAAAACGCAATTGTCATAAACTTTGCGTGAGGTCGCGCGCAGAGTCGAGTTTCGATAGGTTTTTCGTGCACCGTCTTGGAAATTCAAAATACTAGCCATTCCCGACGTATTAGCCCATGGGAAGTTGTACGAGCACAGTTTCTCGAAAAAATGCAATAGTCATAAACTTTACGCGAAGTCATGCGCAGAGTTGAGTTTCGAACGATTTTTCGTGTACTGTCTTGAAAATTCAAAATACTGTCCATTCCCAACGTAATAGCCCATGGGAAGTTGTACGAGCATAGTTTCACAAGTAAACTCGACGGTCATATACTTTGCGCGAAGTCGCGCGCTGAGTCTAGTTTCGATCAGTTTTTCATGTACCATCTCAGAAATTCAAAATACTGGCCATTCCCAACGTATTAGCCCATGGGAAGTGGTACGAGCATGGTTTCATAAAAAAACGTGACGGTCATAAACTTGGCGTGAAGTCGCACACAGTCAAGTTTCGATCGGTTTTTCATGCATCGTCTCAGAAATTTAAAATACTGGCCATTCCCGACGTATCAGCCCATGGGAAGTCGTACGAGCACGGTTTCACAAAAAAACTCGACGGTCATATACTTTGCGCGAATCGTGTAGAGTCGAGTTTCGATCATTTTTTCGTGCACCATCCCAAAAATTCAAAATATTGGCCATTCCCGACGTATTAGCCCATGGTAAGTCGTACGAGCATGGTTTCACTTTTTTTTGGTAAGTAAAGATAATGTATTTTGTAAAAGATTTGTACAAAGAAGCTTTGCCTACACAAGCCATAGATTAAAGCTTGAAGTCTCTTAGTGTAGTCGAGAAGATTGCACCCCATCTAAAGAAGGTGAAATGGGCACACTTCATCAAACTCATCTCCAAGAGTAGCACAAGGAAGTTAATAAATAATAAAATACAATAGCTAGACTGTTCTTGACTACTTGTGGATACATCACGAAATATAAGCTTTGCCCTATATAATACATTACAATCTTCATCATTATTCAAGAGATTATTGACTAATGGAAAAATTGAATCTTGTGAAAATCTCTTTCTCTCTTCTTGTTAGGTGCTCTATATTCAATTCTTGCTCCATACATGATCGTGAGTCCTGAAGAATCTCTATCAGAATTTGAGCTTTGTTCATGTTGTGACACTCAAAAATTCTGCCACACCTCTCCTTCCAAATCCACCAAATAGCACATCAGAATATAATTCTTGCTAGTTGTGTAAGAGGCCCCATTCTTGAGAAGCTTTGCATAAGCATTTCTAATTCATGATGCAAGTTTGGCCGTGGTAGCCTTTGAAGATCAAATCGCTTCAAGATCTCCTTCCATATCCAAGATGAATAATCACAATCAAAGTAGAGATGGTCAACACTTTCTTCCTTTTGCATACACAAAGAGCACCGATTTACACTAAGAGATGAGTTTCATGAAGCGTGCCCATTTCACCTTCTTTAGGTGGGTTGCAATCTTCTCGACTACACTAAGAGACTTTAGGCTTTATTTTTTTTTGGTAAGTAAAGATAATATTTTTGTAAAAGATTTGTACAAAGAAGCTTTGTCTACACAAGCCATAGACTAAAGCCTAAAGCCTCTTAGTGTAGTCGAGAAGATTGCACCCCACCTAAAGAAGGTGAAATGGGCACGCTTCATCAAACTCATCTCCAAGAGTAGCACAATGAAGTTAATAAATAATAAAATGCAATAGCTAGACTCTTCTGGACTACTTATGGATACATCACAAAATATAAGCTTTGCCCTATATAATACATTACAATCTTCATCGTTATTCGAGTGATTCTTGACGAATGGAAAAATTGAATCTTGTGAAAATCTCTTTCTCTCTTCTTGTTAGGTGCTCTGTATTCAATTCTTGCTCCATACATGATCTTGAGTCCTGAAGAATCTCTATCAGAATTTGAGCTGTGTTCATGTTGTGACACTCAAAAATTCTGCCACACCTCTCCTTCCAAATCCACCAAATAGCACATCTGAATATAATTCTTGCTAGTTGTGTAAGAGGCCCCTTTCTTGAGAAGCTTTGCATAAGCATTTCTAATTCATGATGCAAGTTTGGCCATGGTAGCCTTTGAAGATTAAATTGCTTCAAGATCTCCTTCCATATCGAAGAGGAATAATCACAACCAAAGTAGAGATGGTCAACACTTTCTTCCTTTTGCATACACAAAGAGCACCGATTTACAATATAAATACCTCTTCGCTGCATATTGTCCATCGTAGGAAGTTTGCCGAGAAGGGCCTGCCATGTACATAAGGAATATCGCTGTGAGCATGGACTATCCCATGCCCAACTACTTGGGATCCACTTGTTGTTTCGTCGTCTAATTTGGTTCCATGCAGATGTAGCACTAAATTTACCATTATCACGAAGCCAAATAAGCATATCTGAAGAGTTGTTCTTGATTGGAATAGCCCTAATAGTCGGCCAAAGTAATAACATGTCAGGGGAGGTAGGGTTGGGAAGACACCATGTACCATTGTCCATGAATTAAGAAACGTTCCAGTCTTTGGGAGCCCCTAGATCCTGTCGTACTCTGTCACCAAATATATGAAATATACTTTTCCCATTCACCCAAGGATCATACCATATATTAATATTGGTTCCATAAGAGATCACATAAGAAATATTGTTACGTAGCCATCGCCTTGCCTTCAGAATTCCTTTCCAAGCAGCAGAATGAGATGTTTTTGCGGATGCTTCCCAGATTGATTCCTTGGTTAGGTACCTAGCAAAAACCCATCGTGACCATAAGGAAGACTTGTTTTGTAAAATATCCCATAATTATTTTACCATACAAGCTTTATTCCAATCTCTAATATGTCGAAGATTCAGCCCCCCTTCATCCTTCGGTTTGCAAATGTTGCCCCAATTCACCATGTGCATTGCCTTACCATCTGTGCTATTCCAGAAGAAGTTCATAAGTAATTTATCAATATCATGGTGAAGCCCGGCAGGTAGAAGGAATGCATGAGACCAATAAATAGAATAAGAAATCAACACAGTGTCACGGACAACAATGTAAACAAGGTGTTTGATGAAATGCTCAAGTTTGTCTGTGTCCTTCGGTTTGTGTACATACCTTGTTCAGCAAGTAGCGGGCTTACAGTAGGCTTAGCAGCCCATGTTTGGTTTGCTTGATGGCCAATATTGGCTTGTAAATACAAGCATGTTTTGTAAGCATTTGCGGGGGACTTCGGTCTGTAATGGACCATTATCCTTTGTGTGCAACCTCTCTGAGTTTGTAATGTCCATGGATGTAATTTGCATATGGCTTATGAAGTGTTTGCTTAAGCAGTTGCTTGTGGATCCCGTGTGAATTGCTTCTTCTGGCCCGTTTTCTCTTTTGTGAGCCTAAGGGACTCTAGGAGATCTCGGGCAAGGCTGACCTTTGCGGACGGACACGCAGGGGTGCGGCACGGCTTAGGCAAAATCAGCTAAGCCCATGACAATGTGGTATCAGAGCGGGACAAGCACACGCAGAGACACTTGCCATACAAATGTGGGGGACCTAGTTGGGTTGTGTGAAGGACAGCCAACACGCGCAACCGTTTGGGGAGAAAAATGGACATTGAGATGTAGGGAAAGGAGTCGCTCAGAGGAGCGGGCATCCAGGTTTGGCATTCAGAGGAATGACCAACCCTTTGCGCGAGAGGCACCACGAGGACAAGCAAGCGAAGAAGAGTGCGTAGCACACAAAGATTGGGATGGCGGAGTTCGAGCTATGGCTTGACGTTGGCAACCAAACTTGACGGTGCTCAAGGCCAAGCGGCGCGTTTGGTAATAGATGAGACCGTGCAAAGTGGGAGGTGTTGCGTAACGACCGAAAGAGTTGTGCGAAGCTCAAAGAGGTGAGGGAAATTGCTAACTCGAAGGATTCGGAACTCATGCAAGGGCTTATACACGGACGACGGAGTGTTCGTGGCCATCCTAAGGTGCGATCAGAACTCAGTGCCATGGAGCAGCAGAACTTTCTCTTTCACATAAAAGGATACGTCCGTAGGCAGTTGAAATGTGCAACAAGTTCAGCACGTTGCTAGACCCTGGAGGGTGCAGTGGAGACTGTATTAGCGAAGGGTAGCAATCTAGCAAGTACATTTGCGGGGGCAGAACAAGGCATAAGTTGTTCAGCAAGACGGAGTAGTCCAAAGGGGATGGTGGTCTCCGAAACTTCCAGTGGGAAGAATGTAAAGAGGAAAGTTGCTCCAATAGGACAGATATCCAGGAGGGATAAGTCCTAGTTCTCCAGAGGGAGAATCATGTGCAACAAATCGCACATATTGAGGAAGAGTTTCTGAAGGTAATATCTCCAAAAAGCTCAATGGACCGAGCGAGCGACGAAGAGTCATCACATGATCTCAAATGAGGTAATGCATTGGTGGATGCATTTCGAGATCAAGTGGGGGAGTAATCCAAGGCAACATCATATGAAGGCACACTTCGAGTCGATGTGAAAATAGAACTCAACAGAGGGTTGACCCGTGGAATGGTGGACGCGAGGGCCACTATCAACTCAATGCAAATCGAGGGGCGGAATGACTTGGGTGGAACTTTGTGAAGTATCCAAGCCGCATGAAGGGAGTCGACATAGAAGATGGAACATGGAGCGGAGGCACAGAGCTTTCCTTGGACGAAGGTCAAGGGCATGAACTCTTGTAGAGGCAAGAGTGGGTTCATGTCGTCCCATGAGTTCTCCATTTTGATGTGGCAGACTTATCTTCCATGGTGCCAAAGATGAAGGGAGCTTCGAGGCACATGCAAGCTACCTCAGAGATGCATTTGACAGAGTAACTAAGGTGATTCAACTTGCAGAGGCAAAGTTCGGATCTGGATACCTTAGCACGGGGCAAGAGGACCCAGAGGCGGGTACTCTTGAAGAATATGCCATAGTGTTGTCATTCGAGTTGTTAGGAGCAAGAGGTGCATAGCAGAGATTGTGCTGGTAGGGGATAGAGGCCCAGGATCCAGACAATGGTGCACCAATTCTAGTGAAGTCAGGGGGACTTCATGAGCTACTAGGCGACGGACTGTCCTAGAGCTATGCTTCGTCCAGGTGTGACCCAAGAGTGGGTGGACGAAGGTGAAATGCCAAGGGAGCGAACTAAAAAAATCGGAGATGGCAGAGGCCCTACGATGTGTTGGCAGAGGCCACACGTGGAGAAGTCGTAGTCCGAGTTCATCACACGAGAATCTGTATACAATGGAGATGTCACCAGGAGGTGACATGGTGCAGCGGATCGTGGTGGAATAGTTCATGGCAATGCAACACAGGCGATCGTGTCCCGTGAGGGACAAGATCGTGCGGAGGTATGATCAGGAGCTACTGGGAGCTCCACTTTGGTGTATGACACAACAAGAAGAAGTGTTATGGATTCAAGGAGTGAATGTCATGGTACCGCAGAGGCGGGTCTTCGTGTGTGCATCGGAGCTTGCATTGGATGAAAGCCTTGATCATCAGCATATGGGGGTTGTGTACCACCGAGGAAGAAGTCCAAGTGCAAGTACCAGAGAATCCCATGGAGGGGGATGTGATCATGTGAATGATCAGGAACTATTGGGAGCTCCACTTCGGTGAACAATGCAACGGCAAGAAGGGTTGTGGATTCAAGGAGTGAATGCCACAGTACCGCAGAGGTGGGTCTTCCATGTGTATGCATCGAAGCTTGCATCAGATGAAAACCTTGGTCATCAGCATATGGGAGCTGTGTACCACCGAGGGAGTAGTCAGATTCCAAGTACCAGTGAGTCCCATGGAGGGGACTTGATTATACTAAGGTATGATCGGAGCAGCTAGAGAGTTGGACTGCTTCAGTGCTCACATTCGCTTAAGGGAGCCCGGCAAGTTAGAGGACAAAGCCGAGTAAGTGAACCTTGCTACCAAGGAAGCTAAGGAGAACAGAATCGACGTGAGCCCTGCAACAAGATGGCGGAGGCCATGCATGAGAGTTGCAGTCTGTCTTTCCATCGACCAAGGAAAACTGCTAGAAGGACACAATGGTGTCGAAGCAGGTGATCGGAAGGGGCGAGGAAGCGACGACGAGTCCAGTGGGGCTCAGCTACCCAAAAGCAATGCGTCGGTTAGAAAGGAGGTGGACTCGGAGGAGCACCACAGTGCCGCAGAGGCAGATCTACTGATCGCGAAGAAAGGGATGCAGATGTAAGTCAACGGATAGTAGGGCTATGGGCTTGGCAGCACCATGGTACCGCAGAGGCGGGACTTTCGTGGAGTCATCGATCCCTTGCTCTCATGGAGGGAGAGCATTGGTCGTAAAAGGGGCCGAGGAGGTGGAGAATGCAAAGGCAAACTCCAAGTACCAAGACAGGGCAGAAGGGTAGAGGCCAAGAAACTTCATAAGACTGATGTCGAAGGGCTTCTCATCAAGATAGCCGAAAGCGAGGGACTTTGGGTTGACGCAGGAGTGCTCGACCAAGGAACGAAGTAGACAGTACACGATACTGTACCTTTCTACTCAGAGGAGTAGGCGACAAAGGTGATGGAGAAGACGGTACAATCCCAGAGACGACCAAATCTATCAATGACTTACTCCAAGTTGGGGTAAACTTTTGCTCTTTTCGGGTGAAACTTCTTGCATTCCAGAAGTTCAATGGCAGTGAGAAGGCGAATCATAATAGCTAACTCAACGCAAGGAGTGCAAACACTTCAAGTGCTTCAGAAGTGTGAGCAAAGAGCGGGCGAATGTTAGTAACCAGCTCAATGCATGAAGTACAAACTCGAGGAGGCAGGCGAAATTAAGTAACCTTTGCCTTCTCAACTCAGGAGAATGGGCGAAACCGAGTACCCCAATCCTCTTAACTCGAGGAGGTGAGTGAAGCCAAGTAACCTTGCCTTCTCAACTACTAAGAGAATGGGTGAAGTCAAGTATCACAGTTCTCTTATTTATCTGGCAAAGGAGCTCTGCATAAGTTCAGTGACCCTTTAGAGAAAGCTTACGGAAGAAAATAGTTATCAAATCCATTGGTGATCGGTGCTACTGAGAGTAGATTGTCCGCTTCATTTTCCAATTGAAGGCCAATCGAAAGTGGAAGTGATGCGAACCTACTTGGAAGTGACAACTAAACATGGAGGAAGGATCAATGGGCAAACATTTTGTAGGAAGGACCTTAAAAACTTCAAAGTCTGCGAGGCGATGCTCGTTAAAGCTCCAATAAGCATCCACCTAGTTCAAGCAATATGAGTATACTATGATACTAGCGCATAATAAGGCAGGTCTTTTCCTTCATCAGTAGGATCTGCGAGAACCAACAAGGATTAGCACAACTCAGCTAACCCCACACCAGATTCAGTCATTGGTGAGTTGAAGCAGCATGGCGGATCAGAGTTCGACTACTCAACAACAGCGGCGGAGAGCAGTTGGGAGCCAAAGGGGCATGTTGCAGCTAAAACAAAAGATTGAAGATTTAGCAAAATGCACGGAGATGCAGCGTCTACAGCGGCTTCGACGAGGACGTTGAAGGAATAAGTGGGGGAGAATGTCACGGACAAAAATGTAGACAATGTGTTTGATGAAATGCTCAAGTTTGTCCGTGTCCTTCGGTTTGTGTACATACCTTGTACAGCAAGTAGCGGGCTTGCAGTAGGCTTAGCAGCCCGAGTTTGGTTTACT
This sequence comes from Ensete ventricosum, assembly GCA_029747655.1. Lineage (NCBI taxonomy): Eukaryota > Viridiplantae > Streptophyta > Magnoliopsida > Zingiberales > Musaceae > Ensete > Ensete ventricosum. The sequence goes on along the minus strand of JAQQAF010000004.1, from coordinate 27,462,553 downwards.
TTATGGCCAATATTGGCTTGTAAATACAAGCATGTCTTGTAAGCATTTGTGGGAGACTTCGGTTTGTAATGGACCATTATCCTTTGTATGCAACCTCTATGAGTTTGTAATGTCCATGGATGTAATGTCCCGTGGGAATTGCTTCTTCTGGCCCGTTTTCTCTTTTGTGAGCCTAAGGGACTCTAGGAGATCTCGGGGAAGGCTGACCTTTGCGGACGGATACGTAGGGGTGCCGCACGGCTTAGGCAAAATCAACTAAGCCCGTGACAACAGATCGAATAAGTTCAAGTCATCCAGCTTTAGAAAGAAGTCTATTTTTCCAAGAGGATATTCTGTTCTTAATTTTTTGTAAGATAGGCTGACAGGAGACTTTGTTGATTCCAGTGGATATAAGTGGGAGACCTAAGTAAGGAACCGGTAAATTTCCTTCAGCAACTTCGAAAGTTTGAGCAATATGATCCTTATTGTCAATGCAAGCACCCACATATACTTTGCTCTTTGCATGGTTTAGCTTAAGACGAGAAACTATACCAAATTCATTAAGAATATCTGTCAGATTACTCACAGAAACTGGATCATCTCGAAGGAAGATAATAAGGTCATCAGCAAATGTTATGTGAGAGATATAAACAGAACCATAATATGGTACCTTAATTTTGCCATTAGAAACAGCCTCTTCTAACATACAACTGAGCCCTTCCATTGCAATGGTAAAAAGATAAGGAGATAGTGGATCGCCTTGCCGAATGTCATTCTTACTCCCGAAGAAGCCAATAGGTGAACCATTAAAGAGAATAAAATTTTTTGGAGTTTTCAAGCAACATTGAATCCATTTAACCCAGTGCTGAGGGAAGCTCATATTATGGAGCATCATGCAAATAAAGTACCTATTGACTGAGTCAAAGGCCTTTCGTAAATCAGCTTGAAAACAAATCTTTTTCCCTCTTGTTTTTGAGTGTAGATCCTTAACCAAATCATTAGCAAGCAGGACATTATGATGAATACTCCTCCCTTTAAGAAAAGCAGCCTGATTAGGACTAATGACCTTATTTATAACCTTTTGTAGTCTATCTGACAGCACCTTAGAGATAACCTGGGAATGGCGGGGAATGGGCCAGCGTTCCCTTGCGTCCGTGCGTGAGTGCTCTGCTCTGCCTGGGCTTGCGCTTGCGCTTGCGATCGGCGCTGGGGACGGCAGCCTCTTCTCTTACCGAAGAGTGAGTAGCGGAGGGCGATTGCTCCCTTTGGCGATTTCTCATCTACGATCGCTCTGCAGTGAATTCAAGCGTGGAAGGCCGGCGGTCGCTCCTGCGATCAGCGATTCCAGGCGGGGAATCGGTGATTTCAGGCGTGGAAGGGCGGCGGCTCTTCTCCCCTAGGCGCGGGACGGACTCTAGGGTGAGAAACGATAGAGGTTGCGTTGTGATTGGGGCTGGGTTCACTACCGCTCTGCGATCCTGCGGCAACTGCAGCGTGGAAAGGGTGACGGCTGCGACCTTAGTGTGGGAAGCGTGGTGGCTTCCTCTCCCCTAGGCGGCAAGCGGTCTCTAGGGCGAGCGACGCCATGGATGCGAGCGGCCAGATGCGGCACTCTGCTTCGCATCCTCTGTTCCAGCGGGATGCTCCTCCGCTGGCTTCTTCCCAGCGGCCTGCGCTGGTTGCTTCACAGCGGAACGCCGCTCTCCAGCAGTCACAGTGGGAGAGGGTTGCCCTCAGGCACTGGTTACTTCACAGCGGGAGGGGGTTGCTCCTCTCCAACAGCCGCTGGTTCCTCCCCAGCAGCTTAGGGCGGTTTCACACCTGGATGTTCCACCGCTGATTTCTTCTCGACGGGATGCTCCTTCAATGAACCAGGCCCGAGGTCGTTCACGATCTAGATCACGACCTCCTACTCCTATTTCCCGAGATCCTCGACCTTGGAGCTTCAAGGCTCCAGTGGGTAGTCCGAATCTTCGACTGGACTTTTTTGCTCCAGAAGTATAGGCTGATCAGAAGATTGCTGTATATGAGGTAATTGATTCTGACGAACTAATTGAGACATGGTCCATGGCAATTGTGGGCTACGTTATTGGACTAAGAACATCCTTTTTTCCATTATCCTCATACATCAGGACTCGATGGGGAATATCAACATTTGATCTTCATATGTTGGAGACCGGATTCTTTATATGCAGGCTTTATTCTGAAGAAGATTTACAACGGGTCCTTGAAGGATTTTGGACTATCCGTGGTCATCCAATGATACTACGACGCTGGGCACCTGATGTGCGATTGGAGTTAGACAGTCTACAGACGATCCCAATATGGGTTTCTTTTCATGGACTTCCACTACATCTCTGGGGTCGTCATTTTATTGCAAAACTTTGCAGCACCCTGGGACAGCCATTGTATATTGATAAGGCAACAGCTTCGCAAACGAGATTGACCTTTGCCAGAGCTTGTATAATGGTTTCTTCTTACGAGGAACTACCGAATGATGTTTCTTACCGTGATCTTGATGGGAGCACCCGAAAGGTGAAAGTTTCATATTCTTGGAAGCCACAACGATGCAAGGTTTGTCTATCTTTTGGATATGTAAATGAATGGTGCTTGCCAACAGCCTTCACAAAAAATCACACAAGTCTATCGACCACGCCAAGAGCCACAACATGGGGTCACTACCACTAATCCAAGCACTGATACTCCAGTTCCAACAGTGACGATGGCAGAGAAGATGAATGAGCACTCTGACTCGCTGGGGCAGCGACATGAACAAGAGAAAGACAAGTCAGGACTTTCATCTTTTCCTATTATATCAAAGACTTTCACTGTAGGAGCTTCCCATGGTTCTCACTCCCCAATAACAACCTCGCCTTCACGAATCATTCCTTCAGATAATCAGAAAATTTCATTTCAATAACCTCTTGTGAACCAAGACATTGTAACTCACCAAACTCATCGCGCTTCGACACATCCCGCTATTCAGGACTCCTTGCCTCAAGGTACGCAAAAATTTAAACATTTGCAAGCTATGGATGAGGTGGATAAATATAGGAATAAAGGATTAAAGGATAAAGATATTATGCGAGAGGACCATGCAAAATCAAAGGATAAGAAAAAGGATGGTAGTGTCCTCCCAAAATTGCATGCTCTTCCTTCTATCTAGTATTGATGAAAATAATCTGTTGGAATGTTCATGGACTTAATAAGACTGAGAAATGTCGGGAGCTCAATAGAATAATCCGATCTGTTGCAAGTGATATTGTGATTCTTGTGGAAATAAAAATTAAAACTCATCATGTTCGAGTTCAGAAGAATTTAATATGGCCAGAGGCAAAACTTTTTACTAATGATTCTCAGGATACTTATGGTCGAGTTTGGGTCTTCTGGTATCCTAACCTTGTTACTGCTTGGTTTATTTCTACTACTAATCAATTCATTCATCTTAAGGCAGAGGATAAACAGACTGGATGTCAATTCAATATTACCAGTATTTACGCATCTAACAGTATGTCTGACAGAAATGCTCTATGGCATGATCTGGTTAGTATTGCAAATAGTTATCCTATAGTACCTTGGATTGTTCTCGGTGACTTTAATACTGTCAGATACACAAATGAGAAAGTGGGGGTAGAGTGCTTTTCGAATGTCAGCTTTAACATTTTAATGATTGTATAGATACTGCTGCATTGACTACCATGAAATATTGTAGGTTCTCATGGAATAATCAAAGTGCTGTTGACAGAAAAATTATGGCTCGACTTGACAGATGTTTGATTAATCAGGAATGGTTAGCAGTTTTCCCAGATTCACTTCTTGAGTACGGTGCTAAGTTATTTTCGGATCACTCTATTATGCATATACATGCAGATAAAGCACTACCCAAAGAAAAAAAACCTTTTAGATTTTTTAATATATGGAGTTCTCACCCTAAGTTCCTCGAAGTTCTCACCCTAAGTTCCTCGAAGTTATTAATGTGTTTAGTTCTCCCCCTTACATCCTATGTCAAAAACTAAAAGCATGCAAAGCAGCACTTAAGGAGTGGAATTCAACTACATTTGGAAATATCACCAACAGGGTTCAGTTATGCAAGAAAGAACTTATGGCAGCGCAAAGCGAGCTAAATCTTCAACCTCTGGATGCGAATCTTATATACAAAGAGGTTGCTGCTGGAAATAACTTTATGCAAGCTTTGAAGCAGGAGGAATGCTTTTTGAAACAGAAGTCACGACAGCATTGGCTTACTCTAGGGGATTCTAATACGAAGTTTTTCTATACTGCTATTGCTACCAGATGGGCTACTAATCACATCAAAAAATGCAAAGGTATAGATGGTAATCTCATTGAGGATTTGGATGAGGTTAAAAAATTACACCAAGCAATTTTTTTATTCCTTACTCAATCAGGAGCAGCAGCCTAATAGTATTCATGTTGGGCCTACAAGATGACTTGATTCTGAAGCCCTCTCTCATCTTAATGCCTCAATAACGGATGATGAAATTGTGAAAGTTGTTTTTAAGTCCCCGAAGCACAAAAGCGCTGGTCCAGATAGATTTGCAACTGAGTTTTATCAAATTGCATGGTCTATTGTAGGCAACAATGTCATAAAAGCTTGTCGACATTTTTTCTCCTCAGGTCATATTCTTAAAAAAATGAATTGCACTTTTATTTCTTTAGTGCCTAAAAATGATGGAGCTGATTCATTGGAGAACTTCCATCCTATTTCACTGTGCAACTTTATTTATAAGGTTATCTCTAAGGTGCTGACAGATAGACTACAAAAGGTTATGAATAAGGTCATTAGTCCTAATCAGGCTGCTTTTCTTAAAGGGAGGAGTATTCATCATAATGTCCTGCTTGCTAATGATTTGGTTAAGAATCTACACTCAAAAACAAGAGGGAAAAAGATATGTTTTAAAGCTGATTTACGAAAGCCCTTTAACTCAATCAATAGGCATTTTATTTACATGATGCTCCATAATATGGGCTTCCCTCAACACTGGGTTAAATGGATTCAATGTTGCTTGGAAACTCCAAAATTTTTTATTCTCTTTAATGGTTCACCTATTGGCTTCTTCGGGAGTAAGAATGGCATTCGACAAGGTGATCCACTATCTCCTTAACTTTTTGCCATTGCAATGGAAGGGCTCAGTTGTATGTTAGAAGAGGTTGTTTCCAATGGCAAAATTAAGGTACCATATTATGGTTCTGTTTATATCTCCCACATAATATTTGCTGACGACCTTATTATCTTCCTTCGAGATGATCCAGTTTCTGTGAGTAATCTGACAGATATTCTTAATGAATTTGGTATAGTTTCTGGTCTTAAGCTAAATTATGCAAAGAGCAAAGTATATGTGGGTGCTTGCATTGACAATAAGGATCATATTGCTCAAACTTTGGGAGTTGCTGAAGGAAATTTACCAGTTCCTTACTTAGGTCTCCCACTTATATCCACTGGAATCAACAAAGTCTCCTGTCAGCCTATCCAACAAAAAATTAAGAATAGAATTTCCTCTTGGAAAAATAGACTTCTTTCTAAAGCTGAACGACTTGAACTTATTCGATCTGTGTTGATCTCTTATTCTATTTATGGGTCTCATGCATTCCTTCTACCTACCGGGCTTCTCCATGATATTGATAAATTACTTATGAACTTCTTCTAGAATGACAAAGATGGTAAAGCAATGCACATGGTGAATTGGGGCAACATTTGTAAATCGAAGGATGAAGGGGGGCTGAATCTGCGACATATTAGAGATTGGAATAAAGCTTGTCTGGTAAAACAATTATGGAATATTTTACAAAATAAGTCTTCCTTATGGTCACAATAGGTACCTAACCAAGGAATCAATCTGGGAAGCATCCGCAAAAACATCTCATTCTGCTCTTGGAAAGGAATTCTGAAGGCAAGGCGATGGCTACGTAACAATATTTCTTATGTGATCTCTTCTGGAAGCAATATTAATATGTGGTATGATCCTTAGGTGAATGAGAAAAGTATATTTCAGATATTTGGTGATAGAGTACGACAGGATCTGGGGGCTCCCAAAGACTGGAAGGTTTCTGAATTTATTGACAATGAATGGTACATGGTGTCTTCCCAACCCTACCTCCCCTGACATGTTATTACTTTGGCCGACTATTAGGGCTATTCCAATCAAGAACAACTCTTCAGATATGCTTATTTGGCTTCATGATGATGATAAATTTAGTGCTACATCTGCATGGAACCAAATGAGATGACGAAACAACAAGTGGATCCCAAGTAGTTGGACATGAGATAGTCCATGCTCACAGCGACATTCCTTATGTACATGGCAGGCCCTTCTCGGCAAACTTCCTACGATGGACAATATACAGCGAAGAGGTATTTATATTGTAAATCGGTGCTCTTTGTGTATGCAAAACGAAGAAAGTGTTGACCATCCCTATTTTGCTTGTGATTATTCATCTTGGATATGGAAGGAGATCTTGAAGCGATTTGATCTTCAAAGGCTACCACGGCCAAACTTGCATCATGAATTAGAAATGCTTATACAAAGCTTCTCAAGAAAGGGGCCTCTTACACAACTAGCAAGAATTATATTCATATGTGCTATTTGGTGGATTTGGAAGGAGAGGTGTGGCAGAATTTTTGAGTGTCACAACATGAATAAAGCTCAAATTCTGATAGAGATTCTTTAGGACTCAAGATCATGTATGGAGCAAGAATTGAATATAGAGCACCTAACAAGAAGAGAGAAAGAGATTTTCACAAGATTCAATTTTTCCATTAGTCAATAATCTCTCGAATAATGATGAAGATTGTAATGTATTATATGGGGCAAAGCTTATATTTTGTGATGTATCCACAAGTAGTCCAGAACAGTCTAGCTATTGTATTTTATTATTTATTAACTTCCTTATGCTACTCTTGGAGATGAGTTTGATGAAGTGTGCCCATTTCACCTTCTTTAGGTGGGGTGCAATCTTCTCGACTACACTAAGATACTTCAGGCTTTAGTCTATGGCTTGTGTAGACAAAGCTTATTTGTATAAATCTTTTACAAAATATATTATCTTTACTTAACAAAACAAAAACCTTTGAGATTACCTTATAAATAAAGTTGCACAGTGAAATAGGACGGTAGTTCTCCAATGAATCAGCTCCATCATTTTTAGGCACTAAAAAAATAAAAGTGCAATTCATTTCTTTAAGAATATGACCTGAAGAGAAAAAATGTCGACAAGCTTTTATGACATCGTTGCCTACAATAGACCATGCAATTTGATAAAACTCAGCTGAAAATCCGTCTGAACCAGGGCTTTTGTGCTTTGGGGACTTAAAAACAACTTTCATAATTTCATCATCCGTTATTGGGGCATTAAGATGAGAGAGGGCTTCAGAATCAAGTCATCTTGTAGGCCCAACATGAATACTATTAGGCTGCTGCTCCTGATTGAGTAAGGAATAAAAAAATTGCTTGGTGTAATTTTTAACCTTATCCAAATCCTCAATGAGATTACCATCTATACCTTTGCATTTTTTGATGCGATTAGTAGCCCTTCTGGTAGCAATAGCAGGCATAGAAAACTTCATATTAGAATCCCCTAGAGTAAGCCAATGCTGTCGTGACTTCTATTTCAAAAAGCATTCCTCCTGCTTCAAAGCTTGCATAAAGTTATTTCTAGTAGCAACCTCTTTGTATATAAGATTCGCATCCAGAGGTTGAAGATTTAGCTCGCTTTGCACTGCCATAAGTTCTTTCTTGCATAACTGAACCCTGTTGGTGATATTTCCAAATGTAGTTGAATTCCACTCCTTAAGTGATGCTTTGCATGCTTTTAGTTTTTGACATAGGATGTAAGGGGGAGAACCAAACACATTAATGTCCCAAGCTAACTTAATAACTTCGAGGAACTTAGGGTGAGAACTCCACATATTAAAAAATTGAAAAGTTTTTTTTCTCTAGGTAGTGCTTTATCTGCATGTATATGCATAATAGAGTGATCCGAAAATAACATAGCACCATACTTAAGAAGTGAATCTGGGAAAACTGCAAACCATTCCTGATTAATCAAACATCTGTCAAGTCGAGTAATAATTTTTTTGTTAGCAGCACTTTGATTATTCCTTGAGAACCAATCACCTACAGATTGCATGTCAGTCAATACAGCAGTATCTATACAATCATTAAAATGTTGAAGCTGACATTCGGAAAGCACTCTACCCCCCACTTTCTCATTTGTGTCTCTGACAGTATTAAAGTCACCGAGAACAATCCAAGGTACTATAGGATAACTATTTGCAATGCTAACCAGATCACACCATAGAGCATTCCTATCAGACATACTGTTAGATGCGTAAATACCGGTAATATTGAATTGACATCCAGTCTGTTTATCCTCTGCCTTAAGATGAATGAATTGATTAGTAGCAAAAATAAACCAAGCAGTAACAAGGTTAGGATGCCATAAGACCCAAACTCGACCATATGTATCCTGAGAATCATTAGTAAAAAGTTCTGCCTCAAGCCATATTAAATTCTTCTAAACTCGAACACGATGAGTTTTAATTTTTGTTTCCACAAGAATCACAATATCACATGAAGCAGATCGGATTATTCTATTGAGCTCCCGACATTTCTCAGTCTTATTAAGTCCACGAACATTCCAACAGATTATTTTCATCAATACTAGATAGAAGGAAGAGCATGCGATTTTGGGAGGACACTACCATCATTTTTCTTATCCTTTGATTTTGCATGGTCCCCTCGCATAATATCTTTACCCTTTAATCCTTTTCCTATATTTATCCACCTCATCCACACCTTGCAAATGTTTAAATTTTTATGTACCTTGAGGCAAGGAGTCCTGAATAGCGGGATGTGTCGAAGCGCGATGAGTTTGGTGAGTTACAATGTCTTGGTTCACAAGAGGTTATTGAAATGAAATTTCCTGATTATCTGAAGGAATGATTCGTGAAGGCGAGGTTGTTATTGGGGAGTGAGAACCATGGGAAGCTCATACAGTGAAAGTTTGTGATATAATAGGAAAAGATGAAAGTCCTGACTTGTCTTTCTCTTGTCCGTGTCGCTACCCCAACGACTCAGAGTGCTCATTCATCTTCTCTGCCATCGTCACTTTTGGCACTGGAGTATCAGTGTTTGGATTAGTGGTAGTGACCCCATGCTGTGGCTCTTGGCATGGTCGGTAGACCTGTGTGATTTTTTGTGAAGGCTGTTGGCAAGCATCATTTACATGTCCAAAAGATAGACAAACCTTGCATCGTTGTGGCTTCCAAGAATCTGAAACTTTCACCTTTCGGGTGCTCCCATCAAGATCACGGTAAGAAGCATCATTCGGTAGTTCCTCATCAGAAGAAACCATTACACAAGCTCGGGCAACGGTCAATCTCGTTTTTGAAGCTGTTGCCTTATCAATATACAATGGCTGTCCCAGGGTGCTGCAAAGTTTTGCAATAAAATGACGACCTCAGAGATGTAGTGGAAGTCCATGGAAAGAAACCCATATTGGGATAGACTGTATACTGTCTAACTCCAATCGAACATCAGGTGCCCAGCGTCGTAGTATCATTGGATGACCACGGATAGTCCAAAATCCTTCAAGGACCCATTGTAAATCTTCTTCAGAATAAAGCCTGCATATAAAGAATCCGGTCTCCAACATATGAAGATCAAATGTTGATATTCCCCATCGAGTCCTGATGTATGAGGATAATGGAAAAATGGATTATCTTAGTCCAACAACATAGCCCACAATTGCCATGGACCATGTCTCAATTAGTTCGTCAGAATCAATAGCCTCATACACAGCAATCTTCTTATCAGCCTGTACTTCTGGAGCAAAAACGTCCAGTCGAAGATCCGGACTACCCATTGGAGCCTTGAAGAGGCTACTCCAAGGCCGAGGATCTCAGGAAATAGGAGTAGGAGGTCATGATCTAGATCGTGAACGACCTCGGGCCTGGTTCATTAAAGGAGCATCCCGTCGAGAAGAAATCAGCGGTGGAACATCCGGGTGTGAAACCGGCCTAAGCTGTTGGGAAGGAACCAGCGGCTGTTGGAGAGGAGCAACCCCCTCCCGCTGTGAAGTAACCAACGGCTGAGGAGCAACCCTCTCCCGCTGTGACTGCTGGAGAGGGGCGTTCCGTTGTGAAGCAACCAGTTGTCGCGGGCTTAGCTGAATTTGCCTAAGTCGTGCGGCACCCTTGCGGCCCTCCCGAAGACTTAGCTGAAATTGCTTAAGTCATGAAGCAACCTTGCCCACTGTTCTGGACTTAGCTGGGATCGCCTAAGTCATGGAACGCCCAAAGCGTTATCTGTCCGCACAGGGTCAGCCCTCTTACATACAACCTCTTAAGGTCCCGTAGGACCTGCAAAGAAGAAGTTGATTAGCTTGGAAGCGAGCGATGGACACGTCTCGACGTCTCACAAAGCGAAAAGCTATACAAGCAATTTGTCGAACACCTTCAGTGCAGTTGAGAAAAGAGAGAGAGTGAAATAGGACTTTGGAGGGTTGTAGGAACGGTCGCAAGTCCACAAACGACGGTTCCCAAGGTATCGGACGCAAGATAAGTTCAATTGCTGATGAACGCGTATGCCCGACATAAACCCGGAGCCCCATCCAGCCCGGTGCCACCCGGGGGGTTCCAAGGTGCTGAAATGGCTGATATGTCGCACCGCTCAGAAATGTTGCCGTGGCACACGAAAAAGACCCAAAAACCGGGCTGTTTTGTGCTGTTTTGGCTCTGTGCAGCAAACGACCGTTCTGCAGCCTTCTACACTACTTTCGCTCACATTTCTTAGGTAAAAATGCATAAACTCAAGGCAAAACAAGCTGCCAAGCATATGTACAAACAAGAAAAAGAAACGAACGGTTCACGGGGTGAAGATGTTGCGGTTGAGCGGCATCCGTTCGTGACATTCTCCCCCACTTAAACTGTCTACGCCCTCGTCGACGCTTGTTGGTAGGCTTTCAAGTTGCTCGCATGGAAGACGTTATGAATTCTGAAGCATGCAGGCAGTTGTAACTTGTATGAGACATTGTCTACCCTGCTGATGATTGGGAAAGACCCTTCATATTTGCGCACCAATCCTTTGTGCACTCTGTGCCTAAAGAACTGGAGTGATGCTCGTTGGAGCTTCACCAACACCATGTCGCCCACTTTAAACTCTTATGGTCGCCTCCCCAAGTCTGCCCACTTTTTCATCTTCTTGGCCGCCTTCTCCAAGTAAGCCCGCCCAATATCTGCATTGCGATGCCATTCCTTTGCAAAATGATAGGCTGATGGGCTACTCCCTGTATAGCCAATAACCAGGGTGTGAGGAGTTGATGGCTGTTGTCCCGTAATAATCTCAAATGGGCTCTTGTTGGATGCAGAGCTCCGCTGCAAGTTATAGGAGAATTGGGTTATGTCCAACAACTTCACCCAATCTCGTTGGTTGGCACTTACATAGTGCCGAAGATATCGCTCCATGAGCGAGTTAATTCTTTCTGTTTGGCCATCCGTTTGGGGGTGGAGGCTTGTGGAGAAGTATAATTTAGATCCCAACAACTTGAACAACTCGGTCCAGAATCGTCCCAAGAACCGAGAATCTCGATCACTAATGATGTTGTGTGGGACTCCCCAAAACTTCACCACATTCTTCATCATCAACTTAGCCGCCTCCTCCGCTGAGCAATCAATGTAGGGGTGCAGCAATGAATGTTGTATACTTCGAAAACCGATCAACTACCATGAGTATCGATCCAAGTCCCCCTACTGTGGGTAAGCTTGATATGAAGTCCAAGGAAATGCTCTCCCAAGGCCTTTCTGGTACGGGTAGCGGCTCCAAAAGTCTCACTGGCTTCTGCTGCTCTACCTTGTCCTGTTGACAAGTAACGCATGTTTGAACATATTCCTCCACATCTGTCCCCATCTTCGGCCAATAGAAGGCCCTCTCCACGAGAGCCATTGTTCGATGGATACCCAGATGTCCAGCCCAAAGGAAATCATGACACTCTTTCAGGAGTTCACGCCTCAAGTTATCCGCTCGCGAAACATAAACTCTGTTCCCCTTGGTATAGATGAGTCCCTCTTGGACCCAAAATCATCGTGCCTTGACCTCTTTGATGAGTTGCATCAGAGTTACTACCTGAGGATCTCGGTGCAGTCCATCCCTGATCCTGGAAAGGAAGTTGGAGCGCAATTGACTTGCTTGGCCTCCGCCCTCTAACTGTATAGCATTCACTAGCTCCACTTTCTGACTCAATGCATCGGCCACGACATTTGCTTTTCCGGGCTTGTACTCCATTACCATGTCGAACTCAGCCAAGAAGTCCTGCCATCGTGCTTGCTTTGGGGAGAGTTTCTTCTAAGTTTGGAAGTAACTCAATGCGACATTGTCTGTCCTTAGCACAAATGGTGCTCCCATAAGATAGTGTCGCCACACTCGTAGACAGTGGACCACCGCTGTCATCTCCTTCTCATGCACAGGATATCGCCGCTCGGTCTCGTTGAGCTTGCGACTCTCGTAGGCCACCGGATGACCCTCCTGCATAAGAACTCCTCCAATAGCAAAATCAGAAGCATCTGTATGGACTTTAAAAGACTTTCCATATTCTGGCAATCTAAGTACAGGTTCCTCCAATACAGCAGACTTCAGGTCTTGAAATGCCACCTCACATTTGTCCGACCATCTCCAGCACTGCTCCTTCTTTAGCAACTCTGTCAACGGAGCTGCGCGCTTCGAAAACCCCGCTATGAAGCGTCGATAATAGTTGACGAACCCAAGGAAGGATCTCAACTCTGGCACCTTCTTTGGTGTTCGCCAGTCCGCCACAGCTTGCACCTTAGACTGGTCCATTCGGATGGAACCATTGCCGATTCGATGCCCCAAGAATAAAATCTCTGTTTGGGTGAAATAGCACTTTTCCCTCGTCACAAATAAGGTGTTCTCCCAGAGAACTTTGAAAATTGTTCGGAGGTGTCTAACATGCTCCTCAAGTGTTTGCTATAGACGACGATATCGTCTAAGTAGACGACCACAAACTTGTCCAGATACTCCTTGAACAGTTGGTTCATTAGAGTGCAGAATGTGGCCGGAGCATTGGTTAAGCCATTGATTGTTCCTTGAGGAACATGTATAGGCATAATGACCAAATCTTCCACAAAAGTTATATTGATCTTTGTGAGAAATTTGTAGTATGAAGCTTTTTACAAATTTTGTTGGCTTTGGTTGAGTATTACTCTCTACATAATCGATTCCTCCTTTTTATAGACACAACATTGGTTGGCAAAAATCATGTTTAAAGATTTATTTCTAATTTTAAACTTTTCTAAGTTTTTGTTAATAATAACATATTTTTTCTTTTTATTGCATCTAACTTTTCATATTTAGAGCAAAGAGTACATAATATTGATGCTTTATGCAAACTTTCAAATTTACTAGTAAGTAATGCATGATCCTTTTTAAGTGATTTATAATTTTTACTAATATTTTTAAACTCATCAAACAATTCTTGAAAAGTATTAAGTAATTCATCAAAAGTAAAAGAAGCTTCTGGTGAGTCATATACCTCATCATTAAGAGCCATTAGTGCATAGTTTGCCACTTCGTCTTTATTGTGCTCTTCATCTTCTGATGAGCTTGAATCATCCCATGTTGCTTTGAATATCTTCTTCTTATTTTGAGTTAGTAACTTTCCTTCAATTATGGGTACTCATTTTTGAAGTGCCTTGGCTTCTTGGATTCGTAACAAATTATAGTGTCCTTTTTTTTATTCATTTTTATTCTTATGATTTTTGTTCCTTTTCATGAATTTTTTAAGTCTTCTTGTTAAAAGTGCAATGTCATTATCCTAATCACTCAAGCTTTCAATTAAAGAGTCTTCTTTTGTTCTCAGTGTAATATCGTTCCTATTCTTTGGTAGGTTTTCCTCTTGTTTATTATGAGTTTTACAAGTCATTTCATAGGTCCTCAATGATCCTTTAAGTCCTTTGAATCCTTTGCCTCTTGTATGACAATTACTTTTGGATCCCAGTATTTATGTAAATATTTTAAAATTTTATTTACAAGTTCAATATTAGTATAAGATTTACCAAGGATTTCAAACCATTGATGACATCCGTAAATCAGGTGTACATGTCACCAATAGTTTCACTTGCCTTCATTTTAAACAGTTTATAATTATGTACTAAGAGATTAATTTTTGACTCTTTTACTTTACTTGTGCCTTCATGTGTGACCTCTAGTATGTGCCATATATCATATGCAAAATCACACTCATAGGAATCATTGGGGTTCCATCATAGGAAATGGGGGATAAATAATCACTTCGAAGGGATCATGTCTCCTTGATCACTATAGGGGATTAGCCCTCCTTGATCTCTATAGGGGATCGACTCTCTTAGGCTTTTGGCCTATTGGCTAAAATAATACTTTCTCCATTAATTAATTAAAAAGAAATAGTTATAGTCATATTTATAGAGTTCTACCGAGAGTCCCTCTAGACTTGGACTCTTCCACCTAGAGTCCTTCTTGTCACGGGCTTAACTGAATTTGCCTAAGCCGTGCAGCACTCATGCGTGTCCGTCCGCAAAGGTCAGTCTTCCCTGAGATCTCCTAAGGTCCCTTAGAATTACAAAATAGAAAACGGGCTAGAAGAAGCAATTCCATCGGGATCCACAATCAACTGCTCAAGCAAACACTTTATAAAGCCAGATATAAATTATACCCATGGACATTACAAACTCAGAGATGTTGCACATAAAGGATAATGATCCATTAAATTTGGCATCAATTGGATCTTGAGCAGCCATAACATATGCCTATAGATTAGAGATGTCTTTGTCTTTTTTCTATTGATGGGTTAATGGCATGGGGTGGTGGAAGATTCGGACAATAGGTTGGTGATAGAAGGGTTCGGCTGTAATGGTTTACTGTTTTAGGCTACAGTTCTGGCTGCTGTTAGGATTATGAAAATATGTTATGATAGTTGCATCTTAAGGCTAGAGGGATGCCCTAAATATATCTTGGGTGGTGGCAATAAGATGGTTAGGGTTTGGTAGGTTAAGGAGAAGAAGAAAGACAAAGGTGTAGAAGTAGATTTTTCGTCGAAAAAATTCCAACAGTAAAGACATGATTTTTCCCAACAATTTACAACAAAAATTTAAGTAAAACATAAGAGGAATATACTAATAAGGGAGAGGTAATATCGTTAAAAATTTTATGGAAAGAAACGACAACAAAAGGTTTGGTGAAATCAAAGATCACGGGAAGGTAGTACAATAGATTTTTACGTCTAAAGTACAACAGTTTGGACATAAAAGATCAGTAGATTATATTGAGAATTTTTCAACGAAACCAAAAGAAAATCTACTATTAGGAAGTGCAAAAGCCATCGTAAAAATTTCGTAGAGATTTGGTTAGTAAAAACATAACAGCAAGATCACTTAGGCAAGGTTATGCGGTTGAAATTCTGCAGCATAACTGTCATCGTAAAGATGAAAACTTTACGACGAAAAGTTTGTGCAGCAAATAGGAATGAATTTTTTTGGATTTTTTGAATAGGGTGTAATATCCCTCATTTCTAAAATATTTATAATGATATATTTTAAATTATTTATGATGACTTATTTGTAAAATTTAAGGATTTATTTATTAATTCTCTGATTAAATAATTTTATATTAAAAGTTAATTGCTATGGACCTAAGTGTGAATGTTAAAAAAAATATGAAATAAATTATAAAAGACTCACATTAAGTTAAAAAAAAAACATGGTGAGGACATATGTCACTACCTTATTTAAAGTAGTGCCACTTGTGCATGTGCATGGGTGACACATAAGTACATTGCATGCATGTTTGTCACCTATTAACACATATGTTAGCTTAAACAATTAACAATTAGAGAAAAAAAGGAGTGTTTTGGCTGCAACGTGAACTTGAGAAGAAGAAGAAGAAGAAGAAGAAGAAGAAGAAGAGAAGAAAAGAATAAAAGAAGAAAAGAAATTTGGGGATTTTGAGATTGAGATCTAATCCACACCTTTGGGACTAAAATATTTAAAGGCAAGTATTCTATCTTTCTTCTACTGAAATATATCTTTGTTTTTGCCTTGATTTATGAAGAAAAGTCTGAAACTAATCCGAAATCTTTTGTTGGCTGCCTAAGTATGAATATGTAATATTATTAAGATTATGACCTATCTATCTTGTTCTTGCTGTAACATTTAGTACAGATCTCCTATTTAGACAAAACTTAGTTGTTTCAAATATAGATTTAAATATCTTTCTTTTGAACATGAGATTGAAGAATTTGGAATTCATTTGCTAGCCCAAAAGTTTACTTCAATTGAGTATATGAAATCTGTAAAATAGAATCTGTATCTCAAGACCTTTCATCACTATATTGCTTATATCTTCGTGTTGGAGTTCCTGATTTATATGAAACTTAATTTGTTAGAACATAGGCTTTTAGACCTTTCTGTTGAACCTAAGATTGAATGATTTGGAGTTGAAATGACTGTCAACACCCCATTTTGATGGACCATATGAATTCTGTAAAATAGAGACTATGATTCCGGACCTTTGGTTGCAAAATCATCAATAACTCTTTGTAGAGACCTTCAATTTGTATGAAACTTATTTTGTATGAAACTAGATTGATTTATCTTTTCAACAACACCTTTCTTGAGTAATTTAGAGTATGTTTGATTATCTAAATAACTTTATATTTTGCCTTCAGAATTCAACCAGAATAGAGATTGTATCAATTCTGCCTATACTTGCTTCTTCCATTTCAAAACTGAAATCTCTAATGCTCTTGTCCTTGACTTCCTTACATATCAGAATATGTTATGTATTAATCGATATTATATTCTATTATTCTATTTAGGTGCATGTATGATTTATTGTTCCGCATGTGCTTATGATATATGCCAAATTTATTGCTCATGTCCTTTTGTACTCCGATGTTTGTGGGACAATGTGAACCTTTGCCAGAAATGATAAAGAGAGTTATACTTAGAGCCCACGTGCTCTGCTGACCCCCTTCACTAAGACTTGGGTGGATGGAGCTCCTAGACATAGGAGACTTATGTTTGGTGGTCATTCAGCGATGGATGTTCCACATTATGTTTATGGTCCCACTTCGCCCTCTATGTTGTTGATATGATATCCAAAGTATTATTTTTGAGTTATTTGTGTGCTTTGGATAAGAATGAAATGAATGTTATATCTGAATGATATTTGAGCTCCTGTTCGTTACTTGTTCATTTGATACGCTTTTGAGAATATTCATACACCATTGATATACTTTCAAAAATATCCTATACCTCCTTGATATACTTTGAAATATTTGTATTCTCATTGATAGGCTCCAAATTATTTCGTTTGCCATTGATATGCTGCTTGACATACTTATGCCTACGATATTCATTCAACTTCAAATGTGACATACGAGTTTAAGTTTGATATTTATTCCTTTGACATATTCCAAAGTATTTCATGTATTATTAATATGCCCCTAACAACTTTAAATGTTATTGATATATACCAAAATGCTTTTGATTGCCATATATGCTCCAAATACCTTCCCAAATTGTTATGGATTCATGTATGCTTCGAATGAGATGAACCTTGTGGTTGTGAATCTGATTTGATGCCATATGTGAAGACTTATGTATTCCCTACCTTGCACTCTTATATCAGGTTCAACTTGAAAATATCTTTCCTTGCTTTGAACATGTTTGATACTTGCTGGGCTTCTTAGCTCACTCTGTTGCTATCTAATCTTCTTCAGGTTAGCTCGGCATACATAAAAATACTTGATACGAGCTAATGCAAGGGGAAAGCAAGAAGTTCTTGGGCTAAATGTTCATTTGACAATATGTTATCATTGTATGTGTACACCTTGGGTCTAAAGTAAAGTTGTAGACATATTTTGAAGAGGGATAACTATGTAATATTTTTAAAACTACCCTCTTATTTGGGATCTTGAATGTTAAACTTGCTATATAATATATGAAGTGGTGGTGTATGGTTGTTTTCCAAAGTCATATAGATTTTATCACATTTGTGGATTTTATGAATGTGGATTATATTTAGTTGCATTGGTTTTGGATCAATTTTATGATTCATTAAAAGAATGCGAAGAGATTATAATCTGCATAGGTTTCTACGAAAGTGATTGAATGATTGCATGTTATTCTTAGTATCCTCAAATGATTGTTTGGATCCTGGATGGATTATGTTGTTGATAATATTATCGACTTTTAAGATAAGGTCACACCTCTCGAATGTGTTATAATTCTGGGGGGCGTGACATAGGGAAACTAAATTACAATAGCAGTAAGGTAAGAAACCAAAACCTGTTATAATTCATGGGGAGATTAAAGGATGATCTACGGTAGTGGAGATGACGACGGAATTTGGTGATGATCTTCAAGCAATTGTGGGAATTATTTTGGACGGCTATGGGGGGCTGATAGATGGCTATGGAAGGGCAGCGAGATGCCAAGAACGCTGCTCTAATACCAAGTGATATAACCATTGTGGATTCTAAGCTTGGGTGATCTCTATAAGGGATCGACCTCCTTGGAACTCTATAGGGATTCTATCCTCCAAGTTTCTGCTCAAAGGTTGCTGAAAGGATTCATCTATTCATAAAGAAAAGTGGATGATTACAAGGCTATTTATAAGCCTTTTAAACCCTAACTCCTAATATGACTCCTACACCAAGACTCCAACTCCTAACAACTCCTAATGCCTCTCTAAGAATCAACCTCCAACCGGCCTATCTAGGGGTGGTCAGTTGCATATTGATTCCTAATCCAACTCTAACTTAACCCCACCTCAACTAACCCCTCTTTAACTAGGATAAGGGGTGGCTAACTAGAGTTACACGTGCCTTTTACTTCCTTCCAAATATCCTAACCTAGTCAGCTTTTTCATCTCTTAATATGGGTCGGCTAGATAGGATTTACATATATGCCCTCCTTAATGAAACTAAATTAGGACTCCTTTAGCTAGAGTTCGAACATATGGCTATGGATTCTGGAAATAGGTTATGATGGCTACATCTTAAGGCAAGAGGGGTGGCTTAGGATTGTTGTTAATGGCAACAACCGGTTTGGTAGGGATTGGTGGCCAAAAGGGTGATGGATCAAGGTTACAGTTTTAGGGTGCTATTTGGGCTATGATTTTTTGGTGGATTTTAGGGTTGGTTGTGGATTATGGAAATAGGCTATGATAGCTGCATCTTAAGGCTAGAGGGATGTACTAAAAATGACTTGGGTGGCAGCAACAATTTCGGTAAGATCATATATGGGTGCAGCAAAAACCACTGAAAGGTAGTGCTGTAGAATTCTGCGTCGATAGGCTGTGATAGGTTACTGTTTTGGGTTATGGTTTTATGTGTTGTTTGAGTTCTGAAGATAGGTTATGAAAGTAACATCATAAAGCTAGAGGGGTACCCTAAAGATGTAGCAGTTGGTGGTAGCAAGATGGTTATGGTTTGGTGGATTTAGAGAAGAAAAAAAAAATTTCGTCAAAAAAATTTTAGCAATTTTTCCCAGTAATTCAAAACATGGATTCAAAACTGCTTTATGACTAAAAGTTTGTGCAGCAAGATAGGAATGACTTTTTTAGGTTTTTTAAATAAGAATAACTAAATTACAGTAGCAGTATGTAGGAAACTAGAACCTGTTGCAATTCGTGGGAATATCAAAGGATGATCCGTGATAGTGGAGATGACGGTGAAATTTGACGATGATCTTTAAGAAATTATGAGAATTGCATTGGGCAGCTGTAGAAGGATGATGGATGGCTGTGGAAGGGCAGTAAGATGCCAAGAATGCTGCTCTTATACCAAGTGATAGAACCCTTATGGATTCTAAGCTTGGAATGATTTCTATAGGGGATCGGTCTCCTTGGAACTCTATAGGGGTTCCTCTCTCCTTGGTTTTTTGCTACATAAGCTGCAAAATAATTGATCTATTGATGATGAAAAGAGGCTTATTACAAGGCTATTTATAGGCCTTCTAAACCCTAACTCCTAATAGGTTTTCGACTTCTAGACTCCTACTCCAACTATAAGAAGCAACTCCTACTCCAACACCAACTCTAAGAAGCAACTCCTACTTCCAACAACTCTAATTCCAACTCTAAGAGCAACCCCTAGCCGGCCTCTCTGAAGAGAAGGAGGGGCTAGGAGACTCTCATCCGCAAGAACTCCTCCCTAACCCTCGCCAACCACTTCTTTAATAGGGCGTGGCGGCTAGATTATGGTTTATTACATTCATGACGCAATTGACTTTAACCCGTATCCAACTTTTACTCCTAACCCGACTCCAGATCGGCCGAATCCTAACCCTACTAGGATTTAGGCTGATTTATTACAATGAACTCAAATCTTCTCCTAGCTGACCTAATGTCAAGTCTAGGTTGGCCAACAAGGCCTAATCTAAGGACTTGACTCAATCGACTAGGACTTGACTCAACTAGGGTCCTAGCAGATACTTGGATGATCAGTTGCATTTTTGAGTTGGTGCATAGATCCGATCCATAAGTCATGGCTCCAATGTGATATCTAATTTTGTAGGGTCTAAAGAAATAGAGAGATGACTTCCTTGAGGCTCAAGTCCTCATAGATTCCTGCTCGTAGGGATGAAGATAAAAGAAGACTCAATCTTCAATAGCAAACTTCCTTCTACTCCGATGTTTGTCAGGCTGCTATTTCTTTCTTGCATGGGCTGGCATGTGGTTGTTCTTTAATGATAGATAGGCTTTTCCTTGATATGGTGGCTGCCCTCTAGTAGAGTCCATGGTAATGTGAGCCCGATCTACGTTTCGAGTGAGTAGAAGTTGTAATTTTCCATGGCTTATTTTCATCTCTCCTTTGTGTCATTCACTTGTATCATGCCAAGCCACATATTCAACAATGGTCAGCATTTCCTCGTCGTAGATTGATAGCTTCAGGTGATGGAGAGAGGGGTTTGCTGATGTAGGCTGGGGGTCGGCCATCTTGCATGAGGACAACACCAATTCCGACTCCCAATGCATCAGATTTAATCACAAACACTTTATCGAAGTCGGGTAAGGCTAGCACCGGTGTAGATAGACTCAAAACTGTGAGGGCATCAAAGGCTAGTGTAGCTTCATCCGGTCGGAGGAAGACATCATTTTTCAGCAATGTCATGAGGGGAGCACTAATCTTGTCGTCATCCTCCACAAACTTGCAATGGTTATGCAGTCGGGTGGGGGGCAGTTTTGTCTGTTCCACAAACTCACTCAAAAATTTAGAAAGCAATGAGGGGAGGTTTAGATCTTCGTTCATCATTGATTCCTCCGTTTGTAGCCCTTGAAGTTGTATTAGGAAGCTGATATGTGATTTATGTAGCACCCTCTCCATGCGTTGCGTAGAAACAATCGATACTTCACCCCCGCGCTTTCTTCATAGGGTCACCTGTTTCCCATGGCTGAAAATTTTCATGATTAATTTGGAAAAGTTTTAGGAAACATCACCTAGAGTGGATAGTCATTCGACGCCGAGCACTATTTGAGAATCATCAAGTGGTAGGAGGAAGAAGTTTGTGGTGATTTCTTGGCCCTACAAAACTCACGGGCAATTTTAATTGCAATTGAGGATTCGGCCATCTGCGATTTTTTCATCGAACCTACTACAATCTTCAATCTAGAGAATTAATCGGCAGCAACCTTGCTGTCATGAAATTATTGGTGCTTCCAGTGTCGATAGGAATGGTGATCGGCTGTTGTTCAAAGAATCCATCGACCTTCATGGATTGCGAATTGGCATAGCCGGCTAGGGCATGATGGTGTTGATTGCCAGTTGCAGTTCTTCTTCCATGTCTTCCTTCTTAGGTTCAGAATCTACGTCCTCAGGTTCTGGATTCTCGATCGATTCAATCACTAAAAGCTTTCCCCTTTTGAAGTGGTGATCTCTACTCCATGGTTCATCGCAGTGCCAACATAGCCCTTTCGTTGATCTTTCTCGGAGTTCTTCTCGAGTAAGTTCCTTGGGTTGAGAGGTTTGGTTAGTAGTATGGGAGGCTGAGGGCTTGAGGGTTGCTAGTCGGTTCATGATCTTGGTCCTTCGGGCATTGTTGTTCTGTTATTCCTCATGGATGCAGGCGAAGGAGATGGCAGCTTTCAATGTATATGGTTATTGTGCCTTAACTTCGCATTTGATCTCCCGCTTTAATCCTCTAATGAACATCCCTAACAACTACTTTTCAGACCAATCTTGAGTTTAATTTAAAAGATGCTCAAACCTGGTTTGATATTCTTGCACGGTTGAGGTTTGGCGAATCTTCGTGAGTTGGTCGTTCGTGTTCTTGTACTATGTCAATCTAAGGCGTATCAATAGCCTGCTTTTGAATTGCCTCCATGGGGGCTCCATGAATGTGCTCAAACCATTCGTACTACTGGATTGCATCTCCATCAAGATGTATTGCAGTGATGTTGACCATGGATGCATCTAGAGTCTTGTGATAGTGGAAATATTGTTTCGCGCGCGTGATCCACCCGGTCGGGTCTCTTTCTTCCCATCTAAGGAAGTCCACCCTCATGCATGGGCATGAGGAGTCTAGTGCTTGATCTCCTTTCTCTATTGGGTTCTCCTTATGATCTGAATTTTCCTTGCACTAAGATCTTTTTAGGCTCCTTGAGCGGCCAAATCTGAATTCTTCGAAGAGCACATGTAACTTGTCCTCCATGTAGGTCTCGATGGCTTCAAGCTTTGTGTCGATCATGTCATCTAATGCCATGGCATGTGATGTTGAGATTCTTCTTCTGTTGGAGAGTCAAGGGCATAGATCGGCAAATGATTTATCGACAATAGGAAGAGGCAACAATCTTGGGAAGAACGCTGTGGCTGGCTACTATTTGGCTGTGTTATGTGCTACTGTTTGGGCTGGCTACAATAGGGGTTGAGATGGCGATGAAGGTAGCAATCTAGGGTTAGATGGCTGCCCCAAGATTACAGGTTATGGCAACAACACAGGATGATGGTAGCGGCTACAACAGGGAGATAGCAACAGCAGCAACCGAGGAAGACGATAGCGGCAGCAACCGAAGAAGATGACAATGGCAACAATCGAGGAAGATGCCAGTGGCATCAACCGAAGATGATGGTAGCGACAGCAACCAAATAAGATGGCAATGGCAGCAACCGAAGAAGATGGTGGTGGCAGCAAGAGAGGGCAACAACGGCAATGATCTAGGGTCAGAAGGCTTCAATATGTGCTGCTGTTGGGGTCGGCTGCATGGGGTAAAAGAGGACTACGATGGCTGCATCTGAAAGTTAGAGGGAAGGCTTAGGGTTGCTGCTGATGACAACAAGTTTGGCAAGGATCGGTTGTGTATGTAGTGAGAAACACCAAAAAGTATAGCAGTAGAATTTTCATCAAAAAGACAACAGTTTCATGATGAAAGTTCTAGCAATATTACAGTAGTATTTTGAGGAATATGGCAGCACAAATCAACAAGGATAGTAGCAATATAGATGATAGCGATATGACAGCAACAAATTCTATAAGATTGGGTGGTGTATGAGGTGGAAAAAATCGAAAGGATGCAGTGGCATAATTTTATAGCAGGTCGACGAAAAGTTTTCAGTGGTTCGTCAAAGATTAAACAAAGAATTCAGGGAGAATCCACTTGTAAGGAAAGCTAAGCTGATATAAAATACAACAATGAATATGGCAGCAAGATATCGGTTGTAATTAGAACATGGATGTAAAAGAAAAAAATTATACCATCATATTCCTTTTTTTTTTACAATGGCCAAAGGGAGAGCTAAAATTATCAATATGATTAGAAGAAAACTAGAAATGATGAATCTTATAAAATTGAATGAGGAACAAGTTGCTTAGAAGAAAATTTAAAATTTAAAATTTTCTAAATACCTGTGAAATGCATAATTCACAAATTGAGTTTCTTATCAAAATTTACTTGAGAAGATCTTCAAAATACATGATTTGCTATTTTTTGGATTTTTTGATTTGCTATTTGTGTTTGAAATTTACATAAGATGAATGCATAAGTAACCTTTGGGTTTCTAGGATTTTGGAGCTCATCTTCAAAATAATTCTCTTCGAAATTTACATTTATAAGATTGAGATTAAAATCTTTTTGTTGAGATATGATCTTTATTTTCACACCCCCTCATTGTTTCTTCTTCTATTTTATTCACAAAGGGGTAGAAAAATTTTTAATGAGAAAATTCTACCTTTCATCCTATTTTACTAAGGGGGAGTAATGAAATAAATTTTTTATGTATTGAATATTTAAATATGTAATCAATACTTCTCATTTCGTTGATAACAAATGGGCAGAACTTGAAATATGATGAACATTTGTCTTGAAATTATTTGCTCATTTCACCTTTTTATTGATGACAAAGGAGGAGAATATTGATGACAAATGTAGAATATTAATGATAAATGGTAAAATGGTTATTTCTCCTTTTTATTGATAACAAAGGGGGGAAACTGATTGATGACTTAAGGGGGAGAATTTGAAATTGATTTAAAATTAATGTTGCTTCATAATATATTATTATATACTTGCAAAATCTTTGATGATTTGATGACTTAAGGCAAAAATGCTTGATATTGATATTAATTCATTTTTTAAGTTGATAAATGAATGTAATTTTGCATTTTTTGATGAAACATGTTTGAAATGTTAATTGAATTCAAGAGTGGTTAATTCTCTTGAATTTAAGCTTACTCTATTTGAAATATTTATGAATGTATCGTGCTTGAATTCAAAAAGTGTTGGGTTCTTCTGAATTCAAATTTGTTTTATTCTATGAAATTTACATAGGGGGAGTTAAGGTTAACTCTATCATCAATTGGTTATCGTCATAAAAAATGGGTAGATTATTGAATCTTGAATTTTGATAATGAAATCAATTGATGGGTTTTATTATCTAACGCGTGTGTTAGACATGAATGATATAGGATTAACTACGATAAGACAATACAATCTGATGTTAGGCTAGAGTCAAGTTTGGGCATCGGGTCGAGGTTTGGACGATGTACTGGAAACTCACCGGGAGATCGCTGGAAGCTCACAGAAGGTATCAGGGGGCTTGCCGGGAGTTTGCCGGAAGCTTGCCGAAGGTATCGGAGGCTTGCCGTGAGTTCGTCGGGAGCTCACCGAAGGTGATCGAGAGCTTACCGAGAATGTGCCGGGGGTTCACCAAGAGATGACTGAGACTCGTCAGGAGTTCGCTGGAGGTTACTGGGAAGATCGTCGGGAATTAGGAAGGTCACTAGACACGTTGGTCAAATTGATTGTACTTGTATGTCTTAGTATACCATAGTTAGTATCGGTTTGGTTTAGAGTCCAAATTGAGTTAGATTTGGAGGGAATCCAAATTAACGCAATGTGGGGCAACCAATTCCACTTTAGGTTAGATTTGAGCTTAGGTTGAGATTATTTGGTTGACCTAGGAAGCGGTCAACATGAGGTATGAGTCAAGTACGTAAAAGTATGGAAAAAGAAGCTTTTGCGGGATTCTCGACGATAATACCACTAGTGGGTAGTGGTAATACCACCCAAGCAACGATTGCACCACCCAGATTGGTGATTGTACCACCACCACTTTATTTTCAGGGTGCTTTTGGCGGTAGTACCACCCGTATCCCAATTTTACGGAAAGTTTTAAATTTTGGCTCCAATCTGAAGCCAATTGGAATCCATAAATACCCCAAGTTTTCTTGCTTGAAGAAGCAAGGGTGGTGAATGAAAAAGGAAGAAAATATTATGAAAAGTGTTATAAAACTTGAGAGCTTCCCTTGAGTGCTTCAAAGTGTAAAAGTGAGTCTAAGGGAAGTGAGAATCCCTTGTAAGAATGTTCCTCTCCTAAACCTATGAAAAGGAGAGTGAGAAGTGTAAGAGTTTGGTCTTCGTCTGAAGAAGATCAGTACTGGACACCGACAGGCCTTGACAAAGGGGACTCGGGAGGTGGATGGAGGCCAAATTGTGGCTGAACCACTATAAACTGTGAGCGTCTCTTAACTTTTCTTTTTGAAGTTATATGTTCTTACTCAAGCTTTCCTTTAGCAAGCATCATTCAATAGTTTTATTGCTCACATACTCAACTTGAATGAAATGCTTTTAATTTCTGATTTTACTTCAAATGAAAGTTTTCTTTAAACCGAGATTTTGGCACTTCCACTAATTCGCCCCCATCCCCCCCCCCCCCCCCCACCCCCACCCCCCCTAGTGCCAATTGATCCTAACAGGATCTATGCATCCTATGCAGTTTTACAATATTATCCATGAAGATCTGAGCAATGCTACTAGCGATGTAGGGGTTGCGGACGACACAAAAGTGAGTATATTTGGTGAGGCGATCGATCACAACCAGGATAGTACCTTTCCGTTGGGATGGGGGCAGTCCTTTGATGAAGTCCATGGACACATTGGTCCATATTGAGTCCGGAATAGGTAGTGGTTGCAGTTTTCTAAGGCTCGCCACTATTTTACCTTTATGTTGCTAACACATTGATAGGACTCCAGCAGAGTTGAGTCCTAATCTCCCTAAGAAGTAGTCAATAAAATTCTGCTAGATTGTAATAAAGCTACTCCTATCTTATAAAGGAGTATGGCTAGGGTTTAGATTAGCCCGTAGGGCTTAGTGGTCACTATATCCCTTATTGGTTGGTCGGCCAGGGTTTCCCCCTACTTAGGTAGGCTATAGAGCCAACCTAGCCGCCCCCTGTTCCTATTAAGGCAGGTCAGCTATAGGAGGGGTAAAGGGGTAATTTTACTAGTCAAGCACCCCCTTAGACTAGAGTTTTGATCCCTATTTAAAGATGTAGCTACCCACCCTCTTGAATTAAGTAATTATCAATTTTATTTCAGCTTTGTGCCGAGTCTAGGAGGGAAGAACCCCTATAGTGTTCTAAGGTCATGATGCTAAAAGTCTTCCCTAATGATGACCTCGGATCCACGGCCCATGATCGCAAGAAGGAATAGGAGAAAGGCATCCACA
Source organism: Ensete ventricosum (assembly GCA_029747655.1). NCBI lineage: Eukaryota > Viridiplantae > Streptophyta > Magnoliopsida > Zingiberales > Musaceae > Ensete > Ensete ventricosum. The sequence goes on along the minus strand of JAQQAF010000004.1, from coordinate 27,435,562 downwards.
TGACCCCCACAGCCATGATGCCATCTATATCGATGCTAGCATTACCTAAACGTCGCAATGTGTTCGTACTTAGAGCAGACACATCCAGAGTTGGGATCAGCGTCACCCTTATGCAAGATGGTCGACTCCTAATTCACACCGAGGCTTCCCCCACACTTCACACGAGATTTTTAAAGGGGATACTCATTGCTACCAAATTTAAAATTTGGCTGGATACAGGTCCATGGCACGAAAGAGGAGTAAGCCCAAAAGAATTATAATCTATGCTCACACCAGCACATGCAAAGAAGAAATGGCCTCCTAACAAACTTCAGAATGGATGAAAAATTGAAGATCGAGTTTTCTTACACCTCCAGCCCGATCAGCAGGAAACTCGAGTCTTAAGGAAGTGGTTTCTCTATTTCTTTGGGCCTTGCAAAATTAGGGACCACATTGGGGCCCTAACCTGAAGATCAAATCCATGCACCAAATCAAGATTACAGTTGATCCGTCGGGTATCCTACCTCAAATGGAAATTTAAAGAAGATGACTCAGCCCAAATCCTTCCAACTAACACCCCAACTGATGAGGAGGCCAAAGTTCAATTGATAATAGCATGAAAATCATATGAGGAGCTGATGACCCGATTTCCCGAGTTCATAGAACCTTAGCCTTGAGGACAAGGCTGATTTTAAGAGGGCTTGTGTGAGCATGGATTATAATCTAACAAACTCCAGCACATTTTAAGAGGGCTATATTATAAACTAACAAACTCCAACAGGATTTAGTCCTGCTCCATAAGAAGTAGTCAATAAAACTCTGCTAGATTATAATAAAGCTACTCCTATCTTATAAAGGAGTATGGCTAGGGTTTAAATTAGCTCTTAGGGCTTAGTGGCTGCCACCTCCCTTACTGGGTTGGTCAGTTAGGGTTTCCCCCTGCTTAGGTAGACTATAGAGCCAACCTAGCCGCCCCCTGTTCCTATTAAGGCAAGTCAGCTATAGAAGGGGCAAAGGGATAATTTTACTTGTCAAGCATCCCCTTAGGCTAGGGTTTTGATCCCTATTTAAAGATATAGCCCCCCCCCCCCCCCCCCCCCCCCGCCTCTTGAATCAAGCAATTATCAATTTTATTTCAGTCTTGTACCGAGTATAGGAGGGAGGAACCCTTATAGCGTTCCAAAGGTTGATCCCCTTCAAGGATCAAAATCTATAGAGCTCCTTCTGGGGTTTTATCACACATGTCAGACCATGCTGCAAAATCAGCAATGTAGTTCTTCATTCCCTTCCAATAGAAATTTTGTTGAATCCTCTTGCAGGTTTATAGGAATCCATAGTGCCCAGATGCTGGTGAGGAATGCTTCTCCTGTAGGATGTTATTTAAACAAGCAGAATTAGGCACTAGCACTATACGTCCTTTGTTCCCTAGCTCTTTTGAATCCCAACTATAATGTGCCACAGAACCCGGTTCTTCTTCTAACTTCTTAATAATTTCCCGAATCTCTAGGTCATCTTGTCATTCTTTCCTAACATCTTCAAGGAGGTTACTAATCAGAAAAGAAATGGCCAAAAGTTCAGGTTGCTTGGGTATTCAAGAGACTACATCTGCAACCACATTCTCCTTTCCCTTTTTATAAGTTATTTTAAGTCATATCCAAGGAGTTTTGTTACCTATTTTTGTTGTTCGGGTGATGAAATTTTCTGCTCCAAGAAGTATTTGAGGCTATTGTGGTTGATTTTTATCTAGAAGCGTCGGCCAACCAGGTAGGGCCTCCATTTTGTCACCACGTGCACTACCGCTGGCATCTCCTTGTCGTAGATAGATAATTTCAAGTGTGATGGAGATATGGCCTTGCTGGTGTAGGCGAGAGGTTGGCCTTCTTGCATGAGGACGGCATCGATCCCAACTCCCGATGTGTTTGCTTCAATTACGAACATTTTGTTGAAGTCGGTTAGCACCAGCACGGATGTAGACGTCATGGCAGACTTGAGAGCATCAAAGGCTGAGGATGCTTTGTCCGACCACCAAAAAGTGTCTTCTTCAGCAAAGATGTGAGAGAGGCACTGATCTTTTTGTAATCTTTAATAAATTTATGATAATAACCAGTTAGTCCGAGGAATCCCCATAACGCCTTTATGTACTTGGGCGTCGACCAACCTTACATTGCCTCAATCTTTGAAGGATCTACTGCCATGCCCTCCTCCAAGATTATGTGCACAAGATACTCCACCTTGTTCTGCAAGAAACTACACTTCAACCTTTTGACAAAAAAGGTATGTTCTCATAGTATCGATAAAACAAGTGGTAAGTGAGAAAGGTGACTTTCAATCGAAGGGTTGTAAATAAGGATGTCATCGAAGAAGACTAGCACAAACTTATGAAGGAAACTTTGAAAAATATCAATCATAAGGCTCTGCAAAGTTGAGGGAGCATTGGTGAGGCCGAAGGGCATTACCAAAAATTCGTAGCGGTCGTCATGCGTCCAAAAAGTAGTCTTTGGTATGTCTTCTTCGTATACTTGAATCTGGTGATATCCGTATCACATATCTAACTTCGTGAAGACTCGTGCTCCCTTCAATTCATTAAGTAGCTCATCCACCAATAGAATAGGATATTTATCTTTGATCATAATGTTGTTGAGAGCTCGGTAGTCCATGCACATTCGCCATGTCCTGTCTTTCTTGTTTACGAGGAGCACTGGTGAAGAGTAGGGGTTGTAACTTGGCTAAATAGTCCCTGTCTCAAGCTTCTCCTACATAATCTTCTCAATTTCAGCCTTCTGCAAATGAGGATAGTGGTATGGTCGAGTATTGGCTGGTGATTTGCCTGCCAGGATTGGTATCCGGTGGTCGTGCAATCGGGTAGGAGGTAGGCTGCATGGTTCGGCGAAGACGTCTGAAAATTTAGCAAGTAATTGGAGAAGGTTCAGATCTTCAATCTTCATTAGTTCCTCTATATGTAGCTGTTGAAATTGCATTAGGAAGTCGCTGTGCACTTTCTGTAGGACCTTCTCCATATGCTGTGTCGAAACCATTTTCACGTTGCTCCTACGTTTCCCGTGCAAGATCACTTGTTTCCCTTTACTAAAAGGTTTCATAATTAATTTTGAAAAATTTCAAGAAACATCACCTAGCATGGACAGCCATTCTATGTTGAGCACTTCTTCATAATCATTGAGTGGGAGGAGGAAGAAATCAACAATAATTTCTTATCCTTGCAGCACTAATCTCACCCGCGGGCATTTTCGGTCGCACTTCAAGACGCGGCCATCAGCCACCTTTACATCAAACCTGCTATAATTCTTGATTTGAAGCATCATTTGAGCAGCAACCTTGCTATCCATGAAGTTATTGGTGCTCCCGGGGTCGAAGAGAATAGTGATGGGCTGCTGCTTGAGGAAACCTCTAATCTTCATTATTTGTGGGTTAGCGTAGCCAGCAAGAGCATGAACCATACAATCGGCTGACTGTAGATCTTCCTTTGTGTTCTCCTCCTTGTGCTTGAGCTCCTCCTCTTCCTATTTAGATTCATCAGCAAGCTCAATCAAGAGAAGATGTTCCTTCTTGCATCGATGGTCGCGGCTCCACGGCTCTATCGTGAACCTCTTCTCTCATAAATTTCGTTTGCTGAAGGGGTCGACTGGAAGTGGATGGGGCTATAGGTTTGTATGCCACTGGTCATGGTGTGGGTCTCATCCTCCGAACATATTGATTGAGTCGTGCCTCTTGAAGTCGTGCGAAGGATATCGCTGTCGTCAATGTATAAGGCTATCGTGCCTTAACTTCTCCTTGTATCTTTAGCTTTAATCCTTCGATAAAGGTCCCTAGCAATTATTTTTTAAACTAATCACGGGCTTGGTTAGATAATCTTTTGAACTTAGCCTGGTACTCTTGGATCATAAAAGTTTGTCAGATCTTCGCGAGTTGTCCATCGATGTTCTCGTACTAGGACAGTCCAAAGTGGATCAGCATACTAGTTTCGAATTGCCTCCACGTCGGGACTCCTTGAGTGTGTTCGAACCAATTATACCACTGTATGGCATCTTTTCAAGGTGGATGGTAGAGATGTCCACCATGGAAGCCTCCAGGGTCCAGTGATAACGGAAGTAGCGCTTCGCACGCGAAAGCCATCTCATCGGATCTCCATCTTCCCACCTGTTAGAACCCTTATGGATTCTAAGCTTGGGGCGATCTCTATAGGAGGTCGACCTCCTTGGAACTCTATAGGGGTTCCTCCCTCCTTGGTTTTCTACTACATGAGTTAAAAAATAATTGATTATTGATGATGAAAACATAGGAGAGTATAGGCTATTTATAAGGCTTCTAAACCCTAACTCTCAATAGGACTCCTACTCCAACAAACTCCAACTTCTAATCATCTTATACTCCAAGTAAACTAAGACTCCTACTAAACCAAGACTACTCTTCCCCTCAACTACTAACCCCTAGCCAACTCCTAACTATGATGTTGTTGGTGGCTATATGGGTCTCCAACTCCTAATTTTATTCTTATTCTACACTAGAGAGAGTCCAACCTAAGTAGAACTCTCCCCCTCTTGCCCTAGCCAGACTCTCTTAAGAGGAGGAAGCGGCTAGGAGACTCTCATCCCATAAGGAGTCCTCTCTAACCCTAGCCAACCACTTCTTTACTATGGGTGGTGGCTAGATTAGGGTTTATTACATTCATGACTCAATTGACTCTGACCCGTATCCAACTCCAACTCCTAATCAGACTACTGTGCAGTCAAATCCTAACTCTACTAGGATTTGGGTTGATTTATTACAATAGACTCAAATCTTCTCCTAGTCGACCTAATGTCAGGTCTAGATTGGCCAACAAGGGCCAATCTAAGGACCCAACTTAGTTGGGGTCCTAACAGACCCGCCCTCTTCAAATCAGCCTTGTCCTCGAGGCTGAGGCTCTATAATCTTTGGGTCCTGGTCTGTAATTCTTCTTGAAGCTTCCTCGTGGGGTCTACGGTAGGCACACCATGGTCTAACGGTCCAGCATTGTCTTGTATCTCTCCATCACGGGTAGTAGTATTTGTATGGTGATGCATCACAATCATGCGATCCCATGCAATCATTAGCTGAACCTAGGCCTTCTCATCAACTTGGGATTTGGGTGGATAGATCTGGGATGAGTCATCATCTCTAAACTTCCTTTTGCAGTGAGATTCCTGGAGGATCAGTTACAATTTTGAATTAGTGTGTAGATCTGATCCACAAGTTACAGCTCCAATGTGATCTCTAATTTTATAGGGTCTAAAGAAACTGGGAGACCACTTTTGTGAGGCTTGAGTCTTTATTGATTCCTATTGGTAGGGCTGAAGACAAAGGAAGACTCGATCTTCAACAGCAAACTTCCTTCTACTCCGGCGCTTGTCGGGCGGTTGTTTCTTTTTACGCGGGCTGGCGTGTGGCTGTTCTTTAATGGTAGTCAAGCTTTCCTCTGAGAAGGTAGCTGCCCTCTAATAGAGATAATATGAGCCCGATTTGCATTTGGAGGGAGTAGAAGCTGTAATTTTTTAGGACTTAATTTTATCTCCTCTTTGTGTTGTTGTCCTGTATCATATCAAGCAATAAATTTAGCATTAGTCAGCATTTCCTCATTGTAGATTCATAGCTTCAAGTGGTATGGGGAGAGGGCTTTGCTAATGTAGGCTCGGGGCCGGCCATATTGTATAAGGATAACACAAATTCTGGCTCTCGATACATCAATCACAAACACTTTGTCGAAGTCGAGTAAAGCTAGCACCGGCAAAGAGTAGGGGCTGCAACTTGGCCGGATGACCCCTATTTCAAGCATCTCTCTGTCAGTCCTCTCTATTTCAGCTTTCTGGAGGTGAGGATAATGACATGGTCAAGTGTTTGCTACTAGTTTGCCTGGGAGAATTAGAATTCGGAGGTCATGCCAGTGGGTAGAAAGTAGGCTGCGTGGTTCGACGAAAATGTATGAAAATTCAGCAAGCGATTGGAGAAGATTTGGGTCTTAAATTTTTGTTGGCTCCCCCATAGAATGTTGTTGAAGTTGCATCAGAAAGCTGCTGTTCACTTTGTTTAAAACATTCTCTGTTTGCTACATGCAAATCATCGTTAAGTCGCTCCCGCGTTTCCCTTGTAGGATCTCCTGTTTCTTATAGCTGAAAATTTTCATGATAAATTTGGAAAAATTCTAGGAAGCATCACCTGGTGTAGTCAGTCATTTGATGTTGAGCACGGCCTCATAATCATCAAGAGAAAGGAGGAAGAAATGAGCAAGTACCTCTTAGTCCTTCCATAATAATTTTTCCTGCGAGCATCTTTGGTCGCACTTCAAAATTTGGTCGTCGACGATCTTAACATCAAACCTGTTGTAATCCTCGATATGTAGGGCCATCCGAGCAGTAACCTTGTTGTTCATGAAAGCATTAGTGCTCCCAGTATCGATGAGGATGGTGATTGGTTGCTACTTAAGTAGTCCTCTTACTTTCATCATCTGTGGGTTCGCGTAGTTGGCAAGAGCATGCATCGTACAATCGGGCAACTGATGTTCTTCATATGTGTCCTCTTCCTCATGCTCTTGGACCTTTTCCTCCATATCTTCAATGGGTTCAATCAATAGCCCTTTATAGAGCGATGATCGTGGCTCCACGATTTGTCACGATGACAATAAAGGTCCTTCGCCGATCTATCGCATAGTTTTTTGATAGGACCCCAATAGGGTTGGGTCCTAATCACCCTAGAAATAATCAATAAGAACTCTATAAGATTGTAATAAAACCCCACCTAGTCACTTCTATCTTATAAAGAAGTATGGCTAAGGTTTATTTTGGGGCCCTATGGCTTATTGGTCGTAGCCCCCGTTACTGAGCTGGTCGGCTAGGGTTTCTAGCAACAGTAGGAGGCCATGGCACCATCATAGCCGCCACCCATCCCTAGTAAGATAGGGCGGCTATAGGAGGGGCAAGGTGATAATTTTACTTAGGCAGCACCCCCTCTTGGGCTAGGGTTTAGAGTCATATATAAGCTTGTAGCCTCCTCCTCTTTTAATCAAGCAAGATCAATTCTATTTTAGCCTTGTTGACCGACCCTAGGAGGGAGGAACCCCTATAGTATTCCAAGGGTTGATCCCCCTCAAAGATCAAATCCTATAAAGCTTCTTCTGGGATTTTATCATCTGGTATCAGAGCCATAGTCTTGCTACCTCTGCTGCCATCTCTACCGCCTCCACCCATACAAGCAATTATCATAATTGTTGTAAGATGTGCCTCCAACTTCCACCCCAAGCAGCAGATCAATTAGTCTGCCACTACCCCCCAGCATTTGAATTGGAGATCTGGTAAAATTCTACCACCCACACCTTATTACTACTGCAAATCCTTACCTTTACACATTGAAGAAGCTTTTCCATCTTTTCCTCACTGTAAATTTCTACCGTCGCAATTGTGATCATCGTTGCGAAGGGGAAATACTGTAGAAATTTTTAGCTTCCTATTTGCTGCTTGAAACCGATTTATTGCTCATCTATTATGGATGAAATTTTTACACAATCATATAGATCAATTTATCTTTCATCTAAGATTGATCTTTAGAAAAAATTCTCTCTGAAACCGATCTTATTATGCAGTAATTCATCATCACGTATTGTTGGATTTTTACGACGAAGAATCTGCCTTCTATCTTTGCATCAATTTTCCTACCATTATGTTGCCAAAATTTCACCAATCTTAATTGCTGCTATTACTAACATCTGAACCAAGGTTTTGCTATCAAATTTTTGCATATTTTCCTCAGATTTTCTTTAGAATTTATGTCGAGCATTCACTGTTTCTCCGACGTAAATTTTGTTCGGTAGGACAACCTATATGCAGCACCCTTTTTTCAAATTCCATCAGATTTTGTTGTTGTCTCTCTCGATTTCTTAGACTCTCTCCTTCTCATCTTCAATCCCTACTATCACCACCCAAAAACCCTATCAAACCGTAGTCATAAAAACTGATCCAAATCAGCCCCAAAAAATAGCCCTAACCACAGCCTTCCTCTCTTTCGATCCACCCACCTTACCGGCCACCTTTTCCCTAAAAATTTTCATGCCCTTAACCCGACAACATAAGAAAGACCTCAACATCACATATCTAGAGGCCTATACCATAGCATCAGAAGAGGTTATTAATGCCAAGTTTGAAGCCTTTGAGAACCGCATGGAAGAGAAGATTCGGCCCTTCCTTGCTGAATTCAGCATGGGCCGACCTATCACGGACTTAAGGTTTGGTTGAGCTTAGGTTAAGTTTAATTAGTTGACCAAGGGAATGGTCAACTTATGGTTCAAGCTAGAATTCGAATAGTGGAGGGAGCCACTTTTGTGAAAATTTCTACGAGTAAACCGCCGGTGAACGACGGGTGTACCGCCGTCACCCAGGCTTTCGGGCGGCTTGATAACGGTTGACCCGCTCAGATTGGGCGGTTGAACTACCCGTACCCAGGAATCTGGGTACTTTCGATGGTTGACCCACCCAAGACCGACGAGTAAACTGCACAAACCCTAGTGTTCAGGCGGCTGAGCAGCCCAAGTCAGCAAGTAAATCGTCGGTACCCAATTTTTTCGAGTTTGTTGGATTTTGGCTCCAATTTTGAAGCCAATTTGGGGCCTATAAATATCCCAAGTTTTTTTACATTCTTGACAATAATTCTGGGGATTATATTTTGTGATAAAATTGCGTGTGATTTGTAAGAAAAAGAAAAGGGGAAGAGAGAGAGAGCTTCGAGTAGAAAATTCTCAAGTCTCCCTGATAAGCTCAAGTGTAAAGGTTTGGTCTTCACCCAAAGAAGATCGATAGTGGATGTCGGTGTGCCTCAAGAAGGAGGACTCAGGAGTGGACGTAGGCCGTTAGTACCAAACCACTATAAAAATTGTGAGTTCATCTTTTGCTTTGCTTATTAACGCTTCCAATCTTGTTTAATCTTTGAAAGTAAACATTTCACTTACGATGTTTCTTATCGGATTTCCTTGCTCTTTCTTAAGTAATTAGTAAGTAAGTAGCTTAGCAATCTTCTTATCATTCACTTGCTTTATTAAAATAACAAGCTTTGGATCTTCATATTTTTCTTAAAGCTGAAATTTTTTTTTAAAACAAAAAACTTATACTTGCACTAATTCACCCCCCCTCTTAGTGCCAAGTGATCCTAACAATTGGTATCAGAGCAATGTAGTTACTCATTGGATTAACATCTACTTGAGTAAATGGCTTGTTTTGGCATGAATGAGGGACATTCCATCTCACGTCCTTCCATTTTCAATTGGATGGATTACACATATTGAAAGACTCGGATATGAATTTTTCTTATCTCTTTAGACCTTAATTTATGGACTATTATTGAAAATAGACTTGAAAGGTCTTTTTTTTAATGAACAATTGGAATGATTTGGAGAAGAAGACTTTCTCTTTAAATGCCAAAGCTATGAATGTCTTGCTTTGCGCCTTAGATAAAAATGAATTTGATCGGGTTTCTTATTTTGATTCAACTTTCGATATATGGCATGCATTAGAAATAACACATTAAAGCACACTAAATCTAAATGAATCATTAAATGAAATATCTTACAAAAATGAACAAGAAGAACACCTTCTAAAGAACAGGAAGGAACTTGAACTAACAACATATGACTCCTCGAGTGAAATCTCGAGTGATGAGGACCTTGAATCCTTAACAAATAAACCAGATAAATTAATGAACATGAATCTTAAAAATGATCTAAAGATGGACAAAACCTTTTGCTATGAATGCAAGAAGTCGAGGAGCTCCAAAGATGAAATGCACAACTAAGAAGTAGAAGATCTCGCGCTCGTGGCCAACCACAATGATATAAGCAACCACCCTGAAAGCTCTTTTACTTTTAATGAGTTATTACTTTCTTTTCATGAGCTTTATAATGAATTTAAAAAGATTAACAAATCTTATAAATTACTTAAGGAAGAGCATGCATCATTAATTAGTAAACTTGATGAAATGCATGAAATAGCACCATCACACAATACATGCACCAAACATGAAACCTTGTATGATACTTTACCGTCACATAATTTATGCTCTAATTGTGAAATGCTAGGTGATGTTAAAGAGGAAAATATCATGCTTAAACAAATATTAGAAAATTTTGAAATAGGAAATAAATCCCTAAATATGATCATTGCCAATAAGGATCATATTACTAAAAGAAATGATATAGGCTTTGTTGGTAACATTCAATAAAAGCCAACCATGTTTGTGAAAGGACCTATATTAAATTTGCCATCTAAAAACAAATGTAATTTTTATGGTAGATTAAGACATAAAGCCTACAAATATCCATTTAAAAATTATAGTCTATATAAATTAATTTGGGTTCCTAAAGAAACCATAAACAACCTTAAGCCATTAGAAAAAATGCGAAGAACATACTATGAATGACCCAAACTCAAATGGGTACTTAAATTAAAACCTCTCATAATATAAAGTTGCATCCTAACAAGGCTAGGAGCATTAAGTAATGTTTTAAAAGTAGATGCTCAAGACACATGACTTGAGATCTAATACTCTTTCAAAGCTTACTAGCCTAAGCAAATAACAAGAAAATTTATTGAAAATAAAATTATTGGTAATGAATCTTAAAGATGATTCATTGTTATAATTAATCTTGATTGCTTTCAATGATGCATAATCTTTGCATAGCTAGAGCATACTAGAATTAGAAAGAAGAAAGTTTATCTATCTTAAATAAAAGTCATATGTATGAAAGAAAGATTTTGATGATGATTAATGTATTGATTTGAGTGCTTAAATTTATGTACATTGTCTTGAGATTAAATGACCAAACATTGAATTTGAACTTAAAGGTCATATACAAAATCTTTTTTCTTTAAAGAAAAAATTTCTTGATAATATGATAGAATTTTCCAACATATAAAAATTATTGGATTTAAAATGAATCGAAGCTTTTGTTTGAAAATATTTTATTGCAATGATCTTGATAAAATTTTGTTTTTGGACTTTAAATGGCATTGCATTCTAGAAATAAATTTCAAAAGAAGGACAATTATTCGTGAAAGAATTTTTTTATCCCATGAATCCTTCAACAAGATAAAATGATACATTTATTATTAAATCTCTTTAACTATAAAAATAAATAGAAAACTTTAGCTATTTTCTTTTGGAAAACAATGTATGATGACTTTATTAAAAAATTTCAAAAAGTGATTTTTGATGATGATTTTGGATAAGTTTTCAAATGATTTTGTTTTAAAAAGATATTAATGAATCGATTATATTATTTTTGTGACTCTCTTGAAAGTGATTTTAACAATTTGATGATTTGAACTTTAAATTATTATCATGATTTTGGCAAGTTTAGAAAATGAAACTTGAAAAATCTTTTTATGAACCATATTCTTGAAAACTTGAAGTTTCATATATATAAATCAAGATCTTCTACATTTTTCTTCCATAAAATTAACTCATGATCTTGATATCTATAATATGACATCTTTTTGAAATGAAGACTCTTCTTTGTTCTCTTATAGTTCTATTTTATCATCTAAGAAGAGATTTATTAAATTAAATCATGTCTTTAATATTCATGAATGTCTTTTGATATCAATATTTATCTTGACATTATTTATTTTAAAACTCAACATAACTTATCACCAAAATTAGTATTTCTTAAATTTGTGATAAGTTAAAAATTGAAAGAGATTTGTATTATCATGAATATTCCCTTAATTTCTTAACTTGACTTTTACGTTATGAGAATCACGTTATTGATCTCTATAATTTTTTTTTTTAATAAAAAGTAGACTTATGATCTTAACAATAATAATTAAAATTTTTATCAAGATCATTCTTCTTTTTTATTAAAAAGATTTATCTTAGATGAATTGAGATTATCCCCTAAGACTCATTTTTATTATTCACAAAAAAAGGGAGAAAAAACTTATTAAATGAAATCATATCTTTTGATATTCAAAATTTTGATTTTATCTTTAATGACATGATCTCCTTATACTTTTTGGCGTAATTTGAATATGAATGCCAAGAAGAAATTATGCCATCATATTTCTTTCTTGACATTGATGAAAAAAAATGGAGAGATAAAATTATTAATATGATTAGAAGTAAATTTGAATATGATAACATTAAATGAGGAACAATTGCTTAGAGAAAATTAGGACTTTCTAAATGCATGCAAAATACTTGATTTACAGTTTGAGCTTGATCTACTATCAAGCCTTCTTATGAAATTCTTGATGTTTTTTATCAAAATTTATAATAAATAATTTTTTTATACTTGAAATTGCATGAGATGACTTTAAATGCATGAGTAACTCTTAAACTTTTGAATCTCCTTGAATATCTTGAAGTTTTGAGCTTAATTTCAAAATTCACATCTATAAAATTCACATCTTTAAAATTGAGCATTCTTGTGATATGATATTTTTCATTTCTCTACCTTGATTCTACCTTCTTGCTCACACAAAAGATTTTGAAATTGAATGAGTGATTTACCTATATCGTGATTTTGATTTCTTAGAATTACAACTTGAAATCTTTTATAAATCAAAATCTTTTGTTATGTGTTCTCGTATTATTTAAAAGAAAATTTTTATACAAATCATGAACTTGACAACTTGAGATTTCTTATAAATGAATCAAGAGATTTTATTTTATTTGTTTCTCTTATAATTTGTCTCTTGATAGTCAAAATTTATTTTCATGAATTGTACATCTCATTACAATTTTAATTTTCGTGATATATTTTATGTGATGATTTGAAAAATGATGTAATGGGAAAAGTTTTGCACTATCTCTTCCTTTTAACAAAGATAAAGGGGAGCAAAACTTTTTGTTTGCATAATGTAAATTGCTAGCTTGAATATTGCAAAGGAAGCAAAATATTGCTAGCTTGCACTTCTCAAAAGAGAACTTACTAGCTTGCTTGTTCTAAAGTGATGAAAAATTTGCTAAATTGCTAAGCTCTCATATATCAGAAACTTGCTAATTGCACTTCTCCTTTTTATGGATGACAAAGGGAGAGAAGATATAATGATGTGAAATCATGTATGATGATAATGCATGTTGATTTTTGAAAATATATATGATGATTTGGAATAATAATCATAATTTTATAATATGATGTATTGCATATGATGTGGTTAAAATAGTTTCAACTTGGACTTTTAAGCTCATCTTAATATTCTTTTTGAAATTTATTAAGAGCTCTTCTAAATGATGTTTTACAACTTCTCCCTTATTTTCTTTCCTTCTTTTTCACAGGAGGAAGAAAATTATTTATGACCCGTGTCGTATTTTATAAAGGGAGAGCATAGACTTATGTGTCTTAAAATCCTTAACCCTATATTTCACCTTTTTGTTGATGACAAAGGGAGTGAAATATACATTGATAACACATGATAATGATTGATGACTCATGATATTGATGATATACACTGATAACACATGATATAGATATGGACATGGATTGGACATCTTGGATATGGATATGAGTGCATAATTCTTATTATGATTTGATAACTTGATGAAATTCATGATTTGATAACTTGATGTAAATTTATGTTAAAATTTACATAAAATATTGATTGCTTAAATTTAAGATTGTGTGATTCTCTTAAATTTAAGTGGCATGGATTTAGGGGGAGTAAGGATTAACTCATGTCATCAATTGATTGTCATCATCAAAAAGGGAGAGAGATTGTTGAATCTTATTTTGATGATAAAATCAATTGATGGGTTATTTATCTAACATGATTGTCAGAATTGATTGATGCAGAATTAATTACGACAGAATAATTATTACAATCAGGATTGGCCAAGGTCAAGTCCATGCATCGGGTTGATGCGGTTGGGAACTCACCAGGAGTGCGTCGAGAGCTCACCAAGGGTATCAGGAGTTTGCTATGATAGCACAAGGGAGTTCGCCAAAAGAAGACCGAGACTCGTCAGAAGATTATCGGGGATAGCCGAAAAGCTTGCCAAGAGTTCGGATAGTCTTGTAATGGATGTTTGGCAATTATGATTATATTTAATTAAGTCATAATTAGCATCATACAGGACTAATTATGATAGGAGCAATGGAGTTACAACTAGCTGATGGGCCAAGATCAATCTTGAGCATCGAGCCGGCGTTCGGATGATGTAGTGGGATCTCACTGAAGTTCACTAGGAGATTCGCTGAAGGGATTGGGAAACTTGCTTGGAACACGCTAGGAGATCGCCGGAAGAAGACTGGGAGACTCGCTGTAAGAATGCCAGAGGTTGTCGGATTGGCAGGAGTTAGGTCTTGGTTTAGCTTATTAGTCATTAAGTGTTATAATTATTGAGTCGTAGTTAGGAATCGAGTCTTAATTGAGTTGAATTTGGATAAAATCTAAATCAACTCAATAAGGCAACCGGGTCTAGTATAAGGTTTGGTTGAGCTGAATTAGTTGACCAAGGGAATGGTCAACTAATGGTTCAAGCCGAAATTCAAAAAGTGGAGTGAACCACTTTTGCAAAAATTTTAGCGAAATCGTCGGTGAACGATGGGTGTACCGCCGCTGCCCAGGCTTTCGAGAGGCTGATGACGGCTAACCCTCTCAGACTGGGTGATTGAACCGTACGTACCCAGGAATCTGGGTACTTTCGGTGGTTGACCCACCCAAGACCGGTGAGTAAACCGCCCGTACCCTAGTGTTCAGGCGATTGAGCCGCCCAGGTCGACGGGTAAACCGCCCATACCCGATTTTTTCGAGTATGTTAGATTTTGGCTTTGGTTTTGAAGCCAATTTGGAGCCTATAAATATCCCAAGTTTTCTTACATTCTTGACAACAATTATGGGGATTATATTCTGCGATAAAATTATGTGTGATTTGTAAGAAAAAGAAAAGGGGAAGGGAGAGAGAGCTTAGAGTAGTAAATTCTCAAGTCTCTCTTGTAAGCTTAAGTGTAAGGGTTTGGTCTTCACCCAAAGAAGATCGGTAATGGACATCGGTATGCCTCAAGAAGGAGGACTCGGGAGTGGGCATAGGCTGTTGGTGCCGAACCACTATAAAAATTATGAGTTCATCTTTTGCTTTGCTTATTAACGCTTCCAATCTTATTTACTCTTTGAAAGCAAGCATTTCACTTACGACGTTTCTTATCAGATTTTCTTTCTCTTTTTTAAGTAATTAGTAAGCAAGTAACTTAGCAATCTTCTTATGATTCACTTGCTTTATTGAACAACAAACTTTAGATCTTCCTATTTTTCTTAAAGCCAAAATATTTTTTTAAATGAAAAACTTATACTTGTACTAATTCACCCTGCCTCTTAGTGTCATTTGATTTAACAAAATCATCGTGTAAAAGATTGGGGTCACGAGAAAATTACAAAAATCGATAAAATCACATCATGTGATATGATAGATTGATTACCTAGGGAGATCGTATATCCCTGTATTCCATATCCGGATGGTGAGGATGAAGGAAGTCAAGCGTCTTCCTCTCTAGCGGTATCCACATGATGGATCTTTGCAGCAAAACTCCTCCAATCTGATCTCCACAGAGGGAGGGAGGAGAATAGGAGAGGGAGGCCAAAGCTGTAACCTATCAACCATGAGTCTCCCCTCCTATTTATAGAGAGTCACCAAAAAACCCTATGGCTCCTACCTTAGTGGGTATTAGATCTTCATCCAATTACCCACTAATCTTGCATTATTAGATCTCTATCCAATAATCTCCTTAGGCCTCTAATTGGGCCTCAACCAAGGAGCTCATCAGCATAGGGTCTTATCTAATGAGAATAGGGGCTAATGGATCTTCATCCAATCCTCTATTCGTTGAAGCATCCACCATATATATGTGACTCTCTAGGTTTGATACCGAGCTGGCTGTGAGTCACTCTCATCAGAACTCCTTCTGATATAGTGAATTATTATCCCTATAAAAATTCACTCGACTCATCGACTATGGACGTACTAGGCCACTACGTCATAGTCCCCAGACGGTACAGGGGGATCAAATCTATCGGACCTGTCTATCTACAGTTACTGTGTATCTATAATCCCTCATCCAACTAATATCCTACAGACCGTATATTGGACATGGTAATGTCATGTCACATACGAAATCAGTTTATCTTGCTCTAATCAGATTCTATCGGAGAACTCTTTCTCTCTTAATCCGAATGACCATGGCTAGGGATTTGTCTGAGCAAGCACATATGAGATATTCCTCTCATGATACCGAGAGTGGATGATCCTCTATTGACACTCAATTGCCTTCGTAATGTTGGCTACCAATCCCGATAACCAGCTGAACCAGATCTAGAACTTTCCAAACCTGTACGTCTGACGTTAAAGAAATGAGTACTCATACAAGGCATCCTCGTTATCTCAAGTGTAAGGACCAGATATACAATTGGGACTATGAATCGCTGTATGACATTAGGTATCTTTAACAATACAACATTTCATAAGCGGATCAATCAGTGAACTCATTCTCCAATGAGCACCTGTACTATATTCTTAGTGTCTCCACACAAGTGGCTATGAGACCAGTTACCTCCATCGTATAGATGGGTATATAGTACACTGGTCTATCCGATTATCTCGATATCCCTCTCAAGTAACCTATGACTGGGATTATTTAAGATCTGTGTTTAAAGGTGAATTAATCTCATTATCGTGATCTCATCATGATCTGATTCTCATTGTACAAAACTAAGGACATCACAATATATATATTCTATAGATAATATAATATGAGAATATGCCAATATTAATCATAAGCAAAAAGATCGCACAGTGTCACATGTGCCATCACTCGGGTGATTGGCTTGCAGGGCACCTATAACCAGCAATCTCCCACTTGACCTAAAGGTAATTATTTATGTGTCTGATCCTCATCAAACCCCTGTGATGCTTAAATACAATCTGAGGTAACGGCTTCGTTAGTGGATCTGCAATGTTATCTTCGGATGGAACTCTTTTCATTACTATATCTTTATGGGTCATGATCGCTCTAATCAGTTGGAACCTCCTCAGAATAATTCTGATGAGACATGGATTCATTTGCTAAAGCTATTGCTCTATCACTGTCGCGATATATGGGAATCAGCTGCACGTTGCTTCGTACGACTCCCAAATCTTTGATGAACTTCTTCATCCATACCCTTTCCATTGCTGCTTCTGCTGCAGCACTATATTTCGCCTTTATGGTCGAGTCAGCAATAGTATATTTCTTGGAACTCTTTCAGCTAATTGCTCCTCCATTCAGGGTGAAAACATATCCTGAGTTGACTTGCTATCATTAATATCAGACTAGAAACTCGAGTCTATGTAGCCCTCAACTTGAAGGCTACCTTCTCCATATACCAGTAAAAGATCCTTAGTCCTTCTCAAGCACTTAGGGATACACTTTACTGTATTCCAGTGTTTTAAACCTGGATTTGCCTGATACCTACTCGTGACACTCAAAGCAAATGCTATATCAGGCCTGATATATAGCATAGCATATATGATAGACCCTATCACTTAGGCATAGGGTATATTATCCATGTCTGCCATTTCTTTAGGAGTCTTTGGGGACATACTCCCAGAAAGTGATATTTCATGTCTCATCGATTTGACAATGGAGTCTATATACCTAGACTAGGACAAGCCAAGCATCCTCTTAGATCTATCTATATAGATCTGGATCCCCAAAATATAGGATACTTCCCCTAACTCTTTCATGGAGAAGTTTCTAGATAGCCAAGCCTTTACTATGGAGAGCATTCCTATATCATTTCCAATGATTAGGATGTCATCCACATACAGCACCAAGAAGGTGATAGCACTCCTACTTACCTTTTTGTACACACAAGGCTCATCTTCATTCTTAACGAAGTCATAAGATTTGATCGTCTCATCAAATCTTATGTTCCAACTGCGGGAAGCTTGCTTTAGTCCATAAATGGACTTGAGCAACCTGCATACTTTATCTGGACTCTCTCTGGATATGAATCCCTCTGGCTGTATCATATACACTTCCTCCACGAGGTTGCCATTGAGGAATATCGTTTTGACATCTATCTGTCAGATCTCATAGTCATAGTGTGCTGTAATGGCTAAAAGAATTATAATGGATTTAAGCATGGCTACAGGTGAAAAGGTTCGTCATAGTCAAATTCTTGTCTTTGACGATATCCTTTAGCTACTAGTCTTGTCTTATAGGTCTCTCTACCTTTTCATCTACTCTGATCTTATTTTTGAAGATCCACTTGCACTCAATGGGTACTATACCCTCAGGTGCATCCACAAGGTTCTAAACTTTGTTAGAGTACATGGAGTCCATCTCAGAATTCATTGCTTCTTGCCACTTCCTGGAGTCTATACTCATAATAGCCTCCTCGTAGGTCTGAGGATCAATATTATGAGAGTCTTCTCCACTAATATGTCTCACATATCTTTTAGGAGGGTGAGATACTCTGTTAGACCTATGCAAAGTTAGAACTTGTGTGTTATGTACCTGAACAGACTCGGACTCTAGAATAGTGCTTGAGCTAGGTTCTCCAACCTCGCTTAACTCTATCTCACTCCCACTGTTTCCACCAAGAATATGTTCCTTCTCAAGGAACACAGCTCTATTGGCAACAAAGACCTTTCGGTCTTCGAGATAATATAAATAATACCCACAAGTTTTCTTAGGGCATCTCATGAATGTGCACCGTTTTGTCCTTGATTCCAACTTATCGAGGTTGTGTCTTCTAACATGGGCAGGACAACCCCAAATCTTAACCATCTTAAGATCGGGCTTCTTTTCTTTCCATATCATATGGTGTAGACACTATCGACTTTGATGGAACTTTACTCAGAAGGTAAGCTGCGGTCTTTAGGGCGTATCCCCATAAAGAGACGGGTAGGTCAGCGAAACTCATCATGGACTACACCATGTCTAATAACATGTGATTCCTCCTTTCCGATACACCATTGAGTAGATGTGTATAAGGAGGTGTTCACTAGGATAGAATCTCATTGTCCCTAAGGAAATGGGTGAACTTCATACTCAAGTACTCTCCTCCTCGATCTAATCGAATAGTCTTAATATACTTTTCAATTTAGTTCTCCACCTCATTTTTATATTCCCTGAATTTCTCAAATGTCTCAGATTTGTACTTCATCAAGTACACGTATCCATACATAGAGAAATCATTAGTGAATGTAATGAAGTATGAGTAACCACCTATAGCCTGAGTCGACATGGGGCCACATACATCACTATGTATAAGTTCCGATAACTCAGTGGCTCCCTCTCCAGTTTCATTAAAAAGAGAGTTCATCATCTTCCCACGAAGGCAAGGTTCGCAAGTTGCATATGACTCATAGTCAAATGGATCTAAGTATCCATTTTTCAGCAACTTTTGAATCATTCCCTTATGTATATGACTTGCCTACAATGTCATAGGTATGCATTGTTCATCTTGTCTCTTTTACTCTTGGACATATTTATATTCATGATGTGTGGAGAAGTGTCTAATATATATAAGTCATTTATCATGGTCCCTCTAGTGATGATCTCATCATCCATATTAATTAAATAACTATTATTCTCAAAAACTAATTTATATCTACTAATTATCAAATAAGAGATGTAAATAATATTTTTGATAATAGAGGGAACAAAATAGCATGCATCCAATGCAATGATAGCTCCACCAGGCAGATATAGGGTGACCTCCCCAATGAAAACTATAGCAACTCTTGCTCCATTACCCATCTTGATGTCTATCTCGTCTTTAGCCAATCTCCTAGGTCTTGTCAGAAACTGCAACAAATTATAGATATGACAAACACTCTCGATATCTAATACCCATACAGTATCATGAAAATCTGACAAGTAGAGATTGATCATGAATATACCTGAAGCTTCTCCAAGCTTCTATTTCACCTTATCTGTAAGGTAGTCCTTATAGTTCCTCTTTCAGTGCTCGTCTTGGTCGTAGTGGAAGCACTATCATTTGTCTTTTATCGGGTATTTCTTGGCAACCTTTGTCTTACCCGGTCTTTCTTTGCCCTTGCCCTTCTTAAGGGTTTTACTAGCATTCCTTTTCCTTTTCCTATTAGTCTCACCAATATAGAGAACTGACTTATCTTTCTTGATGGTACTCTCTGCTTCCCTCAACATATTGAGGAGCTCAGGTAGTGTCACCTCAAACTTGTTCGTATTAAAGTTAATAATGAATTGTGAAAAGAAATCTGGTAGGGACTGAAGTATAAGATCAAATACAGGTTATCCTTTAGAACTATATTTATACTTCACAAAGCGAGCGATCTCATCCTCACTTGTCCTTTCCTCCAGCGTGGGCACAATCATGTTAAGGATATATACGATTTTCTCTTTCATGAGAACAATTATCAAATTACGGAGCCTTTGGACCAATGAGGTGGTTGGCATCAAGTATGCCACATAGGTGTTTTACAAGTGACAAACAAGATATAATGTAAATAAATAGCATGCAAATTTTATAAAAAATACTAATTAAGATATGGACTTCTACCTTAATGTACTCCCACTATTTTCCTAGCGAATCACGCGACACCCTCTACACGTGAGATGGAAGTCTTCGACAGACTCCTAGTGGGGATCGGGATCTAATCGACATTTTAGTACAACCTCGAGAGACTCGACCAATTACACTAAGCCCAAAAGGTAGACAACTCTTGTCAATCATAACTCTTTATGATTCTCGTCATATTCGACCTCCGAATCATCATGGTCTCGACTGCTCGACCAACTATGAAGTTCAGTTAAGTCATCACCATCTTTACAAGATGAGTCTGATTCGATGGATATGCTCTCGACTGCTCAACCAAGTCATATCATGTCCATAGGTCACCAATGACATATATATGTCGTAGACAAGAACTCGATCACATAGATAGGTGAGCCTCGAATGACTCGACCAACTCAACCTATATCGTGATTCAATTTTTTCCTATAACGTTGGAAGGCCACATGGGTCAATCTTATTACCTCATGCTTACCGACTTAATATTATCATAGGAGGGGTTTGGTTTTGTCTCGGTCTCCTAATATGTCATGTCACACATATACATATTTAATATATATCTACATTGCATGCAAATATATATATATATATAATAGGTGTATAACATATCATATATGCAAGTCACACCAGATGATCATGAGCCATCACCTAATATGATTAAGCCCGAGCCAATGAGTCTAATCACTCACAATATGATCAATGTATGCATCGCCACGTCTCCATGCGCTGTGATCATTGATCTCATCATCATCGGTTATGTTGGATCAACGTCATATCACCATGCGTCGTGATCTCCCGCCATGACATTGTGGGTCCCATTGTCACCTCCATGCTCCCGTTGTGTCTCTCCATATAATTACAAATAATCACAGGCACGCAGGCTCGACAATAAACGCGAAAAATAAAGGCTCGCAGGCCCCATAATAATAATAATAATAATAATAACAATTACACATATTACAACACATAGCTCATGATCATCCATCCACATCATACATCACATCACATATAGAATTACTATATATATAATAATTAATTAAACTATTTAATTAATTATGGACATGCTCAAAATTTTTAGAACTGATAAGGGCATTTTTGTAATTATAGATAGAAGGACAATCCTTGGAATTTCTATAATTATTTAGGGTATTCTCGGTATTCTGGGCATAGGACAACCTCTTTAATTTCTCAAATTTCAAGGGGTAGTATCATCCTTTTCACAAAAGATGCCCTAGCCCTATTCTCTCACCCTCACTGCGCCACCGTAGTCGCCCCTACGGTCAGTGGCGTTGCCCCTGCTGGCGACAGCCTTGGCCACTAGGGCCGCCCCTTGTAGGTTGGCCGCTAGCGGTTGCCCCTTGCAGGCTGGCCGCTGGCGCCAAGCTGCAATCGATCGTGCCCGCGGGCGGTTGCTGCCCTTATGGGCTGGCCGCAGTCGGCCACCCCTTTGCAGGGGGCCTTGGCCACAACCGACCGCCCTTGCAGATGGTCTGGCCATGGCCGACTACCCTGTTTCCTCGCTGCTTTTACTGTAAAAACACAACAAGAACGTATAGAATGATTCTACGCAATTCAATCTCATCACACTCTATTTAAAACCAATCTTTTACACGAAAATCATGGCTCTAATACCACTATTGGAAAATCTCAGCGGAAGCTTCATATGCACAACATAAATTAAAACAAAAAATTGATTTCTCACACAGATTAAATTATCGTGCAAAAGATTGGGGTCGCAAGAAAACTATAAAAACTGATAAAATCGCATCATGTGATGTGATAGATTGATTGATTACCTAGGGAGATTATATATCCCTGTATTTTAGATCCAGATTGAGAGGATGATGGAAGTCAAGCGTCTTCCTCTCTAGCGGTATCCATATGATGGATCTCCGCAATGAAACTCCTCCAATCTAATCTCCGTAGAGGGAGGGAGGAGAATAGGAGGGGGAGGCCAAACCTGCATCCTATCAACCATTAGTCTCCCCTCCTATTTATATAGAGTCACCAAAAAACCCTAGGGCTCCTGCCTTAGTGGGTATTGGATCTTCATCCAATTATCCACTAACATTGCATTATTGAATCTCTATCCAATAATCTCCTTAGGCCTCTAATTGGGCCTTAACCAAGGAGTCCATCAGCACAGGGTCTCATCTAATGAGAATAGGGACTAATTTGATCTTCATCCAATCCTATATTCGCTGAAGCATCCACCATATGTGTGTGACCCTCTAGGCCCGATACCAAGCTGACTGTGAGTCACTCCCATCAGAACTCCTTCTGATATAGTGAATTATTATCTCCATAATAATTCACTTGACTCATCGGCTATGGACGTACTAGGCCACTACGTCATAGTCCCCAGACAGTACAGAGGGGATCGAATCTATCAGACCTGTCTATCTACAGTTATCGTGTATCTATAATCTCTCATCTAACTAATATCTCAAAGACCGTATATTGGACATGATACAAACATGATACTGTCAGGTCACATACGAAATCTGTCATAGTCTTGCTCTAATCGGATTCTCCTAGAGAACTTCTCTCTCAATCTGAATGACCTTGGCCAATGATTTATCTGAGCAAGCACATATGAGATATTACTCTCATGATACCGAGAGTGGATGATACTCTATTGATACTCAATTGCCTTTGTAAAGTTGGCTACCAATCCCAATAATCAGTTGTGCCAGATCTGAAACTTTCCAAACCTGTAAGTTTGGCATCAAAGAAAGGAGTACTCATACAATACATCATTGGTGTCTCAAGTCAAAGGACCAGATACACAACTGGGACTATTGAATCACTGTCTAACATTATGTATCATTAATCATACAACATTCCATAAGCAGATCAATCAATGAACTCATTCTCCAATGAGCACCTATATTATATCCTTAGTGTCTCCATACAAGTAGCTCTGAGACCAGCTACCTCCATCATATGGACGGGTATATAGTACACCTGTCTGTCCGGTTATCTCGATGTCCCTCTCGATAACCTATGATCGGGATTATTTAGGATCTGTGTTTAAAGGTGAATCAATCTCATTATCGTGATCTCATCATGATCCAATTCTAATTGCACAGAACCAAGGATATCATAATATATATATTCTACAGATAATATAATGTGAGAATATGCCAATATTAATCATAAGCAAAAAGATCGCACATTGTGTCACACGTGCCATCACTCACGTGATTTACTTGCAGGGCACCTGTTACTAGTAATAAGATTATAGAACTCTACTATGTACTCCTCTATATTAAGATCTTTTTGCTTAAAATCATGGATTTTTAGAAAGTTCTCTTACCCATAATTGTCAGGTAAGTATTTTTATTTTCAACTCCCTTTTCATTTTCTCCCATGTCACGATCTTACTTTTCCCCTTATGTTCTTTTTGCTTCTTCATATTTTTCCACCAGAAAGATGCATTCCTTTTGAGTTTGAGTGTCACAAGCTTTACCATTTTGTGTTCTAGTGATTCATGAAAATCAAATATTTTTTCCACAGTATTAAGCCAGTCAATAAAGTAATTAATATTGATTTTATTATTAAACTTTGAAATACCTAACTTTGGGTTGTATTTGTTCTACCACTCGTCTTGGTCACTACGCCTTGCTTTAAATCTTCTAAACTCCCTTAGGTAAGGAGGTGTATCATTATCAGAACCAAACTTTTTGGTATCATTTTCATGCTGATTGTTTCTACTCCGAAGTTCTTCGATGATTTCATTTTTTTTCTTGTAGACTGTGTAGCAATTTTTATAGCTGCAATCTCAAGGATTCAACATCATCTTCATGGCCACTACCTTCATTAACTACATCATTTTTATTCCGCCTTGCCATGATCTCTAGCCTTTAGCTCTAATACCAAATTGATACCGGGGAAATGAGAAAAAGGAATGAATTCGAAAAAAAAAACAAACTGAAAGTCTTTGTTGGAATAAATCTTTTTGGATTGAGAAGAAATAAACTCAAGATAGAACTTGCATAAAATCGATAAATAGTTCACTAAATTTAAAATCATAAAGCGATACAGATAGTTCACCATCCCAAGGATATTAAATAAGGATACAGAACTGTAATAAAAGACTCATTACTTAACGAAGCATCCAAGAGATAAATAGTTTAAGAGAAAACTCAAATAGCTTCTGCCAATACCATCATATTTTAAACTCTCTAACCCTAAAACTCCGAAATAAGTACTAGTGCATGAAACAACCCTTCATGTATAGGAAACTATAAAAATATGTGCTTTACAACTGGTAACTAACTCTTCTAATGTATTCATTAGTCGTGAAGAAAAACACCTTGAAACAACTTTAACTTTGTCTAAGGAATATGCTCATGAACTATCATGTTTGAGTAGGCTGAAATAAAGATTACGAGACAATATTATGGACTATAGAAAATATTATAGTCATTATCCTATGTTGATTGTAGCAAATTGGGTATTCCTATGTCATTATCCTACTGCCCATATATTTTAATTATTTATATTAATATTTCTAGTGATTTAAAAGAATCTTAATATGATAATGATTTAAATATGACTATAATATCTATGAAATCAAAATGGATAAATTATTTTTTTAATTTTATCGATTTATTTAATTGCTTAGTTTTTTTATCATCGTATTAGATTAGATAACTTAAGTGATTATTTAAATACATTATAAAAGTTTAGAAGTAGATGCTAGTATTGGTGACAAAATCAAAGAAATTAATAGATTGGTCATTAACTTATACCACCCTTATAGTGCTAACCATAGTAGTGAAAATGTTACATTTGAAACTTCAGGATCTATAGATTAAATTAGTAGGGGACGTAAAATCTTTAAGAGAGATTACTTATCATTATAAAAATATAAAAACAAAATGGCCAACAAGCTCGAACTTCGAACTTGATATGTATCTAATAACTTTTTTTTAGTTTGGTAACACTACTACAAATATAGAATTTCTTATTCTAAAATGATGGGTATGATATATAATAATATTTTTAATTTTAATGATCACACAAATACTAGCAATCTTAATGTCCACCATAGTTATAGGGCAAATTTTTAGCACGAGATGACATAACCTAGATGAAGCTAAATGGAGCATGATCCCCAAATCAATTGAAGCTCAAGCATACATAGAAAGTTGAACAAAGACAACAAAATAGAACTATAATCTCATCCATGAAGACAATGAATTCAACATATCAATCGAATGGACGATCATAATGTCCAACATAAGAAGCAATAAAAAAAAAATATGATTTTACTTAATTTTATATGAATTTTTTAATCTCATTATATTCATTATAGTGTACACCAATTTTTTAAATATTAGAAATAAAATTATAAAATTTTCACATTATAAATTATGTTTAATTAAAAATATTACTGGTACAAACTTGAATTGAAACCAACCAAATCGGCTCTTACTGATTCGGTTCCGATTCTAGGTTTTGAAAAACTAGAATAATTGATTCTGTAACTAAAACCATCTATTATAAAAAATGGTTAGGGCTACTAGTAAATGCATCATTGTTTCAATGATAATCTATCAAAATATTAGAAACTTTATTGGTTAGGTAATTTGTTCACAAGTTAAAAGTCAAAAAGCCTATTATTTTGATAAATATCATTAGCAAAACCATTATCAAAACATTAGAATCTTTTCCAAGAGACTTCATTGAAACCTTGTTTGAGTTTATGCATGCTAGTCATGATTAATTTCTAAGACCAACTAGTATTATGGGTTGGGCTTTTACTGTAAAGGATGCTACTATCATACTTAGCCTGCACCACCCTACACCACAGGGTATCTTCATTTTTAAGGCTGGAACTAGTTCTCGTTAACAATCGTTAAAAACTTTTCTAGGAGCGTAACAAGGGAAAAGTTTTGAAGGATGGATCATATCTTCATTTGGAGAGATGAAGGCAACACCATGTCCCAAAGATTTTTTAGGAGCGTAACAATCTCCCGACTTTTTCTTAGTGAATTTTTTGCCACTATAAGTTTTTGATAATTCGTTTGATTTTGTTGATAAATGTGAAGACATCTATCTCACGAATAGGTTGTGTATTGTCAAAGAATCTATAATGGAGTTAATCAAAATAGTCCTGCCAACTTGTGAAAGAAAAGACCTGGACCAACTATTAAGATGGTGCTGGATTTTGCTGGATGATATTTATAATAAGCAGCAGAGGAGCAATATCAGTTAATAGGTATGTAAAAGGGAAAAATTCTTTCATTAATTTTAAAGAAAGAACATCTCAATCTTTTAGATTGCATTCCTAGGGAAAAAAAAGGGTAAATTTACCAAGATTAATTTTTTAATTAAAAAGGCTTTTATAATTTTCACAGATGTGGCTGATGTTATTACATAAATTTTTATTTACTCTTAAACACAATAAAATGTCATCCGCATACATCCTGTTTGTTTGTTCTTTAAGTCTTTGATACCAAAACATTTTGTAAGGGGCAATAAGACCATGTCACATATTTTTTCTCAACGTATTAATGAGACATTAAAATAAAAGGATATATAAATATAAGGATAATGGATCATCATGTTCTTTTACCTTTAAAGAAAGCAGTAGGTTTCTTATCATCCAAATATTTTATTTTATTTTATATTTATTTTTATCTCTTTTATTTGATAAGAAAAAAAATTATATCATGCAGTTTTGAAATGACATATCCCAAGGTTAATTACATATTATTTCTACGGTTACTTATCTTTAGTATCTCGATCTTTATATTTAAAAAAAATAAAAATTATATTAACATCATTATAGTTATAAAAATGAAAAATCTAATTTATCCTAACAATATTGATTTTATTAATAAAAATATAAAAATAAAAGATAAAATGGATAACTTTAACATTTCAGTTGTTAGTGGTAGATGACAATCATTAGGGATTGTGCGTGACTATTATGAATGAGCAAAATAATGATGAAATATGAAGATTGATTTGTATCGTATTGACGTTGATATAGATACAAAAAGATTCTTATCTCTTATCATCATTCTTTTCATCCATAATAATTATCAAGGCTTCTAGCAATATCAATTACCATCATCGATATAATATTAAAATTATTTTTTATTTTTTTATTTTTATTGATAAAATTGATAATATCAGTTAGAGTAAATCAACTTACCTGATTTACTTTTATAATTATAAAAATACTAATATAATTTTTTAAAATATAAAAAAATAATTAGCCGCTGATCTTTATTTAAGTTGCCTTACTATACAAATTATTATATTATATAAAAGATGTAGTTTTGATGTTCAAGATCCTAAGACTCTGTAGCCCGATCCCCCTTCTCGCCCCTTTTCCCTTGTTTCACGAACACAACGCAACGCCGATGTCAAAGATCGAGCTGAGGCTTTCCCGTCCGAGCCGCGTCTACCGCCGCAGCGTACGCACCGCACCCTCAGCCTTCCTCCTCCTCCCCCTCTCTCTTCTTCTCGATACATAACTCTGTCTTCCTTCCTGTCTCTCTTCTTTTGGCCTTCTCCAGGAATCCATCGAAGGCAAGATCGTAACCGTGCTAACCAGCCCCATCTCCTACCAAAAGATCGTCATCACCGCCACCGGAACCGTCAACCTTCAGGTACACGCACACCAAAGGACAAAGAAAGCCTTCTCTCTTGCTCTTGGTGCGTATTGGGAGTCACTAATCTCTTTCGTTTTCTAAAGAAAAGATCCGAGCGGGCGTGACGGGGGTGATCGATTCCTTGTACGGCGTGGTCAAGCCTATACGCATCTTGTAAGCCCGTCT
Source organism: Ensete ventricosum (assembly GCA_029747655.1). Classification (NCBI taxonomy): domain Eukaryota; kingdom Viridiplantae; phylum Streptophyta; class Magnoliopsida; order Zingiberales; family Musaceae; genus Ensete; species Ensete ventricosum. Next base: position 27,407,241 of record JAQQAF010000004.1, on the reverse strand, counting down.
TACGTCTATGTACGGAATCTTTCTGGCTTCGCCATGTTTTTGAGACGTTGTTCCCGACGGGTCAACATTATCACTTACTACAAGCGGGCATCTGTTTGAGGTCCTTTGTTTTGGCTACTGACTTCGTGGTGTTCTTTTCTGTGTTCTTGTCCTCGATAAAAGCCTAAAATACATGGACATCTTCAACTATTGATATAATTCTGCTTTCAAACATGGAGAGGTTATTCCATAGTTCGTGTTTTTTTCCTTTGTTGACATGACCAGTAGTCAACTAATTTGGTCTGAAAGTTTACGTTGTTGTTTCCGAATATTCATTTGATCCTTGCTGTTAATAGTCGACCAGTTTTCTTTTCTTTTTGTGGTAATGCACGAAAATTAATTATGCTCTTGTGTCTTCCAATTCTGAGTTCCGTCAATGTGATTTATCTTACACAAAAGAAAATATGGATACAAGCATGCTATTGAAGACATTGCAACAGTCAATTTCTTGCTCCGATTCCAATAGTTTGATTTGATGGACAGGAAAAAGAGCTTTCAGGTTGCATCTGCTGGAAAGTTAGGGTCAGGTAAAATAGAGGTGAGCCAGAGTGATATGATATATTATAAATTTGGGTGCATGGGAATTTAATTTAGAACAAGTAATTTCTTTTGGTACGTGCACATTCTTATTTTCCCTTATGTTTTCTTGATCCATCATGCATGCATGTGTTCTTCCCAAATTCAACCAATTCCATCTCATATATACATGTACGTGATCCAATCTTAATTTTATTTCCCAATTGATGCTGGTGTAGTATTTCCATCGCATAACTCTTCTGTTCATAGTTTATTTGAAGAATGGAAAGCATTTAAGATTCTACTGTATAAGGGAAATTGACTGCATCATTCCTGTACTCAGATTTAAATCATCTTAGTTTTGCATTCGTTTTTTGCATTCCATCTTGGTTGCGCAGGGCAAGTATCTTTTTATTATATTTAGGTTGTATTTGGAGTAAATAATTTAACAGTGGGGATCCTTGATGTTTGAACATTTATTTGGTTTACTCTGTTTGGATATCATAAGTCATAGGTGCAGAAGACTTTTATCTACCTTGCTAATGTATAAGAAATAGTAAACTTCGAAAAATCTATTTGTTCGCACTCTTTCTACTTCTATATAAGATCTGGCATAAAAATATTGTTCAGTATTTATTCACGTCTTGATGGGTTCGAAATGTGCAGCTTTTGGGTTTTCACATTTGAAGATGCAAGAAAAGAACTAATTAGTCTACTTAAAATTATGTTTACATATTAAGACTGTCATTTCAAGAACATAGGTTGCATGTGTTGCGAAAGTTCAAGAGGTATTGTAGTAGAATAGTAGTACAAGAATGTATGCAATAATTCTCTTGCATATAACAGTTCTTAATTAATCTTGTTGGCATTGGGATGGAAAACGCTAAATAGTGCCTAACTTTTTTTTTGGATGTACAAATTGAGACAAAAGGGATGAAACTACTGCTTTCTTGTAATATACGTTTCATTTTGATATCCTCAAGGAGTACTGAAAGCACATTGCTAAGAAAGTGCTGAACAAACCTCTAGTTAGTACTATGAAGAAATAAGCTCTTGAATTTCTGTAAGGTGTCCATTACATTTGGTATATGGTATTTAGAATAAACCTCTATACTGAAATATGCTTCAGATGTATTGTTTTGATTGATGGATGGCTGAGACAGGATAGTTATGAAGACACCCTTTAGAAATCGATTATTTTAGCAGTTAACAAAGGCGGAAACAAGTCCTTAAAAGATAAAGAAATCAGTATCTTGGATCAATTGCTTAACAAGAGGAGAATATTGATAAAAGCATTTCTTATAGGTCTAAAGCAAGAGTTGTGTGACTATTGTGTATTCTTTAGCATTAAATTTAATTTTTATTAGATACTTGTAGGGCCTATTATAGTTTAAGAGAACATTAAGCATTTAGGAAAGAGCATACGAAGAATGTGGTGGCTTCTTTTGGTAGGTAGAAGAGACAAAACCAGGAATGTATATATTCTAGAACAATCAAGGATATTGTGGTCATGGACAACATGAGGGGTGCACTTTAAGATGATTTATGTGCATTGATGTAATAAGCTGTGCACTTTAATATATGTATGCATTCTTTAATATATGTAATATTCTTGTCCAGAGAATATACCTATATATGCATTCGTGTAATAAGGTGAGTCAATTAAGGTTTTTGGCAAGGATTGCTGTTTCGCTCTGTACCGCCCAGTACGGGTGGTATGTACCGGTCCGACAGGGTGTCGGGCAGTACATATTATTATATTATATTATATAAAATAATATTATATAATATAAACATAAAAATATATAAAAAAAATAAGAAAAAAATGCGGGGATGAGGCAGCGCCTCGTCTTCCGGCGCTTGGACGAGGCGCTGCCTCGTTCTTCTACTGGAAGATGAGGTAGGGACGAGGCGGTGCCTCGTCTTCCTGCGCTATGACGAGGCTGCTCCTCGTTCTCCCACTGGAAGACGAGGTGTCGCCTCGTTCTCCCGCTGGAAGACGAGGTGTCGCCTCGTTCTCCCGTTAGAAGATGATGTGTCGCCTTGTCTTCCTTCGTTGGGACGAGGCGCTGCCTCGTTCTTTTGCTGGAAGGTGAGGCAACGCCTCGTCTTCCAGCTCTGGGACGAGGCACTGCCTCGTTCTTTCCGAGCTGGGACGAGGTGCTGCCTCGTTTTTTTTAATATGTATTATATTATATAATATTATATTATAAAAAATATTAAATTATATTATAATATATCGGGCGGTATGCACTGTGTGTATCATCCGGTATCGGGTACCGTACCATACCAAGAAAATCTCGATACGTCGGTACGGACTGATACGGCGAACCTTGGTTTTTGGTGCAAGAAGAGGTAGAATACTTAATAAGGCTTTATTTGTGCACATAAATATGGATTTCATGGCCTCTTAGTTTGATTACTGACATAGCTACTTTTAGAGTTCAATGACAGAAAATGATCCATGTAGCCAACCCCAAATAGTGTGGTTCATTGCTGTATCCATACACATGTGATTAAAGAGAGCAACAATAGGTTGTTGGTGTTATATTCCTGGCACTTCTGTGAGGAAAGACAATAATACTAGCCTTCTATCATTTGTGGGCAAAGTTCATTATTGTCTTCTTTAAGGATTTTCTTAGTCATGCTGTTGGTCATGTCATGTAAAATGGTTCTAAATTTCTTTGAGATTTGTATGAATACTTGGCTCAAGTTCATAAATTCATTTTCAAAGACCCTTTTATAGATATTGCTAGAAGTATATGAACCTGAGAGGAAATAAAAAATTGTTTACAGGCTTACTTATGTAGGAAAAAGAAGAAGATTTGATGCTAGTCCAATTATTTAAAATGTTCAGTGCATAATGATGTTTCATTTTCAGTTTTGTAGTTAGGTAGCTACTAAGATTTTTCATATTGTCATTACCACTATGAGCATGAACTAGGTCTAAAAATTGATTATGACAATAACAAACAGAAATATATGCAGAATTCCTTCAACACTACAAAAATACATTTTGTTCCAATTACTGCAAAATGCTTTATGCCTGTTGTTAACATCTCGGCAGCTAATGCTGCCTTATATTGTTTCTAGACACCATTTTCATTCACTCTGAGTGCTGAGGAGAATGATACTATTGCAACATTCTACGAGACATTTCATGGTGGAAATATTAGCATCCAGGTACTTAGTTTAAATGATTGCTTAATCTGCATGTAAATCTGCTACATATGCTGACTAGCTCAGTAAACTGCATGTAAATCAGCTATTTTTATACTTCTCATTCCTATCCCAACAGCAAGTAAAGATTTTCCTATTTTACATGGAGTGTGCTTCTTTATGTTGGGTGTTTTTCTATCGTGTGACCTGGTGGCTTGACTAAACTAAAATGCCTGTATAGCTGATACAAACAAATGCCCATAGAATGTCATATTAAAGGGATTTCTCTTACTACACTCATGAGCCAGCTAAGAAGTATTGCCAGGCTTGTTTCCCTCACTACTGAACAAAGGAATAGACAACCGCTACCAATTGTACCTGTGATTAACCCTGATTCAACTGGCAACAGAAATGAAGTTTAGTCCTCCCTTTCACTTAATTAAACCCCAAAGGCAATGGCCTTTGGAAGCAGGCAGCCACACCATTGAACATAACTTCACAGCGAGCTGGTAAGATGTGTGGGATGAAGGGTCCATAGTACCTGATAGTGCAGCTATGCAGTGGAAGGGAAGGAGACTTTTCCTTGGCAAAGTTATCCTACATGTATCCATTATGATGACTTCCATCAATGCGAATTTGGGGTAGGCTAGGTTTCATTTTAAGCATGTGCATTCTATAGAAGCAAGCGTAGGAATGAAAAGCATCAAACTTTTTCACAGTACAATGGCAAACATCAAGCACATGCATTCTATCACGGACTATTTGCAGCGAAGGTGTTCGATGTAATGTTCATGCTTTTAGAATTGTTCATACCATAGGCAACATGTAAGGGGTTGCATAGGCTTGGCAGTCCCATTTTAGCCGTTTCTAGTTTGTAATCGTAGATTGCATGTGGTTGTCATGTGCGAAGGCAAAATTGTCCCAAATTGGAGCGTTTGGTCCCCAATCTATTGGGATTTCTTGGTTGATCAACAAAGGATGAGTTCGCACATGTCTGGATTGATTGATCGATGATTAAAAGAGTTTGTGCAAAGGCATGTAGAGCTAAGGGGATTGTTGACTCAAAGAATTCGGTATTTATGCAATGACTTGTATGTGGACTAAGAGTACCCATGGCCATCCCAAGGAGACTGAAACATAGTGCTATGAAGTATGAAAACTTCTCTTTTGCATTAGTGAAACTCTAAATTGTGTAAACTGTGCAGTGGGTTTAGTATGTTGCTAGTCCTAAGGGTATTTTATCAGACCAAGTGCGTTTGTAGTGGTGGACAACATATTATTTTGTTCTTTACAAGACAGAGTATTTTTAGATGTTGGTCTCCAAAAATTTAAGTGATATAGACAAATACAAAAGTTGCTCAAATAGGACAAGTTTTTGGAGAATAAGTCTCAAATTCTTGGTGGAGGATTCATGGGCAATAAAACACATTTCAAGGAGATACCTCAAGACAGAAAGCTCAAAGGAGGTCGGAATGGAGCAAATGATAGGGAGTCTCTCTATAAAGATCAGTGGATGCATTGTTAGATCAAGTGAGAAAATAACCAAAGGCAATATGAAGATAAAGGCACATATCATATCGATGAGTTGATCATCACGCTCAATGAAGGTCTATCTTGTGTAATGGTAGACTGAAGGGCCACCATCATCTCAATGCAACAGACCAAGGAGCAGAGTAGCTTGGGTTGGACTTGGTGAAGAACCTGAGCTGTATTAAGGGAGTCTACTTAGAAGATGGAGCGAAAGTTGTACCAACTTCGTGGTGCTCTCCTTAGACAAAGGTCAAGGACATGAACACTTTTTTAGGTAAGAACAGAACTATGTCACTCTGAAAGTTCCTTATTCTGATAGAGCAAGACTCATCCCATGTGTTGTGCATGAGTCGAAGGGAGCTTTGAGACACACACCTCACCTCGGTGATGCAATCGATGGAGGCAATAAGGTGGGGAGACCCCACTCAGCTTGTAGTGGTGATGTTGGAGTCGGACAACCTTATGCAGGTCAAGAGGCCACAAAAGCATGTACTCTTGAAGTCTATGTTGAACTATTGCTATTCAAGTTGTTGCAAGAGAATGCAAAGGATGTGGTGTGTAAGAGCATTTCTACTAGGATTAGAGGCCTAAGATCCAAACATATTGGCATACCCATTTTTAGTGAAGTTAGTGGTACTTTGAAAGCTAGTAGGTAATGGACTAACCTAAAGTTGCAATTCATTTGTGAGTGGCCTGATGCTTTGGGGATATATTGGGTGGACCAAGGTTGATTGCGAAAGGAGAAAACATAATCAGAACCAGCGAAGACCCTGTAATGTGTAGGCAAAGGCCTCAAAAGGGAAGATCATTACTGAGTTTCCAACACCAAGATCAGAATGTAATGTTGATGTTGGTAGGATGCGATAGCGCAATGGATCATGGTGGAATAGTTCAAGGCTGACACATTGGGTAATCCCATAATGGACCTAATAATTTGGAATGATGGTTAGAGCAGGAGCTCTATTTCGGTAAGCAACACAATGGAAAGAAGGGCTATGAGCACTCAAGGAATAAGTTTTATGGTATCGAGAGGTGGGTCTTCTGTGTGTGCACCCAATTTGCATAGGATCAGTAGATTAGATGTGACGTAGTACTACAGAGGTGGATCTTTCGAGTGCATACGTGCAAGTCCCTTGAAAGACTTGATCATACGAAAGTATGATTTGAGCTATTAAATGGACTTCTTTAGAGCCTTATTTACTCAAGGGTACCCTAGCATGTAGTAGATAGGGCTAAGGAAGCGAATATTGCTACCAAGGGTAGAATGTAGAATAAAATCAATATAAGCTTTCCAACATGATGGTGGAGGCCATGCATAAGAATTGCAGTCTTTCCATCGACAAGAGATGAATTGCTTGGACTTGGAGAACACAGATATTAAAGTAGATGGTCGAAAGGGGTGTGGAAGTGACGATAAGTCTAGAGCGACTTGAGTACCCAAAATCAAGCAATAGTTAGAATGAGAGGTGGACTTGGACGGAGTGCCACGATGTTATGGTGGTAGATCACAAAGAGAAGATGGGGGAGCTACACAATATCGTAGAGGCATGGGTTGATAATAGAGCCATAGGCGCAAGTGAGGATATGGTACCATAGAGGCGAAACTTTTAAACAATCATCAATCCCTTGCTCTCTAGTATGAGTAGTAGTGGACACCAAGGCATTGGAGAATATAGTGGACACCAAGGTTTGACGTTTTGAATCATACCATCCGATATGGGTGATACGTACCGGTCCGCCCGCTATCAGGCAGTATCGCTGATTGGGGATGCCCGTTACGACTCAAAATTGGTCGGTAACAGTCGATTTCAATGGTCGTCGGTCGATTTCGGGCGGTATCAGTCGAGGGAGAAAAACGAAGAGGGAGAAGAAGAAGAGGGAGAAGAAGAAAAGGGAGAAGAAAAGGGAGAACTTGGAGATCCAGCGTTGCTCTCCTGATCCCGATCCGTCGCCCGCGGGCTTCTTGGTGCTTCGCGGGGATAATCTTTGACGATTGTGAGGAGAAGAAAATGACGCACGAGCTTCTCGCCGAGGCTTCGCAGGGAGATTTCTTCTCCCCACACGGGCTTCTCGGGGAGAAGAAACATCTCCCTGCATAGGGAGAAGGAATGAGGCAACGTCGCCTCGGTGATGTTGCCCTTTTTCTTTTATTTTTGAACTTTATTATATATATATGTGTGTGTGTGTGTGTGTGTATGTACGTACACGTACCGAGCGGTATGTAGGTATCGTCATATCATATCGAGCTGAGCTTAGTACTCTGGTATGGTACGGTTTGGCGGACCTTTGTGGATACCATATACTAAGACAAGGTAGTAGGATTATAACAAGATAACTTTGTAAGGCTTGTTGGACTACCTTATCGAATCAGTCAAAAGTGGGAGATATCAGTTTGATGCAATGATGATCACTCAACGAATGAAGTAGATTTTTGAGGGTTTCACTTGAATTTTTGATGATTTTTAAGGTGCAAATTGTAGAAAGACTTATGCTACCAATTATAGTGATTTTGAATAGATTTACAATGTTTATATCTTCACTAAAACAATGCAAGTCTAATGAAAAACACTCTAAGTGAGGCAAATTGACTCAAAACCTGATAGAAACCAACTTATATACAAAAATAGAGTTTCAAATGATTATTCTTCTTTGTTTATGAATAAGAACACCAAACAAGGAGACTTTTATGTCAATAATAATACTTTTGAATAGACTTACAATATCCTTATTAGTTTAGGAATAAAAACAAACGGAGACTTCCATGTCAATTATTGTGTTTTTGAATAGGCTTATATTTTAGAAAACATGGTAGGTCTATTAGAAAACACTACAGTGATTTAAAAAACACTAGGTGCCAAGGCCTCAAAATGCTCAAGGCGCTCTAGAATATTAAAATATAAAAAATATATAATATAATTGATAAATATAATTATATAAATAAAAATATGATATTAAATTAAAAAGATCTAAAGTACCAAGTTATATTATCCATCTTCTAATAACAAGTATGTCAAAAGACTCAAAATAATTAAGTTTTGCATTAAATTTATTCAGCATCATGATCAACATCATTATTCTCAAACATATCATCATCCTTCTCTTCCTATTATACTTCTTCATCAAAATATGATTCATCCTATTCAACAATAGCTAGAGATGAGCTTGAGGCTTTTGCACTCATTTTTTCTTTCATCAACTGTCTTGTATATGTTTGTAATTCTCCAACATCTTAGGCTCTTGCCACATCTTGCTTTTGGCATCTTGCAAGATCACACCCATTTCTCCCACCAACCATTCATTTGAATGATCAGTGTCTTTTAATGAGATTGAAATAATGTTATTTTACAAATCATGACGAGTCTTGATATACTTTATGTAAACAAGATCTTGTAATCGTTGATGCTCCAACCAATTTCTTCTCCTTGAGTAAATATATCATATTATATAATTTGAAAATATATTAATACATCTATCTAAAAAAGAATAGATTAATTAAAACAAAAATATTATGTGATCCTTATATGCTCAAAGATACTCCAGTTTCGCCTACAACTAACGCACTATATGTCAAACTAAGAATTTTGATAACCAATTGCTGCATGTTAGAGTTAGAATTTCTAAATAGACTCCCTTATTCACTTGCAAAATTTATTTTATTATTAGCAATAACATAGTAACATACTATAGATGAAATATATTGTATTAATTTATTAATACTTAGGGATGTAGTTGTCCTAGATTGAACTGCCATTGAAATTCCAAAAAGATCATCGACATTCTTATATAAAGATAATTCACGTATGATCTTATCTTGCACCTTAAGGTTTGGAAGCAATCTTACAATGCACAGATATAACCCATTTAGAACTTCTGTAGTAAATCCAACGGAAGTGACCTTATAAAAGAATTCTTGGTTCAAATAATGTCCTGTTGCATGTAATGGACAATGAAGTTGATAATTTCATCTTTCGTTAATGATTACAAATATTTTTATATTTCTTTTCATTTCTATTAAAAGACTTTTAAATCGTCTCATTTGCTCTATCCATAGCCTCATAAATATATCCCACTATATGTTTATTTCATTATTCGCCATCCGAAGGACTCGAATAAGAGGGTCCATTACCTTTAATATATAAATTATAAGATTCCAAAAGGATGGCATTAAGATGATATTATTGGCCTTGCCTTTTGCTTCTCTTGCTCATATGCTTGTCATCCATTTCTTCGAGGTAACATGTTTCTTAGGTTATGTTTTTGACGATACACATTCTGTAATGTCAAGAAGTAACAAATTAGGTGACACAATATCTCACCAATTTTTTATTGCTTGTGAATTCTCTCTTTAAAGCCCTAGTATGATTATAGAGAAATCCAACGACAAAGATTGCCCTTTCTAAAGCCTTCTTGATTTCAAGAATCTTTCCAATATCCTCTAACATTAAATCGATGCAATGTGCCACACATGGAGTTCAATATAAGTAGTCTTTTTGCTTCAAGTAATTTACCTAAGACAAAGGATAATAAAATTGATAAGACTTATAAGTCATATAGTTCTTCTATTCAAATTGGAGATAAAGTAATTAAAAGATTGAAAAATTCAAAAGATAAATCTCATCAGCTAACATATAGTTGCTTCCATTGTTGGTTATAACTTCGATGATATTTTGTTCACCAATTTCTTTCACAAACTTGTCAAGCAAATCATATATCTTTTTCTCCAGATTTCATAAAAGATGATGCATTTATTGATTTTACAAACATGGTTCTAAAATAACAGTTAACTATAAAATTAATTATACTCCTATGTCTCCTGTTGATCCAAGCATCTGACATAATAAAGCAATTATGCTTTACCCATGATTCTTTGTGGCCTTTAATAAGTTATTTATATAATCCAATTCTTTTTTTCAGTAATGAAACTCGTATTTCATAATAATTTGGAGGTTTTAATTCTGCATCATATCTTTCAATAACTTCAATCATCTCCTTAAAACTGTCTAAACGAGTTGCATTAAGGGGAAGGCCAACTTGATAGAAGAAGCGAGTAATGTGCTAAATTGTTCTTTCTTTTCCTTATTTCCTTATCATAAGTATCACTTATATTTGTTTGTCTTAATTTTACTCCTATTTGCTTTTGTGATCCTTGATATATATAGGTCCATCGGTCCCTTTTTACCCTTTTTAATAACCATGGCTTTTTTCCTTTTCTATCACATACTTTTTTCTCACTTGATTCACACTTTCAGAATAATCTTTTTCTTCATCATTTCTGATATGTTCAACACTATCTCTGGCAAGGTTTGACTTACCGGTCCGTACCGGTGTACCGAGTTCATCTCGGTATCGGTACGGTATCGATATCGGGCGGTATGCACAGTGCGTATCGTTCGATAAATTAAAATATAATATAATATTTTATAATATAATATAATATAATATTTTATAATATTATATTATATAATATAATATTTTATAATATTATATTATATAATATAATATTAGAAATATTAAAAAAATAAGAAAAATAGAAAAAGGGACGACATCGCCTCGATCTTTCTCCCCGCGCTGGAGAAAGAGCGCCCGCGACCCGCGGGCGGCGACGGCTCGCGAGCGGCGACGGCGCACGGGCGATAGGTATTTTTTCTCTTCTTTTCTTTTTTTTCTTCTTTTTCCTCTTCTTCTTCTTCTTCCTCCCTTTGTCTTGCTCAATCGATCGTCGACGGTCGATTTCTCCCTCAATCGACCGTCGGCGGTCGATTTCTCCCTTCAATCGATCGCCAACGGTCGATTTTTGGTGGAACCGCCCGGTAGCGGGCGGTCCGCGTACCAGCAACCTGGCGGACCGGTATGTTCTGCCCGTACCGGGCGATAAACATCGAAATTGCAAACCTTGATCTCCGGTAAAATCTCATAAGATTTATTTTTTTGTATCTTTTTTTTATTCATATAAGCGAGCAGTTCTTTTACATCAGGTGGACACTTCTTGTAGGCTGATGTATTATTGAATTTTATTATTGAAATTTCTTATTAGATGTTGCCTTGCATGAAAAATACTACCTCTAGAGTCTTATCACCAAAGTGCAAGTAACTGTCTTAGGATCTTGTAGATAATTGTATTTATAGGTAGGATCCTTTCTTGAATTTCTTGAAGACTCTGCTTTGTACACTTGCTATTTATCCTGAAACTCTAATAATAATTTTAAATAAATAAAGATTAGTAGTGTTAAAAATCTAAATTGTATATTATCAATTTAGTAAATAAAGATTACTTTATAGTTAACAATCTACTATTAATAGTATATTATTTACTGTTAACATTAGTTAGAGGGGGAGGGAAGAACTGTGAATAGTAACAAAGGAGGATAAAAGTGTCACTGACAGTAAAAATCAACAACGAAAAGTGGGAAGGAGAAGGCAGCGGTGAGAAGCTGGCAGCAGCAATGATAGAGGATTAGTTTAAGATAGCCGTGGCAATGCTGCGAACGACAACAACGTCAACGATGGAAGCTACGAACAACAATAGTGGCAACGACGGAACCTCCAGAGGGCGTTTGTTGGTGGCGGAGGAACCTGTGGTCCTCTCCTTCAACAGTGGAAGGAATTATACACGGAGCGGCAACGGAAGGAAGCTACGAGCTCTTGCTAGGTTGTCAGACCTGTTTGTCAGTGATAGAGGAATGCTCTGTCCACTGTATCAGCGGCGGACCCAAAAGCAACGTTAGGGTTGGCTTAGGGTCGCGCGGGCATGCAAGGGAGACTTTTAAGGTAAGAAACTGGTTAGTTGGTTCAATTGAACCAAGTAACCATTGTTGAATCGAATCAGACTTCAAATGTTTTGTTTGGTTGCTTTGTTTGACTCGGGCGCTTGCCCTATTTACTTGGTGCTTAGGTTCGTGCGAGCCCCCAAGCGACGCCTCATTGAAGTGCATTGCTTGGTCCACCCATGAGGTGCTCGAGCCTCGCCTCGCCTCGCGTTGCTCGAATGCCTAGGCGAGCGCCCAGGCGCCTATTTAAATCATTGAAACACTATAATTTAGGAATTGTATTAGTCTAAACTTAAAAGACCAGATCACTCTATTGACTAGTCCATCAAAAAAAAGATGGGAGCTGCTATTGTGTCATTTTATAGGTATTTCGGTAATATGAAAAGGTGGGGCACCTTTGGGAAATGTGAAAAATGGGCACCCCTTAAGAAAAACCAAAAAGGAGATGCTTTTTCGGGAATTCATCTTTATTTCCAAACAATTTTTTTTTTTACTCAAACGAGTACAGCCATCCCCTCTTCTATCGAAGGATATTACACACCTAGTGCATTAGGGAAATTCCCCAGTCCAAAAATTATGACATCCACTCATCCTAACCGAATTAGCAAGCTAATTTGTTGGGCAATTACCCTCCTTGAACACATGGAAGTTTTTTACCTCCTTCAAGCCATTGGAAAAAATATTAATATCATGCACAACCATGGAAGAAGTCTATGGAGTCTTTACTTTGTTCTAGCACCTTAATAGGATCTAGCAGGGTCGGGTCCTAATAAACCAAGTCTTGATGATTAATAAAACCTTGAGGGATATAATAAGAACCCACCTAGCCGCCTCCCACCTTATTAGGAAGGATGACTAGGGTTTGGGGAAAGAGTCCTGGAGGAGTTGGAGTCTCCTAGTTGCCGCCCACCTTATTGGGCAGGTCGGTTAGGGTTTGGGAGAGGAGCCTTGGAGGAGTTGGAGTCTCCTAACCGTTGCCCACCGTATTGGGTAAGTCGGCTAGGGTTTGAGAGAGGGGTCTTGGAGGAGTTGGAGTCTCCTAGCCGCTGCCCACCTTATTGGGAAAGTCGGCTAGGGTTTTTGGGGTGAATAGGAATTTTACTTGAGGTAGGAGTCTCTCTAAGGTAGGGGTTTTGGAGTCCTATAAAAAGCATATAACCACCACTATTTTCATCAAGCAATAGATCATCTTTTCTTTATCCGTTGTGGCCGATTACCAAGGAGGGAGGAACCCTTATAGAGTTCCGAGGCCGATCCCCTTTATTGATCAATCCAACAATAGAATTCTGCGGAGTTCTATCATTTGGTATTAGAGCCAGGTTCTTAGCGTCTCGCTGCTCTTCCACCCTCGCCGCTGCCATTCAGCCGCCCATCATCATCCAAGCAATTCCCACAATTGCCAACTCCATCGTCGACTCCATCGTCATCATCTGTTGCCACCACCGAAATTGCAATAGGATCTAGTATTGCTTCTCTCGCAAGAACCTTACTGTTGCTATAATTTTATATTCAAAAGCCCAAAAATAGTTACATCTATTCCTTGTTGCAAATATACCCATAAGACATTCACACGCTGCAAACACTTACCGTTGCAAAGTTGCTATCTTTATGACGAAAGTTATGCTACAAAGTTTCAGTCGCATACTTGTTGCCAATTGTCGATCTTGTTGCCATCTTTTTCTGATGAAATCTTCTACGTATTTTATATCGACTTGGGTTTCATCGTCATCGGTTCCTTGTTGAAATCATCTCTATAATGTTGGTATACTGCAGTGATTTAAATAGGCGCTCGGGTGCTCGCCTAAGCGCTCAGGCGAGGCCCGAGTGCCTCACTTGATCTCCAGGCGGTGCGCTTCAAAGAGGCGTTGCCTAGGCGCTCGCCCGAGCCTAGGCGTCGGGCGCTTCGGGTGAGCGCCCGGGTTATACCAAACGATAATATAGTTGTCGCTGTCGTGGAACGCCGAGTTCAGGCAAGAAGGAACAGGAGTAACACTACTGCAAAAGGAAAACGAAGGGAGAAATCACTGCTGCAAAAGGAAAACGAGGGGAGAAATGAACCTTCGTCCGAGAGCGGTGAGACGGGTGGTGCGATGAGGAGCAGCACTGCAGCAGGAAAACGTGGAGCCACGGTCCTCTTCCTCCCCCCCCTCTCTCTCTCCCCCTGTACTCTCCTCTCTCTCTCTCTCTCTTTATCCCTATAGAGAGCCAAGCTGCAGCAGTATACTGCAGCTACTGCTGCAGTAGTACACTGCAGCACACCTACAACAGTATGCTGCAGAGCTACGCTGCAACATTCTACAATACAATTACTGCTGCAACACACCTACTGCAATAGTATAGCAGTAGTTTGCACACCTACTACAGTAGTATAGTAGTATACTGTTACTTTTATATATTTATTAATTATTTAAAGTATTAATTTTTTATATTTTTATATTTTTTATATATTTATTAATTATATTATATTTTTAATTTTAGCGCCTAGCTTTGCTTGAGCGAGCGCCTAGCGCCTCAGGCGTTTTGAGACCCTGGCGCCTTTTAGCGCCCCACGCTTTTTAAATCACTAGTATACTGTTGAAATTTTTCGTCACAAAACTGCTGATTTTTTCGACAATAATTCTGCTGCCAAAACATTCGTCGGTGTTTCTTGCGGCATCGCTGTCGAATTCCTATCTATATTTCCATTGACTTTGTTGTCATCAACACCTATTTTTTGCTGTCAAATCCCTTCACAAACTATTGGCTTATTTCTAGAACTTTCGTCGAGAAACTGCTGTCTCTTTGACGAAAATTTTGCTACTAAAACTTTCGGCATTATTTACTACATACCCAACCGATCCTTGTCAAACATGTTGCTGCAATCAACAGCAACTCTAAACCATCTCTCTAGCCTTAAGTCGCTGCCATCGTAGCCCCTTGCAGCCTCGGTTGCAACCCCAAACAACAGCACAAATCGCACCTCAAACAACAGCCTACTAAGTCAAAACTGCAACCCTCAACCTTCAGTCTACCATCTCTTTCGGCCACCAACATTATAGATCTGGAGTCGTATGCCATGGCACCAGAAGAACTAAACGATGCCAAGTTGGAGGCCTTCAAGACGTATGGAGGACAAACTACGTGCTCTTCTTGCAGAATTCAGTTTGGGTCGTCCACCAGGCCCGAGGAGATATCAACAAGAAGAAAGTTCAGATCGCAGAGAGAACCCCTCGGAGAGGGGAGAACCTACGATGGACCCTCCATACCCACGCATGAGGGTGGACTTCCCTAGATGGGAAGATGAAGACCCGATCGGGTGGATTTCGCGCGCAGAACGATATTTTTGCTACCACAAGACCTCAGATGCATCCATGGTGGACATTACTGACATACACCTTGAAGGAGATGCGATCCAATGGTACGATTGGTTCGAACACACCCACGGAGTCCCTACATGGAGGCAATTTAAAAGCGGGCTGCTAATTCCCTTCGGATCGATCGAGTACGAGAACATCAACGATCAACTTGCAAAAATCCGTCAGACTTCCACAGTTCAAGAATACCAGACCAGGTTTGAAAGACTATCTAACCAAACAAGAGATTGGTCTGAAAAATAATTGTTAGGAACTTTCATTGAAGGATTGAAATCGGAGATCCGAGGAGAAGTCAAGGCGTGACAACTGTACACATTAATGGTGGTTATCTCCTTCGGGCGACTCCAAGATGAGCGATTGAACCAAGATGTTCGAAAGACTAGGGTCATCACCCGACCAACAACACCTAGGCCTTTGGCCCCTTTTACTGCCAACCGACCCTCTCGGTCAAAGAAATTAACGAGAGAAGAACTTTATGACAAATCCGTGAAAGGTTTGTGTTGGCACTACGACAAGCCCTGGAGCTGCGAACATTATTGCAAGAAAGGGAGGCTTCTCATAATCGAACCCGTTGAAGAATCTGAGCACGAAGAGGACCCTGAGCACGAAGAGGACACGAAGGAGGAACCATAACCTGTCGATCGTATAGTCCATGCTCTAGCAGGCTGCGAATCCGCAGACGATGACGATGAAGATTGGAGGTTTCCTCAAGCAGTAGCCCCATCACCATCCTCATCGATACCAGGAGCGCCAACAACTTCATGAACAACAAGGTTGCTGCTCGGATGACGCTCCAAATTTAGGAATGCTTGACGTTAAGGTGGCTGATGGCCGAATCTTGAAGTGCAATCGAAAGTGCCTGCGGGTGAAATTGACTTTGCAGGGCCAAGAAATTGTTGTTGACTTTTACCTCCTCCCACTCAACGATTATGATGCAGTGCTCGACATCGAATGGTTGTTGTCTATGCTAGGCGATGTTTCTTGGAATTTCTCAAAATTAATTATAATTTTTTTTAGCAAAGGGAAACACGTGACCCTACGCGGGAAACGAGGAAGCGAAGTAACAATAGTTTCAATGCAACATATTGTCACGGACTTAGCTGAATTTGCCTATGTCGTGCGGTAACCCAACAACATTCTTGAAGACTTAGCTGAAATTGCCTAAGTCATGAAACGCCGAAGCATTATTTGCCCGCAAAGGGTCAGCCCACTTGCAACCTCGTGCGGGTCCTGTAGGACCTGCAAAGAAGAAGTTGATTAACTTAGAAACGAGCGACGGACAAGTTCCAATGTCTCGTAAAGAGGGAAGTCGTACAAGCAATTCGTCGAACACCTTGAGTGCAAAAGAGAAAAGAGAGAAAGAGAGCAAAACAGGACTTTAGAGGGCTGTATGAACGGTCGCAAATCCACAAATGACGGTTCCCAAGGTATCGAACGCAAGACAAGTTCAATTGTTGATGAATGCCTACACCCAACATATACCTGAAGCCCCATCTAGCCCGATGTCACCCGGGGGATTCCAGGGTGCTGAAATGGTTCATTTCGTACCGCTCAGATTGGTTGCCACAGCACGGGAAAACGACCCAAAAACGGAGCTGTTTTGGGTTGTTTTGGCTCCACGCAACGAGCAATCCTTCTACAACATTCTAGATTGTTTTCGCTCGCATTTCTTAGGCAAAAACACATACAATCAAAGCAAAACAAGCTGCCAAACATCTGTACAAACAAGAAAAAGCGACGACCGTCCGTGACATTCTCCCCTACTTAAATTGTCGACGCCCTCGTCGACACTTGTTGGTAGTCTTTGATGATAGCTTCCTCGTGTCGTAAGGCGTTTTCAGGCTCCCAACTGGCCTTTGTTTAGGGAAGCTTTTGCCACTTCATCAAGTACTCGATTTGCTTTGCTCCATTGGGTAGAATGGTTTCAACTCGCTTCTCGTTGGAGGTTCTGGTGGGGGGTAGTCGAGTTGGAACATTACGAGAATTGTCTTGCGGATCTGAGTGGTAGGCTTTCAAGTTCTCGCAAGAAATACGTTATGAATTCTGATCCATGTCGGCAGTTGCAACTTGTAGGAGACATTGCGTACCCTGCTAATGATTGGGAATGACCCTTCATACTTGCATACTAATCCCTTGTGCACGTTGTGTCGAAAGAATTGGAGGGATGCTGGTTGGAGCTTCATCAACCAACACCAAGTCACCAACTTTGAACTCCTATGGTCGCTTTCCCAAGTCGGCCCACTTCTTCATCTTTTTGGCCGCTTTCTCCAAGTAAGCCTTCGCAATATCTGCATTTCGATGCCATTCTTTTGTGAAGTAATATGCTGACGGGCTACTCCCTGTATAACCAATAGCCAAGGTCTAAGGAGTCGATGGCTGTTGTCTCTTAATAATCTCGAAGGGCTCTTGTTGGATGTAGAGCTCCGTTGTAAGTTGTAGGAGAATTGGACCATGTCCAACAGCTTCATCCAATCTTGTTGGTTGGCACTCACGTAGTGCCGGAGATATTGCTCCAAGAGCGAATTGATTCTTTCAGTTTAGCCATTCGTTTGGGGTGGAGGCCTATGGAGAAGTATTATAACTTATACCCCAGCAGCTTGAATAGCTCGGTCCAGAATCATCCCAAGAATCGAGAATCTCGATCACTAATGATGTTGTGTGGGACTCCCCAATACTTTACCATATTCATCATCATCAACTTAGCCGCCTCCTCTATTGAGTAATGTAGGGGTGCAGCGATGAACGTTGCTTACTTCGAAAATCGAATGACAACTACGAGTATCGATCCAAGTCCCCCTAATGTGGGCAAGCTTGATATAAAGTCCATGAAAATGTTCTCCCATGGCCTTTTTGGTACAGGCAACGGCTCCAAAAGTCCCATCGGTTTCCATTGCTCTACCTTATCTTGTTAGCAAGTAAGGTATGTTCGAACATAGTCCTCTACATCAGTCCCCATCTTCGGCCAATA
This sequence comes from Ensete ventricosum, assembly GCA_029747655.1. NCBI lineage: Eukaryota > Viridiplantae > Streptophyta > Magnoliopsida > Zingiberales > Musaceae > Ensete > Ensete ventricosum. Next base: position 27,388,909 of record JAQQAF010000004.1, on the reverse strand, counting down.
GAAGGCCCTCTCTACGAGAGGGCCTTCGGTGAATACTCGGATGTCCAGCCCAAAGGGAATCGTGACACTCTTTCACGAGTTGACGCCTCAAATTCCTTTTGGTATAGATGAGTCCCTCCTAGACCCAAAATCGTCGTGCCTTGCCCTCTTGGATGAGTTGCATCAGAGTTACTGCTTGAGGATCACTGCACAGTCTATCCTTGATCCTGGAAAGAAAGTTGGAGAATTGACTTGCTTGGCCTCCGCCTTTCAACTGTACAACATTCACTAGTTCCACTTTCCGGCTCAATGAATCGACCATGATGTTTGCTTTTCCGGGCTTATACTCCATTACCATGTCAAACTCTGCCAAGAAGTCCTGCCACCGTGCTTATTTCGGGGAGAGTTTCTTTTGAGTCTGGAAGTAACTTAATGCGACATTGTCCGTCTTGAACACGAATGGTGCTCCCAAAAGGTAGTGTCGCCAGACTCGTAGACAGTGGACCATCGCTGTCATCTCCTTCTCATGCACTGGGTATCGTCGCTCGGTCTCGTTGAGCTTACGACTCAGAGGCCACTGGATGACCTTCTTGCATAAGTACTCCCCCAATAGCGAAGTCAGAAGCATTGGTATGGACTTCAAAAGACTTCCCATAGTCCGGTAATCTGAGTATTGGTTCCACCAACATAGCAGTCTCCAAGTCTTGGAAAGTTGCTTCGCACTTATCCGACCATTTCCAAGATTTCTCCTTCTTTAGCAACTTAGCCAGTGGAGTTGCGCGCTTCGAGTATCCAGCTATGAAGCGCTGATAATAGTCAACGAACCCAAGGAAGGATCTCAACTTTGGCACCTTTTTTGGTGTTCGCTAGTCTGCCATAGCTTGCACCTTCGATTTATCCATCCGAATAGGATTCGATGCCCCAAGAATAGAATCTTTGTCTGAGCAAAGTAACACTTCTCCCTCTTTACAAACAAAGTGTTCTCCCTGAGAACTTTGAAGATTGTCCGAAGGTGCTCAACATGCTCCTCAAGTGTTTGGCTATAGACGACTATATTGTCTAGGTAGACGGCCACAAACTTGTCCAAATATTCCTTGAACAATTGGTTCATTAGAGTACAGAATGTGGATGGAGCATTGGTTTAGCCGAAAGGCATCACCAAGAACTCAAACGCTCCTCATACCTGGTCACACAGGTAGTCTTTGCTTCGTCGCCTTCTGTAATGCGCACCTGCCAATACCCCAACCGAAGGTCGAGTTTGGAGAAATACTTGGCCTTGCCTAGTTGATCGAACAAATCCGTGATGAGCGGTATAGGATATTTGTTCTTCATCGTCGCTTTGTTTAGGGCTTGATAATCGACACATAATCAGAGGCTCTCGTTTTGTTTCTTCTGGAAGAGGACTGAAGCTTCGAATGGTGCTTTCGAACTACGGATGAGACCATCGCTTAACAGTTTGTATAACTGCTTTTTGAGTTCTGCCAACTCTGGAGGGGCCATGCGGTATGGTGGTTTCACTGGAGGCTTCACTCCCGGCTCCAGCTCAATACGATGATCCATGCTTCTGCGTGGTGGTAGAGTTTTCGGCAACTCCGTTGGCATCATATCGGAGAACTCCTTCAGGATATTTGCCATCACGGTAGGTTCTTGAATGACCTCCCCGTCAAGTGTCTCTAGTTTCATAGTAGCTACAAAGGTTGATTCACCTTTTCACACCCCTTTCTTCAATTGTAATATCGATATTTGTTGTGGGTCCTTGGTTCCTCCTCGAAAAATTGAAACCACGCAGGGATCGTCACCTCCCATAAGGCATAGGGAGTTCAGGAACGACATAGGCACCAACTTCGCTGTGTGCATGAACTCCATTCCGAGGATCACTTGGAAGTCGTCCAACGTCATTGCCATCAAGTTTGTGCTCTCGCTCCATGTTCCGACGTTGATGGGGACCCTGTTTGCTCGTCCAGAGATCCGCTTGGTCTCCGAGTTCATAGCCTTCATCTGACTTGGGGTCTTCTCCACGATGAATCCAAGTTGCTTAGCTTCTCAATCGACAATAAAATTGTGGGTAGCGCCCGTGTCCACCATCGCACGAGTTATTCAGCCATTTAGTTTGATGTCCACATACATCAACTCATTGCTCCCTGCCTTCAGTAGGTTTGCCTTCATGTTCTCCCCCACTTGAGCCTGCAACACATTCAACAAACGTATTGCTCCCATTCGGGGTCCTTACGACTCCTTATTATCGTTACTGGATTCAAAACTACTCGAACTAAGGGCAACGACTTTACCCTTGTCCGACTTGTGGGGACATATGGATGTAGCTAAAGCATTGAGTGCTTGCTTTTGCCGGCACTCCCTCACCATGTGCGGTCCTTCGCACAAGAAGCATTCGCCAGATTTCAGGGCTTTGCCTTTTGAGCTTGGTCCCTTGTGGAAGTTCTTCCTTTGTTCGCCCCCAGGCTCCTTCGTTCGAGAGTATTTTGTTGGGCAATTTCTCGATGATTGTTTCTTCTTTCCTAAGCCGTATTGGACTTTAAATGATGTGAGTAAGCTGGCTTTAAAAGTGGAGAAACAACAAAAGTTTGAAAAGGGTTTTCGATATGGAGTGAAAGATAGCTATACGAGAGGAGAAAATTCTAAGCCAACTCCCTAAAGCAAAGTAGTACCGAAAGGGCAAGAGAAGAGTGAAGGATCAATCAGTAGCAAACTACCACCTAAGTCTTCTACACCTAATGGTCGAAAATGCTTCAAGTGTCATGGTTTTGGGCATATTGCTTCAGATTGTCCAAATAGGAGGATTGTTACATTAGTTGAAGAACATAGTGACGAAGAAGGAAGTGAAGCCAATGACGAACAAAAATCTGATGATGATGAGGAAGAGGTTACTTATGCTGATCGTGGTTTATCTATTGTGTTACAACGTAGCTTACAAGTATCTTATGTGGCTGAGGATGAAAGTTGGGTGAGAAAGAATGTGTTTCATACTAAATGTACCTCTAATGGCAAGGTGTGCTTGGTGATCATTGACAGTGGCAACTTTGAGAATGTGGTATCTTTCGAGATGGTACAGAAGCTAAAGTTGGAGACAATCCCTCATCCACATCCTTACCAATTATGTTGGCTGTAAAAGGAAAACGACATCAAAGTAACTAAAAGATGTTTAGTTCCATTTTCTATTGGCAAGTACTACAAAGATGAAGTATGGTGTGATGTTGCTCCTATGGATGCTTGTCATTTATTATTGGGCAGACCTTGGCATTATGATAGGAGGGTATTGTATGATGGATATAAACATACTTATTCTTTTAAGGTGAATGAAAAAAAGATTATTTTAGCTCCATTACAACCTTCTGAAATCAATGCACCTAAGAAGGAAGTTAGTGCTTTTATGTCTTATGGTGAATGTAAGGGTGAATTGGAAAGGGGCAGTGATATTTTGGCTCTAGTGGTCGTATAAGAGAATGAACATCACAATGAGCCACCGACAAACATGAAACCAATCCTGGAGGAGTTTCAAGACATTATACTAGAAGAGATTCTATATGGTCTTCCACCATTAAGAGACATCCAACATCATATTGATCTTATTCCGGGGGCTATCCTACCTAACAAGACAGCTTATAGAATGAGTCCCAAGGAGCATGAAGAACTTCAAAGGCAAGTAGATGAATTAGTGAAAAAGGGATTGATTCGGGAAAGTATGAGTCCTTGTGCTGTTCCAGCCTTATTGGTGCCTAAGAAGGATGGTTCTTGGAGAATGTGTGTGAACAGTCGTGCCATCAACAAAATCACTATTGACTATTGTTTTTCCATTCCAAGGTGCACCATATAAATCACTATTAACAGAATCACCATATAATTGATTTACTTGATCAATTATATGGTGCTTCTATTTTATCTAAAATTGACTTGAGGAGTAACTATCACCAAATAAGAATGAGGCCTGAATGGTTGGTTATGCCATTTGGGTTATCTAATGCTCCTAGTACTTTCATGAGATTTATGAATTATATACTTAAGGCATGCATTGGAACTTTTGTTGTAGTTTATTTTGATGATATATTGGTGTACAACAAAAGTGAGAAAGAACATATGAATCATCTTAAGAAGATTTTTCTTATTTTGAGGCAGCAAAAACTTTATGCTAATCTGAAGAAGTGTGACTTCTTTACTCATAGTGTGGTGTTTCTTGGATATGTTGTTTCAAAAGATGGAATCATGATGGATCAAAGTAAGATAGAAGCTATTCTTAACTGGCCAACACCGACTTCATTGCATGATGTGAGGAGTTTCTATGGTTTAACTTCCTTTTACAGAAGATTCATTAAGGGTTTCAGCTCGATTGTTGCTCCAATCACCGAATGCCTGATAGGTGATAAATTCAAATGGACTAATGAGGCTGATAAAACTTTTGAGCTATTAAAAAGAAAGGTGATCGAAGCTCCTATTTTGGTATTACCCAATTTTGACAAAGTGTTTGAGGTTGAATGTGATGCCTCCAATGTGGGAATTGGTGCTGTTTTGAGTCAAGAATCAAAGCTCATTGCCTTTTTTAGTAAGAAGCTGAATGATACAAGAAGGAAATATTCTACCTACGACAAGGAGTTCTATGTCATTTATCGAGCTTTATCTTATTGGAGTCAATATCTTCTTGCCCAGCCATTTGTTTTATATTCTGATCATGAGGCATTGAAGTTTATTAATCACCAACACAAGCTAAACAAGGGGCATGTAACTTGGGTGGAGTTCTTGCAATCTTATAACTTCACAATCAAGCATAAATCTGGTGTTCAAAATGTAGTTGTCGATGCATTGAGCCGAAAACATTATTTATTATCAGCCATGGGAGTCAAAGTAGTTGGATTTGAGACATTCGAAGATCTCTATCAGAATGATGTGGATTTCAACTCAATATGGCAGAATTGCAAATCAGGTTCTTTTCAGCAATTTACTATCTTTAATGGATTTCTTTTTCGAGCTAATGCCTTGTGTGTTCCATCTTGTTCTTTGAGACATGTAATTCTAGCTGAAGCTCATGGAGGTGCTTTGGGAGGACATTTTGGTAGGGACAAAACTCTAGCTCTTATTCAATCAAATTTCTATTGGCCTAAGATGTTCAGAGATGTGGAGAGATTTGTGAAGCAATGCAGAGTGTGTCACTTGGCAAAAACAAGAGGATAAAATTCAGGTTTGTACACTCCATTGCCGGTGCCTAATGCTCCATGGGAGGATGTGAGTCTTGATTTTGTCTTGGGACTATCGAGAACTCAAAGGAACAAAGATTCTATCATGGTTGTTGTTGAAAGATTCTCAAAGATGTCTCATTTTGTTCCCTGCAATAAATCAAATGATGCATCTCATATTGCTGATTTGTACTTCAAGAAGATTGTTAGATTGCATGGCATTCCAAGAACTATGATGTCTGATCGAGATTCAAAATTTCTTAGCCATTTTTAGAGGACTCTATGGAGGAAACTGGGTACGTTTTTGAATTTAAGTAGCTCTCATCATCCACAAACCGATGGGCAAATAGAGGTAACAAATAGAAGCTTGGGAAACTTGCTTAGAAGCTATGTTGGCAAGAACATTAAGCAATGAGACCTCATTCTTTCACAAATTGGTCCTTTGGACTTAGTCCCTCATTCTACGAATAAGCAATTTAGTGGAGAGGCTAACGAGAGGGCTAAACAGATAAAGAAGCTGCATGACGATGTTAAAGCAATTATTGAGAAGCAAAATGAAAGGTACATGCAAGCAGCTAACAAACATAGAAAGCAAATGAGGTTTAATGCAGGTGATCTGGTTTGGATTCATCTAAGGAAGGAGAGGTTTCCACCAGGAAAATTTGGGAAGTTGAAACCAAAGGCTGATGGTTCATTCAAAGTGCTTAAAAAATTTGGAGAGAATGCTTATGAGATTGATCTACCTGAAGAATTTGGGGTATCATCAACATTCAATGTGGCTGATGTAATTCCTTATTATGGTGATCAAACAAATGAAGACTTGAGAACAAGTCTTTTTCAACCAGGGGAGATTGACACGGGAGTGTCTAAATTTTCAGAATTTTTAACCGAGCCTACTCAATTTACAGCTCATAAGCATATTCCTTGGACAAAGTTACAGCTATTTTAAGATGCCTTTCTTCATGACCAAGAAATGCATCAAGGGGTTAGTTGGTAGATGTGAAGCATTTAAAGTTAGTTGGCAGATGTGAAGCATTTAATGTTATAGTTTCCTATGCATGAAGGGATGTTTCATGCTCTAGTACTTATTTTGATATTCTAGGGTTGAAAACAACTTTTTTGATAGTTGATTGTATTTGCAGAATCTCTTTGGAGTCTCTAAAACTCTGTATCTCTTGGATGCGTCCTTGAGTGGTGAGTCTTTTGATTTAGTTCTGTATCCCTGTTTAATTTCCTTGAGGTGGTGAACTTTCTGTATCCTCTTGTGATTTTAAACTTGGTGGTGAACTATCTTTAACTATTTTGTACAAGTTGTGTTCTGAGTTTGTTGGTTTCCTACAACTCAACTTTCGGGTATTCTCGTTTCTTTTCGAAATTCATTCCTCTTTCTCCCTTCCCGGTATCAGTTTGGTATCAGAGCTTAAGGCTAGAGATCATGGCAAGGCGGAATGGAAAAGATACAGTTGGTGAAGGTAGTGGCCATGAAGGTGACGTTGAATTCTTGAAGTTGCAACTATAAAGTTTGTTACATAGTGTACGAGAAAAAATGAAATTATTGAAGAACTTCGGAACAAAAATAATCAGCATGAAAATGTTGGCCAAATGTATGATTCGTCATCTTACCAAAGGGAGTTTCAAAGATTTCAGACAAAACGTAAAGATCGAGATGAATGGCAGAACAAATACAACACAAGGTTGGATATTCTGTAGTTTGAAGGGAAAATCAATATTGATGACTTTATTGATTGGCTTAATACGGTGGAAAGAATATTTGATTTTCATGAACCACCAGAACAAAAGAAGGTAAAGCTCGTGGCATTAAAACTCAGAAGAAATGCATCTTTTTGGTGGGAAAACATGAAGAAGCAAAGATTACGTGAGGGAAAGAGTAAAATCAGATCATGGGAGAAAATAAAAAGGGAGCTGAAAAGAAAATACTTACTTGACAACTATAAGCAAGAAATCTTTATGAAAATCCATGATTTTAAGCAAAAAAATCTTAGTGTGGAGGAGTACACAGTAGAGTTCGACAATCTTATGTTGAAAGGAGAGCTTATGGAACCAGAAGTACAGACCATTGCAAGATACCTTGGAGGTCTGAAATATGAGATTGCCAAAGTCGTTCAACTCCAACCGTATTGGGCTTTAAATGATGTGAGTAAGCTGGCTTTAAAAGTGGAGAAACAACAAAAGTTTGAAAAGGTTTCTTGTTGTGCCCATAGTTTCAGGCCATCGAGGAAGTTGAATAGCTTGTCCTTCTCGGACATGTCCTGTGTATCCAACATAATGCCGAAAATTGCTTCACATAGTCTCGAATGGATGTGCTTTGACGGAGTTGTCTCAGTTTTCTTCTTGCGATAAACTCTGTGTTCTCGGGCAAGAACTTAGTTCTCAACTCTTACCTCAAGTCTTCTCATATATCCACTCGACATCAGCCTTGTTGGATCTCTTCCCAACGGGTTCGCCACTAAAGTTTTGCATCTCCATTCAGATACATTGTTGCTATAGCAACTTTGGTTTTTTTAGAATCGGGCCTCGTAGCACGAAAATATTGTTCTATGTCGGACAAAAAATTTTCAAGCTCTTTTTCATCCTTGGCACCCCCATAGCAATGCGGCTCAGGTGCCTTGAAGCTTGGTAGCGGCATAGCACGGGTATAGTTCTCTCCCGCATTAAGAGTCCTTGTGAGCAACGTCACCTTCGTCGTGAGTTCCGCCACTACTTCGTGAGTTCCGTCACCTTCGTGTAGCACGCAAAAACGACCCAAAAACGAAGCTATTTTGGGTTGTTTTGGCTCAACGTAGTGAGTGATCGTTCTGCAGCATTCCAGACTATTTTTGCTCGCATTTCTTAGGCAAAAACACATAAAATCAAGGCAAAACAAGCTACTAAACATCTGTATAAATAAGAAAAAGCGACGAACGGTTCGCTGAGCAACGACCGTCCGTGACAGCATAGAGAAGGTCTTATAAAAAATACACAGCAGCTTCCTAATACAACTTCAGCAGCTACAAATGAAGGAGCCAATAAAGATTGAATATTCGAACCTCCTCCAAATGATTGTTGAATTTTCAGATATCTTCGCCGAACCAAACAACCTACCTCCTACTCGATTACACGACCATCGAATATCAATCCTGTCGGGAAAACCCTCAGCCAATGTTCGGCCATATTACTATCCTCATCTTCAGAAGGCTGAAATTAAGAAGATTGTGTAGGAGATGCTTGATACAGGGACCATTCGGCCAAGTTGCAGCCCTACACTTCACCGGTGCTCCTCATATGCAAAAAGGACGAAACATGGCGAATGTGCGTTGACTATCGAGCTCTCAACAACATTATGGTCAAGGACAAATATCCTATGTGGTGGATGAACTACTTGATGAACTGAGAGGAGCACAAGTCTTCACAATACTAGATCTACGGTCCGAATATCATCAGATTCAGGTGCAAGAAGAAGACATACTGAAGATCGCTCTCCGGACACATAACGGCCACTATGAATTCTTGGTAATGCCCTTTGGCCTCACCAACGCTCCCTCCACTTTTCGAAGCTTGATGAACGATATTTTTGGGTTTACTTCATCAGTTTGTGCTGGTCTTCTTTGACGACATTCTCATTTATAGTCGTTCGCTTGAAAGTCACCTTTCTCACTTACGACTTGTTTTGTCGATTCTCCAAAAGCATACTCTTTTTGTCAAACAATCAAAGTGCAGTGTTTTGCAAAGCAAGGTAGAGTACCTCGGGCATATAATCTCGAAGGAAGGCGTGGCGGTGGACCTCTCGAAGATTCATGCAATGCAAAACTGGTCGATGCCCAAAAACATTAAGGCACTGCGAGGATTTCTCGGGCTGACTGGCTAATATTGCAAGTTTGTAAAAGATTATGGAAAGATCAGTGCCCCTCCTCAAATCCTTGCTGAAGGTTCCTATGGTCAGACAAAGCCTCCATAGCCTTCGACGCTCTCAAGGTCACGATGACGTTTACGCCCGTGCTAGCACTACCCGACTTTGACAAAATGTTCGTGATTGTGGCAGACACATCGGGAGCTGGGATCATCGCCGTCGTCATGCAAGAAGGCCGATCCCTCGCCTACACCAGCAAAGCCCTCTCTCCACACCAAAACTCTCGACCTACAACAAGGAGATGTTGACAATTGTGCATGCAGTGACAAAATGAAGACTATATTTGATTGGCCGATGCTTCTAGATAAAAACTGACCACAAAAGCCTCAAGTACTTCTTGGAGCAAAAAATTTCATCATCGGAATAGCAAAAATGGGTAACAAAACTTCTTGGATACGATTATGAAATTACTTATAAAAAAGGGAAGAAAAATGTGGTTGCAGATGCACTTTCTTGACTACTCGAACATACTGAAATTTCAGTCATCTCTTCCGACTAGCAACCTCCTTGAAGATATCAGGAAAGAGTGGCAAGATGATCCAGAGACCCGAGAAACGATTAGGAAATTAGAGGAAGAACTAGGCTCCGTAGCACACTACAGTTGGGATTCAAAAAACCTACGATACAAGGGTTGTATAGTGTTGGTGCCTAAATCCCCATGCATAAACATTATCCTACAGGAGATGCACTTTTCACCAGCGATCGGACACTCAGGATTTCTCTGGACCCATAAAAGAATTCGGCAAAACTTTTATTGGAAGGGAATGAAGAAAACTATTGTTGAATTTGTAGCACAGTACGACACGTGTCAGTGACAAAAAGGCGAAACAGTGGCAATCCTCGAAAATTGCAGTCGCTACCCATCCTAGAGTCGATATGGACTGATATATCTATGGACTTTATCGAAGGGCTACCTCCGTCCCAATGAAAAGGTACTATTCTTGTCATGGTCGATCGTTTCACCAAATACGCCCACTTTTGTGCTGTTCGAAATCCCTATACTACTGCTAGCATTGCCCGAATCTTTGTAGATAATGTTGTAAACTTGCATGGAATGCCTAGATCTATTGTAAGTGATCGTGACAGGGTCTTCACCAGCAGATTCTGGACAAAGCTTTTTAAATTACAGGAAACCAAATTAAAGATGAGCATAGCTTACCATCCACAGATCGATTGCCAAATTGAAGTGGTGAATAAATGCTTGGAAACTTATCTCAGATGCTTCACTAGTGATCGGCCAAAGGAGTGGATAAAGTGGCTTCCCTGGGTTGAATGGTGGTATAACACAACTTACCACTCTTCGACGAAATGCACTCTTTTTGAAGCTTTGTATGGCCGGCCACCCCCTGTAGTTCCTAGATATGTAACTGGCACATCTAAAGTAGATCAGGTCGACCGAGAGCTAATTGACAGGGACAAGATCTTACAACTACTAAAGAATAACCTCTCGGTCGCCCAAGCAAAGATGAAGCAGTAGGCTGACACACACCAAAGCGAAAGGGAGCTCTCTATGGGAGATTGGGTCTTTCTTCGTATTCAGCCATGCAAGTAGACATCAATCAACACAAGGGCATCCATTAAGTTATCTCCTCATGTTTACGGGCCTTATCAGATTACGGAGCTCATTGGAGCTGTGGCATATAAATTGGACTTACCTATTGATGCTAAGATCCATCCTGTCTTCCATGTGTCCTGCCTAAAACTCAAGCTGGGAGAGAAACACTACTGCTGATAGAGATATCCAAGTCCAATCACAGGCAATGCTCGATCGTAGGATTGTGATGCGCCGCCGACGCCCTTCTACTGAAATGTTGGTGCACTTGAGTAATCTACTTGCTGAAGATGCCACGTGGGAATCCTATGAAGACTTGAAGATCATGTTCTCAGAGTTTATGGAGCCTCAGCCTTGAGAACAAGGTTGATCTAAAGAGGGCGGGTTTGATAGGACCCTAGCAGGGTCGGGTCCTAATTAACCAAGTCTTGATGATTAATAAAGCCCTGTGGGATGTAATAAGAACCCACCTAGCCGCCTCCCACCTTATTAGGAAGGACTGCTAGGGTTTGGGGAAGGAGTCTTGGAGGAGTTGGAGTCTCCTAGCCACCGCCCACCTTGTTGGGCAGGTCGGCTAGGGTTTGGGAGAGGAGCCTTGGAGGAGTTGGAGTCTCCTAGCCGTCACCCACCTTATTGGGCAGGTCGGATAGGGTTTGGGAGAGGAGTCTTGGAGGAGTTGGAGTCTCCTAGCCGCCGCCCACCTTATTGGGAAAGTCGGCTAGGGTTTGGGGTGAACAGGAATTTTACTTGAGGTAGGAGTCTCTCTAGGGTTAGGGTTTTGGAGTCCTATAAAAAGCATGTAGCCGCCACTATTTTCATCAAGCAATAGATCATCTTTTCTTCAGCCTTTGTGGCCGATTACCAAGGAGGGAGGAACCCCTATAGAGTTCCAAGGAGTCCGTTCCCCTTCGGTGATCAATCCAGCGATAGAATTCTGCGGAGTTCTATCACACCTCAGCATCTGTTTGACTATGGATCTTTCTAATTCCCCTTGCCTTTGCTGCCAATAGTCCTTGCCTTACAGTAACAGTGTTGTTGAACAGAATTGTGTGCCCCTTGCATCCATTTCCTGCAAACACAACCGTCCCATCACTGTTCCTTAAAATAAAACCAGTCCCACCCTTACCAGAACCATCAGTGTTCAGCTTATACCAATTTAAGATTAGGCTTGTTCCAAGTGACAATCTTACAACTACTGTTAGACCCCTCAAGACTCTAAGCTGCAATGGCAATATAAAAGCAACGTGGCAGGATTTAAAAAAATCATACAAGGATTTGGTTTAATCCCATCGAACTTGCCATCATTTTCAGCCTTCCATAGTTATCAGAAAATGTCCGCAATGAGGGGCTTTCAAGCTCAAATGAGATTGATTATCATCTCCTACCCTGAACCAAGCACCATGCCTCCAATTATTGAAAAACCTAAAATATATATTTTTATGTTTACAGTGTTCACATACCTGCATCACAACAGGACATCTAAAATATAAATGATCAATATAATCACAATCCAGCCCATATAAGTAGCAATTAGAAGCACATCTTAAACCCTACTTGGCCAATTGTCGAGAAGCCCCCATCCAAAACCTCACTAGATCGGCCATCAATTCCAAGCAAGAATCTGTAAGTAGCATTAGTGGAAACCACTCCTCTAGGATTAGCCTTTCAGATCCATTTGTCATCACAAGGGCTAACTTTCAAAAATATCAAATAACCAGCTAGTCTGATAAGGATCAACAGATCTGTTATCACCAACAAGTTTTGTAAAACCTGATCTTAATCTCTCCACAGCTCGCAAGAACAACCTCCAACTTCAACTGGTCTTTTTGGGCCGTTGGAAGTTCCACAAAGAATTAAATTGATATTTAGCCAAGACCACACTAGTCCAAACATTGGGCTCAAGACTTCAAATATTCTTAATTCTCCTTTTTTGAAGTGCAAGCTTTGTCAAGTTGAGGTCCTTGATTCCTAATCCCCCATCTCTCTTGCTACAAATGATGTTATCCCAAGCGACAAGATGCAGGTCTATTGTCACACCTTTTCCCCAAAAGAAAGTCTCTCACAATTTGATTAATCTTATTAATAATCTTGGCATCAACATGACACACATACTGTATTGGAACAGCAATGATGACAGCATTAATAAAGGGTCACTTTGCCTGCTTAAGACAAGGTCTTGCTGTTCCAGTTGACGAGTTTACCTCGGATCTGATTAACTATGTACCCATGAGCCAAAAGGTAGTTTTCTACGGAAGATCATAGTACCCAAATATTTAAAAGGAAAATTACGTTCATGAATATTAAAAAAATGACATATTTCTCTTTTAATAGTTCTACTAGTATTCATTGAAAAATTAATTTCAGATTTTTGAACATTGATCTGATTAGTCATCCTCTCAAATTCATGAAAGACTTCACTAATATTCATACATGACTTTCTATTTTCCTTAAAACACCAGATATCATCAGCGTACATGAGCTGATATATTTTGAAAGAGTCTTTGATGTGGAAAGAAGACCATATTGAGATCAACAACCTCATATGATAAATTAGATAAACATTATGCAACCAAGATGAATAGGTATTAAAAAAGGGTATTCCCCTCATGGTTAAATTAGATAAACATTGTGCAACCAACTTGAATAGGTATGTAAAAAGGGTATCCCCCTTGACAAAGACCCCTCCTACTTTTAAAGAAGGAAGATGGTGAGCCATTGATTAAGCAAGCAATACTACTAGAAGAGGTACATGCCATTATCCAATCAATGAAGACTATAGGAAAAATGATACAATTCGAGACATTTAATGATGACATTCCAAGAGATCTTATCATAAACCTTTTCAAGATCGATTTTGATGATGATGTGAAGATTTTTTTCCTCACAACTCATACATCGAATGAGCAATTTCCTACGCCATACGGATACTTTCGTGTATACACCTCCAGACAATGAAAGCATGCTACACTATAGATGTGTAGTATACAGAAAAGGTTTAATACAATTGACTAAGACTTTAGCAAGAATTCTATAAACCAAATTATATAGGGAAATGGACCTATAATCTTTAATCTCATTTGAATTGGCACATTTGGGGATAAAAATATGAAAGGTTTTAGCCTATTCGCTAGGAAGATTAGCATATTTATGGAAATGATTTAAAAAGAATTCAACGATTCTATCCCAATGGGTTTTAAAGAATTTAACTGTAAAAGCATTTGGGCCTAGGCTTTTACCCCAAGCCATAGATTTTAAAGAAGCCCACACCTCCTCATAGGTGAAAACTGTGAAATGTTTAATCAACTAGTTGTTGGAAGTAATATTAACCATAGAAAGGTTAGGCCGAGAATAAGAGCAAGAATCATTACTACCTTTAGCACACCATAAAGTTTGATAAAAATCCATAAAAGCATTACTAATGGAGTTTGGATTTGACATAACCTCATTGTTAACCCTAAGGTTGGTAATCGGGAGCTTTCTTCTCATGACTACTAAGTTATGGTAATGTTGGTATTTTTATGCCCTTTATTAAGCCACTCAGAGTTGGCCTTATCCCACCATTTTAGACTAACTTGCCTAGTTGAAGTTTGATATTTATTGTAAAGACATGTAGGGTGCATGAACACATTTGAAATGTCCGCTAAGGGCTCAATGCATATTTCAAATATGATTTGATGTTTAGTAAAATTTTTTCAAGTTGCATTTGACCTGGATATTGTATTGCAATGCTGATGCTACCTCAGGGTAGCATTAATATTTCAGCATTGACAGGATACTAATATAATATTTATTCTCAAAGTACCTTATGACATTATCCAAAATCACAAGATTACCAACATGATTTAGTGGGAAACTAACTTATTTATGTCTTCTATAAGGTGAAAATTTATTTATTTATTTTTAAAGATTATTTAAATTTATTTATATGATTATATTATTTATTTATTATATGTCTAAGTCATATAATTTTTTTTGTAAGATTACATACATTTATTTATTTATTTACTTATTAATTTAAATACAAAATATGTATTTTATTTTTGAATAAATATTCAAAATATTAGAAGGTTAAATTTGTCCCATAATATTCAATGCACTTTTGAAACATAGTTTTATCAAACAACACTAATCTCAATGCACATTTAAGATGCAGTTTTCATCTATTGTTTATCAAACATGTAAAGCATTTCACAACTGTACATTTACTTGAGTTCCCTTCTCCAAGTTTCCTTGTCCAAATGCACATTAAAAATGCAAATGTATTCTCAAACTCAGCCGTAATTCTCATATCTTCTGATCAATCCAAGTTATACTCCCCCACATCTTTCTCCAAACTCAAAATCTCATCATAAGTAGTAGACAAATTTTCCTCAATCCTTCCTAGTTTATGCTTATTTCAGAAGGATAACTACCTCCTAACTCTTATAAGATCTTGATTAAAACAATCAAAAGAGGAATGTAAGTCAACCACATAAAACCAACAATTTTGAACAATGGATGTCGCATCCTCATAATCATTCCAAAAATTTTGATATCTAAAGAAACTCCCCTTTTAATAATCATACCAGGAACTATGTGCCTGTAACGGTAATGGCAATGGTATTATACATAAGTTGCATATGCGCTCATGTTTACAGCCACACTGCATATGTGCTACCAAGGACTTTCTGTTCGAGAACAATGACCATGTTTTTGAAATTTGTGCATGGCAAATGATAATAACTTTCAATTTGCTAGTTATATTTTTTATATAGGATAACTAATTGTTATTTAATATTCATACAATGTATTATATTGTTATTTTCTAATTGTTCTTGCAATAGTATCTTATAACAGCAGATGTAATGAGAGGTTACCTACATAAATCTTTATCCACTGCATTGGAGTTCATAGTTGAAAATGATAGTGGTATTGACTAAACATCCTATACCTCGTTTTATTTTTCAATCAGTTTTTTTTTTTAATAACAAAGTCTTTTATTGCATATTTGTAACTCATTAAATGATATTTGCAGCCAATCTAATCATGTCACCTCAGTTGCTGGAATTTGTTAGCTTTTACATAACACAGGACACTCAAAAGCATCAATTGCTTCCTGAACTGCTTACAGGTCCATTTCATTTATCATGGTGTCTTTAGATTGAAGTTCATGCCGATAGCAATTTGGTGTTAAGTAATTGAATCCAAAGTGCCCCTAGAACTTTGTTATTACTTCAAGGTAGTCCTTGGTCAACATCCTACATCTATATTAATGGGCTTATCATCTTTAGCAGGTTGTTTTCGGGTCACGGGGAAAATTTTAACCCAGTGTTCTCTGAAGGATCCTATTACTGGTGACCTAACCGTGGAAGCATCTGCAGTTCCTATAGACTCTGTTGATATACAGTTACTTCGTGTTGAATCTATTCTCGCTGGGGAGAGGTTTATCACTGACACATCAGTGATCCAGACTACTCAGGTATGATATGTGTCACACTGTTATGGGGTGCTTATATCAACTATATTTTATAGTGATAAACATCTTTGTTATGCAGATAGCAGATGGAGATATTTGTCGATCTCTAACTTTGCCTATCTATGTTCTACTTCCCCGTTTGTTGGTATGCCCCACCTTGTTTGCTGGGTAATCACTTTGACTTGTTTTAGTTACTCTGGTTTGATACATTAAATAGCAAACATCATTGGTTTCTTTGCTTTAGATCAATATAACACCTATACATGCTTCTATGTGTTCCCAAGTCGGGACCTACTGTTTTCACCCTACGATCTTCTTGTTTGAAAGTGACATCAATCTCTTAGTCTTTCGAGAGATTACTAAGATTTACCATGTGAAGTTTCCATGGATGTAAAATGTTAAATAGTTTCGCAAATCTTTATGCAGGTCATTTTCCATTGAGTTCCATGTCTCGATTACTGTGAGTTTCCAATCTCAGCTATCTAAACTGTACCCTAAATCTGATCTTAGAACTCCAAGGCCATGGGTGAGTGTAGCTATTAACTATAATTAAAGTTGCATTGGTTTGTCGACTGATACTTGGGTTCCCTGTTCACAGATGGCGAAGGTGACTATACCGCTTAAGGTATACTGAACATAATGCTTCGAGGAGTATCCTTCTGCTTGTGAGATGGCACCAGTCTCCTGTACATATATTTTTGAGTAATGCCAGTATATAAGACATTTTGTTTATTATTCTTTTCTTTACCAGTCTCGCGAATTTGCGTTTGAGAATTATTCCCTGATGCTACTTTTTTGCGAGGATTGAGGGAATGGTGTTTTGGTCGCTTCCAATTGCTCATACTAATGTCAGTAAGGTGGTGGTGGCGGCATCGTGCGACCACTACGGGTTTGCTGCTGTATCCCGTA
This sequence comes from Ensete ventricosum, assembly GCA_029747655.1. NCBI lineage: Eukaryota > Viridiplantae > Streptophyta > Magnoliopsida > Zingiberales > Musaceae > Ensete > Ensete ventricosum. Next base: position 27,371,924 of record JAQQAF010000004.1, on the reverse strand, counting down.
GGGTCGGTTGGGGGACTGATCAGTAGAGCATAGCTGGAAGTGCTGTACGAGGCCAAACGTTGGGCCTTCATTGCGCTCTCTCCAGAAGCATTGGGCTTTGTCGGTCTCCTGGACACTGACAGGCCTGTAGAAGCGTAATCTGATTTACTTCTTTCAATCCCAACCGCGATGTCATCTGGTACCCTCTTCTCTCCCTTTGCGGTAGGTTATTGCTAATCCGAGCTTTCAGGTTGGACACTGTTATTCGGCTTTACCTTCGTTCTTTCCAAACTATCATGAGTTTTAAAGATGCACGGAGTACACATCAACTTCAGGGGATGGTGAAAGCTCACCGACGAGGAAGGGACAAACTATTGGCCATCCACAATCGATTAATCTTGTCATGAATTCATTTCTCATGAATCACTTAGCTCCTATCACCCAACCTCCATAGACCACAAAAAATTATTGGAAATCGAAAGTATTCTTGAGAAACTAAAAGAGTTGACAATCGAGCTTTTAAAGCTTATGTTTCTAAAGATTCGAGTACCTTGACAAAAAATTGTTGAAATGATACTTGTGTGACAGTTATTTTATAGAAAACTAACCAATGGAAAACATTGAATCCATAATAATCTAAATTGTATTATAAACATGCAAGTATACAAAAACTAATTCGAACAAGCAAATAAGTGAGGCAAGTGAGGATGTAAATACCAGTTTATTTTGGTTTGAATTTTTTGATCTACATCCACCCTATCTGTTTTCACTAATAATCTTACTTTGAGCGGATGAAGATCAATTAATATCTATAATTTTTTTCTTTTCAAGATGTAAGACTAAACCTTGCACTTCTACAAATGTTTTACACTTTTAATGACTTAAATAGCACAACTCAAATTCAAGAAAACAGAATGAATTCAAACAGGGATTTAAGGAGATACTTTTTACACTTGGAGAGCTAATATCTCCACCAGGAAAGCTTGAAGGGATATTTATAGGCCCGAGAGACCTTAGAAAATATGAAGTAAACTTATGAAATAAAGTACTGAAAAATGTGAGTACTAACAATACCACCATTGGTCTAAGTGATATTATTGCTGAAAGTTGACGCAATGTGATACCATCGCCTGGCTTAGGTGGCGCTATTACCAGACCTAGTGAAAGGCCCAGTAAGCTGGTTTTGATTCAAGTACACCCTATAAAATTTATTAATTAATTTAATCATCGAAACATGAGGTTTGATAATAATAATTAATTAATCATGGGGCAGTAAAAAACTCATCTATACGTACGTCATGACATCATAATAAAAAAATCATATATTTTTTATCAATTAAAATAATGTTTACCCTTATGGAAACACATCATTGAACTCAAGCAAAACTGTTCAACTATTTAAGGTTTCAATCTCAAATATTTACTCAAGGAAGATATCAAAAGGTAACTTTTCACCATCAACATCAATGATATCAACGTACAAAATACTATCAATCCCAAGTTCTCAAAATTATTGAGACAAAGTCATGATAGAACATAAGCATCACCTAGTGTCATAAATATTAAGACAAAATCTATTAACACATTAAAAGTATCAAGACAACGACATTGTAAATTATAACCGCCATCAATGTTAACGATAAGTCATAAACATTAAGTGAAAAATATGTATATGTTACAATCCTTAGAATACTTCACCATTATCATTACTAAAATATGATAACCAAATGATTCCAAAAAAAAAAAAAAAATCTTGTGGTGGTAATCAGTAGTGCCAAAAGAGAGTTTAAAAATATCCATTAGAAGTGTTAAAATATCGATGAAGACACTGACTGCATCACGATTAGATATCGGTCACGATTAGAAGTCTTAGTTTTAGCCAAGAAGACAGATCCCCTCGAAATGATCTAGGAGGCCGGATCTCATCGAAGAGATCGATTATCCCTCCTTTTCCACCTTCTTCCTCTACGATAGAACCATAGGGTTCTACCAATTGGTATCAGAGCCGCCTTCTTGGCCGTAGCCCTCGTCACTACCACATAACCACTGCCACCCTCCTTTGTTGCCAGTGCCCCTCTGCCATCTTCCTCCCCTCCTCCTCAGTCGCAGCTGCACCCTCCTCTGTCGCCATCGCCCCTTTGCCATATTAATCCCCTCCTCCTCAATTACAGTCACACCCTCCTTTGTCGCCAGTGCCACTCTGCCTCCCCTCCTCCTCCTTAATCGCAGCCGCACCCTCCTCTATCGCAATCGCAGCTGCTACCCGCTACCGCAACCGCTGCTACCTACTATTGCAGCCCACCCGCGCTACCTTGCTAGTTTGGTCGCTTGCTGCTAGTTATGCAATAACCAGCGATCGGTCCAACCGCAGCCGCGCGACCACCTCTCAACAATCACAGCAAGTGGCATCATTCTCTGCTCCTCCTCTGCCTCTTCTTCAGCCCTACTGCTACTATTGCTACCTACTACTGGTCCCGTCGCCAACGTCTCTCCACCAGTCACTGCTGTCCCTCTATCTCCTCACCTTCTTCCCTTACTGTCGCAGCCGCTTCCAACCGTACCCTTTGCCATTGCCCCTCCTAGTTGCCACTATTTCCCCTCCTTGCCGCCATCGTTGCCCCTTCTTGCTGCCACTGCTGCCCCCACCATCTCCAACTAGCCTTTTCTATTGGGAAACCTCAGCGGGTGCATAACATGCGTAGCGAAAATCAAAACAAAAATTGGTTTCCCTTGCAGATCAAATCGTTGTGCAAAAGATTGAGGTCGCGATAAAATTATAAAAATAAAAAAAATCACGATACGTAAGAGATTGATTTTACTTAGGGAGATCGTATATCCCTGTATTCCAGATCCAGATGGAGAAGATGAAGGAGGTCAAGCGTCCTCCTCTCTAACGGTATCCACACGATGAATCTCTACAGCGAAACTCCTCCAATCTAATCTTGTAATTCTTGCGCAGAGGGAGGGAGGAGAATAGGAGGTGGTGGCTAAAGCTGCAGCCTATCAACCATGAGTCTCCCCTCCTATTTATAGAGAGCCACCAAAAACCCTAGGGCTCCTGCCTTAGTGGGAATTGGATCTCCATCCAATAACTCACTAACCTTGTATTATTGGATCTCTATCGAATAATCTCCTTAGGCCTCTAATTGGGCCGTAAGCAAGGAGCCCATCAGCATAGGGTCTCATCTAATGAGAATAGGGGCTAATTGGATCTCCATCCAATCCTCTATTCACTGAAGCATCCACCATATGTGTGTGACCCTCTAGGCCCGATACCGAGTTGGCCGTGAGTCGCTCCTCTCAGAACTCCTTCTGATATAGTGAATTATTATCCCCATAATAATTCACTCGACTCATCGACTATGGATGTACTAGGCCACTACGCCATAGGGGGATCAAATCCATCGGACCTGTCTGTCCACAGTTACTGTGTATCTATAATCTCTCATCCAACTAATATCCCAAAGACCGTATATTGGACATGGTACTACTGGCAGGTCACATACGAAATCCGTCATAGTCTCGCTCTAATCGGATTCTCCCGGAGAACTCTTTCTCTCATAATCTGAATGACCCTGGCCAGAGATTTGTCTGAGCAAGCACATATGGGATATTCCTCTCGTGATACCGAGAGTGAATGATCCTCTATTGACACTCAATTGCCTTCGTAAGGTTGGCCACCAATCCCGATAACCAGTTGGACCAAATCTGGAACTTTCCAAACCTGTAAGTCTGGCGTCAAAGAAAGGAGTACTCATATAAGGCATCCTTGGTATCTCAAGTCTAAGGACTAGATACACAACTGGGACTATGGAATCACTGTTTGACATTAGGTATCATTAACCATACAACATTCCATAAGCGGATCAATCAGTAAACTCATTCTCTAATGAACACATGTATTATATCCTTAGTGTCTTCACACAAGTGACTATGAGACTAGCTGCCTCCATCATATGGACGGGTATATAGTACACTGGTCTGTCCGGTTATCTCGATGTTCCTCTTGAGTAACCTATGACCGGGATTATTTAGGATCTGTGTTTAAAGGTGAATCAATCTCATTATTGTGATCTCATTATGATCTGATTCCCATTGCACAGAACCAAGGACATTACAATATATATATATGCAACAGATAATATAATGTGAGAATATGCCAATATTAATCATAAGCAAAACATATTGCACAACATGTCACATATGCCATCACTCATGTGATTGGCTTACAGGGCACCTGTAATCAGCATTTTCGACATATTGGTGATTCCTACATCGGCAATCTCATTGCGGTCAAGTCCCACTACATCTACAACATATGCCCCTGACTCGAAACAAAAAAGAGAACTGAACATCATCAATTTACAATCCTACATGATGACTATGGATGATGCACTAAACATAAGGTTTAATTCCTTCAATGCTTGCATAGAAGACAGATTGCAAGAACTCCTCCCCGAATTTAGAAGAAGCTGGTCAGAGACCCCCAAATCAAACCCGAGACTGGTCCGAAAAATAACTGCTAGGAACATTTATTAAAGGGCTCAATCCAAAGATTCAGTGTGAAGTTAAGGCTCGACAACCTCGTATCGTGATGGCTACCGTATCATTCGCTCGCATACATGAAGAAAAGCTCAATAGGGACAATCGCAGAAATAAAAGCATAAACCAACCAACAATAAGCAAGCTGGTAGCCCCACCTCCCTCCACTCAAAACCCACAAAAGCTTACCAGAGAAGAGCTCCAGGAAAGACCAGTAAAAGGGTTGTACTGGCATTGTGATGAAAAGTGGAGTAAAGGACATCGATGCAACCATGATCATCTTTTGATAATTGAACCAATTAAGAAGGAATCAAAAAATGATGATGTGGACTCTGATCAAGAACGTAAAATTCTGATAAAGGTATTGGACCTTTCATATATACAGTGCATGCATTAGCAGACTACTCCAACCCGCAAACCATGAAAATTGAAGAAATTTTAAAACAACAGCTTGTTACTATTTTAATCGATACTGGTAGCACTAACAATTTCATAGATAGAAAGCTTACTGACCGATTGGCCTATCAAATTGAAGACTATGATAGATTTGAAGTTAAGGTTGCTGATGAACGAAATCAAACTTATAATTAATGGTACAGGGCCAAGAACTACAGGTGGACTTCTTTCTAATACCCCTGGAGGACTTCAAAATAGTGCTTGAAATTGAATGACTATCAACCCTGAGTGATGTCACATAGAATATTTCTACACTGATTATGAAGTTTTTATTAATGGGATGTAGGTGATCCTCATAGAAGACGTAGAAGCAAGATCACCGGTAACCATCGAATAGAGAGGGTTCCTCACAGGACTGCTGCACTAGAAGGTCGATCTATTGCTTACACCAAGTGGAGACCTTATTTAATTGATCGAGAAATTATGATGCGTGACAAATATCTTGGATCAAGGTACCCCCGAATTTCGATGCTGCTCAGCCTTAAGGATAAGGCTGATTTGAAGAGGGCGGGTTTATTAGGACCTTAGCTAAGTCTTGTCCATCTTTTCATGATTAATTCATGTTGAGTCATGTTAGCCTGTCCAGTCGGAGTCAGTTATGAGTTAGGTGAGCCCAATAGAATTAGTTATGAGTTGGTTAGAGTTAGCTTTTATCTTCGGTTAGGATAAAGTCAGTTATTATTTTCAATTAGTAGTTTATCAGTTAGTCAAGAGTCCAAGTTTAGTGGGACTTTGAGTCTAAGCCTAGAAATACTCTTGGTAGAGCTCTATAAATAAGGCTGTAAACTCTTTTATGATGAAGGAATGAAGAAGTATTAGTTTTAGCCAAAAGACAAAACCCTAGAAGGCAGATCCCCTCAAAGTGATCTAGGAGGCCCGATCCCCTTGTAAGGGTAGTGAGTAAGTAAATTAATATATAATGACAAAGCAAAGGCAAGAGAAAGCAAACCAGATTATAATGGTTCGGTCATCTCGACCTATGTCCACTCTCGATTCCTCTTCTCTCGAGGCCATCGGCTTTCATTACCAATCTTCTTTCCAATGAGCGAAGATCAACTACCCTTGTCCTTCTCCTTTTAACAGGCTTAGGAGAGAATATTTATACCTCTCTTTTACATAAGACCTCACACCTCCTTAGAATAGCCTCTAAACTCAAGGAGGAAGTGACTTAAATACTTTAAAGACGGTTTACACACTTCAATTCTCAAGCTTTCGTTCTTGCATGAAGTAAGGATAAGTGGGATATTTATATAACCCCAAAGGCTTAAAAAATGGAGCCAAAAATTTAAATCCTTCAGTTTTCTATGTACTCGCGGTACCACCGCTAGCGCCGGGCGGTACAATCATCGAACAAAGCTTGGGATTCTAGGCTTTGGCGATACCACCACCATCGATCATGGGTGGTACTACCGTTAGACGTCTTGGAAAAGTATAAAATAATACCTTTTGGCTCTCAGGTGGTACCACCGCTTGGGCTTGGCGATACCACCTCCTAGGCCTACTCAAGTTCACTGAATTGGCCTTTTAACAAGCCTAATTTAGCCTTGGTTTAGGCCCAATGGGCTCCTACTTATGTTGGCATGATTTCAACTGAATACTAACTTAATTTTACTCCAAACCGTGATCAAAACTTAACTACTTAATAACATATCTAGCATAATCACGAAGCAATCAACATATCCAATATTTCGGCATATCATCTAATTATCTGACACTTCAAACGAACCTCCGACGCATCATCCTTTCCTTTAACGTATTGCTCGATCTATCGGTATATTGACTTCCCATAACATCCGATCTTTTGGCCTAATACCCGATCCTTCCAGCACGATGCTCGAAGTCATGACATGAAGTCCATCCTTTGGCATGTCGACCAATCCTTCAGTCCGACGTCCAATATTTGATATGATGCTTTCACTGGCTCAACATATGATTTTCCTGCTTCGATAATTTGCCCTCCGATGGTTCGAGTCCATGATCGAAGTTTTTCCTGTGTTACTTATCTTAAAAGAATATTAGTTCTTAAATTCATCAATTAATTTCATCATCAAAATATGAGATTTAGCAATCTCTCCCTTCTTGATGATGACAACCAATTGATAATAGAGTTTTAACTAAACTCCCCTGTCTATATGCTATTTTAAAATATTCTAATGAGCTCAAATTCAAAAAATGATAACCTTTCAAAGCTAGTTTTGAATTCAACTCAAAACAACTTTAATTAGAAATCATAGTGACTTTCAATAGTAGTCATTTCAAGAATCATATGCATGATTTTAGTTAAATAATCACATCATATCCATAGCTAGAATGTCAAAATAGTTACACATCTCAAACAAATATCATACGTTAATGTCATTAAATACATGTATAAGAGTGTAACATAGTTGCTACATCATCAAAAAGTTACCATTACTTCTCCTCCTTTGTCATTAATAAAAAGAAAAAATGTGCAAGCTACTACTTTTCTCTCCCCCTTTGTCATCATAAAAAAGAAGAAAAGGATATCATATTATCATGGTGCTACTTCTCTTCGTTTATATCAATGTCAATTGTAAAACTACTTTGATATCACATGAAAGATATTAATATCAAAGATAAATTCAAGTCATGAGAGGTCAATTGATGATGAATATATAAGTCATGAATACAAAGGAGTCATATGAAGTAAATCTTACATCAAGAAATCAAGATAATAATCCATTAAGATGAATCTCCTCTTTAATTTAAAATTTTTTATAAGAGAACAAATAGTAAAAGATCTTGATTCATATAAATAAATCTCAAGTTATAAATATTGAGAAGTCAAGTGAAAGATCATGATTCATTTGGATAAATTTCTTTCTCCATTATTAGCAAAAAGAAAGAATTATTGGAGAATGAATACAAAATAAATCTCAAATCATGACTATCGAGAAGTCAAGTGAAATTTTTTTCTCTTTAGCAAATAGCAAAAATAATAATAGGAGAATAATTAATAAAAGTTATTGAGTTATATAAAATAAATCTCAAGTCATGAATATCAAGAAGTTAAGTGAAAGATCATGATTTGTTTGAAAAAATCTCCTCTTTAATAAATAGTAAAAAGAATCACAAGAGAATAATGAGTAAAAGTTCTTGATTTATACAAGATAGATCTCAAGTCAGGAATATCAAGAAGTCAAGTGAAAGATCATGATTCATTTTTTTAAAAAAAATCTTCTCTTTAATAAAAAGAAAGAATCATACAAGAACAATTTGTAAATGTTCTTAATTCATATATTTGAATAAATATTTTTCTAATGAATAGCAAATTTGAACACCTTTTGATATATCTTCAATAATTAACTCCTTCAGGTATGCATCTATATACTTCCATTCCTTGGGTAAGATTTCTTTGAAAGTAGATGTATCCAAGTTGCTTTACAGAGGAGAATTCTCATTCAAATCTAACATATCAAATTCAAAATCATCATCTAAATAATTTTTATATATTTAAAAAATTCATTGAAAACAACATTGATTGATTCCTATGAAATCTAAAAATAACTAAAGTTCTTTAATTCCAATTTGTGATATTAATTTGATACTTGCATATCCTAATTTCCTATGCCAAAGCCATACATAATTGTTTAAAGCCAAAAAATAAGTTTCATCGTGAAAATTATCAAGATCAATAGTATAAATATTAGTGCTTCTTAAGGCAATCATAGATTTATTCTTATGTGGAATTTCTATGATGTAGAAATTAGATTCAAATTTAATATTATATCCCTTATTACATAATTAACTAATACTTAATAAGTTATGTTTTAAACTATCTACTAACAAAATATATTCAATCAAAAGATTTAATTTATTACTAATTTTTTAAATATCGATAATCATTCCTTTGTTATTGTCTCCGAAGGTGACATATCCTTTGTCTCGGTTAGTGAGCTTTGAGAATTATGTTGGATATTCGATCATGTGCCTTGAGCATCCACTATCAAGATATCATTTTTTGCTCCCAGCTCTTATGTAGAGACATATATGTTGGTTACAGGTACTCTGTAAGCCAATCATGTGAGTGATGATACGTGTGACACGTTACGCAATCATTTTGCTTATGATTTATATTGGCATATTCCACATTATATCATATGTTGCATATATATATATATATATATATATATATATATATATATATATATATATATATATATATATATATATATATATATATATATATTGTGATGTTCTTGGTTCTATGCAATGGGAATCAGATCGTGATGAGGTCATGATAATGAGATCAATTCACCTTTAAACATAAATTCTAAATAATCCCGGTCATATGTTACTCGAAAGGGACATCAAAATAACCAGACAGACCAGTGTACTATATACTTGTTCATATGATGGAGGCAGCTGGTCCCAAAGCCACTTGTGTGAAGATATTAAGGATAAAGTACAGGTACTCATTGGAGAATAAGTTCACTAATTGATCCACTTATAGAATGTTGTATGGTTATGAAACCTAATGTCAGAAAGCGATTTCATAGTCCCAGTTGTGTGTCTGGTCCTTAGACTTAAAACACCAAGGATGTCTTGTTTGAGTACTCATTTCTTTGACACTATACTTGTTTGAAAAGTTCTAGATCTGATACAACCGGTTATCAGGATTGGTAGCCAACCTTACAAAGGTAATTGAGTGTCAATAAAAGATCATTCACTCTTGGTATCGCGAGATGAATTCCCATATGTTCTTGCTCAGACAAATCCCTGGCCAGGGTTATTCAGATTGAGAGAGGTGTTCTCATGGAGAATCTGATTAGTGCAAGACTCAGACGGATTTCGTATATGACCTGATAGTATCATATCAAATATACAATCTCTGGGATATTAGTTGATGAGGGATTATAGATACATAGTAACTGTGGACAGGTAGGTCCAATGGATTTGATCCCCTTGTACCGTTTGGAGACTATGGTGTAGTGGCTTAGTATGTCCATAGTTGATGAGTCAAGTGAATTATTATGGAGATAATAATTCACTATATCAGAAGGAGTTTTAATGAGAGTGACTCACGGCCAGCTCGGTATCGGGCCTAGAGGGTCACACATATATGGTGGATACTTCAGTGAATAAAGGATTTGATGAAGATCCAATTAGCCCTTATTCTCATTAGATGGAAACCTACACTGATGGGCTTCTTGTATGTGGCCCAATTAGAGACTAAAAGAGATTATTGGAAAGAGATCAATAATGTCAGGTTAGTGGGTAATTGATGAAGATCCAATACCCACTAAGGCAGGAAGCCTAGGTTTTTTGGTGGCTCTCTATAAATAAGAGGGGAGGCTCATAGTTGATAGGCTACAGCTTTGACCATCCCCTTCTATTCTCCTCCCTCCCTCTGCGCAAGAGTTGCGAGACTTGAGATTGCGATTGGATGAGTATCGTTGAAGATATCCATCATGTGGATATCGCTAGAGAGGAGGACACTTGACCTCTTTCATCCTCTCTATCAGGATATGAAAAACAGGGATATACGATTTTTTTAAGTAAAATAATCTCTCACATGATGCAGTTTTTCAATTTTATAGTTTTCTCGCGATCCAATATTTTGCACGATGATTTGATCTGCGTGAAAAAACTATTTTGTTTTGATTTTTTACTGCACATGTGATGCTCCCACCGAGGTTTCCCAACAATATATACAAAAAGTAGGGGTTTGCTCTAGGTACCCATATAACTTTAGGTCCTTCTTAGTTAGATATTCATTTATTGACTTTTGGTATCAAATCGTTTATGGTTCATTTAGGAAACCAAACTAATTTATGAGAGCTATATTTTTTAAAAGAGCATCTATAAGCATAATGTCCAAATATTTCACAAAAAAATATATTTAACTTTAGGGGCAATATGTAGTGTGGGTCATTTTATAAATTTTATTGGCTATTGTTGAGTATACTTTCCACAAAGTCCATTCCTTCTTTCTTGATACACAATCTTGATTAGCAAGAACCATGTTTAATGATTTATTTTTAATTTTAAAATTTTCTAATATTTGTTATCATAACATATTTTCCTTTTTGAGTGAGCCTAACTCTTCATATTTAGAGCAAGAAGTACAAGATATTGATGTTTCATGCATAAATTTTAATATATCAAACTTATTAGTAATGCATGATCCCCTTTTAGTGAATTATATTTCTTACCAATGTTTTTAAGTTTATTATATAAATTATGAAATGCATCAAATAATTCATCATAAGAGAAAGACGTCTCGGAAGAGTCACATCTCATCATTGATGACCATCAATGTGTATTTTGTCATTTCGTCTTTATTGATTTGCTCTTCGCTTCTAAAACACTTGATTCATCCCATGTTGCCTTGAATGCTTTCCTTTTCTTTTGGGTTGACAACCTCCTCTTCAATTGTGGAAACTCATTTTTGAAGTACCTTAGCTTTTTGCATTCATAGTATATTATATATCATTTTTAGTTTCACTTTTATTCTTTTATTTGTCTTACATATTTAGTTTTGTTCCTTTAAATGAACTTTTTAAGTCTTCTTGTAAGGAGTTCTATGTCATCATTATCATCACTTGAGCATTCACTCGAGTAGTCTTCTTTGTATCTAAGTGCAATAACCTTTCTTGTTCATTATGTGCTTTGCAGGTTATTTCATAGGTCATTAAAGATCCTATGAGTTCTTCAAAAATAAAGATGCTTAAGTCCTTTACTTCTTGGATAGCCATTGCTTTTAGATCCCAACTTTTTGGAAGATATCTTAAAATCTTATTGACTAATTCAAGATTAGTATAGCTTTTACCAAGAGCTTTCAAAATATTGATAACATCCGTAAAATGGGTGTACATATCACCAATGGTTTCACTTGACAACATTTTAAATAATTCATAACTATGTACTAGAAGATTAATTTTAGATTCTTGAACTCTACTTATGCCTTCGTGAATAACTTCAGGTATGTGCCAAATATCATGTGCATCATCACAAGTATAAATATGATTAAACTCATTTTTGTCTAAAGCACAAAACAAAGCATTCATAGCTTTAGCATTTAAGAAAAATATTTTATTCTGAAAATCATTCTATTCATTCATTGGTTTAGAAATTTTTTGAAAATCACATTCAACGATGTTCTACAAATCAAAATTCACATTCAATACGTGTAGTCCGTCCTATTGAACATTAGAGGACTAGTTATAGAATGACATATTAGTATTAATTGGCACTAAGAGAGAGGAGGGGGGGGGGGGGGGGGGGAAGGGTGTGAATTAGTGCAAGAGTAAATTCTTATTTTAACTTAAAACTTTTCTCTTGAAGCAAGAAAGGAAAAATCTGAAGCTTTTTGTTCAAGTAAAGCAAGTGAATGATTCAAAATGCTAAGTTTCTTGCTTAAAAATGACTTAAGAAGGAACAAGCAAATCCGAATAAAAAGATAAGCAACGTCGTAAGTGAAGTGCTTAACTTAAAACTTTTCTTTCAAAGAGTGAGTAAAAATCGGAAGCGTCTATTGGTATTTAGTTCAAAATGATTAAGAACTCGACAATTGCAAGTAGTAAATGCAACAAGTAAAAACACACAATTATAGTGGTTCAGCACCAACCTACCTACGTCCACTCCCAAGTCCTCCTCCTTGAGGCATACCGGCATTCACTACCGATCTTCTTTTCTGGGTGAAGACCAAATCCTAACACTTGAGCTTACAAGGGAGACTTTAAGAATTTTTCTAACTCTAAGCTCTCTCCCTTTTCCTTTTCTTTTTCTTACAATTCGCACATAATTTTTTTCACAGAATATAATCCCCAAAATTATTGTTTGGAATGCAAGAAAACTTGGGGTATTTATAAGCCCTAAATGGCTTCAGAAATTGGAGCCAAAATTCAAACATACCCGAAAAATTCGAGTGTGGGCGGTTCAACTGCAGGCCTGGGCGGGTCAACCACTGAAAGCACCTAGAATCCAGGGTACGGGCAGTTCAGTCGCCCGAAAACTTGGGCGGCACTAGTTGAATTACCACTCACCGGCGGTTCATCCGCTGGGAATCCTGAAAAAGTGATTCCCTTCACTTTTCCAATCCTAAATTGAACCACATGTTGACCAATTCTCTAGTTAACCAATTGAGCTCGACCTAAGCTCAATCAAACCCTTTTAGTGGACCCGGTTGCCTCTTTGAGTTGATTTGGATTCCTTCCAAATCACACTCATTTTAGACTCAACCTTAACCTATGACTTAAGGATTATAATCATACATGACCACCAAGCTTAATGACTTCACTCTCATAATCCGACAACCTCCAGCATTTCTTGGGGCGAGTCTCACGGTCCTCCTCCGACGATCTCTCGGCATGTTCCTAGCGATCTCCTGGTGAGCTCCCTCCGTATCGTCCAATCCTTGGCCCGATGCCTAAGCTTGATCCTGGGTCCATGTCTGATCTATAACTCCTTTTCATCATCGTGGTTAAACCTGCATGATGCTAACTATAACTTGATTAATTACAATCAACATGGCTACAAATCCACTTCAAGACCATCCCAACTCTCGGCAAGCATTTTGGCTACCCCCGACAATCTTCCGACGAGTCTTAGGCTTCTTCTGGCGAACTCTCTTGCACCATCCTAGCAAGCTCCTGATATCATCGGCAAGCTCTTGATACCATCGGAAGCTCCCGACACACTTCAGGTGAGTTCCCAACCGCATCGTCCGAACCCCGACCCGATGCTTGGACTTGACTCTGGCCAAACCTTTGATTGTAATAATCTCTTTGTCATAGTTAATCCTGTATGAATAAACTCTAACAATCTTGTTAGATTAAACACTCGTCAATTGATTTCATCATCAAAATCCGAGATTCAACAATCTCCCCTTTTTTTATGATGACAATCAATTGATGATAGAAGTTAATCCTAACTCCCCCTAAATCCATGCCTCAATAAAGAGAACTTAAATTCAAGAGAACTACACCTTTTTGAATTCAAATATCACAAAACAAATTATATTCCAAGCAAATTTCAACAAGAATTTATATCAAGTCATCGAATCACGAATTTAAAAAAGAATTATGCATCCATATCCAAGATATCTAAGTATATCATCAATATTATGTGTAATCAATATATATAATTAATATCATGTGTCATCAATATATATTTCTCCCCCTTTATTATCAACAAAAATATGAAATGTATAGCTAATAATTTCAAAGCACATGATAACATTACTCTTCATTAGTAAAATAAAAAATATATTATAAAATTTTCTTCCCCTTCATGATTAATAAGAAGAGAAACAAGGAATAAGTTGTGAAAGCATCATTAAGAAGAGCTCTTAATAAATTTAAAAAAAAAATATTAAGATGAGCTCAAAAGTCCAACTTGAAACTATTTTAATCACATCATATGCAATATGTCATATCATCATAATAAAATCATGATTATTATTTCAAATCATCATATATATTTTTAAAATTAGTATGCATTATCATCATACATGATTTCACAACATCATATCATCTCCCCCTTTGTCATCAACAAAAAAAGGAGTAGTGCAATTAACAAGTTTTTGATATATGAAAGCTTAGCAATTTAGCAAAATTTTCATCACTTTAGAATATGCAAGCTAGTGAGTTCTTTCTATAATATACCTTATTTCTGAAATATTTATAATAATATATTTTAAATTATTTATGATGACTCATTTGTAAAATTTAAGGATTTATTTATTAATTCTCTTGATTAAATAATTTTAGATTGAAAGTTAAGTGCTAAGGACCTCAGTGTGAATCTTAAAAAAAAAATATGAAATAAATTATAAAAGACTCACCTTAAGTTAAAAAAAAAAAAAAAAAACATGTTGAGGACATGTGTCACTATCTTGTTTAAAGTAGTGCCACTTGTGCATGTGCATGGGTGACACATAAGTATATTACATGCATGTTTGCCACCTATTAACACATATGTTAGCTTAAATAATTAACAATTAGAGGAAAAAAAGGGGTGTTTTGGCTGCAACGTGAACTTGAGGAGAAGAAGAAGAAAGAAGAAGGAAAGAGAAGAGAAGGAAAGAAATTTGGGGATTTTGAGATTGTGATTTAATCCACACCTTTGAGACTCAAATATTCAAAGGCAAGTGTTCTATCTTTCTTCTACTGAAATGTATCTTTGTTTTTGCCTTGATTTATGAATAAAATTTTGAAACTAATCCGAAATCTTTTGTTAGTTGCCTAAGTATGAATCTGTAATATTATCAAGATTATGACCTATCTATCTTGTTCTTCCTGTAACATTTAGTACGGATCTCGGATTTAGACAAAACTTAGTTTCTTCAAAAAGAGATTCAAATATCTTTCTTTTGATCCTAATCTTGAAGAATTTGGAGTTCATTTTCTAGCCCAAACATTTACTTCAATTGAGTATATGAAATCTGTTAAACATAATCTGTATCTCAAGACCTTTCATCACTATATTGCTTATATCTTAGTGTTGGAGTTGCTGATTTATGTGAAACTTAATTTGTTAGAAAATAGGCTTTTAGACCTTTCTGTTGAACATAAGATTAAATGATTTGGAGTCGAAATGACTGTCAAAACCTCATTTTTATGGACCATATGAATTCTGCAAAACAAAGACTGTGATTATGGACCTTTGGTTACAAAATCATCAATAACTCTTTGTAGAGACCTTTAATTTGTATGAAACTTATTTCGTATGAAACTAGATTGATTTATATTTTCGACAACACCTTTCTTGAGTAATTTGGAGCATATTTGATCATCTAAATAACTTTAGATTTTGCCTTCAGAATTCAGCCGGAATAGGGATTGTATCAATTCTGCCTATCTTGCTTCTTCCATTTCAAAACTGAAATCTCTAAATAGGGATTGTATCAATTCTGACTATCTTGCTTCTTCTATTTCAAAACTGAAATCTCTAATGCTCTTATCCTTGACTTCCTTACATATCAAAATATATTATGTATTAATCGATATTATATTCTATTATTCTATTTAGGCGCATGTATGATTTATTGTTCCGCATGTGCTTCCGATATATGCCAAATTTATTGCTCATGTCCTTTTGTACTCTGGTGTTTGTGGGATAATGTAAACCTTTGCCAGAAATGATAAAGGGAGTTATGCTTAGAGCCCGTATGCTCTGCCTGCCCCCTATGACTTCACTCAGCCGTGGGTGGATGGAGCTCCTAGACGTAGGAGACTTATGTTTGGTGGTCATTCAGCGATGAATGTTTCATATTATGTTTATGGTCCCATTTCGCCCTCTATGTTGTTGATATGATATCCAAAGCAATGCTTTTGAGTTATTTGTGTGCTTTGGATAAGAATGAAATGAATATTATGTTTGAATGATATTTGAGCTTCTGTTCGTTACTTGTTCATTTGATACGCTTTTGAGAATATTCATACATTATTGATATACTTTAAAAAATATCTTATGCCTCCTTGATATGCTCCGAAATGTTTTGTATTCTCATTGATAGGTTCCAAATTATTTCATTTGCCAATGATGTGCTGCTTGACATACTTATGCCTATGATATTCATCCAACTTCAAATGCGACATACAAGCTTAAGTTTGATATTTGTTTCTCTGACATGTTTCATAGTATTTCATGTATTATTGATATACCCTAAAAACTTTAAACGTCATTAATATATACCAAAATGCTTTTGATTGCCATATATGCTCCAAATACCTTCCCAAAATGTTATGGATTAGTGTATGCTTCGAACAAGATAAACCTTATGGTTGTGAATTTGATTTGATGCTATATGTGAAGATTTTTGTATTCCCTACCTTGCACTCTTATATCTGGTTCAATTTGAAAATATCCTTCCTTGCTTTGAACCCATTTGATACTTGCTGGGCTTCTTAGCTCACTCTGTTGCTATCTAATCGTCTTCAGGTTAGCTCGGCATTTATAAAAATACTGGATATGGGCTAATGCAATGGAAAAGCAAGAAGTTCTTGTGCTAAATGTTCATTTGACAATATGTTATTATTGTATGTGTATACCTTGGGTCTAAAGTAAAGTGGTAGACATATTTTGAAGAGGGATAACTATGTAATGTTTTTAAAACTACCCTCTTGTTTGGGATCTTGAATGTTAAACTTGCTGTATAATATATGAAGTGGTGGTGTATGGTTGTTTTCCAAAGTCATATGGATTTTATCGTATTGGTGGACTTTATGAATGTGGATTATATTTAGCTGCATTGGTTTTGGATCGGTTTGTGATTCCTTAAGAGAATATGAAGAGATTATAATCTGCACAGGTTTCTATGAAAGTGGTTGAATGACTCTGCATGTTATTCTTAGTATCCTCAAATGATTGTCTGGATCCTGGATGGATTATGTTGTTAATAATATTATCGATTTATGACATGATCACACCTCTCGAATTATGATATAATTCTTGGGGACGTGACAGAGATGGTATCAGAGTATGGTTTGAGGATCACTAAGACATACTGATAGATATATCATATTGGGAATGTGTTGAGGTTTAGTGATTTTTTTTGAGTGATTGACAAACAAAAAAATTGGGGAAAGGTCTAAGATCGACGATAAGGAGTTGGGCATCAGCTAAAAATTTTCTTCATATGTTGACGTGGTAAAAAGGGCCTTAATTATTGAAAAAGACTCGGAGGAGATACAGGAAATTATGGGTAAGAACTGCAAGGACAAGTTTACAAGCAAATGTAAGAGAGTGAATGAATATGAAATAGTAATAAGAGGATCAAGATGTCAGAATTAGAGAAGGAAAAGACACCTCAGAGAACTCAGTCATGTGCAAAATGTGGATATAATTATGAAACGAGTAAGTGTTTTCGGGTGATGGGAGCCTGTTTTGCTTGTGGAAAACTAGATCATAAAGTAAAGGATTATCCACTGAATAAGAAGAAAGAGTCATTACCACCCAGAACGACAGCCCATGCTAGAGTTTATGCCATCACTGAATAGGATTCCCGGGCTTCTAAATCAATAGTCGAAGGTATTATTCATGTTTCTAATAAGAATGCAAAGGTTTTATTTGATCCCGGGTCCAATCTATCTTTTGTTTCATAAACTTTTGCTTGTCACTTGGGCATTCAACCTAAACTATTGGATTTTGAGTTGTATGTAACTACTGCAGTTGGGGATACTTTAACATCAAACTTGCTTTATCCGTCTTGTTTGATTTTTGTCGGTGAACATGAACTCATTGCTGATTTAATTCTCCTAGAGATTCAGGGCTTTTATGTTATACTTGGCATGGATTGGCTATCTTCCTATCATGCTAGTATTGATTGTTATATAAAAATAATCACTTTTTGCATACCAGATCAGCCCATTTTCTATTTTAAGGGTATTAGGCATGACTCACTTCCTTGCCTAATATCGACGTTTCATGCTTGTCGATTTATGCAGAAGGGTTGTTCTTGCTATATTATATGTGTAAAGGAGAACTTAAATCAAGCAGCTCATCTAAATGAAATTTTGGTAGTCAGAGAGTTCCCTGATGTTTTTCCAGATGAGTTGCCTAGTTACCTCCAGATAGAGAGAGTGAATTTGCTATTGATATTATCCCTGGGACAACACCAATATCCAAGCCTCCCTATAGAATGACACCACTCGAGCTAGAAGAATTGAGAAAGCAACTACAAGAACTATTAGATAAATATTTTATTCGACCCAGTGTTTCACCATGGGGTGCTCCAGTACTGCTAGTTAAGAAGAAGGATGGGACATGAAGGCTTTGTATTGATTATAGATAATTGAACCAAGTGACAATAAATAAATAAGTATCCTCTACCTAGAATTGATGATTTGTTTGATCAATTGCAGGGTGCACAAGTATTCTCCAAGATTGACTTGAGGTCAGGTTATTATCAATTGAATATCAAGAAAGAAGATATCCCTAAAACTGCTTTCAGAACTCGGTATGGTCACTATGAATTCGTAGTAATGCCTTTTGGTTTGACTAATGCCCCTACAGCTTTCATAGAATTAATGAATAGGATATTTCATCCACTCTTGGATCACTGTGTTATTGTATTCATTGATGATATATTAGTGTATTTAAGGAATAACCTGGAGCATGAGGAGCACTTGAGAAATGTATTGTCAATACTAAGAGAAAAGAAGTTGTACGCAAGGTTCAGCAAATGTGAGTTTTGGTTAAAAGAAGTTACCTTCTTAGGCCATGTGATTTCAGGTAAGGGCATCTCTGTTGATCCAAAGAAAGTTGAAGCAGTAGTTAAGTGGGAAACACCAACAAATGTAACTGAAGTTAGAAGTTTCTTGGGCATGACAGGTTATTATAGGAGATTTGTGTAGGGATTTCCCTGAATTGCTTAAAAGAATGGGTTGATGAATGTGAACAAAGTTAACTCGAAAAAATGTGAGATTTGAATGGGTTGATGAATGTGAACAAAGTTTTCAGGAGCTAAAAAGAAGATTGACTAGTGCTCCTATTCTCATAATTCCTAGTGGTAATGAAGGATTTGTAGTTTACACTGATGCTTCAAGGAAGGGCCTTGGATGTGTTTTGATGTAAGAAGGGAAAGTAATTGCTTATGCTTCTAGACACCTGAAGAGTTATGAACTAAATTATCCAACCCATGATTTGGAGTTAGCAGCAATTATTTTTGCACTAAAGATTTGGAGGCATTATTTATATGGGCGGATGTTTGAAATATTTACCGATCATAAGAGTCTAAAGTATATCTTCACTCAAAAGGACTTAAATATGAGGCAACGAAGATGGATAGAACTTTTAAAGGATTATGATTGCACCATTCGGTATCATCCAGGTTAAGCCAATGTTGTAGCTGATGCACTTAGTAGAAAATCTGTAAATTTTATGGCTAGTTTGGTTGTGAAATAATGGGAATTATTGGAAGAAAATGGTGATGAGAAATCTATTAGGAATAAGCAAAACTCAATAATATTGATGGCCTCTATCCAGGTTCAATCTGATTTCATTCAACAAATTAAAGAGAGACAACTACGAGATCCACGTTTAATCCACTTGAGGAAAGAAGTAGAAAAAGGATCAAAGCCTGATTTTCGTGTTTCTGAGGATGGCATGTTGAGAATGGGGAATAGAGTATGTGTTCCAGATGACCTAGATATCAAGGATCAAATCCTAAAGGAAGGTCATAGTTCCAAATTCACCATGCACCCGGGTAGCATAAAAATATATAAAGATCTTAAAAGTCATTATTGGTGGGAAGGCATGAAAAAGGAGATTGCAATATATGTATCAAAATGTTTAACTTGCTAGCAAATCAAAGTTGAACACCAAAGACCTGGAGGTTTGTTACAACCTTTAGATATTCCTGAATGGAAATGGGAAAATATCACCATGGATTTTGTTTTCGGTCTACCCAGAACCTCTAGAAAGCATGATGCTATATGGGTGATTATTGATAGATTTATCAAATCGACACATTTCCTACCGATCAATATGACATATTCTATGGATAGACTTATTGAATTATATATCTATGAAATATTAAGGCTTCATGGTGTTCCAAAGGAGATCATCTCTGATAGGGACTCCAAATTCCTTGGAGAAGATTACAGGAATCTATGGGCACTAAAGTCAAGTTTAGCTGCTTATCATCCTCAAACCGATGGGCAATCAGAAAGAACAATTCAAACACTTGAGGATTTGCTTAGAGCATATATCATGGATTGGAATGGTGAGTGAGATAAAGATATTTCTCTTGTTGAGTTCACCTACAATAATAGTTACCAGTCTAGTATTCAGATGGCCACTTATGAAGCATTGTATGGGTAAAAGTATAGAACGCCTATTTGTTGGGAGAAAGTTAGCGATAGGAAATTGTTATCACCCGATAAAGTGCAGGAGACTACCGAAAAGATTCAAGTTATAAGAGAAAGACTAAAGACTGCTCAGAGTCGTCAAAAAGCTATGCTGACAATAGAAGACGAGAAATTGAGTTTCAAGTGGGGGATTCTGTATTCTTGAAGGTCTCTCCTTCCAAGGGTGTAATAAGATTTGGGAAGAAAGGAAAGTTAAGTCCTAGGTTTATTGGATCGTTTGAGATCCTTGAAAGGATTGGTCCTATCGCTTACAGGATTGCCTTGCCACCATCCTTGGGTCAGATCCATGACATATTTCATATTTCAATGCTCAGAAAGTATATACATGACCCTTCTCACATCATTCAGTATGAGCCGATTCTAATCGATCACAACTTATCTTATGTGGAAGAACCTATACAGATTATTGATAAGAAAGAAAAAATACTAAGGAATCAGGTCATTTCTCTAGTAAAATGATATGGAGGCATCATTCTATGGATGAAATAACTTGGGAACTAGAGGAAGAAATGAAGAAAATCTATCCTCATATTTTCGTCGATGAAGGTATGATAAATTTAAAGGACTAAATTTTTATTTTAAGGGGCGGACAATGTAATATCACTTATTTCTGAAAAATTTATAATGATATATTTTAAATTATTTATGATGACTCATTTGTAAAATTTAAGGATTTATTTATTAATTCTCTTGATTAAATAATTTTATATTGAAAGTTAAGTGCTAAGGACCTAAGTGTCAATCTTAACAAAAAAAATAATATGAAATAAATTATAAAAGACTCATATTAAGTAAAAAAAAGAAAGAAAAAGAAACATGGTGATGACATGTGTCACTCACTACCTTGTTGAAAGTAGTGCCACTTGTGCATGTGCATGGATGACACATAAATACATTGCATGCATGTTTGCCACCTATTAACATATATGTTAGCTTAAACAATTAACAATTAAAGGAAAAAAAGGGGTGTTTTGGCTGCAACGTGAACTTGAGGAGAAGAAGAAGAAAGAAGAAGAAGAAGAAGAAGGAAAGACAAGAGAAGGAAAGAAATTTGAGGATTTTGAGATTATGATTTAATCCACACCTTTGGGACTAAAATATTCAAAGGCAAGTGTTCTATCTTTCTTCTACTGCAATGTATCTTTATTTTTGACTTGATTTATGAAGAAAATTCTGAAACTAATCCAAAATCTTTTGTTGGCTGCCTAAGTATGAATCTATAATATTATCAAGATTATGACCTATCTATATTATTCTTTCTGTAACATATAGTACGGATCTCAGATTTAGACAAAGCTTAGTTTCTTCAAAAATAGATTCAAATATCTTTCTTTTGAACCTAAGCTTAAAGAATTTAGAGTTCATTTGCTAGCCCAAACATTTACTTCAATTGAGTATATGAAATCTGTAAAACAGAATCTGTATCTCAAGACCTTTCATCACTATATTGCTTATATCTTCGTGTTGGAGTTGCTGATTTATGTGAAACTTAATTTGTTAGAAAATAGGCTTTTAGACCTTTCTGTTGAACCTAAGATTAAATGATTTAGAGTTGAAATGACTGTCAAAACCTCATTTTGATGGACCATATGAATTATGCAAAACAAAGACTGTGATTCTGGACCTTTGGTTACAAAATCATCAATAACTCTTTGTAGAGACCATTAATTTGTATGAAACTTATTTCGTATGAAACTAGATTGATTTATCTTTTCAACAACATATTTTTTGAGTAATTTGGAGCATATTTGATCATCTAAATAACTTTAGATTTTGCCTTCAGAATTCAGCCGGAATAGGGATTGTATCAATTCTGCCTATCTTGCTTCTTCCATTTCAAAACTGAAATCTCTAATGCTCTTTTCCTTGACTTCCTTACATATCAGAATATATTATGTATTAATTGATATTATATTCTATTATTCTATTTAGGCACATGTATGATTTATTGTTCCGCATATGCTTCCGATATATGCCAAATTTATTACTCATGTCCTTTTGTACTCCGGTGTTTGTGGGACAATGTAAACCTTTGCCAGAAATGGTAAAGGGAGTTATGCTTAGAGCTCGTGTGCTCTGCCGGCCCCCTATGACTTCACTCAACCGTGGGTGGATGGAGCTCCTAGACGTAGGAGACTTATCTTTGGTGGTCATTTAGCGATGGATGTTTCATATTATGTTTATGGTCCCACTTCGCCCTCTATGTTGTTGATATGATATCCAAAGCAATGTTTTTGAGTTATTTGTGTGCTTTAGATAAGAATGAAATGAATATTTTGTCTGAATGAAATTTGAGCTTCTGTTTGTTACTTGTTCATTTGATACGCTTTTGAGAATATTCATACATTATTGATATACTTTCAAAAATATCCTATGCCTCCTTGATATGCTCCGAAATATTTTGTATTCTCATTGATAGGTTCCAAATTATTTCATTTGCCAATGATATGCTGCTTGACATACTTATGCCTATGATATTCATCCAACTTCAAATGCGACATACAAGCTTAAGTTTGATATTTGTTCCTTTGACATGTTTCACAATATTTCATGTATTATTGATATGCCCTAAAATTTTTAAACATCATTAATATATACCAAAATGCTTTTGATTGCCATATATGCTCCAAATACCTTCCCAAAATATTATAGATTCAAGTATGCTTCGAACAAGATAAACCTTGTGGTTGTGAATTTGATTTGATGCTATATGTGAAGACTTTTGTATTCCCTACCTTGCACTCTTATATCAGGTTCAATTTGAAAATATCATTCCTTGCTTTGAACCTGTTTGATACTTGCTGGGCTTCTTAGCTCACTCTGTTGCTATCTAATCTTCTTCAGGTTAGCTCGGCATTTATAAAAATATTTGATACGGGCTAATGCAATGGGAAAGCAAGAAGTTCTTGGGCTAAACGTTCATTTGACAATATGTTATCATTGTATGTGTACACCTTGGGTCTAAAGTAAAGTGTTAGACATATTTGGAAGAGGGATAACTTTGTATTATTTTTAAAACTACCCTCTTGTTTGGGATCTTGAATGTTAAACTTGCTGTATAATATATGAAGTGGTGGTGTATGGTTGTTTTCCAAAGTCATATGGATTTTATCGTATTGGTGGACTTTATGAATGTGGATTATATTTAGCTGCATTGGTTTTGGATCAGTTTGTGATTCCTTAAGAGAATATAAAGAGATTATAATATGCACAGATTTCTATGAAAGTGGTTGAATGACTCTACATGTTATTCGTAGTATCCTCTAATGATTATCTGGATTCTGGATGGATTATGTTGTTGATAATATTATTAATTTATGACACGGTCACACCTCTCGAATTATGATATAATTTTGGTGGGTGTGACACTTTCTTCTCTTTTAAGAAGTGCAAGCTAGCAAATTTTGCTTCCTTTATAATATTCAAGCTAGTCATTTTACAACATGCAAGCTAACAAGTTGGCAAGTGTTACTTCTCTTAGAATGTTTTTTCTAAAAATGTGAGGTTAAGCAAAATTTTTGCTTCTCTTGAGATAGCACTTATTGCTTCTCTTTTGAGATTAGCAAGCTAGCAAGTTTTGCTCCCTCTTTGTCATTGTCAAAAAGAAGGGATGATTACAATGGTGCAAAACTTTTCCCATTCCATCATTTTTTAAATCATCTCATGAAATATATCAAGAAAAATTAACATGGTGATGAGATATACAATTCATGAAGATAAATTATGAATATTAAGAGACAAATCATAAAAAAAATCTTGATTTATGCATAAGAAATCTCAAGTTATTAAAATCATGATTTATATAAAAAAATCTCCTTTTAAATAATACTATAATACATAATAAGATATTTTGATACTTAAAGGATTTCAAGTTATAGTTCTGTGGAATTAAAATCATGGTATAGATAAAGAACTCATTCAATTTTGTATCTTCAAAATCAATTTCAAGAGATTCAAAATGAAATTAATAGACTTATCGGTCTCTTGAAATGCTAGTGATTTCCTTTCTCTACTTTGTGTGAACAAGAAGGTAAAATCAAGGTGGAGAAGTGAAAAACATCACAAAGATACTCAAGTGAAAAACATCACAAAGTGAAAAACATCACAAAGTAACAGCAATATTAGAAACAAACCTAAATAATTTTTTACTAAAGAATATATTGGGTCTTTGATGACCTACAAAATGACATGTATAGCACATGATGAACTCGAAAATAACCTTCCAAAGAACAAGAAGTACAAGACACTTAGAACCAAGAAAGATCGCTTGGGAGATAACTTAATTGATGATGATGATGATGATGATGATGACTTAGCACTTCTTACAAGAAAATTTAAGAAATTCTTAAAAACCACCAAAATAAAATAAGATGCTAAAAACAAAAGTGAACTAAAAAAGAACTTAATAATATGTTATGAATGCAAGAAGTCGGGACACTTCAAAAATGAATGTCCCCAAGTGAAGAAGCAACCAAAGAAGAAGAAAGCGCTTAAAGCTATTTGGAATGACTCAAGTTCATCAGAAGACGAGGAGCCAACCAACAAGGAAGAAGTTACAAATTATACATTAATGGCATTTGATAATCAGGTATGTAACCCAAATGAATCTTCCTTATCTTACGATGAATTATTCAATGTATTTAATAACTTGTTTGATGATTTTAAATTAGTTAGCAAAAAATATAAATTATTAAAAAAGAGCATGCTTCTCTTGCTAGTGAATTTGAAAAATTAAAAAATGAGTATGAAAAATGTATGTTAGCTCCTTGCATTGAGTGTGAAGAATTAGATACACTTAAGAAAGAAAATATTTTATTACAAGAAATATTAGAAAAATTTAAAATAGGTAACAAATCCTTAAATATGATCCTTACTAATAAAGTCATGTTCATAGAAAGGAAGGAATTAGCTTTGTGAGTAACATTTAACAAAAGCCAACCATCTTCATTAAAGAGACGAAATAAATATAATTTTTGTGGTAAATTTGGGTACTATGCCTATATTAGTTTAGGTTCCTAAAGGAATCATGAATAACTCAATGCCAATAATTAAGATAGATAGATGTACTTATGAGGGATTCAAAGTTAAATGAGTGCCTAAAAGAAAACCCCCTTTCTTGTATACATGTTTACAATAAAAAACTTGGAGCAAGAGATGGTATATTGATAATGGATGCTCAAAGTACATGACTAAAGATCCAACATACTTCTCTAAACTCACTAGCCAAGATGAAGGATATGCCACCTTTGGAGACAACAGTAATGAAAAAATTATTAGAAAATAAACCATAAGTAATAAGTCAAACATCTTGATTTAAGATGTGTTATTGGTAGATGGTTTAAAACATAATCTACTAAGCGTTAGTCAATTGTGTGATAAAGGATATATCATCAAATTTGAATCTAAAGCTTATATAATTAAAATATCACAAAAAAATAGATCTATGATCTAAACTACATGTGCTTCAATCTTATCACATGTAGTTTAGAAGCCAATCATTGCATGAGCAACTTGGCTCTGATACGAAAATCATGAGAGCTTCACATGCATAGCAAAAAAATAAAAATAATTTTTTTTAACATTTATCATATCATCGTGCAACGGTTGGTGCGCGAAAAATCATAAAAATAAAAAACTACGAGTCATGTGATTTATTACATAGGGAGATCGTATATCCTTGAAACTTCCAAATCCTATAGAAGAGGACGAAGCAGGTCAGATCTCCTCATCTCTAGTGGTATCCACACGATAGATCGATGTAATGATGCTCCTCAAATCATAGCAAAAAGCCCATAACTCTTGCATACCTTCTTTGTAACTTTTGCGCACCACCTTGCAGCAAACATGGAAGAAGATCTCCTATCTTCTTCATTGTCCTCTCATAGCAAGGAGAAAGGTGGTCAGCTGAGAAGAGATGGGAGGGAGGAGAATAAGAGGGGGCAGCCAAAGATATAGCCTATCTTCTTGTTGGCCGCCCCAACCTCCTATTTATAGATAGCCACATAAAACTCTAATGGATCCTGCCTTAGTGGGTATTGGATCTCTATCCAATTACTCATACCTCTTGGATTATTGGATCTCTATCTAATAATCTTAATTTTCCTCCAATTGAGCCTCATACAAGGAGTCCATTATTCGATGACTCATATCCAATCCTCTACTCATTGCAATCATCTACAAATATGTGTATGACCCTCTAGGCCCAATACCGAGCTGGTGGTGAATCACACCTATCAGAACTCCTTCTGACTCAGTAAATTATTATCTCATAACAATTCACTCAACTCATTGATTAAGGACGTACTAGGCCACTATTTCATAATCCCCAAACGGTATAGGGTATCTAATCCATTGGACCTGTCTGTCCTCAGTTACCATGTATCTATATTCCATCATCCATATAATATCTCAAAGACCATGTATTGGGTATGAAACCGTCAGGCCACATACATAATTTATTCAAGTCTCACTCAAATACCAATATCAGTTAGTAAATATTTTTACTTAACTATTGAGTGAGGAACAATTTGATTTTATTAGAAGAGAATTAAATATGTTAAATCTTTCAAATATATGATATCTTACTAATTCTTCTCATATGATTCTTCCTTTTACTAAAAAGGAGATTTTTGAAACGAATCATAATCTTTCACTTGACTTCTCGATATTTATAACTTGAGATTTATTTCATATGAATCCTTTGTATTCATGACTTGTATACCTCATCATCAATTGATCTCTCATGAATTAAGCTTATTTTTGATATAAATATCCTTCTTATGATATCAAAGTAGTTTTACAATTGGCACATTATGTAAATAAAGAGAAGCAGTACCATAATAATATAATATCCTTCTCTTCTTTTTTTTAATTATGACAAAGGCGAAGAAAAAAAAATAGTAGCTTGAACATTTTTTCTTTTTGTTAATGATATAGGAAGAGAAGTAATGATAACTTTTTGATGACATGGTAAATATGTATGTTAAACAAGGAGAAATAGACTATACTCTTTGATGATGTGGAAGTATTATGATGATATTTGAGAATTTAAATAAAATCAAGCATATGATGTAAGCAATAATTTATTTTGATATTTTAACTATGTATATGATGTGTGCAATGATTATTTCAATATTTTAACTAAAATTATGCAATTGAAGGTCACTATTATTTATGATTAAAATTGTTTCGAATTAAATTCAAAGATAAGCATTGTAAGATTATTAATTAATTTTTGAAGTCAAGTTTATTATATTTCAAAATGACATATAGATAGGTGGAGCCTAGTTAAAGCTCTATCATCAATTGATTGTCATTATAAAAAAGGAAGAGATGATTAAATCTCATTTGATGATAAAATGAATTAATGAGTTTATGGACTAACATGTTTTTGAGATAAGTGACGTAAGAAAATCTTTGATCAAAAACTCAAACTATCAAAGGGCAAATTGTTAAAGTAGGAGAATCAAACATTGGGCTAGATAAGTATCATGGAAATTGGATGTTGAGTTAGAGGATTGGTCGACTTGCCGAAGATTAGACTTCATGTTAGAAGGATCAGGTATTACGCCAAAAGATTAGATGTTGTGGGAATGTTAATATACCGATAGATCGAGCAATATGCCGAAGGAAAGGATTATGTGTTGGAGATCCGGATGAAGCATCGGATGATATGATAGGATGCTAGACAATGCACTAAAAGCTTCGTGATTATGCCAAAAATGATAGATTGTTTATGTCTTGATCAAAGTCTTTTGGGGTCAACTTATATTGGTATTGGGCCAAAACCATGCCAACTTATTGGGCTTAAACTAGGATCGAGTTGGGCTCGTTAAGAGGCCAAACTAGTGGCCTTGAGCATGCATGGGCAGTGATACAACCAGGCCTAGGTGTTTGTACCGCTCAGACAGTCAATAACCATCATTTTGTGCCTGTTAGCGTAGTCGTTGGTGATACCACCGGTGTAGGTAGTGGTAACGCCTGGAGCGATGGTAGTACGACATGAAATTTAAATTTTGTGACTATAGTACTAACTGAAAGTCCAAAATTACAGTGTTAACATTTACAGGATCATCCAAATTCCAAAATTTTTGATAATTGAAATTTTTTAGCTCAATTTTAAAGCCATTTGGGGCTATAAATATCCCTACCAAAGCTTGGATTGGAGCAAGAAATAAGTTATAAAGTTTGTAAGGATTGTAGCTCTCTTTCAGAATTGGTTGAGTCTCTTCCTCCTTGAGTTTAGAAGTGATTCTCAATTATAGGAGGTGTGAGGTCTTCTGTCAAAGAGTTAGTGTAGAGGTTCTCTCCTAAGCTTATTAAATGGAGAAGAGTTGTAATAAGGGTAGTTGATCTTCGCCCATTGGAAAGAAGATCAGTAGTGAATGTCGATGGTTTCGAGGGAAGAAGAATCATGAGCGGACGTAGGTTAGGACGACCGAACCACTGTAAATCGGTTTGCATTATTTTACTTGTCTTGATTTTTTGTTGTATTCTGATTTACTTACTCACAACCCATACTTGCACTTTTTGCTAATCGTATTTCTGATATAGATTTATCGATCAAACTTTTAAAATGGGTTAAATTTGCTATAGCACTAATTTAATCCCCCCCTCTTAGTGCCATTATGATCCTAACACTTATCACATTTATAATTTATTATAGGTTCTGGCAAGACCTAGGAGACAGGTGAGAGTCGAGATGGATTTCAAGATGAGCAATGGAGCAAGAGTTTCTGTAGTGGCTGTTGGCGAGATTATCCTTCATTTGCTTGGTGGAGCTACTATTGCATTAGATGCATGTTATTTCATTCTTTATATTATCAAAAATATTAATTTTATTTTATGTTGGATAATTAATGGATATAAATTAGTTTTTGGGAACAATAGTTATTTATTAATTTTGGATGATAAGTGTTAAGTCTCGGATGTTGATGATGAAATTAATTGATGAAGTTATGATCTAATGTGTGTTTAAGTGACACAGGACTAACTTCATTCATGGAAAGATAAATTGATTAAAGTAGGTGAATCAAAAGTTAGGTCAGAGTGGATCATGTCAGAGATTGGATATCGGGTTGGAGGATTGGTCAATATGTCGGAAGATAGACTTCGTTTAGGCATCGGGTCAGAAGAATCGAACATTGCGTCAAGAAGATCAGATATTGTAGGAGATCAACATGCTGATAGATCAGACAATATACCGAAGAAGAGGATGATGCATCAAAGTTCGGACGAAGTGCCAAATGAACCAATGACATGCCGGACAATATTGGTTTCATACTTGTAATAGTTTGTGTCTTAATCGAAGTAGGTTAGGTTGTAATTGAGTTAGTTTTGGGTGTAACAATGCTAACTTAATTAAGAGCCCATTGGGCCTTACCTTAATTGGGGCTGATTTGGGCCCATTAGGAGGCCCATGTTGCCAGGCGGTAGTACTGCCCATAGTTGACAGTGGTACCACCAACAATTATGCTGCATATGTTGGTACCACCTAGTCTGGTGGTAGTACCAATAGAGCTTAGCCTTCCAGGTTATGCCAAGTAGTAGTATCGCCTAGTGCAAGCAGTGGTACCACCAATATCTTGAAAACCTAAAAAATTAAATTTTGGCTCCATTTTTTGAAGCCATTTGGGGCCTATAAATACCCTACTCATTCTTGTTTATGGAAGCAAGAAAAGAGAATGAAAACTTATGTTTTGTAGTGTGAAAACCCTATTAGAAAGTTGAGTTCCCTCCTCCTTTAGCTTATAGGTTACTATAAGGGAGTGTGTGAGGGAATCTTTATAATTAGAAGTGTAAAGGTTCTCTCCTGAGCCTGTGAAAAGGAGAAAGTATTATAAAGGGTGGTTTACAGTAAGGAAAGTATGAAAAAACTTCTTCAATGTGTAGGATAAAGGAATAACAGTAGTAACTGGGTGTAGGTAATAAAATTATACCAGATCTCTAGTTCAAACGCAGGGGCCATCATCAGATTGATTTGATCTACGACTTGGGTGGAAGGTGGAGGCACGTGTCACAGCAATTGTGAGAATTTCTTGGGAAGGTGGGGGGTGACAGAGATGACAGCAAGGGTAGCAGGAACGCTGCTTTGATATCAGATGATAAAACCCTAGAAGGAGCTTTAAAGATTTTGATCACTGAGGGGGATCAACCCTTGGAACGCTATAGGAGTTCCTCCCTCCTAGAACTTGACACAAGGTTGAACAAAAGATTGATCTTGCTTCATAAAAGAGAGAGGCAGCTACATCATTATATAGGGTTCTAAACCCTAGCCCATGGGGTGCTTGCCTAAGTAAAATTACTCCTTTGCCCTCCTATAGCCGATATAGCTGAGGGAAACCCTAGTCGACCAGTCTAGTAAAGGGGGCGATGACCACTAAGCCCTAAGGCCCTAATCTAAACCCTAGCCACACTTCTTTATAGGATAGAAGTGACTAGGTGAGGTTTTATTAAAATCCCACAGGGTCTTTTATTGACTACTTCTAGGGTGATTAGGACTCAACCCTGCTGGAGTCCTATCAAAGGGGTAAGTGAGGATGAGATCACTCACTATGTGAAGGGAAGTATATAGATGATTCCACATGTTGGCCTCCATGACTCTTGAGTTACAGAGGCAACATGAGAGCATAGATGCAGGTTCTATCATTCTTCATCTCCGCCAACTGTTTGAGAAATAGGGAAGATCTCAAAGATATGAGATATCCAAGAGACTCTTCCGATCTAGGATGTAGAAGGGAAATCGGTTGAGAATCATGTCCTAAAGATGATAGAGTGGATCAAGAAACTCACTAGTCTAGGAATAGTCCTAGAGGATAATTTATGTATTGATCTTATACTTCAGCCCCTACTAGATTCCTTTTCTCAATTTATCATGAATTTTAATATGAGTAAGCTTGAGGTGACTCTCTCAGAGCTCCTTAATATATTGTGGGAAGCTAATAGAACCCCAGAAGGAGCCCTATAGATTTTGATCGCTAAGGGTGATCAATCCTTGGAACGCTATAGGGGTTCCTCCCTCCTAGACTCAGCACAAAGGTTGAATAAAAAATGATAATTGCTTGATTCAAGAGGGGGGGTGACTACATCTTTAAATAGGGATCAAAACCCTAACCTAAGGGAGTGCTTACCTAAGTAGAATTACCCCTTTGCCCCTCCTATTAGTCGACCTGCCTTAATAGGAATAAGGGACGGCTAAGTTAGCTCTATAGCCGACCTAAGCAGGGGGAAACCCTAACCGACTAGCCCAGTAAAGGGGGCAGCTTAGGATTTGAATTATATATATTCTCCCCCTTAGATGGCTGCTGGATATACATAAAAAATCCACCATGTGCTTTATGCAAAACTTTCTCCATTCATTGCGACGAAACAGTGGAAATTTGGCTCCCGCGCTTGCCTCGTAATGTGACCTATCTTCATTTGCAATAAAATTTCATGATTAATTTAGAAAATTTTTTGTAGATATTACATAGTGTTGTGAGCCATTCGATCCAGAGTACGGCTTCATAATCATCGATGGGTAGGAAGAAGATATCAGCTACCACTTCTTGGTCTTGGAGGAGTTGTTTCACTCGCGGGCACCGTTGTTCGCAATTGAAGATTCATCCGTCAGCGACCTTTACGTCGAACTTGTAGTAACCTTGAATTTGAAGCACCAAATGGGCAGCAACTTTAGTGTTGAGGAAGTTATTTGTGCTACCCGTGTCGATAAGAACGGTGATGGGTTGCTGTTTTAGAAGTCCTCCAACTTTCATCATCTACGGGTTGGAGTAGCCGGCCAATGCGTGCACTGCGTAGTCGGCCGGTTGTGACTCTTCCTCCATGGCTTCTTCTTTAGGTTCAAGGGCTTCTTGGTAGAACTCCAGCAGGGTTGAGTCCTAATCTCCCTAGAAGTAGTCAATAAAATCATACTAGAGTGTAATAAAGCCACTCCTATCTTATAAAGGAGTATGGGTAGGGTTTAGATTAGCCCTTAGGGCTTAATGGCCGTCGCCGCCTTACTGGGTTGGTTGGCCAGAGTTTCCCCTTGCTTCGGTCGGCTATAAAGCCAACCTATTCACCCACTGTTCCAATTAAGATAGGTTGGCTATAGGAAGGGCAAATGAGTAATTTTACTTAGGTAAGCACCCCCTTAGGCTAGGGTTTTGATCCCTATATAATGATGTAGCCCCCCCTCTCTTAAGTCAAGCAATTATCAATTTTCTTTCAGCCTTGTACCGAATCTAGGAGGGAGGAACCCCTACAACGTTCCAAGGGTTGATCCCCCTCAAGGATCAAAATTTATAGAGCTCCTTCTGGGGTTCTATTATTTGGTATCAGAGCAGCGATCTTGCTGCCCCTGTAACCATCTTAGCCGCCTCCACCTTCCCAAGCAATTCTCACAATTGCTATGACATGCGCCTCCACCTTCTACCCCAGCAGCAGATCAAATCGGTCTATCGTTGCCCCCTGCGTTTGATCTGGAATTCTGGTATATTTTTATCATCCACATCTCTTCAATACTGCAAGATTCCTTACTTTATACGTTGAAGATTTTTCCCAAATTTTATCCGCTGCAAATTTTGTTCGTCGCAAACGTTATCATCGTACCAAAGGCAAAACGCTACAAAAATTTTCAACCGATTGTTGCTTCTTGAAACTAAACTTTTAATTGTCCTTTTTGGCTGAAACTTTTATACAATTTCATAGATCATCTTAGCTTTATTAAGACTGATCTCATGAAAAAACTCCTGCTAGATCTAGACGTATAACACTGCAATTCTTCATTGCACAGTACTGAAATTTTATAATGCAGAATCTGCCTTCCGTCTATTGGCCTCTTGAAACTGAACTTTTGTTCATCCTTCTTAGCTGAAATTTTTATACAATTCTCAAGATCAAGTTGGCTTTCATCTGGATTTGATTTCATGAAAAAACTCCTTCTGAAATTGGTTTTTTTATGCAATCTTTGACCATCACGTAGTTCTAGAATTTTACGATGAAGGAATCTGCCTTTCATCTTTTGCACTATTTCCCTACTGTTATGCTGCCAAAATTTCGTCAAACTTTTTATTGGTATTAACAACATCTGAACCAAGGGTTTTTGTTTAATTTTCTTGAACTTTCCTCTGGAATTTACGTCAAGAAGTCATCGTTTCTCTGACGTAAAACCAGTTCAGTAGGACAGCATATCACAGCACTTCTTTTCACCGAATTCTATCAGATTTGAGTGCTATTTTTTGTTGGATTTTGGACTCTCTTTTCCTCATCTCCAAACCCTACCATCCTTACCAAAACCCTTCCAAATATTACCCTAAACTGAATCTAAACAGACCCCAAATCAGCCACCTAAATCAGTCTACTTATCGATCCACTTACCTTTTTAGCCAACTTTCCTTACCGAGACACCAATTTACTGCTATCTATCCCATATCTAAAATATATTTTCCTAACCTTTATCTACTGCTATAACAGCCCTAAAACCACACCAATTTGTAGCCTAAATTTCATAAAACCGCAGCCCCAAATCTGCCCTAAACCGCAGCCTACTTCAATACAAACCGATTCACCTTCCAACCGGCCACCCCCTTCTCCAAAATTCCCATGCCACAACCAGACAATAGAAAAAAGATCTCAAAATTACAGATATAGAGGCGTATACTATGGCATCAGAGGAGGCTATCGATGCAAAGCTTGAAGCCTTTGGAAACCGCATGGAAGAGAAGATGCGATCCTTTTTCACCAAATTCAGCATTGGCCGACTGTCGAACCCGAGGAAATCATAACACGAAGAAACTTCAGATTAGCGAGATGATCCTCAAGAACATGACCACATCACATCTGATCTCAATAATCCATGCAGGAAAGTTGACTTCCCTAGATGGGAAGTAGGAGACCTGATCGGGTGGATCTCGCGCGCGGAGCGCTATTTTCAGATCTACGTAACCGCCGACACCACACGGGTGGAGATTACTGCCATCCACCTTGAGGGAGATACTATTCAGTGGTTTAATTGGTTTTAGCATACCCATGGAGGACTCTCTTGGCAGTGATTCAAGGAAGGACTACTAGACCGCTTCAGACCAACCGATTTCAACAACATCGACGGACAATTGGGAAAGATTCGTCAAACTTCTACAATACAAGACTACCAAACAAGGTTTGAGTGTTTATCTAACCAAAGTGAGAATTGGTCTGAGAAATAATTTTTAGGTACTTTTATCGAGGGCCTAAAGCCGGAGATCTGAGAAGAAGTAAAGGCGCGACAACCGTACACTCTTATGGCGGTGATTTCCTTCACGTGTATGTAGGAAGAACAATTAAACCACGAGGTATAAAGGACTAGGGTCGCTCCCCGACCAGCCATGCCAAGGCCTATTGCCCCCTCTATTGCCATCCAAGCCCCTGCACCAAAAAAGTTGACAAGAGATGAGCTTCGCGAACGATCGGCCAAGGAGTTGTGTTGGCATTACGATGAACCGTGGAGCCACGAACATCACTGCAAAAAGGGTCGGCTCCTAATTATTGAACCAGTAGAGGAGGAGGACAATAAAACATCTGAAGAAGCCCTTGAACCTAAAGAAGAAGCCATGGAGGAAGAGTCCCAACTGGCCAACTACGCAGTGCACGCATTGGCCGGCTATTCCAACCCGCAGAAGATGAAAGTTGAAGGACTTCTAAAACAACAATTCATAACCGTTCTCATCGACACGGGCAGCACCAATAACTTCCTCAACAGTAAGGTTGCTGCACATTTGGCACTTCAAATAGAAGGTTGCAACAAGTTTGACGTAAAGGTCGCCGACGGTCGAATCTTTAATTATGACCAACGGTGCCCGTGGGTGAAACTACTCCTCCAAGACCAAGAAGTGGTAGCTGAGTTCTTCCTCCTACCCATCGATGATTATGAAGCTGTACTCAGGATCGAATGACTTACAACACTAGGTGATATCTCTTGAAATTTTTCTAAATTAATCATGAAATTTTATTGCAAAGGGAGACAGGTCACGTTACGAGACAAGCGCGGGAGCCAAATTTCCACCGTTTCATCGTAACAAATGGAGAAAGTTTTGCATAAAGCACATGGTGGATTCTTGATGCATATTCAGCAGCCATCTATGGGGAAGAACATACAAAACTCAGATCCTAAGCTTATCCTTTGCCTGAATGAATTCACGGATGTTTTCTTGGAGCCACGCGGGCTGCCCCTAACCGACCGCATGACCACAGCATTCCTATTTTGCTAGGCAAACCTCTAGCAAATTTGTGACTGTACCA
The DNA here is from genome assembly GCA_029747655.1 of Ensete ventricosum. Lineage (NCBI taxonomy): Eukaryota > Viridiplantae > Streptophyta > Magnoliopsida > Zingiberales > Musaceae > Ensete > Ensete ventricosum. The sequence goes on along the minus strand of JAQQAF010000004.1, from coordinate 27,335,856 downwards.
CTATCCTTACTTGTAGAAGGACGAGATCGAGAACATTGTTAAAGAGATGCTTGACACCGAGGTGATTCGACCGAGCTGCAGCCCTTACTCCTCACCGGTGTTGCTATTGCGCAAGAAAGATGGTACGTGGCAGAAGTGTGTTGACTACCGGGCTCTAAATGCCATCACCATCAAGGATAAATATCCTATCCCATTCGTAGATGAACTCTTGGATGAATTAAAAGGAACCCGAGCCTCACTAAATTGGATCTTCGATCCGGATACCATTAGATTCGGGTATGCACTGAAGATATTCTGAAAACTGCATTCTGTACACATAACGGCCACTACGTGTTTCTGGTAATACCTTTCAGACTTACGAATGCTCCTTCTAATTTCCAAAGCCTAATTAACAACATCTTTTAGAGTTTTCTACGTAAGTTCGTATTGGTATTCTTTGATGATATTCTCATTTATAGCCCTACGCTTGATATACATTTTCAGCACTTATGAACTATTCTAACGATTCTTCAGGAGAATACTCCTTATGTTAAATAGTCAAAGTGCAGCTTCTTACAGCATAAATTAGAGTATCTTGGGCACATTATATTAGAGTATAGAGTGGCAGTGGACCCGACAAAGATCGAGGCAATGCAAGGATGGCCGAGACCTACAAACGTATAATCATTACATTGTTTCCTTAGAGTCACGAGCTACTATCAAAATTTTGTGAAAGACTATGACAAGATCAGTGCCCCGCTTACGTCCTTACTGAAGAAAGACTCTTTGTGGTCAGATAAAGCCTCGGAGACTTCGAACGACTTAAGGCAGCCATGATGATGACGTCAGTCCTAGCGCTGCCCGATTTCGGCCACACTTTGGTCATTGAGGCCGATGCATCAGGAGTTAGAATTTAGGCTATTCTTATGCAAGATGGTCGACTCCTCCTAATTTACACCGAGGCTTCCCCCACACTTTGTACGAGGTTTTTATAGGAGATACTAATTACTACCAAATTTAAAATATTGTTGGATACAGATCCATGGCATGAAAGAGGAGTTAAACTAGAAGAATTGCAATCCATGCTTACGCTAGATTAGGCTCTCATCACCCTGAACCATACCAGAGGGTAGTCACCATTCCAGAAGAAAGATTGGCTATCACTAAAGACTAACCATGTGGTAGCCCATGCAAGGAAGAAACTTCCCCTTGATAAACGCCGGAGCAGAAGAAAGTTTCCTGAAAAAGATCATGTCCCCCTTCATCTCCAGCTCCACCAGCATGAAATTCAAGCCTCAAGAAATTGGTCTCCCTATTTCTTTGGGCCTTGCAAAATTGGGGATCATATTGGGGCCCCAACCTGGAGATTAGATCCGTGCACCAGATCAAAATTATAGCTGATCCTCTAAGTATCTCACCTCAAATGGAAATTTAAAGAGGACAATTCAGCTCAAGTTCTTCTAACTGACACACAAGCTGATAAGGAGCTGAAGACCTGGTTCCCTGAGTTCATGGAACTTCAGCCTTGAGGACAAGGCTGATTTTAAGAGGGCGGATTTGATAGGACTCTAACAGGGTTGAGTCCTAATCTCCCTAGAAGTAGTCAATAAAACTCTGCTAGATTGTAATAAAGCCACTCATATCCTTTAAAGGAGTATGACTAGGGTTTATATTAGCCCTTAGGGCTTAGTGGCCATCGCCCCCTTACTGGGTTGGTTGGCTAGAGTTTTCCCCTGCTTAGGTCGGCTATAGAGCCAACCTAGTCGCCCCCTGTTCCAATTAAGGCAGGTTAGCTATAGGAATGGCAAAAGGGTAATTTTACTTAGGCAAGCACCCCCTTAGGCTAGGATTTTTATCCCTATATAATGATGTAGCCGCCCCCTCTCTTGAATCAAGTAATTATCAATTTTCTTTCAGCCTTGTGCCGAATCTAGGAGGGAGGAACCCCTATAGCGTTCCAAGGGTTGATCCCCCTCAAGGATCAAAATCTATAGAGCTCCTTCTGGGGTTCTATCACTTCTTGAGATGTTTCATTGTCTTCATCCTCCGCTGGTTCAATCATGAGGAGCCGACCCTTTTTGCAACGATGTTCGCGGCTCCACGGTTCATCGCAATGCCAACACAACCCCTTAGCCGATCGTTCGTGAAGCTTGTCTCTTGTCAACCTTTTTTGGTGCAGGGGCTTGGATGGCAGTAGAGGGGGCAGTAGGCCTTGGCATGGCTAGTTGGGGAGTGACCCTTGTCCTTCATACCTTGTAGTTCAATCGTTCTTCCTGGATACGTGCGAAGGAAATCGCCGTCATAAGAGTGTACGGTTCCAGTGCCTTTACTTCTCCTCGGATCTCCGACTTTAGGCCTTCAATAAAAGTACCTAAAAGTTATTTCTCAGACTAATTCTCAGTTTGGTTAGATAAATGCTCTAACCTTGTTTGATATTCTTGTATTGTAGTGGTTTGACGAATCTTTGCCAATTGTCCGTCGATGTTGTTGAAACGGTTGGTCCGAAGCGGTTTAGTAGTCCTTCCTTAAATCGCTGCCAAGAGAGTCCTCTATGGGTGTGCTTAAACCAATTAAACCATTGAATAGCATCTCCCTCAAGGTGGATGGCAGCAATCTCCACCCGTGTGTTGTTGGCGGTTCGGTAGAATCGAAAATAGCGCTCCGTGCGCGAGATCCACCCGATCGGGTTTCCTTCTTCCCATCTAGGGAAGTTAACCTTCATGCATAGATTGTTGAGATCAAAGGTGATGTGGCCATATTTTTGAGGATCGCGTCGCTGATCTAAAGTTTCTTTGTGTTGTGATTTCCTCGGGCTTGACGGTCGACCAATGCTGAATTCGGCGAATAAGGATCGCATCTTCTCCTCCATTCGACTTTCAAAGGCTTCAAACTTGGCATTGATGGCTTCCTCTGAAGCCATGGTGTATGCCTCTAGATTTGTAATATGGAAATCTTTCTTTTGTTGGGTTAGTGGCATGAGAATTTTGGAGAAGGGGTGGTCGGTTGGAAGGTGAATCGGTTTGGATGGGAGTAGGCTGCGATTTAGGGCTGATTTGGGTGGCTGTTTGGTTTCGGTTTAGTGTAGGGTTTTGAAGGGTTTTTAGTGAGGATGGTAGGGTTTGGTGATGAGAAAAAGTCTGAAATCCCACAAAAAAAGCACTCAGATCCGATAGAATTTAACGAAAAAAGGTGCTGCGATGTGCAGTCCTGACAAACAGATTTTATATCGGAGAAACGATGACTTCTCGATGTAATTTCCAGAGGAAAGTTCAAGGAAATTATATAGAAACTCTTGGTTTAGATGTTGGGAATACCAGTAAAATGTTTGGCAAAATTTTAGCAGCGTAACAATAGGGAAATAGGGCAAAAGAAAAAAGGTAGATCCTTCGTCATAAAAATTCCAAAACTGCGTGCTGGTGAAAGATTGCACAAGAAAACTGGTTCCAGAAGGATTTTTGTCCAGAAATCAATCTCAGATAAAAGCTAAGTTGATCTTTGGGATTGTATAAAAATTTTGGCCAAAAAGGATGAACAAAAGTTTGGTTACAAGAGGCCAATAGACGGAGGGCAGATTCTGCGTTGTAAAATATCAGTATTGTACAATGAAGAATCACGGCGCTATAAGTCCGTATCCAAAAGGAGTTTTTTTTAATAAGATTGGTCTTAGATGATCTATGAAATTGTATAAAAGTTTCAGCCAAAAAGGATGATTAAAAGTTCAATTTCAAGAAGCAACAATCGGCTAAAAAATTCTGCAGTGTTTTGCCTTCGCAACGATGATAACGTTTGCGACGATAAAATTTTGGAGCAAGGAAACTTTTGGAAAAAAAACTTCTCCCACATATAAGATAGAGGAATAACAATAACAAGAGGTGTGGGCTTGGAGTTTTTACCAGATCTTTTGATGCTGACGTAGAGGAAGGCAACAAATTGATTTGATCCGTGGTTGTGGTGGACGACGGTGGATGGAGGTGACGTCAAAAGCAATTGTGGGAATTGCTTGGAAGATGGAGGTATGGATGATGGCTATAGGGGCAGTAAGATCGCTGCTCTGATACTAGATGATAGAACCCTAGAAGGAGCCCTATAGATTTTGATCGCTGAGGGGGATCAACCCTTGGAATGCTATAGAGGTTCCTCCCTCCTAGACTCGGCACAAAGGCTGAATAAAAGATTATAATTGCTTGATTCAAGAGGGGGGGGGGGGGGGGCGACTACATCTTTAAATAGGGATCAAAACCCTAGCCTAAGGGGGTGCTTACCTAAGTAGAATTACCCCTTTGCCCCTCTTATAACTGACTTGCCTTAATAGGAACATGGGGCAGCTAAGTTGGCTCTATAGCCGACCTAAGTAGGGGGAAACCCTAGCCGACCAACCCGGTAAGAGAGATGGCGGCTACTAAGCCCTAAGGGCTAATCTAAACCCTAGCCATACTCCTTTATAAAATAGGGGTGACTTTATTACAATCCAACAAGGTTTTTATTGACTAGTACTAAGATGATTAGAACTCAACCTTGCTGGAGTCCTATTAGAAGCTGAGAATACCATCCAGAAAGAGAAGTCAATTCTCTATATAGTGAGACCAAGAAGAAAAGGAAGACTAGTAAGACGCTTAAGAAGGGCAAGGGCAAAGAAAGACTAGGTAAGGTAAAAGTTGCTAAGAAAGATCCAAGAAAGGATAAAGGATAGTACTTCCACATGGCCAAGATGGGCACTGGAAGAGCAACTGTAAGGACTACCTTACAGATAAGGTGAAACAGAAGCTTAGAGAAGCTTCAGGTATATTTATTATCTGTCTCAACTTGTCAGATTTTCATGATAACACATGGGTATTGGATACCGGGAGTGCTTATAATATCTGCAATTCATTAAAAATTTTTGGTAAAACCTAGGAGATGGACCTCACAATGGGTAATGTAGCAAAAGTTACTGTAGTTGCCGTTGGGGAGGTTACCCTACATCTTCTTGGTAGAGCTATCATTGTATTGGATGCATGCTATTTTGTTCCCTCTATTATCAAAAATATTATATCCATCTTTTGTTTGATAATTAGTGGATATAAATTAGTTTTTGAGAATAATAATTATTCAATAATTATGGATGATAAGATCATCACTAGATGGACACTGATAAATGGCTTATATGTGTTAGACACGTCTTCACACATCATGAATATAAATACATCTAAGAGGAGAAGAGAGGTGAACTCTCTATTTGACTAGGTCATACACATGAGGGAAGGATTCAAAAGTTGCTGAAAGATAGATACTTAGATCCATTTGATTATGAGTCATATGCAACTTACGTACCTTGCCTTCGTGAGAAGATAACCAACTCTCCTTTTAGTGGAATTGATGAGAGAGCCACTAAGTTATTGGAACTCATACATAGTGATGTATATGGTCCCATGTCGACTCAGGCTATAGGTGGTTACTCATACTTCATTATATTCACTGATGATTTCTCTAGTTATGAACACATGTACTTAATGAAGTAAAAGTTTGAGGCCTTTGAGAAATTCAGGGAATATAAGATGGTGTAGAGAACCAGATTGGAAAGAGTATTAAGACTCTTCGATCAGATCGAGGAGGAGAGTACTTAAGTATGGAGTTCACCCATTTCCTCAAGGACAATGAGATTCTATCCCAGTGGACTCCTCCTTATACACCTCAACTCAATGGTGTAGCAGAAAGGAGGAATCACAAACTGTTCGACATGGTGTGGTCCATGATGAGTTTCACTGACCTACATATCTCATTCTGAGGATACACTCTAGAGACCACAGCTTACCTTCTGAATAGAGTTCCATCAAAGTCGGTAGTATCTATCTACACCATATGAGATATATAAAGGAAAGAAATCCAATCTTAAGGTAGTTGAGATTTGGGGCTGTCCTGCCCATGTTAGAAGACACAACCCTGATAAGTTAGAATTAATGACGGAATGATGTATGTTTTTCGGATATTCCTAAAGAGACTTTAGGGTACTATTTCTATCATCCTATGGACCAAAATATGTTGGTTGCCAAGAGGGCTGCATTTCTTGAGAAGGAACACATTCATAGTGGAAATAATGGGAGTGAGATAGAGTTGAGCAAAGTTGGAGAACCTAGCTCAAGCACCATTCCAGAGCCCAAGTCTGTTCAGGCATTGTTAGGACCCTAGTCGAATCGAGTCATAGTCATTTGGGTCGAGTCCTTAGATTGGGCCTTGATGACCAATCTAGACCTAACATTAGGTCAGCTAAGAGGATATTTGAGTCCTCTATAATAAATCAGGTCAAATCCTAGTAGGATTAGGATTCAGCTGCACTGGAGTCGGAGTTGGATACGGGTCAGAGTCAATTGAGTCATGAATGTAATAAACCATAATCTAGCCACCACCCTAGTAAAGAAGTGGTTGGCTAGGGTTAGGGAGGAGTCCTTGTGGGATGGGAGTCTCCTAGCCGCCTCCTCTTAAGAAAGGTCGGCTAGGGCAAGAGGAGGAGAGCTCCACTTAGCTTGGACTCTCTTTAAGGTGGAATAAGAATAAAATTAGGAGTTGAAAACCCTTATAGCCGCCAACCACATCATGGTTAGGAGTTGGCTAGGGATTAGGAGTTGAGGGGAAGAGGAGTCTTGGTTTTGTAGGAGTGTTGGTTTACTTAGAGTAATATTTGCTTCTTAGAGTTGGAGTTGGAGTTGTTAGAAGTAGGAGTTGCTTCTAAGAGTTAGAGTTGGAGTTGGAGTTGTTAGAAATAGGAGTCTTAGAGTAGGAGTCTTATTAGGAGTTAGGGTTTAAAAGCCCTATAAATAGCTTGTATTCTCCCATCTTTTCATCATCAATAGATCAATTTTATTTCAGCTCATGTAGTAAAAAACCAAGGAGGGAGGAACCCCTATAAAGTTCCAAGGAGGTCGATCCCCTATAGAAATCACCCGAAGCTTGGATTAGGGTTCTAACACTTGCTATTGGAGTAGCGTTCTTAGCATCTTGCTGCCCTTCCACAGCCATCTATCATCCTTCCACAGCTGCCCAAAGCAATTCCCACAATTGCTTAAACATCGTCGCTGAATTTTGTCATCATCCCCACCACCGTAGATCATCCTTTAATCTCCCCATGAATTGTAATAGGTTTTGGTTTCCTACCTTACTGCTACTGCAACTTAGTTATCCTTATTCCAAAAACCTAAAAAAATTATTCCTATCTTGCTGCATAAACTTTTCATCGTAAAGTTTCCATCTCTACGACGAAAGTTGCATTGCAGAATTTCAGCCGCATAACACCGTTTATTTGATCTTGCTGCTACATTTTTCTGTCAAAATCTCTACGAAATTTTTACGATGGCTTTGGCACTTCCTAACATAAGATTTTCTTTTGGTTTCATCAAAAAATTATCAATATAAACTACTAATCTTTTACGTCCAAACTACTACATTTTTGACACAAAATTCTGTCGCAGTTATACCCGTGATCTTTGATTTTGCCAAACATTTTGCTACCGTTCTCTTCCATGAAATTTTTGTTGGCATTACTCTCGCTCACTAGTAGATTCTCCTGAAGTTTTACCCAAATACTTATTTTAAACTACTGGAAAAAAATCTTGTCTATACTGCTGAAATCTTTCGACGAAAAAATTCTGCCACAGCACCTTCTCGTAATATTTGATCTTGTCGAATCTTTACTGCCATATTTTTTTATAAATTTTTTGATAGCATTATCTATCTCTTACCAGTGGATTCCCTTTGAGTTTTACTGTAATCCTTATTTCGAATTGCTGGGACATATTGCATCTACACTGCTAAAATTTTTTTTACAACAAAAATATGTTGATGTGCCTTTGTCTTTCTTCTTCTCTAAACCTACTAAACCCTAACCATCTTGCTACCACCAATAGAGATGCCTTTAGGGCACCCCTCTAGCCTTATGACGCTATTGTTATAACCTATTTCTAGATCCCAAATAACAACCAAAACTGTAGCCTAATACAACAACCTATCGTAGCCTATCGACACAGAATTCTGTAGCACTACCTGTCGGCATCTTTTGCTGCACCCATATTTGATCCTTATCGAAATTATTGTTGCCACCCACATCATCATTAGGGCAGCTTATTACCCTTAAGATATAGCCATTGTAGCCTATTTTCATAATCCATAGCAAACCCTAACAGCCCCCAAAAAATCACAGCCCAAACAACACCTAAAATCACAACCTTGATCCATCACCCTTTTGGCCACCAATCCCCACCAAACCGGTTATTGCCATCAACAGCAACCCTAAGCCACACCTATAGCCTTAAGACACAGCTATCATAACCTATTTCTAGAATCCATAGCCATCCCAAACAACATTAGCAACTGCAGAAATAGCAAGAGAAGGACCTTATCATAATAAATTTGGAGTTTTACATAATGTCATCAGGAGATATATTCGCAGCCAAGTTGGAGGCGCTTGAATCATGGCTTGAATCATGTATGGAAGACATATTCTGTGCCTTTTTTACCGAATTTGGATTGTGCTGATCTTCGAGCCCAACAAAATTCCAACAAGGAGAAAGTTTATAGAGGCTTTCAGTGAAGGAAGGACAACCCTCGGACATAATACAATCACGCATAAGGGTGGACTTCCCTCGATAGGAAGAAAGAGACCCGACCGGATGGATTTCATGCTGGTTACAAGTGCCCTACAAGCCAATCACGTGAGTGATGGCACGTGTGACACGCTGCGTGATCTTTTTGCTTATGATTAATATTGGCATATTCTCATATTATATTATCTGCAGCATATATACTGTGATGCCCTTGGTTCTATGCAATGAGAATCAGATTGTGATGAGATCACGATAATGAGATTGATTCACCTTTAAACATAGATCCTAAATAATCCCGGTCATATGTTACTCGAGAGGGAGATCGAGATAACTGGACAGACTGATGTACTTACTATATACCAATCCATATGATGGAGATAGCTGGTCTCATAGCCACTTGTGTGGAGACACTAAGGATATAATACAGGTGCTCATTGGAGAATGAGTTTATTGATTGATCCGCTTATGAAATGCTGTGTGGTTAATGATACCTAATGTCAGACAGTGATTCTATAGTGCCAGTTGTGTATCTGGTCCTTAGACTTAAGACATCAAGGATGCCTTGTATGAGTATTCCTTTCTTTGATGCCAAACTTATAGTTTAGAAAGTTCCAGATCTGGTACAGTTGGCTATCAGGATTGGTAGCTAACCTTACGAAGGTAATTGAGTGTCAATAGAGGATCATCCACTCTCAGTATCATGAGAGGAATATCCCATATGTGCTTGCTCAGACAAATCCCTAGTCAGGTTCATTCGGATTGAGAGAGAAAGAGTTCTTCAAGAGAATCTGATTAGAGCAAGACTATGACAGATTCCGTATGTGACCTGACAGTATCATTTCCAATATACAGTCTCTGAGATATTAGTTGGATGAGGGATTATAGATACACGGTAACTGTGGACAGACAGGTCCGATTGATACGATCCCCCTATATCGTTTGGGGACTATGGCGTAGTGGCCTAGTACGTCCATAGTCGATGAGTTGAGTGAATTATTATGGGGATAATAATTCACTGTATCAGAAGGAGTTCTGATGGGAGTGACTCACTGCCAGCTCGGGACTAGAGGGTCACACACATATGGTGGATGCTTCAGCGAATAGAGGATTGGATGGAGATCCAATTAGCCCATATTCTCATTAGATGAGACCCTATGCTGATGGGCTCCTTAATTAAGACCCAATTAGAGGCCTAAGGAGATTATTGGATAGAGATCCAATAATGCAAGGTTAGTGGGTAATTGGATGGAGATCCAATACCCACTAAGGATGGAGCCCTAGGATTTTTGGCAGATCTCTATAAATAGGAGGGGAGACTCATGGTTGATAGGTTGCAGCTTTAGCCTCCACCTCATATTCTCCTCTCTCCCTCTACGTAAGAGTTGCTAGATCAGATTGGAGGAGTTTCGCTACAGAGATCCATCATATAGATACCACTAGAAAGGAGGATGCTTTACCTCCTTCATCTTCTCCATCCGGATATAGAATACAGGGATATATGATCTCCCGAGGTAACCAATTTCTCATACATGATGCAATTTTTTGGTTTTTACATTTTTCTCACGATCCCAATCTTTAGCATGATGATTTGATTTACGTGAGAAACTGGTTTTTGTTTTGATTTTTGCTGTGCATGTGATGGTCCCACTGAGATTTTCCAACAGTGGTATCAGAGCCAAGGTTTTCGTGCGAAAGATTGGTTTTAAACTACGTGTGATGAGATTGAATCACGTAGAATCGTTCTACGTGTTCTTGCTATTTTTTTACAACAAATGTAGCGAGGAAAGTGGTGGCTTGCCACGGCTAGGCCCCTCGCAGGGGCGGCCAGCCATGGCCAAGCCACCTGCAGGAATGGCTGGCCATGGCCAAATCCCCTTGTAGGGGTAGCCGCAAGCAGATGCAGCCGTCAGCAGCCACTGTCGCCTACGGGCGTAGGCACCGCCCACGGCTAGGCCGTAAGGGGCAGCCCCGTGGCCATGGCTACCGCCTACAAGGGCGGTCGCTGGCAGGAGCGGCTGCCTGCAGGGGCAGTGCCCACGCAAGGCAGCACTGCTCGCCCACGAGGTGACGCTTAAGGGCAGCGGCGCCTACTGCAGGGGCGGCTGCCCACTCCAACGGCGTGCAGCGCTACTGCCCGCCTAGGGGCGGTGGTGGCGACGTAGTGAAGGCGAAGAGGGCTAGGGCATCTTTTTGAAAAAGATGATTATGCCCCTCAGAATTCTAATTCTGAGAATTTGAGAAATTCTAATTCTGTCCTACTATATAGAATTCCCAAAATACCCTTAATAATTTTATAAATTTTGAGACTATCCTCCCTTCCAGAATTCTAAAAATGCCCTCAATAATTCAAAAAATTTTGAGGACTATCCTCTGATCTAGAATTACCAAAATACCCTCGATAATTCTAGAAATTTTGAGCATGTCTAGTAATCCTACATACGATTTGATGTACATGTGATGTATGATGTGGATGGATGATCATGAGTCATGTGTTGTGATGTGTGTAATTATTATTATTATTATTATTGGGGCCTGTGAGCCTTTGTTTTTCCCGTTTATTGTTGGGTCTGCGTGCTTGTTATTATTTGTAATTACATAGAGAAACGTGGTGGGAGTGTGGAGGTGACAGTGGGACCCACGATGCCATGGCAGAAGATTATGATGAATAGTGATGTGACGATCTGACGGAACCGATGATGACGAGATCAACAATCACAGGGCATGGAGATACACCGATGCACACATAGATCCTATTGTGAGTGATTAGGCCCATTAGCTTAGACTTAATTATATTAAGTGATGGCTCATGATCATCTAGTGTGGCTTGCATATGTGATGTGTTATACACCTACTAGATATATGTATATATATATATTTTTGCATGCGATGTAGATATATATTAAATATGTATGTGTGTGTGTGATACGACATATTAGGAGACCGATACAAAATGAAAACCCCTCCTACGATAATATTAAGTCGATAAACGTGGGGCAATAAGATTGACCCACGTGGCCTTCCATCTTTATAGGAACAAATTGAATCATGGCATAGGTTGAGTTGGTCGAGTCACTCGAGGCTCACCTATCTATGTGATCGAGTTCTTGCCTACGACATATAGATGTCACTAGTGACTTGAAGATATGGTATGACTTAGTCGAGCAGTTGAGAGCATATCCATCGAATCAGACTCATCTTGTAACGATGGTGATGACTTAACTGAACTTTATCGTTGGTCGAGTAGTCGAGACCATGATGATTCAGAGGTCGAATATGACGGGAATCACAAGGAGTTGTGATTGACAAGAGTTGTCTACCTTTTGGGCTTAGTGTAATTGGTCAAGTCCCTCAAGGTTGCACTAAGACGCCAATTGGATCTCGATCCATACTAGGAGTTTGTCGAAGACTTTCGTCTCATGTGTCGAGGGTGTCGCGTGATTCGCTAGGAAAATAGTGAGAGTATATTAAGATAGAAGTTCATATCTTAATTAGTATTTTCTGTAAAATCTGCATGTTATTTATTTTTGCTATATCTTGTTTTGTCAGAAACATATCACTCACAAACCCCCTTGCGTGGCATACTTGATGCCAATCGCCTCACTGGTCCAAACTACACGGATTGGCTTCATAATTTGAGAATTATTCTCACTGCGGAGAAAGTCACATACGTCCTTGATATAATTATGCCCACGTCGGAAGAAGGGGCAAGCAAGGATGATTCCACATTGGTAAAATGTTACATGTTGGCCTCCATGACTCCTGAGTTACAAAGGCAACTTGAGAACATGGATGCAGATTCTATCATTCTTCATCTCCGCTAACTATTTTAGAAACATGGAAGAACTTATGGATATGAGATATCTAAGAGACTCTTCTAAACTAGGATGACATAAGAGACATCGGTTGAGAACCATATCCTAAAATGATAGAGAAGATCGAGAAACTCATAGGTTTAGGAATAGTCCTAGAGGATAACTTGTGCATTGATCTTATACTTCAGTCCTTACTAGATACCTTTTCTCCCTTCATCATGAATTTTAACATGAGCAAGTTTCAGGTGACTCTCCTTGTGCTCCTCAATATGTTGAAGGAAGCTGAGTGTGCCATCAAGAAGGAGAAGCCAGTTCTCTATATTTGTGAGACCAAAAAGAAAAGAAAGGCTAGCAAGACCCTTATGAAGGGAAAGGGCAAAGGAAGACCGGGTAAGACAAAGGTTGCCAAGAAATACTCGGCAAAGGACAAAGGACAATGCTTCCACTACGGCTAAGACGGGCATTGGAAGAGGAACGTAAGGACTACCTTACAGAGAAGGAGAAACATAAGCTTGGAGAAGTTTCAGGTATATTCAAGATTAGTTTCCACTTGTCAAATTTTCATGATAACACATGGGTATTGGATACCGAGAGTGTTTATCATATTTGCAATTAGTTGTAGGTTCTGGCAAGACCTAGAAGATTGGCTAGAGGCGAGATGGACCTCAAGATGAGCAATGGAGCAAGAGTTGCTGTAGTTGCTGTTGGAGATGTCACCCTACATCTACCTGGTAGAGCTATTATTGCATTAGATGCATGTTATTTTATTCCCTCTATTATCAAAAATATTATTTATATCTCTTGTTTGATAATTAGTGTATATAAATATTATTTTTACCTGGTAGAGCTATTATTGCATTAGATGCATGCTGTTCAATAATTATGGATGATGAGATCATCACTAGAGGGACCCTTGTAAATGACTTATATGTGTTAGATACTTCTCCACATATCATGAATATAAATATGTCTAAGAGGAAAATAGATGAGGTGAATAATGCATACCCATGGCATTGTAGGCTAGGTCATATACATGAGGGAAGGATTCAAAAGTTGTTGAAAGATGGATACTTAGATCCATTTGACTATGAGTCATATGCAACTTACGAACCTTGCCTTCGTGGGAAGATGACCAACTCTCCTTTTAGTGGAACTGGAGAGAGAGCCATCGAGTTATTGGAACTCATACATAGTGATATATGTGGTCCCATGTCGACTCAGGCTATAGGTGATTACTCATACTTCATTACATTCATTGATAATTTTTCTAGGTATGAACACGTGTACTTAATGAAGTACAAATCTTAGGCCTTTGAGAAATTCAGGGAATATAAGAATGAGGTAGAGAACCAAATTGGAAAGAGTATTAAGACTCTTCGATCAGATCGAGGAGGAGAGTGCTTGAGTAAAGAGTTCACCCATTTCCTCAGGGACAATGAGATTCTATCCTTGTGGGCACCTCCTTATGCACCTCAGCTCAATGGTGTATCAGAAAGGAGGAATCACACGCTGTTAGACATGGTGCGGTTCAAGATGAGTTTCGTTGACCTACCCATCTCATTCTGGGGGTACACCCTAGAGACCACAGCTTACCTTCTGAATAGAGTTCCATCAAGATGTTGATCCTCAGACCTACGAGGAGGCTATTTGAGTATAGACTCTGGGAAGTGGCAAGAAGCCATGAATTCTGAGATGGATTCCATATACTCTAACAAGGTTTGGAATCTTGTGGATGCACATGAGGGTATTATACCCATTGGCTACAAATGGATCTTCAAAAAGAAGATCGGAGAGGATGGAAAGGTAGAGACCTATAAAGCAAGGCTGGTAGCTAAAGGATATCGTCAAAGACAAAGACAAGGCTGGTATCTATAGCCATGCTTAAGCCCATTAGAATTATTTTGGCCATTACAGCACACTATGACTATAAGATCTGGTAGATGGATGTCAAACGACATTCCTTAATGACAACATCGAGGAGGTGTATATGATATAGCCAGTGGGATTCTGATAGGACTCCAGTAGGGTTAAGTCATAATCACTTAGAAGTAATCAATAAGAACCCTGTGAGATTGTAATAAAACCTCACCTAGTCACTTCTATCCTATAAAGAAGTGTAGTGATAGGACTCCAGCAAGGTTGAGTCTTAATCCCCCTAGAAGTAGTCAATAAAAACCTGCTAGATTGTAATAAAGCCACTTCTATCTTATAAAGGAGTATGGCTAGGGTTTAGATTAGTTTTTAGGGCTTAATGGCCATCGCCCCCTTACTGGGTTGGTTGGCCAGAGTTTCCCCCTGCTTAGGTCAGCTATAGAGCCAACCTAGTCATCCCCTGTTCCTATTAAGGCAGGTTGGCTATAGGAGGGGCAAATGAGTAATTTTACTTAGGTAAGCACCCCCTTAGGCTAGGGTTTTGATCTGTATATAATGATGTAGCCGCCCCCTCTCTTGAATGAAGCAATTATCAATTTTATTTCAGCTTTGTGTCGAATCTAGGAGGGAGGAACCCCTACAGCGTTCCAAGGGTTGATCCCCCTCAAGGATCAAAATCTATAGAGCTCCATCTGGGGTTCTATCATCTGGTATCAGAGCAGTGATTTTGCTGCCCCTGTAGCCATCCAAGTCGCCTCCACGTTCCCAAGCAATTCCCATAATTGCTACGACACGCGCCTCCACCTTCCACCCTAGCAGCAGATCAAATCAGTCTGCCGCTGCCCCCTACGTTTGATATGGAATTCTGGTATATTTTTATCATTCATGCCTCTTCAATACTGTAAGATTCCTTACATTACACGTTGAAGATTTTTTCCAAATTTTATCCATTGCAAATTTTGTTCGTCGCAAATGTTATCATCGTTGCAAAGGTGAAACGCTGCAGAAATTTTCAGCCGATTGTTGCTTCTTGAAACAAAACTTTTAATCATCCTTTTTGGCTGAAACTTTTATACAATTTCATAGATCGTCTTAGCTTTTATCTAAGACTAATCTCGTGAAAAAACTCCTACTGGATCTGGACTTATAGCACTGTGATTCTTCATTGCACAGTACTGAAATTTTACAATGCAGAATCTGCCTTCCATCTGTTGGCCTCTTGAAACCAAACTTTTGTTCATCTTTTTTAACTGAAATTTTTACAGAATTCTCAAGATCAAGTTGGCTTTCATTTGGATTTGATTTCATGAAAAAACTCTTTCTGGAACTGGTTTTCTTGTGTAATCTTTGACCATCATGCAGTTCTGGAATTTTACGACGAAGGAATCTGCCTTTCATCTTTTGCCCTATTTCCCCACTATTATGCAGCCAAAATTTCGTCAAACATTTCACTGGTATTAACAACATCTGAATCAAGGGTTTCTGCATAATTTTCTTGAACTTTTCTCTGGAAATTATGTCGAGAAGTATCGTTTCTCCGATGTAAAATCTGTTTGGCAGGACTGCACATTGCCGCACTTTGTTTTGTCGAATTCTATCAGATTTGAGTGCTGTTTTTTATGAGATTTTGGAATATCTTTTCCTCATCTCCAAACCCTACTATCCTCACCAAAAACCCTTCCAAATATTAGCCTAAACCGAATCCAAACAGCCCCCAAATCAACCTACTTCATTATCGATCCACTTACCTTTTTTGCCAACTTTCCTTACTGAGACACCTACCTTTGCTGCCATCTATCACAGATCTAAAATCTATTTTTCTAACCTTCATCTATTACTATCACAGCCCTAAAACCATACCAATTTGTAGCCTAAACTCCACAAAACCGCAGCCCCAAATCTTCCTAAACTGCAACCTACTTCCATCCAAACCGATTCACCTTCCAACCGGCCACCCCCTTCTCCAAAATTCCCATGCCACTAACCTGACAATAGAAAAAAGATCTCAATATTATAGATCTAGAGGCGTATACTATAGCATCAGAGGAGGCTATCGATGCAAAGCTTGAAGCCTTTGGAAACAGCATGGAAGAGAAGATGCGATCGATCCCTTTTCACCGAATTCAGCATTGGTCGACTGTCAAACCCGAGGAAATCACAACACGGAGAAACTTCAAATCGGTGAGACGATCCTAAAAAACATGGCCACATCACCTTTGATCTCAATAATCCATGCATGAAGGTTGACTTCCCTAGATGGGAAGAAGGAGACTTGATCGGGTGGATCTTGCGCGCGGAGCGCTATTTTCGGTTTTACCGAACCGCCGACACCACATGGGTGGAGATTGTTACCATTCACCTCGAGGGAGATGCTATTCAGTGGTTTAATTGGTTTAAGCACACCCATAGAGGACTCTCTTGGTAGCGATTCAAGGAAGGACTACTAGACCGCTTCGGACCAACCGATTTCAACAACATCGACGGACAATTGGCAAAGATTCATCAAACCTCTACAATACAAGAATACCAAACAAGGTTTGAGTGTTTATCTAACCAAACTAAGAATTGGTCTGAGAAACAACTTTTAGGTACTTTTATCGAGGGCCTAAGCCGAAGATTCGAGAAGTAAAGGCGTGGCAATCGTACACTCTTATGGCGGCGATTTCCTTCGCGCATATCTAGGAAGAATAATTGAACCACGAGGTACGAAGGACAAGGCTCGCTCCCCGACCGGCCATGCCGAGGCCTATTGCCCCCTCTACTGCCATCCAAGCCCCTGCACCAAAAAAGTTGACAAGAGACGAGCTTCGCGAATGATCGGCCAAGGAGTTGTGTTGGCATTGCGATGAATCATGGAGTCGCGAACATCACTGCAAAAAGGGCCAACTCCTCATGATTGAACCAACTAAGGATGAGGACAATGAAACATCTGAAGAAGCCCTTGAACCTAAAGAAGAAGCCATGGAGGAAGAATCCCAACCGGCCAACTACGCTGTGCACGCATTGGCCGGCTATTCCAACCCGCTGATGATTGCACCCACTAAAGAACCCAAACTTGAAGATACAACTCTCGAGCCGAAGGAGAAGGATACACCACAACCGGCCACCCGCACAGTCCTTACCTTAGCCGGCTACAACAACCTGCAAAAATTGAAGATCGAAGGGTTTCTCGAGCAACAGTCCGTCATCATCCTCATCGACGCCGGGAGCACACACAACTTCATGACTAGTAAGGTTGCTGCTCACTTAATACTCCGAAAAGAAGATTACAATGGGTTTGAAGTCAAGGTAGCTAACGACCAAATTTTGAAGTGCAACCAGAAGTGCTCGCGGGTAAAACTGATCCTACAGGAGCAAGACGTAGTTGCTGATTTTTTCCTCCTCCCTCTTGATGGTTTTGATATAGTGCTTTGCATTGATTGGTTGTCCACGATTGGAGATATTTTCTGAAACTTTTTGAAGCTAACCATGAAATTTTTCAGAAAGGGAAGCAGGTGATTCTACGAGGACGCCCAGCGGCTACAACCACAACACCACACTTGGAGGGGGTACCAAAAGAAGAATCCATTGATTTCCCAATTCAAATTCAAGAGTTTCATGAGATTGAAGATAAAAAACCACTCCCATAGCTTACTGAATTTTTGGGCGTCTCTACCCAATCGAGCCCACTACCTCCTCTGAAGTTGGCCGACCCCCATATGCTGAACAGGTTGAAACTTCTACCAGTTGTTGCTCGACCATATTGCTTCATACAACCGCTATGACACGTCCCTATATCCTTTTCCCTAGAGATGACAGAGACACAGATTGTTCGGCCATGCTTATTTCCCGCTATGACACGTCCCTATATCCTTTTCCCTAGAGACAAGCTACTTCTAAAGTGTTACATCCTATTGAACTCACTATGGTTGCTGATGCAGCACTTCCAGATCTCAGGTGACTTCCATGACTTTCCCTAGGATCGGACCATGATGCTTAAAGACTTCCTTGATGATGACCTCCGATCTACGGCCCAAGACCGTGAGAAAATTGAGCCCCTCCAGTGGCAAAATCAAAAAAGGAGAAGGATCATTCGTAGGACTTAACGAAGCATGAACATCATCCCTCTCATTATAAAGAAAGATGTACCACCTTGACAGAGTGGAACTATAGCCCTCACGACCATGATGTCGTCCACAACAAATCGTGGCCATGTGTTTATTATTGGAGCAGACACATCCAGAGTGGGGGTCAGCACTATCCTTATGTAAGATAGTCAACAGCATGAAGAAGTAAAAATGGGCCCTGAAAAATCACCAGTCCTACCCACCTCGGACTCAGATCGGGCTCACACCACTAGAGATTTTAATCAAGGACAGCCCTCACTCCAAAAGAAGGCACAACTACTATTACAGAGCAACCACGTGGTAGCCCATGCAAGGAAGAAACTTTCCCCTGAAAAATGTCAGAGCAGAAGAAAGTTTTATGAGAAAGATCAAGTCCCCCTTCATCTCCAGCTCCACCAGCACGAAATTCAAGCCTCAAGAAAGTGGTCTCCTTATTTCTGAGGGCCTTGTAAAATTGGAGATCACATTGGGGCCCTAACCTATTGATCAGATCCAAGCACCAGATTAAAATTACAGTTGATCCTCCAAGTATCCCACCTTAAATGGAAATTTAAAGTCGACGACTCAGCTCAAGTTCTTCCAACTGACACCCAAGCTGATGAGGAGCTGAAAACCCGGTTCCCTGAGTTTATGAAACTTCAGCCTTGAGGACAAGGCTGATTTTAAGAGGGCGGGTTTGATAGGACTCCAACATGGTTGAATTATAATCTCCCTAGAAGTAGTCAATAAAACCCTGCTAGATTGTAATAAAGCCACTCTTATCTTATAAAGGAGTATGGCTAGGGTTTAGATTAGCTCTTAAGGCTTAGTGGACGTCGCCCCCTTACTGGGTTGGTTGGCCAGAGTTTCTCCCTACTTAGGTCAGCTATAGAGCCAACCTAGTCACCCCCTGTTCCTATTAAGGCAGGTTGGCTATAGGACGGGTAAAGGGGTAATTTTACCTAGGTAAGCACCCCCTTAGGCTATGATTTTGATCCCTATATAATGATGTAGCCGCCCCCTCTCTTGAATGAAGCAATTATCAATTATATTTCAGCTTTGTGCCGAATCTAGGAGGGAGGAACCCCTACAACGTTCCAAGAGTTGATCCCCCTCAAGGATCAAAATCTATAGAGCTCCATCTAGGGTTTATTTTAGGGCTTTACGGCTTAGTGGCCATCGCCCCCTTACTAGGCTAGTCAGTTAGGGTTTCCCCCTGCTTAAGTCGACTACAGAGCCAACATAGCCGCCACTTGTTCCCTCTAAGGCGGGTAGGCTATAGAAGGGGCAAAAAGATAATTTTAGTTAGGCAAGCACCCTTTAGGCTAGGGTTTGCAACCCTATATAATGATGTAGCCACCCCTCTCTTTTATCAAGTAATTATCAATTTTATTTCAGCCTTGTGCCAAATCTAGGAGGGAGGAACCCCTACAGCGTTCCAAGGGTTGATCCCCCTTAAGGGTCAAAATCTATATAGCTCCTTTTGGGGTCTTATCATATGGTATTAGAGCCACGTTCCTACTTTCCGATAGCCATCTCAGTCACCTCGACCTTCCTAAGCAATTCCTACAATTGCTTTTGACGTTGCCTCCATCGTCGCCTACTAAGCCGCAGATTCATCAATCTACTGCATTCCTTTGTGTCAACATCAAAATCTGGTAAAAACTCCAAAGCCCATGCCTCTTGCTATTGCTATTCCTCTATCTTATACGTGGGACAAGTTTTTTCAAAATTTTCTTGCTATAAAATTTTACCGTCGCAAACGTTATCATTGTTGCGAAGGTGAAACACTACAGAAATTTTCAACCAATTGTTGCTTCTTGGAACTAAACTTTTAATCATCCTTTTTGGCTCAAACTTTTAAACAATTTTGTAGACCATCTTAGCTTTCATCTAAAACTGATCTCATAGAAAAACTCCTTCTGGATCCAGACTTATAGTGCTGTCATTCTTCATCATGCAGTACTAAAATTTTATGACGGAGAATCTGCCTTCCGTCTATTGGCCTCTTGAAACCAAACTTTTGTTCATCTTTTTTGGCCAAAATTTTTATATAATTCCAAATATCAAGTTGGCTTCATCTGAGATTTATTTCTCAAAAAAATTCCTTTTGGAACTAGTTTTCTTGTGCAATCTTTCACTAGTACGCAGTTCTCGAATTTTTACGACGAAGGATCTACCTTTCATTTTTTGCCGTATTTCCCTATTGTTATGCTGCCATAATTTCACCAAATGTTTTACTAGTATTTCCAACATCTAAACCAAGGATTTCTACATAATTTTCTTGAACTTTCCTCTGGAAATTATGTCGAGAAGTCATCGTTTCTCTGACGTAAAATCTGTTCGGTAGGACTGCACATCGTAGCACTTTTATTCATCAAATTCTATTGGATTTGAGTTCTATTTTTGTGGGATTTCAGTGATAGGACTCCAGCAGGGTTGAGTCCTAATCTCCCTAGCAGTAGTCAATAAAATCCTGCTAGATTGTAATAAAGCCACTTCTATCTTATAAAGGAGTATAGCTAGGGTTTAGATTAGCCCTTAGGTCTTAGTGGCCATCGCCCCCTTACTGGGTTGGTTGGCCAGAGTTTCCCCCTGCTTAGGTCAGCTATAGAGCCAACCTAGTCACCCCCTGTTCCTATTAAGGCAGGTTGGCTATAGGAGGGGCAAAGTGATAATTTTACTTAAGCAAGCAACCCCTTAGGCTAGGTTTTTGATCCTTATATAATGAATTAGCCACCCCCTCTTGAATCAAGCAATTAACAATTTTATTTCAGCCTCGTGCTGAATCTTGGAGGGAGGAACCCCTACAGCGTTCCAAGGGTTGATCCCCCTCAAGGATCAAAATCTATAGAGCTCCATCTGGGGTTCTATTATCTAGTATCTGAGCAGCGATCTTGCTACCCTTGTAGCTGTCATCCATGCCTCCACCTTCCCAAGAAATTTTCACAATTGCTATGACACGCGCCTCCACCTTCCACCCTAGCAGCAGATCAAATCAATCTGTCGCTGCCCCCTACGTTTGATCTGGAGATCTGGTATATTTTTGTCACCCACACCTCTTCGATACTGCAAAATCCTTTACCTTACATGTTGAAGAAGTTTTTTGAAAAGTTTCCTTGCTACAAAATTTTACCGTCGCAAACGTTATCATCGTTGCGAAGGCGAAACGCTGCAGAAATTTTCTGCCGATTGTTGCTTCTTGGAACTAAACTTTTAATCATCCTTTTTGGCTGAAACTTTTATATAATTTCGTAGATCGTCTTTGCTTTCATCTAAGACTAATCTCATAAAAGAAAACTCCTTCTAGATCTGGACTTATAGCGCTGTGATTCTTCATTACGCAGTGCAAAAATTTTACGATGGAGAATCTGCCTTCCGTCTATTGGCCTCTTGAAACTGAACTTTTGTTCATCCTTTTTGGCCAAAATTTTTATACAATTCCAAAGATCAACTTGGCTTTCATTTGGGATTTATTTCTCAAATAAATTCCTTCTGAAAATGGTTTTCTTATGCAATCTTTCACTAGCACGCAGTTCTGGAATTTTTACGATGAAGGATCTACATTTCATCTTTTGCCCTATTTCCCTACTGTTACACCGCCAAAATTTTACCAAACTTTTTTACTTGTAGTCCCCACATCTAAATCAAGGGTTTCTGCATAATTTTATTGAACATTCCTCTGGAAATTATGTCGAGAAGTCTTCGTTTCTCCGACATAAAATCTGTTCGGCAGGACTGCACATCGCCGCACTTTTTTTCGTCGAATTCTATCGGATTTGAGTGCTATTTTTTGTGGGATTTTGGACTCTCTTTTCCTCATCACCAAACCCTACCATCTTTACCAAAAACCGTTCAAAACCCTACCCTAAACCAAAATCAAACAGCCCCCCAAATCAGCCACCCAAATCAGCCTACTTCCTTATCGATCCACTTACCTTTTTAGCTAACTTTCCTTACCAAGACATCTACCTTTGCCGCCATCTATCCCAGATCTAAAATCAATTTTCCTAACCTTCATCAATTGCTATCAAGGCCCAAAAACCATACCAATTCATAGCCTAAACTCCATAAAACTGCTGCCCCAAATCTGCCCTAAACCGTAGCCTACGTCCATCCAAACCGATTAACCTTCCAACCGGCCACCCCCTTTACCAAAATTCCCATGCCACTAACCCGACAACAGAAAAAAGATCTCAATATTACAGATCTAGAGGCATATACTATGGCATCAGAGAAGGCTATCGATGCAAAGCTTGAAGCCTTTGGAAACCGCATGGAAGAGAAGATGCGATCTCTTTTCACCGAATTCAGCATTGGCCGACTGTCGAACCCGAGGAAATCACAACACGAAGAAACTTCAGATCGGAGAGACGATCCTAAAAAACATGGCCACATCACCTTTGATCTCAATAATCTATGCATGAAGGTTGACTTCCCTAGATGGGAAGAAGAAGACCCGATCGGGTGGATCTTGCGTGCATAGCGCTATTTTAGAATCTTTAATTGCGACCAACGGTGCCCGCGGGTGAAACTACTCCTCCAAGATCAAGAAGTAGCTGATTTTTTCCTCCTACCCATCAATGATTATGAAGCCATACTCAGGATCGAATGGCTCACAACACTATGTGATATCTCTTGGAATTTTTCTAAATTAATCATGAAATTTTATTACAAAGGAAGACAGGTCACATTACGAGGCAAGCGCAGGAGCCAAATTTCCACCGTTTAGTCGCAACAAATGGAGAATGTTTTGCACAAAGCACATGGTGGATTCTTGATGCATATTCAGCAGCCATCTATGCGGGAGAACGTACAAAACTCATATCCTAAGCTTGCCCTTTGCCTGAATGAATTCGCGGATGTTTTCTTAGGGCCACGCGGGCTGCCCCCTAATCGGCCGCATGACCACTGCATTCCTATTTTGCCAAGCAAACCTCTAGCAAATTTGTGATCGTACCACTATCCTCACTTGTAGAAGGACAAGATCGAGAATATTGTTAAAGATATACTTGACACCGGGGTGATTCGACCGAGCTGCAGCCCTTACTCCTCACTGGTGTTGCTAGTGCGTAAGAAAGATGGTATGTGGTGGATGTGCGTTGACTACCGGGCTCTAAACGCAATCACCGTCAAGGATAAATATCCTATCTTATTCATAGATGAACTCTTCGATGAATTAAAAGGAGCCCGAGTCCTCACTAAATTGGATCTCCCATCCGGATACCATCAGATTTGGGTATGCACTGAAGATATTCTGAAAACTGCATTCCGCACGTATAACGACCACTACGAGTTTCTGGTAATGCCTTTAGGACTTACGAATGCTCCTACTAATTTCCAAAACCTGATGAATGACATCTTTCGGAGTTTTCTACGCAAGTTCATATTGGTATTCTTTGATGATATTCTCATTTATAGCCCTACGCTTGATATACATTTTCAGCACTTACGAACTGTTCTAACGATTCTTTGGGAGAATACTCCTTATGTTAAACAGTCAAAGTGCAGCTTCTTACAACATAAATTGGAGTATCTTGGGCACATTATATTAGAGGATGGAGTGGCGGTGGACTCGACAATGATCGAGGCAATGCAAGGATGGCCGAGACCTACAAACGTACAATCATTACGCGGTTTCCTTGGACTCACGGGCTACTACCAAAATTTTGTGAAAGATTATGGTAGGATTAGTGCTTCGCTCATGTCCTTACTGACGAAAGACTCCTTTGTGTGGTCAGATAAAGCCTCCATAGCCTTCGAACGACTCAAGGCAGCCATGACGATGACTTCGGTCCTAGCGCTGCTTGATTTCAGTCGCACTTTGGTCGTTGAGGCTGATGCGTCAGGAGTTGCAATTTGGGCTATTCTTATGCAAGATGGTCAACTCCTAATTTACATCGAGGCTTCCCCCACACTTCATACGAGGTTGTTACAGAAGATACTAACTACTACCAAATTTAAACTATGGTTGGATACAGGTCCATTGCACGAAAGAGGAGTTAAACTAGAAGAACTACAATCCATGCTCACGCCAGATTGGGCTCTCATAATCCTGAACCATACCAAAGGACAGTCACCATTCTAGAAGAAAGATTGGTTATCACTAAAGACTAACCATGTGGCAGCTCATGCAAGGAAGAAACTTCCCCCTGACAAATGTCGGAGCAGAAAAAAGTTTCCTGAGAAAGATCAAGTCTCCCTTCATCTCCGGCTCCAACATAAAATTTAAGCCTAAAGAAAGTGATCTCCCTATTTCTTTGGGCCTTGCAAAATTGGGAATCATATTGGGGCCCCAACCTGGAGATCATATCCGTGCACCAGATCAAAATTACAGTTGATCCTCCAAGTATCCCACCTCAAATGGAAATTTAAAGACGACGACTCAGCTCAAGTTCTTCCAACTAACACCCAAGCTGATGAGGAGCTGAAGACCCAGTTCCTTGAGTTCATAAAACTTTAGCCTTGAGGACAAGGCTGATTTTAGGGGGGTGGGTTTGATAGGACTCCAGCAGGGTTGAGTCCTAATCTCCCTAGAAGTAGTCAATAAAAACCTGCTAGATTGTAATAAAGCCACTCCTATCTTATAAAGGAATATGGCTTGAGTTTAGATTAGCCCTTAGGGCTTAGTGGTCATCGCCCCCTTACTGGGTTGGTTGGCCATAGTTTCCCCCTGCTTAGGTCAGCTATAGAGCCAACCTAGTCACCCCCTATTCCTATTAAGGCAGGTTGGCTATAGGAGGGGCAAAGGGATAATTTTACTTAGGCAAGCATCCCCTTAGGCTAGGGTTTTGATCCATATATAATGATGTAGCCACCCCCTCTCTTGAATCAAGTAATTAACAATTTTATTTCAGCCTCGTGCTGAATATAGGAGGGAGGAACTCCTATTGCGTTCCAAGGGTTGATCCCCCTCAAGGATTAAAATCTATAGAGCTCCATCTGGGGTTCTATCATTCAGACTCTCTTTTCCTCATCACCAAACCCTACCATCGTTACCAAAAACCCTTCAAAACCCTACCCTAAACTGAAACCAAACAACCACCTAAATCAGCCCTAAACCGCAGCCTACTTCCATTCAAACCGATTCAACTTCCAACCGGCCACCCCCTTCTCCAAAATTCTCATGCCACTAACCCGACAACAAAAGAGAAATTTTAATATTACAGATCTAGAGGCATACACCATGGCATCAGAGGAGGCCATCAACTCCAAGTTCGAAGCCTGTGAAAGCCGCATGGAGGAGAAGATGCAATCAATTTTTGCTGAATTCAGCATGGGCCGACCATCAAGCCCGAGGAAGTCACACCATGGTGAGACTTCAAATTGGTGAGAGGACCCTCAAGAGCATGGACACATCACCTCTGATCCCAACAATCCATGCATGAAGGTTGATTTTCCAAGATGGGAAGAAGGAGATCTGATTGGATGGATCTCGCGCGCGTAGCTATTTTCTGTCCTACCGAACCGTTGACGCTACACGGGTGGAGATTGCTGCTATACACCTCGAGGGAGATGCTATTCAATGATTCAATTGGTTTGAACACACCCATGGAGGACTCTCTTGGCAGTGATTCAAGGAAGGACTAGTAAACTGCTTTGGACCAACCGATTTCGACAACATCGACGGACAATTGGCAAAGATTCATCAAACCTCCATAATACAAGAATACCAAATAAGGTTTGAGCGTGTATCTAACAAAACCGAGAATTGGTCTGAGAAATAACTTTTAGGTACTTTTATTGAGGGCCTAAAGCCGGAGATCCGATGAGAAGTAAAGGCACGACAACCGTACACACTTATGGCGGTGATTTCCTTCGCGTGTATCCAGGAAGAACAATTAAACCATGAGTTACGAAGGACAAGGGTCGCTCCCCGACCAGCCATGCTGAGGCCTACTGCCCCCTCTACTACCATCCAAGCCCCCGCACAAAAAAATTTGACATGAGTCGAGCTTCACGAACGATCGGCTAAGGGGTTGTGTTGGCATTGCGATGAACCATGAAGCCATGAACATCGCTGCAAAAAGGGCCAGCTCCTCATGATTGAATCAGCGAAAGATGAGGACAATGAAACATCTAAAGAAGCCCTTGAACCTAAAGAAGTAGCCATAGAGGAAGAGCCCCAATCAGCCGACTACGCAGTGCACGCATTGGCCGGCTACTCCAACCCGTAGACGATGAAACTTGGAGGATTTCTAAAATAGCAACCCATCACCGTTCTCATCGACACGAGTAGCACAAATAACTTCTTCAATAGTAAGGTTGCTGCACATTTGGTGCTTCAAATCAAAAGTTACAACAAATTCGATGTAAAGGTCGCCGATGGCCGAATCTTCAATTGCGACCAACGATGCCTGCGGGTGAAACTACTCCTCCAAGACCAAGAAGTGTTAGCTGATTTCTTCCACCTACCCATTGATGATTATGAAGCCGTACTCAAGATCGAATGGCTCATAAGGTTAGGTGATATCTCTTGGAATTTTTCTAAATTAATCATGAAATTTTATTAAAAAGGGAGACAGGTCACGTTACAAGGCAAGTGTGGGAGCCAAATTTCCACCGTTTCATCGTAAAGAATGGAGAAAGTTTTGCACAAATCACATGGTGGATTTTTGATGCATATCCAGCAGCCATCTAAGAGGGAGAATATACAAAATTCAGATCATAAGCTTCCTCT
This sequence comes from Ensete ventricosum, assembly GCA_029747655.1. Lineage (NCBI taxonomy): Eukaryota > Viridiplantae > Streptophyta > Magnoliopsida > Zingiberales > Musaceae > Ensete > Ensete ventricosum. The sequence goes on along the minus strand of JAQQAF010000004.1, from coordinate 27,308,855 downwards.
CTTGCTGGATGAATTCGCTCATCAAAGAGATGCTTGACATCAAGGTGATTTGACAGAGTTGCAACCCTTATTCTTCATCGGTGTTGCTAGTGCGTAAGAAGGACAGTACATGGAGAATGTGTATTGATTATAGTGTCTTGAACGCTATCACCGTCAAGGAAAAATATCCTATACCAGTCATAGATGAGAGCTCTTGGATGAATTAAAATGAGTCTGAGTCTTCACTAAATTGGATCTCCGTTCCAGTTATCATCAGATTCGGGTATGTACTGAAGATGTTCCGAAAACTGCATTCCGCATGCATAAAGCCACTACGAGTTTCTGGTAATGCCTTTCAGACTTACGAATGCTCCTTCTACTTTCCCAAGCCTGATGAATGACATCTTTCGAAGTTTTCTATGTAAGTTCGTATTGGTGTTCTTTGATGATATTCTCATTTAGAGCCCCACACTTGATATACATTTTCAGCACTTACGAACTATTCTAACGATTCTTCGGGAGAATACTCTTTATGTTAAACAGTCAAAGTGCAGTATCTTGGGCACATTATATCAGAGGATGGAGTGGCGGTAGACCCAACAAAGATCGAGGCAATGAAAGGATGGCCGAAACCTATAAACGTAAAATCGTTGCACGGCTTCCTTGGACTCACGGGCTACTACCATAAATTTGTGAAATATTATGGAAAGATTAGTGCCCCGCTCACGTCCCTACTGAAGAAAGACTTTTTCTTGTGGTTGGAACAAGCTTTTACAGCCTTCGAATGACTCAAGGCCGCCATGACGACGACGCCGGTCCTAGCACTGCTTGATTTCAGTCGCACTTTTGTCATTGAGGCCGACGCGTCAGGAATTGGAATTGGGGCTATTCTTATGCTAGATGGTCGATTCATAATTTACACTAATACTTCCCCCACACTCCACACGAGGTTTTTACAAGTGATACTAATTACTACTAAATTTAAAATATGGTTGGATACAGGTCCATGACACGAAAGAGGAGTAAAACTAGAAGAATTGTAATTCAAGCTCACGCCAGATTGGGCTCTCATTATCTTGAACAATACTAGAGGCAGTCACTATTTGAGAAGAAAGATTGGCTATCACTAAAGACTAACAATATGGCATTATATGCAAAGAAGAAACGACCTCCCGACAAACTTCAGAATGGACAAAAAATTGAAGATCGAGTTTTTCTATACCTCCAGCCAATCAGCAGGAAACTCGAGCCTTAATGAAGTGGTCTCCCTATTTCTTTGGGCTTTGCAAAATTGGGGATCACATTGGGGCCCTAACCTAGAGATCAGATTTGTGCACCAGATCAAGATTACAATTGATCCGCCAGGTATCCCACCAGAAATAGAAATTTAAAGAAGACGACTCAGCCCAAATCCTTCCAACTAACAGCCCAGCTAATGAGGAGGCCAAAGTTTAGTTGATGATAGCATGAGAATCATTTGAGGAGCTCATGAAACCCCAGCCTTGAGGACAAGGCTGATTTGAAGAGGGCGGGTTTGATAGGACTCTAGTAGGGTTGAGTCCTAATCACTTGGAAGTAATCAATAAGAACCCTATGAGATTGTAATAAAACCCCACCTAGTCACTTCTATCTTATAAAGAAGTGTGGCTAGGGTTGATTTTGGGGCCTTAAGGCTTAGTGGTCATCGCCCCCTTACTGGGCTAGTCGGCTAGGGTTTTCCCCTGCTTAGGTCGGCTACAGAGCCAACCTAGCCGCCACTTTTTTCCTCTAAGGCTGGTAGGCTATAGAACGGGTAAAAGAGTAATTTTAGTTAGGCAAGCACCCCATGGGCTACGGTTTGCAACCCTATATAATGATGTAGCAGCCCCCTCTCTTTTATCAAGCAATTATCAATTTTATTTTAGCCTTGTGCCGAATCTAGGAGGGAGGAACCCCTACAACTTTCCAAGGGTTGATCCCCCTCAAGGGTCAAAATCTATATAGCTGCTTTTGGGGTTCTATCATATTCTATCCAAAGAGAGTCCAGATAAAGTGTGCAGGTTGCTTAGATCCATTTATGGATTAAAGCAAGCTTCTCGAAGTTGGAACATATGATTTGATGAGGTGATCATATCTTATAACTTCGTTAAGAACGAAGATGAGCCTTGTGTGTACAGGAAGGTAAGCGGGAGCTCTATCACCTTCTTGGTGCTATATGTGGATTACATCCTAAACATTGGGAATGATGTAGGAATGCTCTCCACAGTAAAGGCTTGGCTATCTAGAAACTTCTCCATGAAAGATTTAGGGGAAGCATCCTATATTTTAGGGATTCGGATATATATAAATAGATCCAAGAGGATGCTTGGCTTGTCCTAGTCTAGGTATATAGACTCCATTATCAAAAGGTTTGGCATGGAGAATTCCAAGAGAGTTCTCAAATCGATGAGATATGGAATATCACTTTCTATGACTATGTCCACAAAGACTCCTGAAGAAAGGGCAAACATGAATAAGATAGCTTATGCCTCAGTGATAGGGTTTATCATGTATGCGATACTATGTACCAGGCCTGATATAGCACATGCTCTAAGTGTCATGAGCAGGTATCATGCATATCCAGGTTTAGAACATTGGAAGGTAGTAAAGTATATCCTTAAGTACTCGAGAAGGACTAATGATCTTTTACTAGTATATGGATGAGGTAGCCTCCAGGTTGAGGGCTACACAGACTCGAGTTTTCAATTCGATATTCATGATAGCAAGTCAAATTCAGGATATATTTTCACCCTAAATTGAGGAGCAGTAAGCTGGAAGAGTTCCAAGCAAGATACTACTGCTGACTCGACCACATAGGCGGAATACATTGTCGCAGTAGAAGCAGCAAAGGAAGGGGTTTTTGGATGAAGAAGTTCATTAAGGATTTGGGAGTCATACCAAGCAACGTGGAGCTAACTCTCATATATTATGACAGCGATAGAGCGATAACTCTACAAGGGAACCTAGGTCTCATCAGAATTGTTCTGAGGAGGTTCCATTTGATTAGAGCGATTATGACCTGAAAAGATATAGCAATAGAAAGAGTTCCATCCGAATATAACATTGTAGATCCATTAACGAAGTCGCTGGCTCAGATTGTATTTGAGCATCACAGGGGTCTAATGGGGATCAGACACATAGGTGATTGGCTTTTAGTCAAGTGGGAGATTGCTGATTATAGGTGCCCTACAAGCCAATCACGTGAGTGATGGCACATGTAACATGTTGTGTGATCTTTTTGCTTATGATTAATATTGACATATTCTCACATTATATTATCTGTAGCATATATACTGTGATGTCCTTGGTTCTGTGTAATAGGAATCGAATTATGATGAGATCATGATAATGAGATCGATTCACCTTTAAATACAGATCCTAAATAATCTCGGTCATAGGTTACTCGAGAGGGACATCGAGATAACCAGATAGACCGGTGTACTATATACCCGTCCATATGATGGAGGTGACTTATCTCATAGCCACTTGTGATGAGACACTAAGGATATAGTACAAGTGCTTATTGGAGAATGAGTTCATAGATTGATCCGTTTAAGGAATGTTGTATGATTAATGATACCTAATGTTAGACAGCGATTCCATAGTCCCAGTCGTGTATCTGGTCCTTAGACTTGAGACACCAATGATGCCTTATATGAGTACTCCTTTCTTTGACGCCAAACTTACAGGTTTGGAAAGTTCTAGATCTGGTACAGCTAGTTATCGGGATTGGTAGCCAACCTTACGAAGGCAATTGAGTGTCAATTGAGGATCATCCACTCTCGGTATCATGAGAGGAATATCTCATATGTGCTTGCTCAGATAAATCCCTAGCTAGGGTCATAAGGATTGAGAGAGAAAGAGTTATCCGGGAGAATCCGATTCGAGCGAGACTTTGACGGATTCCGTATGTGACATGACAGTACCATGTCTAATATACGATCTCTGAGATATTAGTTGGATGTGGGATTATAGATACACGGTAACTGTGGACAGACTGGTCCGATGGATACGATCCCCCTGTACCGTCTGGGGACTATGGCGTAGAGGCCTAGTACGTCTATACTGGATGAGTCAAATGAATTATTATGGGGATAATAATTCACTATATCATAAGGAGTTCTGATGGGAGTTGTAATATCCCTCATATATGAATTAAAGATTTATTTGAAAGGTAAGAAATATGTTTTTGGGTGTTGTAAGACTTAGTTATAAAATTTAGGGACTTGTTTGTAAAAGTTAAAGGACCTAATCCTTTCGTATTATCATCTTGCTTTTATCTTGTTATTGATCAACTGAATTATTATAACCTTGCAAGTATTCTAATCTCTGCTTCTATCCTTGCTTTTATCTTGATGTGATCGACTGAATTATAATCAATTGAATTGTTATAACCTTGTAAGTGTCCTAGCCTTGCTTCTATCTTGTTATGATCGATTGAATTATTATGATTTTGTAAGTATTCCAATCCTTGCTTTTAATCCTTGCTTTTATCTTTATATGATCGACTGAATTAATATAACCTTGCAAGTGTTCCTACCCATTTGTAGTACCATCATGCTTTTATCTTGATATGATCGATTGAATTGTTATGATCTTGCAAGTTTCCAATCCTTTTTATTACCATCTCAATCTTTGAATTTATCTTGATATGATCAATTGAACTATTACAACCTTGCAATTGATGTCTTTCTTGCCTAGATGTAAAGCAATGAGTCTAGTTTCAAGATTTTGACTATTGTTCACTGAATTATTTATAACTTCATGTTGGAGACTCCAATTTATGCAAAATCTATTTCATGAGAAACTAGACTCATATACCTTTCTGTCCATACCATCTTAAGTAATTTGGAGTATAATTGATTATCCAAATGTTGTATGCCATATGCCTCTTAAATTCTGTTGGAATCATATGTTTGTTGAACTTTGCTTCTTCTTCTTTATCTTTTGGAAATAGATTCTTCTTCAACTGAGCTTTGAACTCTTAACTCTTATTCCTTGCCTATCCGAATACTCTATGTGAAAGTTTATGTTTACATCTTACTGTTTCATATTGGCACATGTATTTTTCATTGTTCCGCATGTGCTTCTGATATATGCCCATTTTTATTACACCTGTCCTTTTGTACTCCGGTGTTTGTGGGATATTATGGACCTTTACCAGAAATGGTAAAGGGTATATTATGTTGGGAGCCTGTGATGCTCTACTATGTTATGCTTAGAGCTTGTGATGCTCTATTATGTTTGATGGTCAGATGGACCACATTATGTTTGTGATCCCACATCACCATCTATGTTTTTGATATGCCATCGGATCATATTCTATCTATGATCCAATTAAAATTCTTTCTTCAATTGAGCCTTACATTATTACTCTAAATTCTGATGCATTCCTATTCTTTATGCTTTGCGTATCTGAATGTAAATTGTGAATGTTTATGTTGACACCGTACATACTTCATATTGGCACATATATATTTCGTTGTTCCGCATGTGCTTCCGAGATATGCCACTTTTATTGCTCATGTCTTTTTGTACTCTGATGTTTGTGGGATAATGTGAACCTTTGCTAGAAATGGTAAAGGGAGTTATGCTTAGAGCCCACGATGCTTTGTCGGGCCCCCTATGACTTCACTCAGACGTGGGAGACTTATGTTTGATGGTCATTCAGGGATGGATGTTCCATATTATGCTTATGGTCCCACTTCACCCTAATTGTCTTTGATATGATATCCAAAGCATTACTTTCAAATTATTTGTGAGCTTTGGATAAGAATAAAATGAATGTTATGCCTGATATGATATTGAGCTTTTGTTTCTCATTTGTTCACTTGATAAGCTTTGATATCATCCATTCACTATTGATATGCTTCGCAATATGTTTACATCCTTGACATGCTTCGAAATCTTCTATATGCCTTTCTTATATTCCGAAATGTTTTCAATTGCTATTGATATGTTTCGAAACATTTCACCCTGCATTGATATATATTCAAAATATTTCATTTGCCATTGATATATTCCGAAATGTTCCATTTTGTCATCGATATATTCTGAAATGTCCTATGTGCCTTTGATATGTTCCGAAATACCTCTTACGATATTGATATGCTCCAATTACTCTCTATTTCGTTTCGTTTGTTATGAACTAAATATGTTTTGAATGAAATGACTTTTGAACTCCTGTATCTAATGAATTGATATTCACGAATCCTTGTATATCTGCTTTGTATCTTGATTCTAGCTTGTTTGAATGTCATTCGCTCTCATCTTGGATTTGTTAAATGCTTGCTAAGCTTTCTAGCTCACTCCTTTGTTATCAAAATCTTTCAGGTCAGCTTGACACTCATTTGAATGTTAAGATTATGCTGAGGCAATGGAGAGCTATATAGATTGTTAGCAAATATTATTGGATGATTTATTATGGTTCTTGTATAAGTATATTTCATGTATAATGAAATGTTGTCGATGAATTTAATTGATGTATCATGTAAAAGTTTTAAATGACCACTTACGTTTGTAGTTAATTTGGAAATGCTGGATGTTGTCTACGATGAAGTGAATTAGTGGTAAATGGTTAGTTTGGTGATTGTATAAATTCTTTTGTTGATGAATCATAAGTGTGGTTAATATCTGTTAAGTTGGTTTTGAGTTTCATAAATGTTTGAGTGATGCGATGTTTGACTATAAATTGCACAGGTTTTATATATGTGAATTTTGAAGTATGAATATTTTCTCGATGTCCTCAAATGTTTGATTGGATCCTGGATGGATTGTAATGATTAAAATTATCAAGTTATGACATGGTCACACCTCTCAAATGTGATTTAATTCGGGGGGGGGCGTGACAGGAGTAACTCAAGGCTAGCTCGGTATCGGGCCTAGAGGATCACACACATATGGTGGATGCTTCAGCGAATAGAGGATTGGATGGAGATCCAATTAGCTCATATTCTTATTAGATGAGACCCTATGCTAATGAGCTCCATGATTAAGGCCCAATTAAAGGCTTAAGGAGATTATTAGATAGAGATCCAATAATACAAGGTTAGTCGGTAATTGAATGAAGATCCAATACCCACTGAGGAAGGAGCTCTAGGGTTTTTTGTGGCTCTCTATAAATAGGAGGGGAGACTCATGGTTGATAGGCTGTAGCTTTAGCCACCACCTCCTATTCTCCTCTCTCCCTCTACACAAGAGTTGCGAGATCAGATTGGAGGAATTTCGCTGCAGAGATCTATCGTGTGGATACCGCTAGAGAGGAGGATGCTTGACCTCCTTCATCCTCTCCATCTGGATCTAGAATACAGGGATATACGATCTCCCTACGTAACTAATCTCTCACACAAGATGCTATTTTTTAGTTTTTATATTTTTCACATGATCCCAATCTTTCGCACGACGATTTGATCTGTGTGGAAAACCAGTTTTTGTTTTAATTTTCGCTGCTCATGTGATGCTCGCATTGAGGTTTCCTAACATTTCGCACGTCGAACATTACTTCCGCTATTACCAAACACCGGATGATTCCATGATAGACACCGCTGTCAACCACCTCGAAAGAGATAATACAATTGGCTTGAATACACCCATGGGGTTCCGATGTGGATACAATTTAAGAATGCGCTACTGAACCGCTTTGGGCTGACCAAGTACGAGAATATCAACGGACAACTTACCAAGATCCGACAAACCTCCACGATCCACGAATACTAGACCAGGTTTGAGGAATTATCTTACTTTGCTTTTGATTGGTCTGACAGATAATTATTAGGGACGTTCATCGAAGGACTCAAGCCGAAAATTAAAGGAGAGGTTAAAGCGTGGCAACCCCGCACCGTGAAGGCCGTAAACTCTTGCACTCGAACCCAAGAGGAACGACTGAACCAAGATGCTCGGGGAATGAGAACCACTCCTAGACCAGTAGCATATGAACCTTTAGCACACCCTGCTCCCAATTGTCCTTCGTTGCCAAATAAATTGATGAGAGAAAATTGTATGATAGATCAGCAAAGGGCCTTTGTTGGCATTGCAATGAACTTTACAGACGCAACCATTGCTGCAAAAAAAGTGAAGCTTTCCATAATATAACCTATTGAAGAATCTAAAGAAGAGGTCCAAGAACCTAAGAAGGAGAACATGAAGCAAGAACTGCAGCTATCTGATTGCACAACTCACACTTTAGTCGGCCATACGACCCGTAAGCCGTAGAGTTGTCCGTTGAAGCCGCAACCCATCACTATCCTCTTCAAGACTAGGAGCACCAACAACTTTATGAACAACAAGGTTGCTGCCTAATTGATGCTCCAAAATAAAGATTGCAGCAGGTTTGATGGTGAGGTCGCTGATGGCCAAGTTTTGAAGTGCGACCAAAGATGCCCGCGGGTGAAATTATTATCGCAGGACGAAGAGATACTGGCTAATTTCTTCCTCCTTCCTCTTGATGATTATGAGGCCATGCTTGACATCGAATGGCTGACTACGCTAGGTGATGTTCCTTATAATTTTTTTAAATTTATCATAAAATTTTTCAGCCATGAGAAACAAGAGATCCTACGCGGGAAACGCGGGAGCAACGTAATGACGATTTGCTTGCAGTAAAGGGAGAAAGTTTTGAATAAAGTGAACAACGGCTTCTTGATGTAATTATAGTAGAATTCTATGGGAGAGCCAATAAAAATTAAAGACCCAATCCTTCTCCAATCGCTTACTAAATTTTTAGACATTTTCGTCGAACCGCGTAGCCTACTTACTTTCTACCCACCATCATGACCACCGGATAATGATTCTCCTGGGCAAACCAACAGCAAACACTCGACCATGTCTACACCATATAAGATATGGGAAGGAAAGAAAGCCCGATCTTAAGGTGGTTAAGATTTGGGGCTGTTATGCCCATGTTAGAAGACACAACCTCGATAAGTTGGAATCAATAACGGAATGGTGTATGTTTGTGTGATACCCTAAAGAGACTTTAGGGTATTATTTCTATCATCCTAAGGATCAAAAGGTCTTTGTTGCCAAGAGAACCTATCTAAAAAGGTTATGTTTTTTGAGAATGAACACATTCTTAGTGGAAACAATGGGAGTGAGATAAAGTTAAACATGGTTAGAGAACCTATCTCAAGCACAATTCCAGTGCCCGAGTCTGTTCAGGTACTGTTAGGACCCTAGTCGAGTCGAGTCATAGTCATTTGGGTCGAGTCCTTAGATTGGACCTCGTTGGCCAACCTAGATCTGATGTTAGGTCATCTAGGAGGATATTTGAGTCCTCTGTAATAAATCAGCCCAAATCCTAGTAGGATTAGTATTCGACTGCATTGGAGTCGGAGTTCGATACGGGTTAGAGTCAATTAGGTCATGAATATAATAGACCCTAATATAGCCACCACCCCTAGTAAAGAAATGGTTGACTAGGGTTAGGAAGAAGTCCTTGTGGGATGGGAGTCTGCTAGCCGCCTCCTCCTCTTAAGAGAGGTCAGCTAGGGCAAGAGGAGGAGAGTTCCACTTAGCTTGGACTCTCTCTAGGGTGTAATAAGAATTAAATTAGGAGTTAGAAACCCCTATAGCCACCAACCACATCATAGTTAAGAGTTGGCTAGGGGTTAGGAGTTGAGGAGAAGAGGAGCCTTGATTTAGTAGGAGTCTTGGTTTACTTGGAGTAAAAGTTGCTTCTTAGAGTTGGAGTTGGAGTTGTTAGAAGTAGGAGTTGCTTCTTAGAGTTGGAGTTGGAGTTGTTAGAAGTAAGAGTCTTATTAGGAGTTAGGGTTTAGAAGCCTTATAATAGCTTGTATTCTCTCATCTTTTCATCATCAATAGATCAATTTTATTTCAGCTCATGTAGCAGAAAACCATAGAGGGAGGAACCCCTATAAAGTTCCAAGGAGGCCGATCCTCTATAGAGATCACCCGAAGCTTAGAATCTGCAAGAGTTCTAACACTTGCTATCAGAGCAGTGTTCTTGGCATCTCGCTGCCCTTCCACAACCATCTATCATCATTCCACAGCCTCCCAAAGGAATTCCCACAATTGCTTAAAGATCATCGTCAAATTTTAACATCATCCCCACCACCGCAGATCATCCTTTAATCTCTCGTGAATTGCAATAGGTTTTGGTTTCCTACCTTACTGCTGCTGCAACTTAGTTATTCTTATTCCAAAAACCCAAAAAAATTATACCTATCTTGTTGCACAAACTTTTCATCGCAAAGTTTCCATCTCTACGATGAAAGTTGCACTACAGAATTTTAGTCGCATAGCACTACTTATTTGATCTTGCTGCTACATTGCTTCTATCAAAATCTCTATGAAATTTTTACGACGGCTTTGGCACTTCCTAACATCAGTCTTTTTTTTTTGTCAAAAAATTAACAATATAAACTGCTAATATTTTATATCCAAATTGCTGCATTTTTTATGCAAAATTTTGTCGCAGTTATACCCGTGATCTTTGATTTTGCCAAACCTTTTGCTATCATTTTCTTCCATAAAATTTTTGACGGCATTACCTCTCCCTTACCAGTAGATTCCGAGTTTTACCCAAATCCTTGTTTAAATTGTTGGAAAAAAATCGCGTCTATACTGCTGAAATCTTTTGACGAAAAAATTCTGCCACAACACCTTCTCATAATATTTGATCTTACAGAATCTTTTACAACCATAATTTTCCATAAATTTTTGACAGTATTATCTCTCTCTTACTAGTGGATTCCCCTTGAGTTTTACTCTAATTCTTATTTTGACTTGCTAGGAAAAATTGCATCTATACTACTAAAATTTTTTCGATGAAAAAATCTTCTGTTATGCCTTTATCTTTCTTCTTCTCTAAACCCACTAAACCCTAACAATCTTGCTGCCACCAATAGTGATGCCTTTAGGTCACCCCTCCAGCCTTATGGCGTTGCCATCATAACCTATTTCCAGAACCCAAACGACATCCAAAACCGTAGCCCAAAACAACAACCTATTGCAGCCTATCGACGTAGAATTCTACAGCACTACCTGTCGGCGTCTTTTGTTGCACCATATCTAATCCTTATCGAAATTGTTGTTGCCCCTCACATCATCTTTAGGGCACCCCTCTAGCCTTAAGATGTAGCCATCATAGCATATTTTCATAATCCATAGCCAACCCTAACAGCCCCTAAATAATCGTAGCCCAAACAGCACCCTAAAACTGCAACCTTGATCCATCACCTTTTTGGCCACCAATCCCCACCAAACTGGTTGTTGCTATCAACAACAACCCTAGGCCACCCCTCTAGCCTTAAAATGCAGCATTATAACCTATTTCCAGAATCCATAGCCATCCCAAACAGCAGCAGCAACTGTAGCAAATAGCAAGAGAAGGACAGATTACGCACCTTTTTTGCGTAAATTTGGAGTTTTACATCATATCATCAGGATATATATTCGGAGCCAAGTTGGAGGCGCTTGAATCACGACTTGAATTACGCATGGAGGACAGATTACGCACCTTTTTTGCCGAATTCGAATTGGGTTGATCTTCAAGCCCAATAAAATTTCAGCAAGGAGAAAGTTTTAAGAGGCTTTCAAAGAAGGAGGGACAACCCTTGGACATGATACAGCCACGCATGAGGGTGGACTTCCCCTGATAGGAAAAAGGAGACCCAACGAGATGGATTTTGCATGTCGAACATTACTTCTACTATTACTAAACATCAGATGATTCCATGGTAGACACCACTATCAACCACCTCGAAAGAGATGCTATACGATGGTACAATTGGCTTGAATACACCCATGGGGTTCCGACATGGATACAATTCAAGAACACACTGCTGAACCGCTTTGGGCCGACCAAGTATGAGAATATCAACAGACAACTTGCCAAGATCCGACAAACCTCCATGATCCAAGAATACTAGACCAGGTTAGAGGAATTATCTTACTTTGCTTATGATTGTCTGACAGACAATTATTAGGGACATTCATCGAAGGACTCAAGCTGAAAATTAAATGAGAGGTTAAAGCGTGGCAACCCCGCACCGTGAAGGTCGCAATCTCTTACACCCGAACCCAAGAGGAATGACTAAACCAAGATTCTCGGAGGATGAGAACCACTCCTAGACTAGCAACATATAAACCTTTAGTACCCCCTACTCCCAACCATCCTTTGCTGCTAAAGAAATTGATGAGAGAAGAACTTTATGATAGATCGACGAAGGGCCTTTGTTGGCATTGCAATGAACTTTGGAGCTGCAACCATTGCTGCAAAAAAGGGAAGGTTTCCATAATAAAACCTATTGAAGAATCTAAAGAAGAGGTCTTGTCCAAGAACCTAAGGAGGAGAACACGAAGGAAGAACTACAATTGTCCGATTACATGACTCACGCTGTAGCCCGTCACCATCCTCTTCAAGACTAGGAGCACCAACAACTTTATGAACAACAAGTTTGCTGCCTAATTGATGCTCCAAAATAAAGATTGCAGTAGGTTTAATGGTGAGGTCGTCGATGGCCAAATTTTGAAGTGTGACCAAAGATGCCCACGGGTGAAATTGTTGCGACAAGATGAAGAGATACTTGTTGATTTCTTCCACCTTCGTCTTGATGATTATGAGGCCGTGCTTGACATCGAATGGCTGACTACACTATGTGATGATCCCCGGAAGTTTTTCAAATTTATCATGAAATTTTTCAGCCATGAGAAACATGAGATCCTACGCGGGAAACATAGGAGCGACGTAATGACGATTTGCATGCAGCAAACGGAGAAAGTTTTGAACAAAGTGAACAACAGCTTCGTATTGTAACTTCAGCAGCATTCTATGGGGTAGCCAATAAAAATTGAAGATCCAAACCTTCTCCAATCACTTACTGAATTTTCAGACATTTTTGCCGAACCGCGTAGCCTACTTTCTACCTACCGGCATAACCACTGAATTATGATTCTCCTGGGAAAACCAACAACAATCACTCGGCCATGTCATAATCCTCACCTCTAGAATGCTGAAATAAAGAGGATTGAAGAAGAGATGCTTGAAACAAGGGTCATCCGGCCAAGTTGTAGCCCCTACTCTTTGTCAGTGCTTGCTTTATCCGACTTCAACAAAGTGTTTATGATTGACGCATCGAGAGCTAGAATTTGTGTTCTCCACATGCAAGATGGCCGACCCCTAGCCTACATTAGTAAAGCCACTCCCCATACCACCTAAAGCTGTCAATCTACGATAAGGAAATGCTGACTAATGCTGAAATTATGGCTTTGTATGATATAGGACAATGACATAAAGAGGAGATAAAATTAAGTCCTAAAAAATTGAAGCTTCTACTCCCTCTAAATTCAGATTGGGTTCACCTTACCATGGACTCTACTAGAGGGCAACTACTATCATAAAGGAAATCCTGGCTACTATTAAAGAAAAATCACACGCCAACCCGCGTAAGAAAGAAACAGCCGCTCGATAAACGCTGGAGTAGAAAGAAGTCTCCTATTAAAGATTGAGTCTTCCTTCATCTTCATCCCTAAGAGTACGAATTTATGAAGACTTGAGCCTCATGGAAGTGGTCTTCCAATTTCTTTGGACCCTAAAAAATTGGAGATCACATTTGAGCTATAACTTGTGGATTAGATTAATACACTAATTCAAAATTACAATTGATCCTCTAGGAATCTCACCGTAAATGGAAGTTTAGAGAAGCCCAGATCTATCCACCCAACACCCAAGTTGATGAGGAGGCCTAGGTTCAGTTGATGATTGCATGGGATCGTAGGATCGTGACACATCACCATCCAGTCACTACTGTTGATATTGGACTACAGGAGCATGATGCACTTACTATAGGGGCCATGAGGGAGCCTCATGAGGAGTTGCAAATCAAGACCTAGAGATGTGGAGCTCAGACTTGAGGACAAGGCTGATTTGAAGAGGGTGGGTCTGTTAGGACCCTAGCTGAGTTGGGTCCTAGTCGATTGAGCCGAGTCCTTATATTAGGCCTTGTTGGCCAACCTGGACCTTACATTATGCCAGCTAGGAGAAGATTTGAGTTTATTATAATAAATCAACCCAAATTTTAGTAGGGGTAGGATTCAACTGATCTGGAGTTGAGTTAGGAGTTGGAGATAGATATGGGATAAAGTCAATTATGTCATGAATGTAATAAATGCTAATCTAGCCACCACCCCATAGTAAAGAAGTGGTTGGTTAGGGTTAAGGAGTCCTTATGGGATGGAAGTCTCCTAGCCCCTCCTCTTAAGAGAGGTCGGCTAGGGGTTGCTTCTTGGTGAAGGGATTAGAGTTGTTTGAAGTAGGAGTTGCTTCTTAGAGTTGGAATTGGAGTTGTTGGAAGTAGGAGTTGCTTCTTAGAGTTGGAGTTGGAGTTGTTAGGAGTAGGAGTCTTGAGTAGGAATCCTATTAAGAGTTAGGGTTTAGAAGCCCTATAAATAGCCTAGTAATCAGCCACTTTTCATCATTAATAAATCAATTATTTTTCTGTCTATGTGCAAAAAACCAAGGAGGGAGGAACCCCTAAAGAATTCCAAGGAGGCCGATCCCCTATAGAGATCACCCCAAGCTTAGAATCCACAATGGTTTTAACACAACTACAGACGATCTTCTGATGAGTCTCTTAGTCTTCTTCTGGCAAACTCCCGATGCCATCCTAGCAAGCTCCTGATCACCTTTGGCAAGCACTCGGCGAACTCCAAACAAGCTTCCGATACCTTCGACTAGCTTCCGGCGAACTCCCGGCAAGCCTCTGATCCCTTTGGCAAGCTCCTGACAAGCTTCTGATACATTCGGCAAGCTTCCGGTGAGTCTCTCGACGAGTTCCCACTACATCGTTTGAACCCCAGCCCGATGCCTCGGACTCGACTCTAGCCCAACATCTGATTGTAACTTTCTTTCTCTGTTATAGTTATTCATGCATCATCGTCTCTAACACATATGTTAGATCAATAACCCATCAATTGATTTCATCATCAAAATCTGAGATTCAACACCTCCTTCTCACAATTGCCTGAAGCAGTAGCTACCACTCTTCCCCTTGTCGCTGCCCCTCTCTTGCTCTATAGCCACAACCGAGATGCAAGCCTTGCTGCCCTTCTTCTTCCCTCTACCGCGATCGTGCTTCTTCCGCAATCGCCGCTGCCGATCATCCCAACACTACTACCCTTCTTCCCTAGCCCGATGCCACCATCGCGACCACTGTTCTTCCCCATCTCCCCCTATAGTCCATGCAGTTGTTACGCTGTTGCTGCTCCCTTCTTCTCCACTTGCACCAGTAGCATCGCTGCTCCCCTACCACTTGTCGCCACTACCCGTTTCCTCCCCTGCATCCTCCTCTGCTACCATCAACAACACCTCATCCTATTGTCACCCTGGCCATTGCAGCCTTGATGACCTCATCCTAGCAGCAAACACCGATGGATGTGAGATTTGAAGCCTTTGAAGCCCACATGGACAACAGACAGACTGCAAGAAATCCTCAATGAGTTTAAAAGAAGTTTATCGTAGAACCCCAACAAATCTCAGCATAACAAAAGTTAATGTCTCAAAGGGAACATATCTAAAAAATATGATCAAGGGCAAGACAAAGGATACCCATGCGTGGAGTTTCCTAAATGGGAAGATAGAGTCCTGATTGGTTGGATCTTACGTGCTGAAAAGTTTTTTCATTTTCACAAGACTTTGGAGGAATCCATGGTGGAGATAGCTTCCATGCAACTTGAAGGTGATGCAATCCAGTGGTATGATTTGTATGAGACCTATCACAGAGTCCCTTCGTGGGGACAGTTCAATAGAGAGCTCATGATTTGCTTCGGACTGTCAGAGTACAAGAATATTAATGGACATCTAGCCAAAATCCGTCAGTCTTCCACAGTACAAGAGTACAAGAGCAGATTTAAACACCTGTCAAACCAAACCCAAGATTGCTTTGAGATACAATTGGTGAAAAAAATATATTGAGGGACTTAATCTCGAGATTCAGTGTTAAGTTAATGCTTGCCATCCCCGCACCAAGATAGCAGCCATATCATTCACCAGCGTGCATGAAGGAAAATTAAGTGTGGACACTCACCGAAAGAGAAGATTCTATAGATAGGAAAAATCAACAAAAGATGACTTCAAAGTGGTCAACATAGATGATAACAAACAAGAGCAAATTCTGACGATCGAGCCAACTAAAGAGGAATAAAAAACTAACAGTGTGGAGTCCGATCATGAAGTCCGTGACAAACTTCAAATGATTGAACCAACTAAGGAGGAATAAAAAATTGACAATCTGGAGTCTGATCATGAAGGTTGTGCCAAATTCGAAGACAAGATTGTCAATGCATGAATCTTAATTTATGATAACAGGTGCTCTAAGATAAAACAACTACTTGTCGATTTTTTTTATGCCCCAGGAAGACTTCGAAGTGGCGATTCTAAAAAGAAGACATTATACTACCACTAGCCATCAGATGAAAATGGTTCTTCAGATGACTACAATGGTAATTGCACGAGATGACTAAACTATGACTAAACTACAATGGTATCAGAGAGTTATGATATATGGGAAATATTGAAGTGCTCCTGAAACCTGATACTGCTCAGCCTTGAGGACAAGATTGACTTGAAGTGGACGGGTCTGTTAGGACCATAGCCAAGTCGGGTCCATCTATTCGTAATTTTTAAGCTAAGTCATGTTTAGTCTATTCAATCGGAGTCAGTTATGGGTCGGGAGAGCCCAATCGAGTCAGTTATGAATTGGTTGGAGTTGGTTTTTATCTTCAGTTAGGATAAAGTTCAGTTGTTATTTTCAGTTAGGAGTTTATAAATTAGTTAAGAGTCCAAGTTTAGTAGACTCTGAGTCTATGCCTAGAAGGACTCTTGGCAGATCCCTCCCTATAAATAAGACTATAAACTCTTTTATGATCAATCAACGAAGAAGTGTTGTTTTAGCCAATAGGCAAAAACCCTAGGAGGTAAATCCCCTCGAAGCGATCTAAGAGGCCCGATCCCCTCGAAGTGGTCGTTTATCCCCTCTTCCTCTATGATTGACCCTAGGGTTCTATCAGTTCTATTGTGGAAAAGGGGGGAGGGGGGGGGGATAAATGATCACTTTGAGGGAATCAGGCCTCCTTGATCACTTTAAGGGGATCGACCCTCATTGGGTTTTGGCCTATTAGCTAAAATAATACTTTCTTCATTGATTAATTAAACTAAAATAGTTATAACCTTATTTATATAGTTCTACCTAGAGACCCACTAAACTTAGACTCAGAGTCCCACTAAACTTGGAATCTTAATTAATTAATAGAAAATCAAACAAACTCCTAACAGAAAATAATAATTGACTCAATCCTAACTGAAGATAATAACCGACTCTAACCAAACTAATAACTGACTCGACTGGGCTAACCTAACTTATAACTGACTCCTACTAAATATGACTATCAGGGTCTTATTAGACATATATAGACTCTTTTGTGAGTGCTCGGGCCTCCTAGCTCGGGCATGATCACATTAGGCTTTGTGTTAGGATTGTGTCTACACTAAGAGTGGAGGGGCGGATGAATTAGTTCTTTCAAAAAATTACGTTGGTTTGAAAAAATCATCGAACAAACTCATTTTGGAAATACTTTAGACTTCGAATGCGAGTAAGAGTGGTGAGCTACTAAATCAGCAAGTAATAAGAATGTAAGGCACAAAAGAAAAGAGCACACTTGATTTATAGTTGTTTGGTCATCGTGACCTACGTCCACTTCCGATTCCTCCTTCGTTGAGGCCACCGGTGTTCACTAACAGTCTTCCTTCAATGGGCAAAGATCAACTACCCTTTTACAACTCTTTCTTCTCTTCATAGGTTTAGGAGAGAACTTTTATAATTCTCACGCCTCCCTTAGAATGAACTCTAAACTTTTAAGAGAACAGAAACTCTCAAGAGATTACAATAATGTTTGCACACTTAGAATCATAAGTTTTTATCTCAATTCTTACTTCCTAAAGCAAGAATGAGTGGGGTATTTGTAGGCCCCAAATGGCTTCAAATGTTAGAGCCAAAATTTAAATTTTTGGGGTTTCCAAGGTGCTGGCGGTACCACCTCCGCTTGACAATCGGAGACTGGGCTCTAGTGGTAGTATCGCTAGCTTGGGTGGTACCACTACTTGACACAATCTAGGAGAAGACTATTATTAGGTGGTACCATCGGCCGACAAAGTCTCAAAGTTTGTGTCTTCTAAGTGGTACCACCGTCTAGTCTAGTGGTGTCGTCGGCTGACCCAACATTGGGTCACTGAATTGACTTCCCAATAGGCCCAAATCAGCCTTAGTTGTGGCCCAATGGGCCCTTAATTGAGTTAGTATGGTTACACCCAAAACTAACTCAATTAAGACGTAAACTATGACGATCATGACATAAATGATTACAAAGTGTAAATCTTATGTTGTTCGACATGTCATTTGTTCATCTGAACTCTTAGTGCATCATAGTCTCCTTTGGCATATTGCTCAATCCATCGACATGTCGACTCCCGCAACATCTGATCTTGACGCAATGTCTGATTCTTCTAGCTAGATGCCCGAACTCTAACTCCGGCCCAATGTCTAATTTTTCTGCTTCAATCGTTTTGCCTTTTTATGATCGAAGATATTCCTGCATCACCTTTCTCAAATGTTGATTAGATCATAAATTCATAAATTGATTTCATCATCAAAATCCTAGATTCAATAATCTCTCCTTTTTTTATGATGATAATTAATTGATGATAGAGTTTTAACTAAACTCCCCCTATCTATATGCCATATTTAAAATAAAATAAAATTGAATTAAAAAAGATTGATAACCTTTTAATTCAAGTCAATGATTGCATTCAAATATTGTCTATCATAATTTCAAATCATGTTGAAATATAGCATGCATAATTTTCAAGTCATTAAGGGACATCATATTGTGCATCATAATTTCAAATTATATTGAAGCATTGCATTCATTAATTTCACATCAACATTACTTCTCCCCCTCTTTCATCAACCAAAAGGAGAAGAGTGCAACTAGCAAAGTTTTGAAACATGCAGGCTAGCAAGCTACCGATTTTACTTCTCTTTTGAGATGTGCAAGCTGGCACTTTGGTTTTCTAGAGATGAGCAATATCAAACTTCTTTTATCCCTTTTGTAATTATCAAAACAAGAAAGGGAAGGGAAGGATTCAATGGTGCAAAAATTTACATCGCATGAAAATGAAAGATCAAGTCATGAGTACTGAAAAACCATGAATCATTTTAACAAATCTCTTCTTTTATAATTAGCAAGTAGAAAAAATCATAGGAAACGAACTTGATTCAAATATATAAAAAAACTCAAGTCATGAAAACTAAGAAATCAAGATAATGATCCAAAATATATATATGAAAATAGTTCGTTCATGCATTTGGAAGATTCAACATGCCTATCTCTCTTCTAATGAAATCAAATTGTTCCTCATTCAAAGGTTTAGTAAAAATATCTACTAATTGATGTTTTGTATCGACAAATTCTAATGATATATCATGATTATTAATATGATCTCTAATAAAATGATGTCTAATATCAATATGTTTGATAGGACCCCATCAGGGTTGGGTCATACTCAACCAAGTAGCAACTAATAAAAATCCTATGAGATTATAATAAACCCCACCTAGTCGCCTCTATCCTATAAAGAAGAGTGGCTAGGTTTATGTTTGGGGCCTTAGGGCTTCCTAGACGCCAGCACCTTTACTGGGTTGGTTGGCTAGGGTTTTTAGTAGGGGCGCATGGTTTATGCACCCCCTTAGGCCGCCGCCCCCCTTAATAGGGCAAGTCAACTAGATGGAGGGTAAAAGGGAGAATTCACTTAGGAAGCAACCCCCCAGGGCTAGGGTTTGGAGACCTATATAAGCTTGTAGCCTCCACCTCTTTTGAATATGCAAAGATCATCTTCAATTCAGCCTTGTGGCTGACTACTAGGAGGGAGGAACCCCTACAGCGTTCCAAAGGTTAATCCCCCTCAAAGATCAAATCTTTATAGAATTCCTCTAGGTTTTATCATTTGGTATTAGAGCAACGATCGTGCTGCCATCTCTACTGCCCACTATCAGCTAAGCAATTCCCATAATTGCTTTTGACGTCACTGTCCACCATCATCTTTTGTCGTAGATCAAACCAATCTGTTGCTGCCACCACTAATTGCATAAAAAATCTGGTATTTTCGTATCACCAATACCTTTTATTGCTATAATTTTTTATCTACAAAATACCAAAAAGAAGTTTTGATCTATCCCTCACAACGAATTCCTTTTGTCGTAAAAGTTATCATCTTTGTGAACGAAGAATTGTTGCAGAAAATTTCCACCACATATTAAGCTTTTGAACCGATCTATTTGACATCTGTTTTGGACAAAATTTCTCACACATCTCATAGATCATTTTCACTTTCATCAGTGGTTGATCAACTATGGAATTTATCTCTGAAACAATTCTTGTGTTGTTGCAAATTTTTGTCGTAAACCACTGAAATTTTTCGACGAGAATTTATCTATTATGTCGCCAAAATTTCTTTGATCAAAATCATCATTATTACTGCTATTTGAACTGAGATCTTGCAATAAAATCCCTCCTCAAATCTCTTGGTTTTTTGCTGAAAATTTCATCAAGAAACTACTATTTCTTTGGCGATAATTCTGATTTGTGAGATAGCACCTATAGCAGCAACTTTCACCAAATTCCATCAAACCATTACTGCCATCCTCCACAGATCCAAAACCCTTTTCCTAACCTTCATCCAGTACCATCATAGCCCGAAAATCCTACCAAACCGCATCCAAAACAACCATGAAACAAGAGTAAACTGTAGCTTATACTTCCACCAATCCACCCACCTTTTCAGTCACAACTTTCCCCAATTGATTCATGCCATTAACTCGGCAACAAAAGAGAGATATTAACTATTAGGATCAATTGGCACTAAGAGAAAAGGAGGGGGGGGGGGGGGAGTGTGTGAATTAGTGCGAGTGTAATAGTGCTCGTTTAAAAACATTCTTTCGTAAAGTAAAGAGTTAATAATGAAAGCTTCTTTTAATATTTTGATAAAACCAATTTGAGAGAAATTGTGAGAATGATGCTTGTAACTTTCTTGAACTAATTAAGAGCAATAGAAAGAAGTAAACAAGGCAAGAAAAGAGCACTTATAATTTATAATGGTTCGGCCTCAACCAGCCTACGTCCACTCCCGAGTCCTTCTTGAGGCATACCGATGTCCACTACTGATCTTCTTTGGGTAAAGACCAAACCCTTACACTTGAGCATACAAGAGAGACAAGATTTACAACTCTTTATCCATACAAAAATTTTACAAAATTTTTCTCTCAAATTATTGTATGGAATGCAAGAAAACTTAGGGTCATTATAGACCCCAAGTGGCTTCAGATTTTTAGAGCTAAAAATCAAACTCACTTAAAAAATCCATGTACGGGTTGTTTACCCGTCATCCTGGGTGGCTCAACCGCCTACATACCAGGGTATGGGCGATTTACCTAACGGCCCTGGGTGGTTTACCCATCGTTAGCCACCCAGAAACCTGGGCGGTGATGGTTTACCCGTCGAAAACTCCACAAAAGTGGTTATGTCCACTTTTCAAATTTTGGCTTGAACCTGAGGTTGACCAACTCTTTGGTAAACCAATCGAACTCAACCTGAGCTCAATAAAACCCCATAGTGGACTCGGTTGCATCTTTGAGTTGATTTGGATTCCATCCAAATCACACTCATTTAAGACTCAATCTTAACCTATGATTGAAAATTACAATCAAAACATGACCACCAAGCTTAATGACCTTCCTCCCGCAAACCGGCAACCTCCAGCTTCTCCAGCAGCAAGTCTCACGGTCTTCCTCTGCCGATCTTCTAACGTGTTCCTAGCGATCTTCCCAATACCTTCAGTGAAGTCCTAGTGAATGCTCAACGAGCTCCCACCACATCGTCTAATCCTTGGCCTGATGCCTAAGCTTGATCCTGGGTTCATGTCTAATCTATAACTCATCCCGTCATGGATGAACCTGCATGATGCTAAATATGGCTTAATTAAATATAATCATAATGGCTAATACATCTATTATAAGACCATCCCAACTCCTGGCAAGCTTTTCGGCTACCCCTGACAATCTTCCGGAGAGTCTCGGTCTTCTTCTGGCGAACTCCCTTGCGCTATCTTGGCAAGCTCCTGATACCCTCGGTGAGCTCCCGACGCACTCCTAGCAAGTTCCCAACAACATCATTCGAACCCCGGCCCGATGCATGGACTTGTAATAATCTTTCTGTCAAAATTAATCATGCATCAATCAACTCTAACAACATATGTTAGATCAGTAACCCATCAATTGATTTCATCATCAAAATATGAGATTCAACATTAACATCACAGATTTGGAGGCTTATACTATGGCATCTGAGGAGGCCATCAATGCTAAATTCAAAGCCTTCGAGACCCGAATGGAGGAGAAAATACAAACTATCTTTGCCGAACTCAGTTTGGGCCGACCACCAAGCCCAAAGAAATCACATCAAGGAGAGAGCTCTGATCGAAGAGATGATTTCTAGGAGAGGAGAGGCTTTATGACTGATCCCTATAATCCACGCATAAAGCCTAGACTTCCCTAGATGGGAAGAAGGAGACCCGATTGGTTGGATCTTGTGCGCGGAGCAATATTTTCCGTATCACAGAACCACAGACACATATATGGTGGAAATTACGGCTATACATCTTGAAGGGGATGTCATACAGTGGTTTGATTAGTTTGAACACACCCATGGTGGACTCTCATGGAGATAATTTAATGAAGGGCTGCTGATCCGCTTTGGACCAATCGATTACGAAAATGTTGACGGACAACTAGCAAAGATCCGATAAACCTCTACCGTTTAGGATTATTAAACCAGGTTTGAAAGGTTATCTAACCAAACTTATGATTGGTCTAAAAAGCAACTATTATGGACTTTTATTAAGGACTTGAAGTCGGAGATCCGGGAAGAAGTTAAAGTGCGACAACCATACATGCTTATGACAGCCATCTCTTTCACGTGACTTCAAGAGAAGTTATTGAACCATGAAGCCTGGAGGACTAGGGTCACTCCCCAACTAGCAATACTGAAGACCCCAACCCCCCTACTATCAGCCGAGTCCCTGCATTAAAAATTTTGATGAAGAAGAGCTTCATGAGTGATCTGCGAAGGGATTTTATTGACATTGTGACGAGCCATGGAGCCGCGAACATCGTTGTAAAAAGGGGCGACTTCTTGTGATTGAACCAGTAGAAGAAGAAGTTATTGAGCCATTAGAAGAGAGCCTCGAACACGAAGAAGAAGATACGAAAGAAGAGCCACAACCAACCAACTTTATGGTGCACGTGCTAGTTGGCTACTCTAATATGCAAACGATGAAAGTTGGAGGCCTTCTCAAACAATAACTGATCACTATTCTAATTGACATGGGCATCATTAATAACTTCCTAAACATAAGGTTGCTACTTGGATGGTGCTCCATATCGAAGGTTGCAGCAAGTTCGACGTAAAGGTTGCCGACGGCCGAATCCTAAAGTGCAATCAAAGATGCCAACAGGTGAAACTATTGTTGCAAGACCAAGATATCAATGCAGACTTCTTCCTCCCACCTTTTAATGATTATGAAGCCAAGCTCGGCATAGAGTGGCTTATGATGCTAGGTGACATCTCTTGGAACTTTTCCAAATTGATTATGAAATTCTACTGCAAAGGCAAATAGGTCACCCTACACGGGAAGCGCGGAAGCAACATAAGCACCGTTTCGGTTCAACAAATTGAGAAAGTTCTACATAAGGCACATTGTGGCTTTTTGATGCATCTCTAGCAGCAACCATAGGAAAAGAACATAAAAATTGCAGATCAAAACCATGCCTAATTGCTTGCTGAATTCACCGATGTTTTCACAGAACTGCACGGTCTTCCTCCTACCCGATAACATGATCACTGGATTTCAATTCTCCCGGGCAAACCACCAGCTAACTCTCAGCCGTACTGCTATCTCCTTCTCTAGAAGAATGAGATTGAAAAAATTGTAAAAGAGATGCTTGAAACAAGGGTGATTTTGCCAAGCTGCAACCTTTATTCCATACTGGTGCTACTTATACGCAAGAAGTATGGGACGTGGCAGATGTGCATCGACTACCAAGCTTTAAATGTCATTACCGTCAAGGACAATTACCCAAGACCAATACTGGATGAACTTTTAGATGAGTTAAAAGGAGCTCGAGTCTTCACGAAGTTGGACCTACGATACGAGTATCACCAAATTCAGGTATGTGAAGAAGATATTCCGTAAACTGGTTTTCGAACACACAACAGACATTATGAATTCTTGGTAATGTCTTTTGGACTCATTAATGCTCCTTCCACCTTCCAAAGCTTGATGAACGATATTTTTTGGAGCTTTCTTCATAAATTTGTGCTAGTATTTTTTGATGATATTCTTATTTATAGCCCTTCTCTTGAGACTCACTTTCAACACTTATGTTTTGTTTTGATGATCCTTCGGGAGAATACTCCTTTTATTAATCAATCAAAGTGTAGCTTTCTCTAGCAAAAATTAGAGTACTTGGGAAGAAGTGGCGGTTGACCCAACAAAGACCGAGGCAATGCAGGGCTGACCGAAACCTACAAATGTGAAATTGCTATGCGGTTTCCTTAGACTAACCGACTACTACCACAAATTTATGAAGGACTATGGGAAGATTAGTGCACCCCTCACCTCTCTACTAAAAAAGGATGTCTTCCAATGGTTAGACAAAGCCTCCACTACCTTCGACAGACTTAGGGTGACCATGGCGACGATGCCAATGCTAGCGCTACCACATTTCAGCCGACCCTTCGTCATTGAGGCCGACGTATCTAGAGTCAGAATTGGAGCCATTCTAATACATGAAGGTTGACCACTTGCATATACGAACAAGGCGTTGTCTCCCTCCCATAAAAAAATATCAATATATGATTAAGAGATGCTTGCAATTGTGCACGCCATAACAAAGTGGAGACCCAACCTAATCAATTGGCGCTTTCAAATTAAAATCGACCATCGAAGCCTCAAATATTTTTTGGAGCAGAAGATACCATCCCCTGAGCAACAAAAATGGGTAACCAAACTTCTTGGATTTGATTATGAAATTATTTATAGAAAGGGGAAAGAAAATATTGTTGTCGAGATGCACTCTCACAACTACCCGAACAAGCTAAAATTTCAGCCATCTCCCTTTCTACCACCGGCTTTCTCGAGGACATTAGGGAGGAATAGAAGAAGGATCCAGAGACCAACAACATCATTAAAAATTTGGAGGAGCATCCAAGTGCAATAGCTTACTATACTTGGGATTCGACGGATCTGCACTACAAATGACGCAATGTGCTTATACCTGACTCTCCATACATCAAAACCATCCTCCAAGAGATGCACTCCACACCTTCAGCAGGGCACTCTGGATTTTTGAGAACCTACAAAAGAGTGAAGCAAAATTTTTATTGGAGAGGGATGAAAAAACTTATTTTTGAATAGGTAGCTCAGTGTGATGTATGTCAACAGCAAAAAGGTAAAACAGTGACAAGTCCAGGAAAGCTATAGCCGCTACCCATACTTGACTCGGTATGGATTGACATCTCCATGGAATTCATCGAAAGGCTACCACAAGGTAAAAGTACAATCCTTGTGGTGGTTGATCGATTGAAGAAATATGCTCATTTTTATACTATGCGAAATCCCTAAATTACTACTAGTATTGCTCATATTTTTATAGAAAATATTATTAAACTGCATGGGATGCCAAGGTCCATTGTAAGTGACCATGATAGGGTCTTAACCAGTAAATTTTAGACCAAGTTGTTTCAGCTGTAGAGCGCCAAACTCAAGATGAGCACAACATACCATCCACAAATTAACGGCCAAATAGAGGTGGTGAACAGGTGTCTAGAGATGTACCTTCGGTGTTTCACCTATGATCGACTAAAGGAGAAGACAAAATGGCTCCCTTGGGTCAAATGGTGGTATAATATTACATATCATTTATCTACAAAATATACACCATATGAGACACTATATGGCCGACCGGCCCTTGTGATTCCAAAGTATGTAATTGGCTTGGCCAAAGTAGATTAGGTCGGTCAAGATTTAATTGACATGGACAAACTCCTACAACTACTAAAGGATAATCTCTCCATCGCTCAAGCCAGAATGAAGTAGCAAGCCGACACGTGATGGAGCGAAAGAGAGTTTTCAGTAGGAGATTGGGTTTATCTTCGCTTGCAGTTATACAAATAACTATCCATCAACATACGAGCCTCCATGAAGCTATCCCCTCACTTTTATGGGCCTTATTAAATCACAGAGCATGTTGGAGCTATAGCGTACAGATTTAAATTGCTTTAGGATGTCAAAATTCATTCTTTCTTCCACATGTCTTTAATAGAACCCAAAAGGAGCTCTATAGATTTTGATCTCTGAGGGGGATCAACCCTTGGAACGCTATAGGGGTTCCTCCCTCCTAGAACTCAGTACAAGGTTGAATAATCTTGCTTGATGAAAAAGAGGTGGAGGCTACAAGCTTATATAGGACTCAAAACCCTAGCCTCAGGGGGGTGCTTCCTAAGTAAATTCCCCCTTTTGCCCCTCCTATAGTCGCCCTACCTAAATAAGGGGAGCGACGGCCTAAGTGGCTGCACAAGCCGCATGCATCTGCTAGAAACCTTAGGAGGCGGCGGCCAGGAAGCCCTAAGCCCCCAAAATTAATCCTAACCACACTTCTTTATAGGATAGAAGTGATTAGGTGGGGGTTTATTACAATCTCATAGGGTTCTTATTAATTACTTCTAGGGTGATTAGGACTCAGCCCTGTTGGAGTCCTATCAAACCCGCCCTCTTTGAATCAGTCTTGTCCTCAGGTTGAGGATCCATAAACTCAGGAAACCGGGTCTTCAGCTCCTCACATGATTCTCATGCTATTATCAACTGAACTTTGTCCTCCTCATCAGCTTGGGTGTCAGTTGGAAGGATTTGGGCTGAGTTGCCTTCTTTAAATTTCCATTTGAGGTGGGATACCTAGAGGATCAACTGTGATTTTGATCTGGTGTGCGTATCTAATCTACAGGTTAGGGACCCAATGTGATTCACAAATTTTCAAGGCCTAAAGAAATAGAGAGACCACTTCCTTAAGGCTCGAGTTTCCTTTTGATCGGGCTGGAGGTGTAGGAAAACTTGATCTTCAATATTTCATCTATTATGTAGTTTGTCAGAAGGCCATTTCTTCTTTGCATGTGCTACTATGTGGTTAGTCTTTAGTAATAGTCAATCTTCCTTCTGGAATGATGACTGCCCTCTGGTATGGTTCAGGATGATGAGAGCCCAATCTGGCGTGAGCATGGATTATAATTCTTCTGGGCTTACTCCTCTTTCGTGCCATGGGCCTATATCTAGCCAAATTTTAAATTTGGTAGCAATGAGTATCCCCTTTAAAAACCTCATGTGGAGTGTGGGGGAAGCCTCGGTGTGAATTAGGGTTGACCATTTTGCATAAGGGTGATGTCGATCGTAACTCTGGATGTGTCTGCTCCAACCATAAACATCTTGCCATGACTTGGTGTAGACAATATCGTGGTCGTGAGGGCTATAGTTCAACTTGGCCAAGGTGGTGCATCTTTCTTCACAGTGAGAGGGATGATGTTTTGTTGAGATCTACGAATAAATCTCCTCTTGTTTTGATTTTGCCACTGGAGGGGCTCAATTTTTTTGTGATCTTGGGCCGTACATTGGAGGTTATCATCAAGGAGGTCTATGACCATCATGGTCCGATCCTTAGGGAAGTCATGGAAGTCACCAGAGATCTAGAAGTGCTGCATCAGCAACCATGGTGAGTTCGGTGGGATGTAACACTTTAGAAGTAGCTTATCTCTGGGGAAAAGGATGTAGGATGTAGGGATATGTCGTAGTGAGAAATAAGCACGGCCGAACAATTCGTATCTCTGTCATCTCTTAGGGGACCCTTTTATCTTCAAACTTCTGAGGTTGTAGGAAGCAATCTGGCCAAGCAATAGCTGGTAGAAGTTCGGCCAGTTCAGCATAGGGGGGTTGAACATCTTCAGAGGAGGTAGTCGGCTCGGTTTGGTGGAGACGCCCAAAATTTCAACAAGCTGTGAGAGAGGGTTCTTATCTTTAATCTCATGAAACTCTTGAATTTGAATTGGGAAACCACTAGATTCTTCTTTTGGTATCCCCTCCAAGTGTTGTGTTGTGGTGGTAGTCGCTAGGCTCCCTTGTAAAATCACCTGTTTTCCTTTTCTGAAAAATTTCATGGTTAGCTTCAAAAAATTCCATAAAACATCTTCAATTATGGACAACCAATTAATGTTGAGCATTATATCAAAACTTTCAAGAGGGAGGAGGAAAAAATCAACAACTACGTCTTGCTCCTATAGGATCAGTTTTACCTACAAACACTTCTGGTTGCATTTCAGAATTTGACCGTTAGCTACATTGACTTCAATCCTACTGTAATCTTCTTTTTGGAGCATTAAGTGGGCAGCAACCTTGTTGCGTATGAAGTTGTGTGTGCTCCCGGCATCGATAAGGACGATGACGGACTATTGCTTGAGAAAGCCTTCGATCGTCAATTTTTGTAGGTTAGTGTAGCCGGCTAAGGTAGGGACCATGCGGGTGGCCAGTTGTGGTGTATCCTTCTCCTTGGGCTCGAGAGTCATATCTTCAAATTTGGGTTCTTCAGTGGGCATAATCATTAGTAGTGTCTCCTTTTTACATTGGTGTTCTAGGCTCCACAATTTATCACAATTCCTATATAGGCTCTTTACCGATCCGTCATGCAGGTATTTTCTTGTTAATTTCTTCAGCTGAGGGGGTTGGCTAATAGTAGGAGGAGGTGACAGCTTTGGTACCGCTGGTCAGCGAGTGACCCTAGTTCTTTGGGCTTCATAGTTCAATCGCTCCTCTTGATGTTATGCGAAGGAGAAGGCTGCCTTAAGTGTGTTTGGCTGTCGCACTTTAACTTCTTCCCGAATCTCCGGCTTCAAACCCTCAATAAAGTCCTCAACATCTGCTTTTCAGACCAATCATAAGTTTGGTTAGATAATATTTCAAACCTATTTTGGTATTCTTGTATGGGGTAGGTTTGACGGATCCTCGCTAGTTCTTCGTCAAGGTTCTGGTAATTGATTGGTGCTGAAGGTTTATATGCTCTTGGTTGGGATGTGGATCTCATACTCTGAGCATCTTGATTGAAGTACCTTTTTGAAGTTGTGCAAAGGAGGTCGATGTCACTGAGGTGTAGGGCTATCGTGTCTTAACTTCGCTTCTTATCTCCGTTTGGTTTTTTTTGCAATCAGAATTTGCTCCATGTTGTGATCTTCTTAGGCTCGATGATCGGCCCAATCTAAACTCCTCGGAGAGAGCACATAATTTAGCATCCATACGCGTCTCGAAAGCCTCTAATTTGGCTTCGAATAAGCCCACTGATGTCATGACGTAAGGATCTCCAACCTATCAAATAAACCGACTGAAGAGTGTAGCTGCAACTTTTAGGTTGAAGGCAGCGAATGGCATTAATGTCGGGACTACGGTGGTGATGTCTCCAAGTGAAGGATGGCAACCAAGGGTAGCAGCAATGGTGGAGGAAGTAGATGGCAACAGTAATGTCGATTGTGGTTCTGCGGTGATGCTGCAATATCGTCAAGGCTGCGATTTTTTCAAGTGGTTGATATCTGTTGGAAGATGGCAGCCGAGAAGTCTGAATCAGGAGGTAGTAATGATGGTGGAGGAAGAAGAGGGCAGCAACAATGTCGGCTACGACTGCGCTGCGACTTCGTGGCTACAGGTAGCATTAGTTGCAGCAAGGGTGCGGCTGCAATAGGAGGAAGACGGGGCAGCGATGTACATGGCGGTTGCGGAGGAGGGCAGCGACAGTATAGAGTGAGAGACCATTGCTGGTCATGTTCACTTTGATGTTGGCCGTGATCAAGATAGTCGACAGCGAAAGACTACTGTGGGCAGCGATGTAGACCGATTGTAGCAAAAGATCATTAATGGTAGCTTTTTACGGCAAATGATCACTATTGGCTGCAATCAAGGATAATGGCAGTGAGAGATTGCTGCTAGCAGCATTGTGCAGCGAGAGATGCGTGCTACGGTTGAAGGGATAAGGGAGATTGGATGGCTGAAAGGTTGGTGGACCGAAGGTGGAAGGGTGTGATTTTTGGGGCTTGTTTTATGGCTGTTTTGGGTGTGGTTTAGGGAAGTAATTTGGCGGAGTTTTAGGGCTATGGAAGTAGTAGATGAAGGTTAGGAAAAGGGTTAGATGGTGTTAGGAATCTAGCTAGAGGAGTCCTAATTTAGTTTCATAAAAAGGACAATCATGTAAAATCAAAGGGGCATTCATGTAAATCCAATCTAGCCGACCCCTATTAAGGAAAGTAAGGAGATTGACTAGGTTAGGATTAATTGAGGAAGATATTTAAGGGGAGAGTAAGATGCATGTTACCTTAATTAACCACCCCTTATCCTAGTTAAAAAGGGGTTGGTTGAGGAGGGGTTAAATTAGAATAGGATTAGGAAACAATAAAGCAACCGGCAACCCCTAGATGGGCCAGTTGGTGGTTGGACTTAGAGTTGTATTAGGAGTTACAAAGGAGTTGATTGAGGATAGGAGTCTTGAAGTATGAGTCCTCTTAGGAATTAGGGATTGAAGGCTGATTGGACTCCAGCAGGGTTGAGTCCTAATTATTTCAGTAGAAGTCACTAAAAACTCTGCTAGATTATAATAAACCCTCTCCTATCTTATAAAGGAATATGACTAGAGTTTGGATTAGCCCTTAGGGCTTAGTAACCGTCACCCCCCCTTACTGGGCAAGTCGGCCAGGGTTTCCCCCTGCTTAGGTTGGCTATAGAGCCAACCTAGCCACCCCTTGTTCCTATTAAGGCAGGATGGCTATAATAGGGGCAAAAGGATAATTTCACTTAGGCAAGTGCCCCCTTAGGCTAGGGTTTTGATCCCTATTTAAGATGTAGCTGCCCCCCTCTTTTAATCAAGCAATTATTATTTTCAATTCATCCTTTATGCCAAGTCTAGGAGGGAGGAACCCCTATAGCGTTCCAAGGGTTGATCCCCCTCAGTGATCAAAATCTATAGGGCTCCTTCTAGGATCTTATCATCTAGTATCAGAGCCGCATTCTTGTTGCCCTGTAGCCATCTCAGCCACCTCCACTTTCCCAAGAATTCCCACAATTTCTATGACACGTGCCTCCACCTTCCACCCCAGCAGCAGATCAAATCAATCTGCCGCTGCCCCCCTGCGTTTGATCTAGAATTTTGGTATATTTTTATAGCTCACACCTCTTCAATACTGCAAGATCCTTCATATTATATATGGGAGAAGTTTTCTAAAGTTTTCTTGCTGTAAATTTTTACCATTGCAAACGTTATCATCATTGCGAAGGTGAAACGCTGCAGAATTTTTCAACCGATTGTTGCTACTTGAAACTGAACTTTTGTTCATCCTTTCTGGTCAAAATATTTACACAATTCTCAAGATCAAGTTGCCTTTCATGTGGATTTGATTTCATGAAAAAAATCTTTTTGGAATTGGTTTTCTTGTACAATCTTTCACCATCATGCAGTTCTGGAATTTTATGATGAAGGAATCTCCCTTGCATCTTTTGCCCTATTTCCCTACTGTTATGCTGCCAAAATTTCATCAAAGTTTCTACTGGTATTGAAAACATCTAAATCAAGGGTTTCTACATAATTTTCTTAAACTTTCCTCTGGAATTTACATTGAGAAGTCATCGTTTCTCCGACGTAAAAATTGGTTCAGCAGGACAGCACATCATAGCACTTCTTTTCACCGAATACTATCAGATTTGAGTGCTATATTTTGTGGGATTTTGGACTCTCTTTTTGTCATCTCCAAACCCTACCATCCTCACCAAAAACCCTTCCAAATATTACCCTAAACTGAATCCAAACAGCCCCCCAAATTAGCCACCCAAATCAGCCGATTCCTATCCAAACCAATTCACCTTCTAACCGGCCACCCCCTTTCCCAAAACTCTCATGCCACTAACCCGACAACAAAAGAAAGATCTTAATATTACAGATCTAGAGGCATATGCCATGGCATTAGAGGAGGCCATCAACGCTAAGTTTGAAGCCTTTGAAAGCCGCATGGAGGAGAAGATGCGATCCTTATTCGCCGAATTCAGCATAGGCCGCCGACCATTAAGCCCGAGGAAGTCACACCATGGAGAGACCTCAGATCAACGAGATGATCCTCAAGAGCATGGACACATCACCTCTGATCCCAACAATCCATGCATAAGGGTTGACTTCCCAAGATGGGAAGAGGGAGACCCGATCGGATGGATCTCGCTCGCAGAGCACTATTTTCGGTTCTACCGAATCGCCGTTGCCACACGGGTGGAGATCGCTACCATACACCTCGAGAGAGATGCTATTCAGTGGTTCAATTTGTTTTAACACACCCATGGAGGACTCTCTTGGCAGCGGTTCAAGGAAGGGCTTCTAAACTACTTCGGTCCGACCGATTTCGACAACATCGATGGACAATTGGCAAAGATTCATCAAACCTCTACAATACAAGATTACCAAACAAGGTTCGAGCGTTTATATAACCAAACTGAAGATTGGTCTAAGAAAAAACTTTTAGGTACTTTCATTGAGAGCCTAAAGCTAGAAATCCGAGGAGAAGTAAAAGCACGGCAACCGTACACTCTTATGGCGGTAATTTCCTTCGTGCGTATCCAGGAAGAACGATTGAACCATGAGGCATGAAGGACAAGGGTCGCTCCCCGACTAGCCATGCCAAGGCCTACTACCCCCTCTACTGCCATCTGAGCCCTCGCACCAAAAAATTTGACAAGAGACGAGCTTCGCGAACGATCGGCCAAAGGATTGTGTTAGCATTGCGACGAACCATGGAGCCGTGAACATCACTGCAAAAAGAGCCAACTCCTCATGACTGAACCAGTGGAGGATGAGGATAGTGAACCATCTAAAGAAGGCCTTGAACCTGAAGAGGAAAGCACGGAGGAAGAGCCCCAACCGGCCGACTATGCAGTGCATGCATTGGCCGGCTATTCCAACCCGCATACAATAAAAGTTGGAGGACTTCTAAAGCAGCAATGCATCACCGTTCTCATCCACACGGGTAGCACAAATAACTTCCTCAATAGTAAGGTTGCTGCACATTTA
Organism: Ensete ventricosum; assembly: GCA_029747655.1. Taxonomy (NCBI): domain Eukaryota; kingdom Viridiplantae; phylum Streptophyta; class Magnoliopsida; order Zingiberales; family Musaceae; genus Ensete; species Ensete ventricosum. The sequence goes on along the minus strand of JAQQAF010000004.1, from coordinate 27,275,604 downwards.
GCACTTCAAATCGAAGGTTGCAACAAGTTTGACGTAAAGGTCATCGACGCTCGAATCCTCAATTGCGACCAACAATGCTCGCGGGTGAAGCTACTCCTCCAAGACCAAGAAGTGGTAGCCGATTTCTTCCTTCTATGAAGCCATGCTTGGAATCAAATGGCTCACAATGCTAGGTGATATTTCTACTATGTGAAATCCCTAAATTACTACTAGTATTGCTCATATTTTTATAGAAAATATTATTAAACTGCATGAGATGCCAAGGTCCATTATAAGTGACCATGATAGGGTCTTAACCAATAAATTTTAGACCAAGTTGTTTCAGCTGTAGAGCACCAAACTCAAGATGAGCACATCATACCATCCATAAATTGACGGCCAAACAGAGGTGGTGAACAGGTGTCTAGAGATGTACCTTCGGTGTGTCACCTATGACCGACTAAAGGAGTAGACAAAATGGCTCCCTTGGGTCAAATGGTGGTATAATATTACATATCATTTATCTACAAAATATACCCCATATGAGACACTATATGGCTGACCGGCCCTTGTGATTCTAAAGTATGTAATTGGCTTGGCCAAAGTAGATTAGGTCGGCCAAGATTTAATTGACATGGACAAACTCCTACAACTACTAAAGGATAATCTCTCCATCGCTCAAGCCAGAATGAAGTAGCAAGCCGACACGTGATGGAGCGAAAGAGAGTTTTCAGTAGGAGATTGGGTTTATTCGCCTGCAGTTATACAAATAACTATCCATCAACATACGAGCCTCCATGAAGCTATCCCCTCACTTTTATGGGCCTTATCAAATCACAGAGCATGTTGGAGCTGTAGCGTACAGATTTAAATTGCCTGAGGATGTCAAAATTCATTCTTTCTTCCACATGTCTTTAATAGAACCCAGAAGGAGCTCTATAGATTTTGATCTCTGAGGGGGATCAACCCTTGGAACGCTATAGGGGTTCCTCCCTCCTAGAACTCAGTACAAGGTTGAATAATCTTGCTTGATGAAAAAGAGATGGAGGCTACAAGCTTATATAGGGCTCAAAACCCAAGCCCTAGAGGGGTACTTCCTAAGTGAATTCTCCCTTTTGCCCCTCCTATAGCTGCCCTACCTAAATAATGGGGGGCGGCCCGTAGCTGGACAAGAAACATGCCTCAGCTAGAAACCCTAACCGACTAACCAAGTGAAGGGGGCAGTGGCTAGGAAGCTCTAAAGTCCCAAAATAAATCCTAGGCACACTTCTTTATAGGATAGAAGTGACTAGGTGATGTTTTATTACAATCTCTTAAGGTTCTTAATAATTACTTTTAGGGTGATTATGACTCAACCCTGCTGGAGTCCTATCAGTCTTACCTATAGCCCAAGTTGGGAGAACACGAGTCAGCCCAAACTTAACTACTGAACACCACCGATGATGGAGATATTCAAGCCCAACCACAAGCCATCCTCGTCGAAGAATTATGATGTGTCGCCAATGTCCCTCTACTGAAGTACTAGTGTATTGAAATAATTTACCACCTGAAGATGCCACACGGAATTTATATGAGGAGCTAAATGTTGAATCTTGGATTTTGATGATGAGATCAATTGATGTGTGTTTATCTAACATATGTGTTAGAGGAAAAATTACAGATCTAACAATGACAAGATTAATGGAGTTATAACCAGATGATAAGCCAAGATCAAGCTTAGGCATCGGGCCGGGCTCGAACGATGTGGTGGGATTTCACTAAGAGTTCACTAGGAGATTCGCCGAAGGGATCGGGAAGCTCCCTAGGAACACGCCGGGAGATCACCGGGGAGAAGACCAGAAGACTTATCGCAAGTATGCTAGAGGCAACCAGATTGGCGAAAGTTTGGTCTTAATTTAGCTTGTGGTCATTAAGAGTTGAAATCATTGAGTTATAGTTAGAAGTGAGTCCAAATTGAGTTGGATTTGGAAGGAATCCAAATCAACTCAATAAGCTAATCGGGTCCACTATTGGGGTTTGATTGAGCTCAATTGGTTGACCAAAGTGTTGGTCAATATCAGGTTGAAGCCAAAATTTGAAAAGTGGAGGGAACCACTTGTGCGAAAATTCTGATAGGTAAACCACCGATGACCGGCGGGTGTACCGTCGTCGCCTAGGTTTTCGGGCGATTGACGGCAGCTAACCCGCCTTGGCTGAGCAGTGGAATCGCCCGTACCCAGGAATCTAGGTACTTCGGGCGGTCGAGCCACCCAGGGCCGACGAGTAAACCACCCGTATCTAGGTACCAGGTTGGCGGGTAAACCACCAGTACTCGGTTCTTCCTAGTATGTTTAATTTTTGGCTCCAATTTCTAAAGTCACTTGGGGTCTATAAATACCCCAAGTATTCTTGCATTCACAACAACTCTTTTTAGGCAATTAAATTCCGTGAGAAAGAAATTATGTGTGATTTGTAAGAAAAAAAAAAGGGAAGGGAGAGAGCTTAGAGTTACAAATTTTCTCAAGTCTCCCTTGTAAGCAAGTGTAAAGGTTTGATCTTCACCCAAAGAAGATTGTTAGTGCACACCAGTGTGTCTCAAGAAGGAGGACTCGGGAGTGGACGTAGGCCTTTGGCGTCGAACCACTATAAAAATTGTAGCTGGTTTTTTACTTTCATTGCTTACATATTTCTCGTATTGAAGCTTCCAATTTATCTCAACTCTTAGAAAGCTAAGTTTTTTTTTTACGATAAGTTCCTTCCTTCAAACGTTGCTTATCTTTCTGGTTTGATTATTAACTTAGCAACTTTTCTTTATTAACTCAATCATTTCACTAAGAACGAAAAGCGTCGGTTTCCCTATCTTGGTTTAATCAGAAAGATTTCATTTAGAAAGAAAATTTACACTTGTATTAATTCACACCCCCGCTCCCCAGTGCCAATTGATCCTAACAATTGGTATCAGAGCGAGGTACTTACTCTTTGGATTAACACCCACTTGAGTAAATGACTTATTTTGACATGAAGGAGGGACATTCCATCTCATGTCCTCCCATGTTCAATGGGACGGATTACACATATTGGAAAACACGAATGCATATTTTTCTCATCTCATTGGACTTTGATTTTATGGAATATAGTTGAGAATGGATTTGAAAAATCTTCCAAACCAATGAATGAGTTAAATGATTTGGAAATGAAGAATTTTTTTAAATGCAAAGGCTATGAATGTCTTATTTTGTGCACTTGATAAGAATGAGTTTAATCGTGTTTCTGTTTGCGAATTGGATTTCAATATTTAGCACACACTAGAAATCACACATGAGGGGACTAGTAGAGTAAAAGAATAAAAAATAAATATTTTAGTTCATAATTACGAGTTATTTCAAATAAAACCAAGTGAGTCTATTGGAGACATGTACACCTATTTTACGAATGTCGTTAATAGACTTAAAGCACTTGAAAAATATTTTTTGAATTTTGAACATGTGAGTAAGATTTTACGATCTTTGCTTAAAAATAGGGATCTTAAAGTAACCGCTATTCAAGAGGCCAAAGATTTAAATAACCTACCTCTTGAAGAACTGTTGGGCTCTCTTATGACTTATGAACTAAACTGTAAAGCTCATTCTGAGCTTGATGAACCCCTTCCAAAGAATAAGAAGGATGTAGCACCTCGAACAACAAATGACTCCTCGAGTGATGAGGACCATGACATTGCACTTTTATCATAAAAATTTAAATTTTTTATAAAAAGGAACAAAAACTATAAAAACAAAAAGAAACCAAAGAAAGATAACATCATTTTCTATGAATGCAAAAAATCGGGACATTTCAAAAGTGAATGTCCCCAACTGAAGAAGAAACCGGTGCTAAAAAAAAAATCACTCTCGGCTACTTGGGATGATTCAAGTTCCTCAGAGGATGAAGACTAATCTAAAGTAGAGGTGGCTAACTATGCCTTAATGACATTTGAAGATGAGGTTAGTGAGTCTTTAGAAATTTCTTTTTCAGAATTATCAAGCATGTTTCATGATTTATTCAATGAGTTTAGAAAACTTAGCAAGTCTTTTAAACTGCTTAAAGTTGATCATGATTTGTTAGTTAAAAGAATTAACATAATGCATGACACCTTAGCATCACATAAACCATGTTTTAAATGTGATATGCTAGATAATGTTAATGAAGAGAATTGCATGCTTAAAACAACACTAGAGAAATTTGAGATAGGGAATAAATCCCTAAATATGATCCTTACTAATAAGGGTCATATGAATAATAGACATTGTCACGCCCCCCCTTCGAGAGGTGTGACTATGTCACAAATTGATAATTTAGACACAGCATAATTCATCCAGGATCCAATCAAACATTTGAGGATACTAACAAAAAACTTGGGCAGTGTATAATCATACATCACATCACTTGGTGAGTCATAACTAACTCAACTGAACACTAACCACAACATAATCCACACGGGTGAAAATCTATCTGATCACAAAATGTCCATATTGTTATACAAGTTTAACTTAACGTTTCCAAAATGCTAAACATAAGAGGTATTTAAATCCACACTTCAACATCTACCAACAACATGTCATGAAACATTAGGAATTTCTTATACAATCAAAACATATCAACTGCTATACGATTTGGCCCAAAACCTTCTAGCTTTCCACTGCCTCCGCCTAGTTTCAAACGCTTTCGGTATGATAGGCTAATCTGAAAAATTTAGCATCAACGGAATGAGCTACAAAACTCAGCAAGTATCAACATGTCAAAGGCGTAAGTTTTAGAGTGTATCAGAAAACAAACAAGAAACAGTAGATTCATAAAGCAGAACAAACATGACGGACATTCCAAACTTTTATCCAAGGCATGACGGACATAAAGTAACTCACAAACAATACCTTGGATATCATATCAAAAATACAGAGGGTGAAGTGGGGTACAGACAGAATGTGATTCACCACCAGAACAGTAGTCGGATATCATATCAAAAATACAGAGGGTGAAGTGGGGTACAGACAGAATGTGATTCACCACCAGAACAGTAGTCGGATATCATATCAAAAATACAGAGGGTGAAGCGGGGTACAGACAGAATGTGATTCACCACCAGAACAGTAGTCGGATATCATATCAAAAATACAGAGGGTGAAGTGGGGTACAGACAGAATGTGATTCACCACCAGAACAGTAGTCGGATATCATATCAAAAATACAGAGGGTGAAGTGGGATACAGACAGAATGTGATTCACCACCAGAACAGTAGTCGGATATCATATCAAAAATACAGAGGTACAGACAGAATGTGATTCACCACCAGAACAGTAGTCGGATATCATATCAAAAATACAGAGGGTGAAGTGGGATACAGACAGAATGTGATTCATCCATTTCTGAATGACCACCAGAACAGAAGTCGGATATCATATCAAAAATACAGAGGGTGAAGCGGGGTACAGACAGAATGTGATTCACCACCAGAATAGTAGTCGGATATCATATCAAAAATACAGAGGGTGAAGTGGGGTACAGACAGAATGTGATTCACCACCAGAACAGTAGTCGGATATCATATCAAAAATACAGAGGGTGAAGTGGGGTACAGACAGAATGTGATTCACCACCAGAATAGTAGTCGGATATCATATCAAAAATACAGAGGGTGAAGTGGGATACAGACAGAATGTGATTCATCCATTTCTGAATGACCACCAGAACAGAAGTCGAGCATCGCGGGCTCAAAACAGTAACTCCCTTTACCATTTCTGGCAAAGGTTCATATTATCCCACAAACACCGGAGTACAAAAGGATGTGTGAACAATGAAATTGATATACATCGGAAGCACATGCGAAACAACGAAACATGCATGCGCCTATACAGAACCATACAGTGCGACATAAACTAACGTATAAGAGCATGCAATAAGTGAGAGCAATCATATAAAACTCAATTCAAGAGGGAACTCTAGCATGAATTGAACTTTCACATGAATGAAGTGAGAATAGATAAAATTGGCAAAAGCTTTACTTTGGTAGGATTCAGGAGGCGTCTTGCATATATGATCTAATCAATCAATCAGGATTCAGGAGGGTAAAAACTCTATTTTTACAGCTTTCGTAGTACCATTTGAAACACATGTTTAATCAGGCTATCGAACTCCAAATCTTTCGAGTCTAGTGTCAAAAGAAAACTCATTTAGTCTAGATTTCTATAAAACTAGTTTCACCGAATTCAGAAATCAGTACAGTAATCTAAAGCCAGAACAAGGCAGAAAGGTCAGAACTGGGTGAAAACTGCAAACTCTGTTTTATAGATTTCGTAGTACCACTTCAAACACATGTTTAATCAGGCTATCGAACTCCAAATCTTTCGAGTCTAGTGTCAAAAGAAAAATCATTCAGTCTAGATTCCTATAAAACTAGTTTCACCGAATTCAGAAATCAGTACAGTAATCTAGAGCCAGAACAAGGCAGAAAGGTTAGAACTGGGCGAAAACTGCAAACTCTGTTTTACAGATTTCGTAGTACCACTTGAAACAAATGTTTAACTAGCCTATCGAACTCCAAATCTTTCGAGTCTACTATCAAAAGAAAGCTCATTCAGTCTAGATTCCTATAAAACTAGTTTCACCGAATTCAGAAATCAGTACAGTAATCTAGAGCCAGAATAAGGTAGAAAGGTCAGAACTGGGAGAAAACTGCAAACTCTGTTTTACAGATTTCGTAGTACCACTTGAAACAAATGTTTAACTAGCCTATCGAACTCTAAATCTTTCGAGTCTAGTGTCAAAAAAAAGCTCATTCAGTATAGATTCCTATAAAACTAGTTTCACCGAATTCAGAAATCAGTACAGTAATCTAGAGCCAAAACAAGGCAGAAAGGTTAGAACTGAAATCAAGTTTACAGATTCAACCTTTGGAACCCACGAGAGAGATTTCGGATTTGCAAGTCTTTAAGTCAGCAATTTGTTTTGGAAAACAAGGCAAGACAACAAAGACAAGGTATCAGAAGAAAGAAAGAAGAAAAGAAATAGGATAGAACACTTGCCTATTTCGGATTTTGAGCAAACAAAACCCTAAGCCCCAAATCGATGTTGGTTTTCTTCTTCCTCCATTCTTCTTCGTTTTCCTTTTATTTTCTCTTCTTCTCTCCTCCCTTCTTCTTTCCCAGCCGCAGCTGCCATAGCTGCAGCCCTCTTCTTCCCTTTCTCTTCTCTTCTTCGCTCTTCCTCTTCTTCTTTCACCCTTTCTCTTCTTTCTCTTCTCCTCTTCTTCCCTTCTCTTCCCCAACTCACTGCACATCCTCTGTTTCCTCTGCAATTCTTCGCTTTCCTTTTATTTTCTCTTCTTCTCTCCTCCCTTCTTCTTTCCCAGCCGCAGCTGCCATAGGTGCAGCCCTCTTCTTCCCTTTCTCTTCTCTTCTTCTCTCTTCCTCTTCTTCTTTCACCCTTTCTCTTCTCCTCTTCTTCCCTTCTCTTCCCCAACTCACTGCACATCCTCTGTTTCCTCTGCAGAAAACAGAGGTGCAGCAACACATGCCGCAGCCTCCTTCCCCTCTTCTCCTTCTCTTCTCTTTTTCTCTCTTCCTCTTCTTCTTTTTTTTTTTTTTTGTTTGTTTGTTTCCTTCTCTTCACCGACTCAGCTCTTCTTAAAGAGGCGGTGGAGATCACCTACTCAGCTCTTCTTACAGAGGCGGTGGAGATTGTAGTGTATTTTGTACTTTTGCACTTTAGTCCTTCTATTATTAATATTTACGAGTAGGTCATTTGGATTTTACAAACAGGTCCTCAGATTTTTATAACTAAGTCTTAGTAACATAAACTATATTTCTTCTCAAACGAGAGATGTTACAGACATGGCATAGGCTTTGTTGGAAATATTCAACAAAAGCCAACCATCCTTGTAAGAGGACCTGCATTGAATGTGCCACCAAGAATCAAGTATAACTTTTGTGGCAAATTAGGACATAAGGCAAACAAATACCTTTTTGGAAAATATAGTCCACATCATTTTGTATGGGTTCCAAAGAAAACTTTATAAAATAAAAATCGATTAGAAAAGGAAGATAATAATATTTTTGAATGACCCAATATAAAATAGGTATCTAAACCAAAAATATTTTTCTTGTATGTTTGTCTCTAAACTAAAGCTAGGAGAACCAAATAGTATCTTGATTGTGGATGCTCAAGACATATGACCGGAGATCCATCTCACTTTTCTAGGCTCTCTAGCTTAAGTGAATGAGTTGTCACCTTCGAAGACAACAATAAGGGTAAAATCATTGGAAAAGGAACAATAGGTAACAACACATCAAACCTTTTGATTGAAGATGTGTTGTTAGTTGATGGCTTGAAACATAACTTGCTTAACATTAGCTAATTATGTGATAAAGGATATATGGCTAAATTTTACCCTAATGCTTGCATAATTGAGTTACCACACAAAACAAATCCTTGATTGCTTTAAGAAACAACAATGTATACACTATAGATATTTAAAAATTTTGTGATGAAACTTATTTTTCGACCTTGAATGATGATGCTTAGATTTGGCATAAAAGACTAGGTCATGCTAGGATGAAACTTTTAAACCAAATCTCTACCAAGGAACTTATGAGAGGTTTACCTAATCTTAAGTTTATCAAAGACAAAGTATGTGACACTTGTCAATTAGGAAAACAAATAAAGAGTAGCTTTAAGTTGAAAAATCCAATTAGCACCTCTAGACCACTTCAATTGATCCATATGGATCTATTTGGACCAACTGATATTACAAGTTTAGGTGGTAACAAATACATATTTGTCTTAGTGGATGACTTTAGTATATATACTTGGACCTATTTCTTAGCACATAAAAGTGATATATTTAAATATTTTGTAAAGTTTTATAAAATTGTTCAAAATGAAAAAGGATGCATGATCTCTTCAATACGGAGTAATCATGGAGAATTTTAAAATAATGATTTTTAAAATTTTTGTGATTCAAATGGGTATATCCATAATTTCTCTACTCCACGAAATCCACAATAAAATGGAATAGTAGAAAGAAAAATAGGAGCTTACAAGAAATGGCCAGAACAATGTTAAATAAACATAGACTACCCAAATATTTTTGGGCTGAAGCCATTAATACGGCATGCTATGTTTTAATTAGGGTTATTATAAGATCATTAATCACTAAAACTCCTTATGAATTATGGAATGGTAAAAAGCCCAATATTTCTTATTTTAAAATATTTGGATACAAATGTTTTATTTTGAATGAAAAAGATGCTTTAGGTAAATTTGATGCAAAATCCAATAAAATTATTTTTCTTGGTTACTCTTCTATTTCAAACGCTTATCGTGTCTTTAATAAAAGAATATTAGTAATAGAACAATCCATTCTTATTGTTTTTAATGAGTTTTCGAACTTAAAAAGATTGATTTTGATGATGATATTAATCTCGATATTATGAATTTAAATGATAACACTCCTAAAAGTAACTCGGATGTATCTACTTCCAGTACCTTACCCAACGAATGGAAGTATGTGAATGATCATCCTAAGGAGCCTATAATAGGAGAAACATCAAAAAAAAATTTAACTCGATCTTCTTTTAGAGATTTTTGTGCAAATGCCGTATTTATTTCTTAAATTGAGCCAAAATGCATTAATGAGGCCTTAAGAGATGATTCTCGGGTTAATGCAATGCATGAAGAGCTTAATCAATTTGAGAGAAAAAATGTATGGGAGCTTGTTTCTAGACCTAATGACCATTTAGTGATTGTTACTAAATAGGTATTTAGAAACAAGCAAAATGAAAATAGTATCATGGTTATAAACAAGGCTAGATTAGTGGCCAAAGGTCTCAACCAAGAAGAAGGAATCAATTATGATGAAACCTTCACTCCCATGGTTAGACTTGAAGCCATAAGGATGCTCCTTGTCTTTGCTTATTTTAAAAATTTTAAGTTATTTCAAATGGATGTTAAAAGTGCTTTTCTAAATAGTTTTATTTCCGAAGAAGTGTATGTTGAACAACCTCCCGGTTTTAAAAATAGTCTTCTTCCTAATCATGTTTTCAAACTTACAAAAGCTCTTTATAGATTGAAACATGCCCCTCGGGCTTGGTATAAAAGACTTCGTTATTTTCTTATTCAAATAATTTTTCTAAAGGAAAGGTTGATACCACATTATTTTTTAAGCATTTTTAAAATGATCTTCTTGTTATTCAAATTTATGTTGATGATATCATTTTTGGATCTACAAATGAATCTTTATGTGAGTTATTTGCTAAAGAAATGAGTCTAATGGGTGAGTTAACATTCTTCTTAGGATTACAAATAAAATAACTAAATGATGGTGTTTTTATTTGTCAAACTAAATACGCCTTAAACTTAATAAAATGATTTGGGATGGAAAATGCTAAGGCATTAAACACTCCCATGAGCACTTCTACAAAGTTGGACTTAGATAATGAAGGAGAAAACTTTGATCAAAAAACTTATAGAGGTTTGATAGGAAGTTTATTATACTTAACTGCAACTAGACCATATATCATATTTAGTGTTAGATTGTGTGCAAGATATCAATCTAACCCAAAGCTTTCTTTTTTGAAAGCAATTAAACGAATCTTTAGATAATTGAAAGAAACATCTAAGGATTATGGTATCCAAAATCAAAGAACTTTGACTTGATTGCATATTCTGATGCTTATTTTGGTGGATGTAGAATAGATAGAAAAAACACTACTGGAACATGTCAATTTTTGGGGCATGCACTTGTTTCTTGGACTTCCAAGAAACAAAATTCAGTAGCTTTATCTACTACAGAAGCATAATACATTGCAGCTAGTGCATGCTGTACCCAAGTCATTTGGATAAAAAATACACTAGAAGACTATGGATTAAAATTAAAAAATATTCCTATAAAGTGTGATAATACAAGCGCTATATATCTAACCAAAAATCCTATTCAACATTCAAGAACCAAACACATTGATATTAAACATCATTTTATAAGGGATCATATAAATTGTCAAGATATCTTGTTGGAATTTATTGACTCTAAGCATCAATTAGCGGATATTTTTACAAAACCCTTAAATGAAAAATAATTTGATTTTCTTAGAAGAGAACTTGAAATGCTAAAATCTTAAAAATATATGAAATTGAGTTATTTATCTTTGTTATTAATTTAAATGATGTTTACTTGCAAAAAATTACATGAGATATTTTTAAAATGCATGAGTAGCTCCTAATTTTTTATCTCTCGGATATTTTTGAATCTTCTAAAATTTCATGAGATGATTATCTTATTTACATTGAGAGCTACATTTGATGATATTTTTCAACTCCTCCTTTATTTTCTTCCTTCTTGGTTTTAAAGAGAAAGAAAATTCATTATGACTCATGTTGTAATGGGAAGAGTAAACACTCATTTGCTTTAAAAAGATTATTCTCACCTTTCACCTTTTTGTTGATGACAAAGGGGGAGAAAGGTATGCTTGTTGCATTGAAAATTTTCTATGCTTGATATAAAGGTATGCTTGATGACTTGAAAATTTTCTATGCTTGATATAAAGGTATGCTTGATGACTTGAAAATTTTCTATGCTTGATATAAAGGTATACTTGATGACTTGAAAATTTTCTATGCTTGATGACTTGAAAATTTTCTATGTTTGATGACTTAAGGAAAATTTTTCAAATATTTCAACTTCATGACAATCTTTGAAAATTCTTGATGACTTTAAATTTTAAAAAGTTTAAAAGCAAATTCTTGTTGATATATGAGTATACTTGAAAGATGATTTGCTTGAAATACTTATTGCTTTGATTCAAGAGTATGTGATTATCTTGAATTTGAGTCTTCTTTATCATGACCTGAATTTAGGGGCAGTTAGGATTAACTCTCGTCATCAATTGATTGTCATCATCAAAAGGGAGAGATTGTTGAATCTCGGATTTTGATGATGAGGTCAATTGATGTGTGTTTATCTAATATGTGTGTTAGAGGAAAAATTATAGGTCTAACTATAACAAGATCAATGGAGTTACAACCAGATGATGGGCCAAGATCAAGCTTAGGCAGCGGGCCGGGCTCGGACGATGTGGTGGGATTTCACTAGGAGTTCGCTAGGAGATTCGTCGAAGGGATCGGGAAGCTCGTTGGGAACACACCGGGAGATCACCAGGGAGAAGACCAGAAGACCTACCGCAAATATGTCAGAGGCTACCGGATTGATGGAAGTTAGGTCTTAATTTAGCTTGTGGTTATTAAGAGTTGTAATCATTGAGTCATAGTTAAAGTCCAAATTAAGTTGGATTTAGAAGGAATCCAAATCAACTCAATAAGGTAATCGGGTCCACTATTGGGGTTTGATTGAACTTAGGTTGAGCTCAATTGGTTGACCAAAGGGTTGGTCAACATTAGGTTCAAGCCAGAATTCGAAAAGTGGAGGGAACCACTTTCGCGAAAATTCTGACGGGTAAACCGTTGGCGAGCAACGGGTGTACCACCGCCGCCCAGGTTTTCGGGCGACTGACCCGCCCAGGCTAGGCAGTTGAACCACCCATACCTAGGAATCTGGGTACTTCAGACGGCTGAGCCGCCTAGGGCCCACGGGTAAACCGCCTGTACCTAGGTATTCGGATGGCTGAGCCACCTAGGTCGGAGGATAAATCGCTCGTACCTGATTTTTTCGGGTATGTTTGATTTTGGCTCCAATTTCTGAAGCCACTTGGGATCTATAAATACCCCAAGTATTTTTGCATTCACAACAACTCTTTTTGGGCAATTAAATTCTATGAGAAAGAAATTATGTGTGATTTGTAAGAAAAAAGAAAAGGGAAGGGAGAGAGCTTAGAGTTAGAAATTTTCTTAAGTCTCCCTTATAAGTAAGTATAAGGGTTTGATCTTCACCCAAAGAAGATTGGTAGTGGACACCGGGTTGCCTCCAGAAGGAGGACTCAGGAGTGGGCGTAGGCCTTTGTCGCTGAACCACTATAAAAATTATGAGTGATTGTTTACTTTCATTGCTTACATATTTCTTGTATTGAAGCTTCTGATTTATCTTAACTCTTAAAATGCAAAGTTTTTTTTACGATAAGTTCCTTCCTTCAAACGTTGTTTATCTTTCCGGTTTGATTATTAACTTAGCAACTTTTCTTTGTTCACTCAATCATTTCACTAAGATCGAAAAGCTTTGGTTTCCCTATCTTGGTTTAATCAGAAAGATTTCATTTAGAAAGAAAATTTATACTTGCACTAATTCACCCCCTTCTTAGTGCCTATTGATCCTAACACTGAAGACCTGGTTCCCTGAGTTCATGGAACCTCAGCCTTGAGGACAAGACTAATTTGAATAAGACGAGATTGATAGGACCCCAGGAGGATTGGATCCTACTCAATCAAGTGGCAACTAATAAAAACCCTGTGAGATTATAATAAACCCCACCTAGCCGCATCTATCCTATAAAGAAGAGTGGCTAGGATTTATGTTTAGGGCCTTATGGCTTCCTAGTTGCCACTCCCTTTACTAGGCTGATCGGCTAGGGTTTCTAGTAGGGGCACATGGTTTATGCAACCCCTTAGGTCGCGACCCTCCTTAATAGGGCAAGTTGACTAGATGGAGGGTAAAAGGGAGAATTCACTTAGGAAGCAACCGCCTAGGGCTAGGGTTTGGAGCCCTATATAAGCTTGTAGCCTCCACCTCTTTTGAATAAGCAAATATCATCTTCAATTTAGCCTTGTGGCCGACTACTAGGAGGGATGAACCTCTACAATGTTCCAAGGGTTGATCCCTCTCAAAGATCAAATCTACATAGAATTCCTTTGGGGTTCTATTAGTGTTTAGTTCTAGAGTGTTAAATGTGATTTTTATTAAAAAAAATAGCACTACTATTATTGCATTTTATAGGGATGTTTTTCAAGTAAAGTCCATAGTCTTCTAAATATTTTTCATCCAATTAACTTGTGCGCAACATGCACCAACTGCTACATATTCAACCTCAGTTGTACATAATGCAATAGAATTTTGTTTCTTGGAAGACCAAGAAACAAGTGCATGACCTAGGAACTGATAGGTTCTATAGGTATAGTAGAACCATTACGAATTCTAAGCTTAGGATGATCTCTATAGGGGATCAGCCTCCTTGGAACTCTATAGGGGTTCCTCCCTCCTTGGTTTTCTGCACTATAGCTGAAACATAATTGATCTATTGATGATGAAAGAGGGGAGAATACAAGGCTACTTATAGGGCTTCTAAACCCCTACTCTTTATATGATTCCTACTTAAGACTCCTACTCCTAACAACTCCTACTCCAACTCTAAGAAGCAACTCCTACTTCCAACAACTCCAACTCCAACTCTAAGAAGCAACCTCCAAACTAATCCTAATCTTATTCTAACATAACCCCTCCTCAACAAACCCATCTTTAACTAGGATCAGGGGTGATTAATTAGGATGACATGTATCTTATTCTTCTATCAAAATATCTTCCTCCAGGGGTTGGCTAGCTAGGATTTACATGAATGCCCTTACGATTTAAAACATGTTTACCCTCTTTAATGAAACTCAATTAGGACTCTCCTAGCTAGAGTCCTAACTGACCCGTCCTCTTCAAATCAGTCTTATCCTCAAGGCTGAGCTACATGTCTCTGGGTCTTGATCTATAATTCCTCACGAGGGTCCCTCGTGGCCCTATAGTAGGCACATCCTGCTCTTGGGGTCCAACATAACAGTAGTGACTGGATGGTGATGTTTCATGATCCCATGATCTCATACAATCATCAATTGAACCTGGGCCTCCTTATCGACTTAGGTGTCGGGTGGATAAATCGGGGCTGAGTTATCCTCTCTAAATTTTCATTTACGATGAGATAGTTGGAGGGTCAATTATATTTTTAAATTGATGTACTGATCTGATCCATAAGTCATAGCTCCATTATGATCCCCAATTTTGCAAGGACCAAAGCAGCAGGGGGACCACTTCCTTGAGGCTCAAATGTTTTGCCGGTAGGGCTGGAGATGAAGGAAAAATCAATATTCAACAGTAAACTTTCTTCTGCTCCGATATTTATCGGGGGGTTGTTTCTTTCTTGCATGGGTTGCCACTTGGTTGTTCTTTAATAGTAACCGAGCCTTCTTTTGGAATAATTGCCCCTTTGATAAGGTCCCTAGTGGTGTGAGCCTATTCTGAGTTTGAGGAGAGTAGGAGCTACAATTTTACTGAGCCTGTTTTCATCTCTCCTTTGTGCTGTTGACCTATATCATGTCAAACTTCAAATTCAATAGCAATTAGTATCCCTTTATAGATCATATGTATCGTGTGAAATGTAGGGAGAGCCTCGGTGTATATTAGGAGTGGGCCATCTTGCATAAGGGTGGTGTCGATCCTAATTCCTGATATTTGCTCCAATTACGAACACATTGCCACGATCAAGTAATGCTAGCACTGATGTAGATGACATCGTGACTATGAGGATCCTATAGATGGTTGACGTGTGGATGTCTTCCTCATGTTCCTTCAAAATTTTAATCTCCATCCAATAAAGTTTGGTGTCACATATTTCATGTTGGTATTGTCATTGGAGGGACTCAATTTTCTTACGGTCGTGGGCCGTGGATCGGTGGTCATCATCAGGGAAGACTTTGAGCATTATGGTCTACTCCTTGGAGAAGTCATGAAAGTAGCCCGAGATCTGGGAGTGCTTCAGGAAGAGTTTATACCTGCAGACAAAGAGGTAAAGCTTTTGGAGTTAAAGTGTCCTTGCAAGGGAAGGTCATGGCCGAATAATTTTTGTCTCCTACATCTCCTGGATGATCCTTTTAGCTTCAGCCCTTTAAGGATGTGGATAGCAATATGGCCAAATATGTGCTAGTGGTTCCTCTTGTAAGATCAGTATATGAAGATTGTATAGCCTGGTAGGAAGTAGTCGGCTCGGTTTGGTGGAGGCGCCAGAAATTTCAGCAAGCTTCTACAAGCATTATGTCGAGATTGTCATTACTTCACTCTCATATTTCTCACATAAGGTCACTTGTTCTCCCTTGCCATTCATAAGATTGTTGGTGAAGATGGTGATTAGTTGCTGCTTAAAGGATTCTTCAACTTTTGCTGCTTGCGGGTTCACATGGCCGGCTAAAGTGTGAGTCGTGCAATTAGTCGACTGTGGGTCCTCATTCATGTTCTCCTACTCAGGTTCCTAGACCTTTTCTTCAGATTCTTTAATAGATTTTATCATGGAAAGCTCCCCTTTTTTGCAGCGATGGTTGCAGCTCCAAAGTTCGTTGCAATACTAACAAAGGCCTTTCATCGATCTGTCGTGTAGCTCTTCTCTCGTCAATTTTTTTAGCAGCGAAGAATGGTTGGGAGCAAAGGAAGGTTTATATGCTGCTAGTCTAAGGGTAGTTCTCATCCTCTGAGCATCTTGGTTTAGCCGTTCCTCTTGGATTCAGGTGAAAGAGATTATGGCCTTTACGGTGGGAGGGTTGTCGCACTTTAACCTCTCCTTTAATTTTCGGCTTGAGTCCTTCAATGAACATCCCTAATAATTGTCTACTAGACCAATCATGAGCAAAGTAAGATAATCCCTCAAACCTGATATGGTATTCTTGGATCGTGGAGGTTTGTCAGATCTTGGCAAGTTGTTCGTTGATATACTTATATTTAGTCGGCCCAAAGCGGTTCAGCAGCGCATACTTGAATTGTATCCTCGTTGGAGTCCCATAGTTGTATTTAAACCAATTGTACCACCGTATAGCATCTCCTTCAAGGTGGATGATAGCAGTGCCCACCATGGAATCCTCCAATATTTGGTGATGATGGAAGTAATGTTCGGCATGCGAAATTTATCCCGTTGGGTCTCCTTCCCATTGAGGGAAGTCTAACCTCATGCGTGGCTGCCTCATATCAGTGGCTCATTCTTTCTTTTTGAGAGGCCTCTCTGAACTTTGACCTTGCTAGAATTTTATTGGGCTTGGAGATCGGCTCAATCCGAATTCGACGAATAAGGCGCACAATCAGTCCTCTATGCGTGATTCAAACACCTCCAACTTTGCATCAATTGAATCTTGAGATGCCATTGCGTGTACCTCCAGATCTGAGATGCCAATGTCCCTCTCCTACTATTGGGATAGTGGTATGGAATGGTTGGGTGGTTTGGTGGCCGAAAGGGATGGTGGATCATAGGTAGATGACTATTATTTGGGGCTAACAGATTGCTATTTTTTTAGGTGTTGTTGGGGCTATGATTTAGGGCTACTATAGGGGCTATAAGGAGGGTTTGGTGATAGAGGTTTAGGGTTAGAGGGATGGCTTAGGATTGCTATTGATGGCAGCAACCGATTTTGTAGGATTGGTGGCTGTGAAGGGTAAGGATCAGTGGAAGTTTCGGTGGCTGTGGAAGATCATCGTTTAGGCTTCGGTTTGAGTTGGCTGCAGATTCTAGAAATAGGTTATGATGGCTGCATCTTAAGGCTATAGGGGTGCTCTAAAGATGACATGGGTGGCAACAATAATTTTGTTAAAGATCAGATATGAGTGCAACAAAAAACACCGAAAGGTAGTGAGTGCTGTAGAATTCTGCGTCGATAGGCAACGATATGTCGCTGTTTTGGGCTATGGTTTTGGGTGTTGTTTGGGTTATAAAAATAGGTTATAATGGTTGCATCTTAAGGCTAAAGGGATGCTCTAAAGACATCTTGGGTGGTGGCAGCAAGATGGTTGGGTTTCGAAGGGTTAAGAAGATGAAGAAAGACAAAGGTGCAGTAGCAGATTTTTTTGTCAAAAAAAAATCCAGAAGTAAAGACATAATTTTTTCCAAATATTCTCAACAAAAATTCAAGTGAAACTCAAGGGGAATCTACTAGTATGGGAGAGATAATATCATCAAAAATTTTATGAAAAGAAATGACAGCAAAAGTTTTAGCAAATTCAAAGATTGTAAGAAGGTGTTGCTACAGAATTTTTTCACCAAAAGATTTCCGTAGTATAATCAAACTTTTTTGCAGTAGTTCATAATAAGGAATCAAGTAAAACTTAATAGGAATCCACTAGCAAGGTTAATGTAATGCTGTCAAAAAATTCATGGAAGAAATCGGCAGCAAAAGTTTTTGCAAGATCAAGGAATACGAGAATGTACTGCGGTAGAATTTTTTCGTCAAAAGATTTCAGCAGTATAGATGAGATTATTTTCAGCAGTTCAAAACAATGATTCAAGTAAGGGAAAGGTAATGCCGATAAAAAATTTGTGGGAGAAAACAACAGCAAAATGTTTGGCATAATCGAAGATCATGGGAAGGTACTACAGTAGATTTTTATGTCTAAAGTGCAACCGATTGGACGTAAAAGATCAGCAGTTTATATTGGGAATTTTTCGATGAAACCAAAAAGGAAATCCAAAGATAGGAAGTGCTAAAACCGTCATAAAATTTTTATAGAGATTGGATCAATAAAAACGTAGCAGCAAATCAAATAGTCAATGGTGTGCAGCTGGAATTCTGCAACATAACTTTCAACGTAAAGATAAAAACTTTGTGATGAAAAGTTTATGAAGCAAATAAGAGTGAATTTTTTTGGATTTTTTGAATAGGGATAACCAAATTGCAGCAGCAGTAAGGTAGGAAACCAGAACCTATTGCAATTCACGGGGAGATCAAAGGATGATCTGCGGTAGTGGAGATGATGACAGAATTTGGTGACAATCTTCAAGCAATTGTGGGAATTACTTTGGATGGCTATGGGGGCTGATGGATAGCTATGGAAGGGTAGTGAGACACCAAGAATACTACTCTGATGCCAAGTGGTAGAACACTTACGGATTCTAAGCTTGGGGTGATCTCTATAGGGGATCGGTCTCCTTAGAACTCTATAGGGGTTCCTCCCTCCTTGGTTTTTTGCACTATAGCTGAAACATAATTGATCTATTGATGATGAAAGTGCGGAGAACACAAGGTTATTTATAGGGCTTCTAAACCCCAACTCCTAATAGGATTCCTACTTAAGACTCCTACTCCTAACAACTCCTACCCCTACTCTAAGAAGTAACTCCTACTT
The DNA here is from genome assembly GCA_029747655.1 of Ensete ventricosum. Classification (NCBI taxonomy): domain Eukaryota; kingdom Viridiplantae; phylum Streptophyta; class Magnoliopsida; order Zingiberales; family Musaceae; genus Ensete; species Ensete ventricosum. The sequence continues at coordinate 27,256,597 of JAQQAF010000004.1, read as the reverse complement.
CCCACAACTCCAAATCCAACTCCAAGAAGCAACCTCTAAACTAATCCTAATCCTATTCTTACTTAATCCCTCCTTAACCAACCCCTCTTTAACTAGAATAAGGGGTGGTTAATTAGGATGACATGTATCTTATTCTTCTCTGAAAATATCTTCCTCTAAACTAATCCTAACCTAGCCGGCCTCCTCACCTCTTTAATAGGGGTCAACTAGATAAGGTTTACATGAATGCCCTTAGGATTTACATGTTTGTCTTCTTCAATGAAACTAAATTAGGATCCCCTAGCTAGAGTCCTAACAAGGTACTTTTTTTATCTATTCTATATCCTCCAATGTTGTTATCAGCATAAGCAATCAAATCAAAATTTTCAGATTTTGGATACTAGAATCCTAGATTTAGAATTCGTTTTAAGTATTTAAATATTTTTTTAACTTCCTTATGATTAGATTGTTTAGGATTGGACTAAAATCTTACACACAGGCCTATAGTAAACATAGTATCTAGTCTAGTTGCGGTTAGATATAACAAACTACCAATCATACCTCCATAGGTCTTTTGATCAAAATAATTTTCTTTATTGTACATATCTAATTTTGTAGAGGTGTGATAGAACCTCAAGGGTCTCTGTTAGAGATAACTGATCTCTGTATGGGATTGGCTCTCCTCGATCTCTATAGGGGATCAGTCCTTCTAGGTTTCGGCTCCAAGACCTCAAGAAAAGTGGCTGAAATTTTATTGATCAAAACCAAAGTCTTACACCCTTATTTATAGGGACTCTAATCCAAGTCCTAATTGAACTCCTAACTAGAACTACTAATTAAACTCCTACTTAGAACTCCTAATGAATCAAAACCCTAATAGGACTTGAATCCATCAAACCCTAGTCAACTTTCTCAATCAAAAGTGGTCAACTAATAAGGGTTTATTACATGCTAATTAGGGTTTATTACAATCATTACTCAGTTGACTATGACCCGACCCTACTTGGGTCCTATCAGACCCGTCCGATTCAAATTAGCCTTATCTTCAGTTCTTCGAAGGATTCCCACTTAGCATCTTCAGTAGGTAAGTTGGTCCACTTCACCAGCATTTCAATAGAGGGGCGTCGGTGACACATAACAATCCTACAGTCCAGTATGGTCTTCGGCTGAACCTGGACCTCTCCATTAGTAGAGGTGTCAGGTAGATGGCTTTGGGTTGATTCATTTTCTCCAAGCTTTGGTTTGAGGTAGGACACGTGGAAGACCAGATGAATTTTAGAGTCTATAGGCAGACCCAATACGTAAGCCTTTTAATAGCTCCATTGCGCTCCACAATTTTGTAGGGTCCATAAAAGCGGGGAGACACCTTCATTGATGCTCGGGTCTTGATTGATGTTTACTTATAGGGCTGAAGGTGAAGAAAGACCCAATCTCCAATAGAAAACTCCCTTTCGCTCCTATGTGTGTCAGCCTACTACATCATTCTTGCTTGGGTGGCCGAGAGATTGTCCTTTAATAGTTGTAGAGTTTTATCCCTGTCAATTAACTCTCAATGTACCAGATCTACTTTTGATGTGATGGCTATATATTTAGGAATTACAGGGGGTGGCCAGTCATACACAATTTCAAAAGGTGTACATTTTGTAGATGAATGATATGTCGTATTATACCACCATTCGGTCCATGGAAGCCATCTTGTCCATTCTTTCGGCCTATCACTGGTGAAGCATTTGAGGTAATTATCCAAACACCTATTCACTACTTCGGTTTAGCCATCGGTTTGAGGATGGTATGTTGTGCTCATATTCAATTTAGTGTCCTACAATTGAAAAAGTTTTATCCAAAATTTACGAGTGAAGACTCTGTCACAATCACTTATAATAGATGGAGGCATCTCATGTAGTTCACAATCACTTATAATAGATGGAGGCATCTCATGTAGTTTAACAATATTTTCCATAAACATTCAAGCAATGCTGGCATTGGTATAAGAATTTTAGACAATGCAAAAGTGGGCGTATTTTGTGAGGTAATCAACCACAGTAAGAATGTTATCTTTTCCTTATGATGTGGGCAATCCTATTGGGACCCTAGTTTGGATGGGTCCTAAGCCCAATAAGTCATGGAGTCAATAAAGCCTTGAGTCATATAATATCCCCCTAATCTAGCCATCATCCGCTTCGATTGAAGAGTTGACTAGGGTTTGGGAAGGATCCCCCTAATTCAGCCATCATCCCTCTTGAATGAGGAGTCGACTAAATAATGATAGGATCCCCCTAATTTAGCCATCATCTCCCTTCATTGAGTAGTCGGTTAAATAAGGATAGGATCCCCTAATTTAGCCATCAACTCCCTTGATTGAGGAGTTCTCTCTAATGTTATGATTTTTGGAGTCCTATATAAAGCATGTAGCCACCACCACTTTTAATCAAACAAAGATCTCTTTTATTTCAGCCTTGTGGCCGACTACCTAGGAGGGAGGAACCCCTACAATGTTCTAAAGGAGTTGATCCTCTTTAAGTGATCAAACTACGATAGAATTCTACAGGGTTCTGGCTTTAGTCTATGGCTTGTGTAGATAAAGCTTCTTTGTACAAACCTTTTACAAAATATATTATCTTTACTTACCAAAATTTTTTTTAAAAAATACTAGCCATTCCCGTCGTATTAGTCCTTGGGAAGTCCTACGAGCACGGTTTCACGAAAAAATGTGATGGTCATATAAACTTTGTGCAAAGTCACGTGCAAAGTCGAGTTTCGATCCTTGCGCATGTGCTCTGCTTGTGCTCGTGCTCTGCTTTCGCTTGTGCCTGCGCTTACGATCGGCAGCTTCTTTCCTTACCGAACGACGAGCGGGTAGTAGAGGGCGATTGCTCCCTTGGGTGATTTCTCCTCTATGATCATTCTGCGACAAATTCAGGCGTGGAAGGATAGTGGTCGCTTCTGCAATCAGCGATTCCAGGCGTGGAAGGACGGCAATCACTTCTGCAATCGGCGATTTCAGGCGTGGAAGGGCGGCGGGTTCTTCTCCCCTACGCACGGGACAGACTCTAGGGTGAGAAATGGTGGCAGCTGCGCTGCGATTGGTGCTGGGTTCACTGCTACTTTACGATCCTACGATAAATCAGGCGTGGAAAGGGCGACGACTGCTTTTGCAATCGGTGATTCAGGTGTGGGAAGGGTGGTGGCTTCTTTTCCCCTAGGCGGCTGGCGGTCTCTAGGGCGAGAGACGCCATGGATGCGAGCGGCCAGACGCGGCACTCTGCATTACATACCGCTCCTCTGTTCCAGCGGGATGCTCCTCTGCTGGCTTCTTCCCAACAGCCTCTGCTGGTTGCTTCACAGCGGAACGCCCCTCTCCAGCAGCCACTGGTTCATTCACAACAGGAGGGGGCTGCTCCACTTCAGTAGCCACTGGTTCCTCTCTAGCAGCTACTGGTTACTTCACAACGGGAGGGGGTTGCTCCTCTCTAGCAGCTGCTGGTTCCTGTCCAGCGGCTTAGGCCAGTTTCACACCAGGATGTTCCACCGCTGGTTTCTTCTCGGCAGGATGCTCCTTCAATGAACCAGGCCAGAGGTCGTTCATGCTCTAGATCACGACCTCTTGCTCCCATTTCCCGAGATCCTCGGCCTTTGAGTAGCCTCTTCAAGGCTCCAGTTGGTAGTCTGGATCTTCGATTGGATTTTTTTGCTCCAGAAGTACAGGCTGATCAGAAGATTGTTGTGTATGATACTATTGACTCTGACGAACTGATTGAGACATGGTCCATGGCAATTGTGGGCTACAGGGTTCAGTTAAGCAAGAAAGAACTTATGGGAGTGCAAAGCAAGCTAAATCTTCAACCTCTGGATGTGAATCTTATATACAAACAAAGAGGCTGCCGCTAGAAATAACTTTATGCAAGCTTTGAAGCAAAATGAATGCTTTTTGAAACAGAAGTCACAACAGCATTGGCTTACTCTAGGGGATTCCAATACTAAGTTTTTCGATGCTACTATTGCTACCAGAAGGGCTACTAATCGCATCAAAAGATGCAAAGTTATAGGTAATCTTATTGAGGATTTGGATGAAGTTAAAAATTACACCAAGCAATTTTTTTATTCCTTACTCAATCAGGAGTAGCCTAATAGTATTCATGTTGGGCCTATAAGATGACTTGATTCTGAAGCTCTCTCTCTTCTTAATGCCCCAATAACGGATGATGAAATTGTGAGTGTTGTTTTTAAGTCCCAAAAGCATAAAAGTCTTGGTCTAGATGGATTTTCAGCTGAGTTTTATCAAATTGTAAGGTCCATTGTAGGCAACGATGTCATAAAAGCTTGTCGACATTTTTTCTCCTCATGTCATATCCTTAAAGAAATGAATTGCACTTTTATTTCTTTAGTGCCCAAGAATGATGGAGCTGATTCATTGGAGAATTATCATCCTATTTCACAGTGTAACTTTATTTATAAGGTTATCTCTAAGGTGCTGGCAGATAGACTACAAAATGTTATGAATAAGGTCATTAGTCCTAATCAGGCTGCTTTTCTTAAAGGGAGGAGTATTCATCATAATGTACTTCTTGCTAATGATTTGGTTAAGGATCTGCAATCAAAAATAAGAGGGAAAAAGATCTATTTTAAGGTTGATTTACGAAAGGCCTTTGACTCAGTTAATAGGTATTTTATTTACATGATGCTCTATAATATGGGCTTCCCTCAGCACTTGGTTAAATGGATTCAATGGTGCTTGGAAACTCCAAAATTTTTGATTCTCTTCAATGGTTCACCTATTGGCTTCTTCAGGAGTAAGAATGGCATTCGGCAAGGCGATCCACTATCTCCTTATCTTTTTACCATTGCAATGGAAGGGCTCAGTTGTGTGTTAGAAGATGCAGTTTTCAAGGGCAAAATTAATGTACTATATTATGGTTCTGTTCATATCTCTTATATAACATTTGCTGATGACCTTATTATCTTCCTTCGGAATGATCCAGTTTCAGTGAGTAATTTGGCAGATATTCTTAATGAATTTGGTATAGTTTCTAGTTTTAAGCTAACCATGCAAAGAGCAAAGTATATTTGCGTGCTCGCATTGACGATAAGGACTATATTGCTCAAACTTTGGGAGTTGTTGAAGGAAGTTTACCAGTTCCTTACTTGGGTCTCCCACTTATATCCAATGGAATCAACAATGTCTCCTGTCAGCCTATCCTACAAACTATTAAGAACATAATTTCCTCTTGGAAAAATAGGCTTCATTATAAAGCTGGACGACTTGAATTTATTCGATCTGTGTTGATCTCTTATTCTATTTATTAGTCTCATGCATTCCTTCTATCTGTCGGGCTTCTCCACGATATTGATAAATTACTTATGAACTTCTTCTGGAATGACACAGATGGTAAGACAATGCACATGGTGAATTGGAGAAATATTTACAAACCGAAGGATGAAGGGGGGCTGAATCTACGGCATATTAGAGATTGGAATAAAGCTTATATGGTAAAACAATTGTAGGATATTTTACAAAACAAGTCTTCCTTATGGTCACAATGGGTTTTTTCTAGGTACCTAACCAAGGAATCAATCTGGGAAGCATCCGCAAAAACATCTCATTCTGTTGCTTGGAAAGGAATTCTGAAGGCAAAGAGGTGGCTAAGTAAAAACATTTCTTATGTGATCTCTTGTGGAACCAATATTAATATGTGGTATGACCCTTGGACAAATGGGAAAAGTATATTTCAGTTATTTGGTGATAGAGTACGACAGGATCTGGGGGCTCCCAATGATTGAAAGGTTTCTGAATTCATTGACAATGGTACATGGTGTCTTCCCAACCCTACCTCCCCTGACATGTTATCACTTTGACCGACTATTAGGGCTATTCCGATCAAGAACAACTCTTCAGATATGCTTATTTGGCTTCATGATAATGACAAATTTAGTGCTACATCTGCATGGAACCAAATTAGACAACGAAACAACAAGTGGATCCCAAGTAATTGGGCATGAGATAGACTATGTTCACAGCGACATTCCTTATATACATGCAGGCCCTTCTTGGCAAACTTTCTACAATGGACAATATGCAGTGAAGAGGTATTTATATTGTAAATCCGTGCTCTTTATGTATGCACAAGGAAGAAAGTGTTGACCATCTCTATTTTGCTTGTGATTATTCTTCTTGGATATGGAAGGAGATCTTGAAGCGATTTGATCTTCAAAGACTACCACGGCCAAACTTGCATCATGAATTAGAAATGCTTATGCAAAACTTCTCAAGAAAGGGGCCTCTTACACAACTGGCAAGAATTACATTCAGATGTGCTATTTGATGGATTTGGAAGGAGCGGTGTGGTAGAGTTTTTGAGTGCCACAACACGAACAAAGCTCAAATTCTGATAGAGATTCTTCAGGACTCACGATCATGTATGGAGTAATAATTGAGCATAGAGCACCTAACAAGAAGTGAGAAAGGGATTTTCAGAAGATTCAATTTTTCCATTAGTCAATAATCTCTAGAATAATGATGAAGATTGTAATGTATTATGTTGGGCAAAGCTTATATTTTATGATGTTTCCGCAAGTAGTCCAAAATGGTTTAAATATTACATTTTACTATTTATTGACTACCATGTGCAACTCTTGGAGATGAGTTTGATAAAGTGTGCCCATTCCAACTTCTTTAGGTGGGGTGCAATCTTCTCGACTACACTAAGAGACTTCAGGCTTTAGTCTATGGCTTGTGTAGACGAAGCAACTTTGTACAAACCTTATACATAATATATTATCTTTACTTACCAAAAAAAAGTTGAGTTTCGATCGGTTTTTCGTGCACCATCTCGGAATTTTAAAATACTAGCCATTCCAAACGTATTAGCCCCTTGGAATTCGTACGAGCATGGTTTCACGAAAAAATGTGACGGTCATAAACTTTGCACAAAGTCAAGTTTCGATCGGTTTATCGCGCACCGTCTCAGAATTTCAAAATACAGTCCATTCCTAACATATTAGCCCAAGGGAAGTCGTATGAGCACGGTTTCACGAAAAAACGTGATGGTCATAAACTTTGCACAAAGTCGAGTTTCGATCGGTTTTTCACGTACTATCTCAGAATTTCAAAATACTGGTCATTCCCTACGTATTAACCCATGGAAAGTCGCAAGAGCACGGGTTCATGAAAAAATGTAACGGTCATAAACTTTGCGCAAAGTCGCATGTAAAGTCGAGTTTCGATCGATTTTTCACGCACCGTCTCGGAATTTCAAAATAATGGCCATTCCCAATGTATTAGCCCATGGGAAGTCATACGAGCATGGTTTTGCGAAAAACTTGACGGTTGTCAACTTTACACAAACTCGAGTTATGAGGAATTTCAAAATACTAGTCATTCCCAACGTTAGCCCATGGGAAGTCGTACATGCACGGTTTCATAAAAAAATGTGACGGTGATAAACTTTGCGCAAAGTTGCGTGCAAAGTTGAGTTTCAATCGATTTATCGTGCTACCTCTCAGAATTTCAAAATACTAGCCATTCCCAATGTAAATGGGAAGTCGTACGAGCTTGGTTTCATAAAAAAATGTCACCGCCATAACTTTGCACAATGTTGCGCGTAAAGTCGAGTTTCGATCTATTTTTCATGCACCGTCATAGAAATTCAAAATACTGGCCATTCCCAATGTGTAAGCCTATGGGAAGTCGTATGAGCACGGTTTTGCGAAAAAATACGACGATCATAAACTTTGCACAAAGTCGAGTTTCAATTGATTTTTCGTGCACCGTCTAAGAATTTTAAAATACTTGCCCCCAACGTATTAACCCATGGGAAGTCGTACGAGCACGGTTTTGCGAAAAAAAATACGACGATCATAAACTTTGCGCAAAGTTGAGTTTCGATCAGTTTTTCGCGCACCATCTCAGAATTTGAAAATATTGTCCATTGCCAACGTAATAGCCCATGGGAAGTCCTACGAGCACGGTTTTGAGAAAAAATGTAACGGTTATAATATTTGCGCAAAGTCGTGCGCAAAGTCGAGTTTCGATCAATTTTTTGCTCACTATACCAGAATTTCAAAATACTGTTCATTCCCAACGTATTAGCCCATGGGAAGACGTACGAGCATGGTTTTGCAAAAAAATGTGATAGTCGTAAACTTTGCACGATGTCACGCAGAAAGTCGAGTGACGATCATTTTTCTCGCACCATCTCGAAATTTTGAAATACTGGCCATTCCTAACGTATTAGCCCATGGGAAGTCGTACGAGCGTGATTTTACAAAAAAATGTGATAGTAATAAACTTTATGCAAAGTCACGCGTAAAGACAGGTTTCGATCAGTTTTTCACGCACTGTCTTGGAATTTCAAAATATTGGTCATTCTGAATGTATTATCCCATGGGAAGTCATATGAGCACGGTTTCACAAAAAAACACGACGATCTTAAACTTTGCGCTGTCGTGCGTAAAGTCGAGTTTTGATCAATTTTTCGCGCACCATCTCGGAATTTCAAAATACTAGACATTCCAAACATATTAGCCCATGGGAAGTCTTATGAGCACGATTTCACAAAAAAATACGACGGTCATAAACTTTGCACAAAGTCGAGTTTCATTCGATTATTCGTGCTCCATCTCAGAATTTTAAAACACTGGTCATTCCCAACGTATTAGCACAAGGGAAGTCGTACGAGCATGGTTTCGCGAAAAAATGTGATGGTCATAAACTTTGCACAAAGTCGCATGTAAAGTCACACGCAAAGTTGATTTTGGATCCTGTTCAAGTAAGATCATTTTTAAAAATAATCGAATGGTCACGCACTGTCTCAGAATTTCAAAATACAAACCATTCCTAACGCATTAGCCCATGCGCAAAGTCGCAAACACAAGTGCAAGCCAACTTTGCACAAAGTCGCACACAAAGTCGAGTTTCGATCTGTTTTTGATACCGGGAAGGGAGAAAGAGGAATGGATTTTGGAAAGAAACGAGAATACCCGAAAGTTGTGTTGTAGGAAACCAACAAACTCAGAACACAACTTGCACAAAATAGTTAAAGATAGTTCACCACCAAGTTTAAAATCGCATGAGGATACATAAAGTTCACCACCTCAAGGAAACTAAACAGGGATATAGAACTAAAATCAAAAGACTCACCACTCAAGGACGCATCCAAGAGATACAGAGTTTCAGAGACTCCAAAGAGCTTCTGCAAATACAATCAACTATCCAAAAAATTATTTTCCACCCTAGAATATCAAAATAAGTACTAGAGCATGAAACATCCCTTTATGCATAGGGAACTATAACATTAAATGCTTCACATCTACCAACTAACTTTAAATGCTTCACATATGCCAACTAACCCCCTTATGCATTCCTTGGTCATGAAGAAAGGCATCTTGAAATAGCTGTAACTTTGTCCAAGGAATATGCTCTTGAGTTGTAAATTGAGTGGGTTGGGTTAAAAATTCTGAAAATTAGACACTCCCGTGTCAATCTCCCCTAGTTGAAAAAGACTTGTTCTCAAGTCTTCATTTGTTTGATCACTATAATAAGGAATTAAATCAGCCACATTGAGTATTGATGATACCCTATATTCTTCAGGTAGATCAATCTCATAAGCATTCTCTCCAATTTTTTTAAGCACTTTGAATGGACCATCAGCCTTTGGTTTCAACTTTCCAAATTTTCCTGGTGGAAACCTCTCCTTCCTTAGATGAATCCAAACCAGATCACCGGCATTAAACCTCATTTGCTTTCTATGTTTGTTAGCTGCTTGCATGTACCTTTCATTTTGCTTCTCAATTGTTGCTTTAACATCGTCATGCAGCTTCTTTATCTGTTTAGACCTCTCGTTAGCATCTCCATTAAATTGCTTATTCGTAGAATGAGGGACTAAGTCCAAAGGACCAGCAGGATTAGCATCATAAACAACCTCAAAAGGACTCTTACCAATTGTATGATGCATAAAATGATTGTAAGCAAACACAATTTGTGGAAGAATGAGGTCCAATTGCTTAATGTTCTTACCAACATAGCTTCTAAGCAAGTTTCCCAAGCTTCTATTTGTTACCTCTGTTTGCCCATCGGTTTGTGGATGATGAGAGCTACTAAATTTTGAGTCCTCCAAAAATGGCTAAGAAATTTTGAGTCCTCCAAAAATGGCTACCAAAGACGTACCCAGTTTCCTCCATAGAGTCCTCAAAAAATGGCTAAGAAATTTTGAATCTCGATCAAACACCATAGTTCTTGGAATACCATGCAATCTAACAATCTCCTTGAAGTACAAATCAGCAATATGAGATGCATCATTTGATTTATTGCAGGGAAAAAAATGAGACATCTTTGAAAATCTGTCAACAACAACCATGATAGAATCTTTGTTCCTTTGAGTTCTCGGTAGTCCCAAGATAAAATCAAGACTCACATCCTCCCATGGAGCATTAGGCACCGGCAATGGAGTGTACAAACCTGAATTTTGTCCTCTTGTTTTTGCCAAGTGACACACTCTGCATTGCTTCACAAATCTCTCCACATCTCTGAACATCTTAGGCCAATAGAAATTTGATTGAATAAGAGCTAAAGTTTTATCCCTACCAAAATGTCCTCCCAAAGCACCACCATGCCCTTCAGCTAAAATTACATGTCTCAAAGAACAAGATGGAACACACAAGGCATTAGCTCGAAAAAGAAATCCATCAAAGATAGTAAATTGCTTAAAAGAACCTGATTTGCAATTCTGCCATATTGAGTTGAAATCCACATCATTCTGATAGAGATCTTTGAATGTCTCAAATCCAACTACTTTGACTCCCATGGCTGATAATAAATAATGTTTTCGGCTCAATGCATCGGCAACTACATTTTGAATACCAGATTTATGTTTGATTGTGAAGTTATAAGATTGCAAGAACTCCACCCAAGTTGCATGCCTCTTGTTTAGCTTGTGTTGGTGATTAATAAACTTCAATGCATCATGATCAGAATCTAAAACAAATGGCTGGGCAAGAAGATATTGACTCCAATGAGATAAAGCTCGATAAATGGCATAGAACTCCTTATCATAAGTAGAATATTTCCTCCTTGTATCATTCAGCTTCTCACTAAAAAAGGCAATGGAACCTCAAACACTTTGTCAAAATTGGATAATACCGAAATAGGAGCTTTGTCACCTTACTTTTTAATAGTTCAAAAGCTTTATCAGCCTCATTAGTCCATTTGAATTTATCACCTTTAAGGCATTCAGTGATTGGAGCAACAATCGAGCTGAAACCCATGATGAATGTTCTGTAAAAGGAAGTTAAACCATGGAAACTCCTCACATCATGCAATGAAGTCGGTGTTGGCCAGTTAAGAATAGCTTCTACCTTACTTTGATCCATCATGATTCCATCTTTTGAAACAACATATCCAAGAAACACCACACTATGAGTAAAAAAGTCACACTTCTTCATATTAGCATAAAGTTTTTGCTGCCTCAAAATAAGAAAAATCTTCTTAAGATGATTCATATGTTCTTTCTCACTTTTGTTGTAAACCAATATGTCATCAAAATAAACTACAACAAAAGTTCCATTGCATGCCTTAAGTATATGATTCATAAATCTCATGAAAGTACTAGGAGCATTAGATAACTCAAATGACATAACCAACCATTCACACAAGCCTTCTCTAGTTTTAAATGTTATTTTCCACTCATCTTCAAGCCTCATTCTTATTTGGTGATAGCCACTCCTCAAGTCAATTTTAGAGAAAATAGAAGCACCACAGAATTGATCAAGTAAATCATCTAACCTTGGAATGGGAAAATGATAGTCAATAGTGATTTTGTTGATGGCACGACTATCCACACACATTCTCCAAGAACCATCTTTCTTAGGCACCAACAAGGCTGGAACAGCACAAGGACTCATACTTTCCCGAACCAATCCCTTTTTCACTAATTCATCTACTTGCCTTTGAAGTTCTTCATGCTCCTTGGGACTCATTCTATAAGCTACCTTATTAGGTAGGATAGCCCCCGGAATAAGATCAATATGATATTGGATGTCTCTTAATGGTGGAAGACCATATGGAATCTCTTCTAGTGTAATGTCTTAAAACTCCTCCAAGATTGGTTTCATGTTTGTCGGTAGCTTATTGTGATGTTCATTCTCTTCTACGACCACTAGAGCCAAAATATCACTACCCCTTTCCAATTCACCCTTACATTCACCATAGGACATAAAAGCACTAACTTCCTTCTTAGGTGCATTGATTTCAAAAGGTTGTAATGGAGCTAAAATAATCTTCTTTTCATTCACCTTAAAAGAATAAGTATGTTTATAGCCATCATACAATACCCTCCTATCATAATGCTAAGGTCTGCCCAATAATAAATGACAAGCATCCATAGGAGCAACATCACACCATACTTCATCTTTGTAGTACTTGCCAATAGAAAATGGAATTAAACATCTTTTAGTTACTTTGATGTCGTTTTCCTTTTGCAGCCAACATAATTGGTTAGGATGTGGATGAGGGATTATCTCCAACTTTAGCTTTTGCACCATCTCGAATGATACCACATTCTCAAAGCTGCCACTGTCAATGATCACCAAGCACACCTTGCCATTAAATGTACATTTAGTATGAAACACAATCTTTCTATCCTAATTTTCATCCTCAGCCACATAAGATACTTGTAAGCTACGTTGTAACACAATAGATAAACCACGATCAGCATAAGTAACCTCTTCCTCATCATCATCAGATTTTTGTTCGTCATTGGCTTCATTTCCTTCTTCGTCACTATGTTCTTCAACTAATGTAACAATCCTCCTATTTGGACAATCTGAAGCAATATGCCCAAAACTATGACACTTGAAGCATTTTCGACCATTAGGTGTATAAGACTTAGGTGGTAGTTTGCTACTGATTGATCCTTCACTCTTCTCTTGCCCTTTCGGTACTACTTTACTTTGGGGAGTAGGCTTAGAATTTTCTCCTATTGTATAGCTATCTTTCACTCCATATCGAGAACCCTTTTCGAACTTTTATTGTTTCTCCACTTTTAAAGCCAGCTTACTCACATCATTTAAAGTCCAATACGATTGGAGTTGAACAACTTTGGCAATCTCATATTTCATACCTCCAAGGTATCTTGCAATGATCTGTTCTTCTGGTTCCATAAGCTCTCCTTTTAACATAAGATTATCGAACTCTGCTGTGTACTCCACCACACTAAGATTTTTTTGTTTAAAATCTAGGATTTTCATAAAGATTTCTTGCTTATAGTTGTTAGGTAAGTATTTTCTTTTCAGCTCCCTTTTCATTTTCTCCCATGATCTGATTTTACTCTTTCCCTCACGTTTTCTTTGCTTCTTCAGATTTTCCCACCAAAAAGATGTATTTCTTCTGAGTTTTAGAACAAGCATTACCTTCTTTTGTTCTAGTGGTTCATGAAAATCAAAAATTCTTTCCACCGTATTAAGCCAATCAATAAAGTCGTCAACATTGATTTTCCCTTCAAACTCCGGAATATCCAACCTTGTATTGTATTTGTTCTGCCATTCATCTCGGTCTTTACGTCTTGTCTGAAATCTTTGAAACTCCATGGGTAAGATGGCGAATCATTATCAGAATCATACATTTGGCCAACATTTTCATGCTGATTATTTTTGTTCCAAAGTTCTTCAATAATTTTATTTTTTTCTTGTAGACAATGTAACAAACTTTGTAATTGCAACTTCAAGGATTCAACGTCATCTTCATGGTCACTACCTTCACCAACTGTATCTTTTCCATTTCGCCTTGCCATGATCTCTAGCCTTAAGCTCTGATACTGGGAAGGGAGAAAGATGAATGGATTTCGGAAAGAAACGAGAATACCCGAAAGTTGAGTTGTAGGAAACCAACAAACTCAGAACACAACTTCCACAAAATAGTTAAAGATAGTTCACCACCAAGTTTAAAATCGCAAGAGGATACAGAAAGTTCACCACCTCAAGGAAATTAAACAGGGATACAAAACTAAAATCAAAAGACTCACCACACAAGGACGCATCCAAGAGATACAGAATTTTAGAGACTCCAAAGAGCTTCTGCAAATACAATAAACTATCCAAAAAGTTATTTTCAACCCTAGAATATCAAAATAAGTACTATAGCATGAAACATCCCTTCATGCATAGGAAACTATAACATTAAATGCTTCATATTTGCCAACTAACTTTAAATGCTTCACATATGCCAACGAACACCTTTATGCATTCCTTGGTCATGAAGAAAGAAATCTTGAAATAGTTGTAACTTTGTCTAAGGAATATGCTCATGAGTTATAAATTGAGTGGGTTGGGTTAAAAATTCTGAAAAATTAGACACTCCCGTGTTACGAAAAAACGCAATGGTTACAAACTTTGCGCAAAGTCATGTGCAAAGTCGAGTTTCGATCGGTTTTTCATTCACCGTCTCATAATTTAAAATTAATAATCATTCCCAATGTATTAGCCCAAGGAAAATCGTATGAGCACGGTTTTGCGAAAAAATACGATGGTCATAAACTTTGCGCATAGTCGCGCGTAAAGTCAAGTTTCGATCAGTTTTTCGTGCACCGTCTCAGAATTTCAAAATATTAGACATTCCCAACGTATTCACCCATGGGAAGTCATACAAGCACTGTTTCGCGAAAAAATGGGATGGTCATAAACTTTACGCAAAGTTGAGTTTGTTCGGTTTTTCGTGCATTGTTTTGGAATTTCAAAATACTAGCCATTCCCAACGTATTAGCCCATGGGAAGTCTAACGAGCATGGTTTCACAAAAAAACGTGGCAGTCATAAACTTTGCGCAAGATCTAGTTTCTTTGGTTTTTTGTGCACTATCTCGGAATTTCAAAATACTGGCCATTCCCAACGTATTAGCCCATGGGAAGCCATACGAGCACGGTTTCGTGAAAAAACGAGACGGTCATAAACTTTGTGCAAAGTCACGTGCAATGTCGAGTTTCGATCGGTTTCTCGTGCACCGTCTCAGAATTTGAAAATACTGGCCATTCCCAACGTATTAGCCCATGGGAAGTCGTAAGAGCACGTTTCACAAAAAAATGTGATGGTCACAAACTTTGTGCAAAGTTGAGTTTCGATCGATTTTTCGCGCACCGTCTCAGAATTTCAAAATACTAGCCATTCCCAACGTATTAGCCCATGGGAAGTCGAACGAGCATCGTTTCATGAAAAAATGTGATAGTCAAACTTTGCGCAAAGTCTAGTTTCATTCGATTTTTCGTGCACCATCTCGAAATTTCAAAATACTGCCCATTCCCAACGTATTAGCCCTTGGGATGTCATACTTGCACGGTTTCGCAGAAAAACATGACGGTCATAAACTTTGTGCAAAGTCGCACGCAAAGTCGAGTTTCGATCGGTTTTTCGTGCAACGTCTCGAAATTTTAAAATACTAGCCATTCCTAACGTATTAGCCCATGGGAAGTCGTAAGAGCACGGTTTCGCAAAAAAATGTGACGGTCATAAACTTTGTGCAAAGTCGCGTGCAAAGTCGAGTTTCGATCGGTTTTTCATGCACCGTCTTGGAATTTCAAAATACTAGCCATTCCCAACGTATTAACCCATGGGAAGTTGTATGAGCATGGTTTCGCGAAAAAACGCAACGGTTATAAACTTTGTGCAAAGTCATGTGCAAAGTCGAGTTTCGATCGGTTTTTCGTGCACCGTCTCAGAATTTCAAAATAATAATCATTCCCAACATATTAGCCCATGGAAAATTGTATGAGCACGGTTTCGCGAAAAAATGCGACGGTCATAAACTTTGCGCATAGTCACGCGTAAAGTCAAGTTTCGATCGGTTTTTCATGCACCGTCTCAGAATTTTAAAATATTAGACATTCCCATCGTATTCACCCATGGAACATCGTACAAGCACTGTTTCACGAAAAAATGGGATGGTCATAAACATTATGCAAAGTCGAGTTTGTTCGATTTTTTGTGCACCGTCTCGAAATTTCGAAATACTAGCCATTCCCAATGTATTAGTCCATGGGAAGTAGTACAAGCATGGTTTCGCGAAAATGCGCAACGGTCATAAACTTTGCTCAAAGTCGAGTTTCGATTGGTTTTTTGTGCACTGTCTCAGAATTTCAAAATACTAGCCATTCCCAACGTATTAGCCCATGGGAAATCGTACAAGCACGGTTTGCAAAAAATGCGACGGTTATAAACTTTGCGCAATGTCGTGCGCAAAGTCGAGTTTCGATCGGTTTTTCATGCACCGTATCAAAATTTCAAAATAATAGACATTCCCAGCTTATTAGCCCATGGGAAGTCGTCTGAGCACGGTTTCACGAAAAAATATGATGGTCAAAAACTTTGTACAAAGTCGAGTTTCATTCGATTTTTCGTGCACCATCTTGGAATTTCAAAATTCAGGTCATTCCCAATGTATTATCCTATTGGAAGTTGTACGAGAACGATTTTACGAAAAAATATGACGCTTATAAACTTTGCGCAAAGTCAAGTTTCGATCGGTTTTTCGAGCACCGTGTCAAAATTTTAAAATACTGGCCATTCCTAACATATTAATTAGCCCATGGGAGGTCATATGAGCACGGTTTCACGAAAAAATGCAATGGTCATAAACATTGCGCAAAGTCGAGTTTCGATCAGTTTTTTGCGCACCTTCTCGGAATTTCAAAATAATAGACATTCCGAACGTATTAGCCCATGGGAAATTGTATGAGCACGGTTTCGGGAAAAAATGCGATGGTCATAAACTTTACGCGTAGTCGCATGCAAAGTTGAGTTTCAATCGGTTTTTAGCGCACCATCTCAAAATTTCAAAATAGCCATTCCCAACATATTCGCCCGTGGGAAGCCATACGAGCATGGTTTCACAAAAAAAATGTGACAGTCATAAACTTTGCACAAAGTCGCGTGCAATGTCTAGTTTCGTTTAGTTTTTCGTGCACCATCTTGGAATTTTAAAATACTGGCCATTCCCAACGTATTAGCCCTTGGGAAGTCGTACGAGCACGGTTTAATAAAAAAATACGATGATAATAAACTTTGCGCAAAGTCGAATTTCGATCGGTTTTACGCGCACCATCTCGGAATTTCAAAATACTGGACATTCCCAACGTATTAGCCCATGGGAAGTCGTATAAGCATGGTTTCATGAAAAAATATGATGGTCATAAACATTACGCAAAGTCGCGCACAAAGTCGAGTTTCATCGGTTTTTCGCTCACCGTCTCAGAATTTTAAAATTATAGACATTCCTAACGTATTAGCCCATGGGAAATCGTATGAGCACGGTTTCGCAAAAAAACACGACAGTCATAAACTTTGCGCACAATCGCGCGCAAAGTCGAGTTTCGATCGATTTTTAGAGCACCGTCTCAGAATTTCAAAAGACTAGCCATTCCCAACGTATTAGCGCATGGGAAGTCGAATGAGTATGGTTTCACAAAAAAACGTGACAGACATAAACTTTGTGCAAAGTCTAGTTTCGTTCGATTGTTCGTGAACCATCTCAAAATTTCAAAATACTGGCCATTCCCAACATATTAGCCCCTGGGAAATCATACGAGTATGGTTTCATGAAAAAACGTGCCGGTCATAACCTTTGTGCAAAGTCGCATGCAAAGTCGAGTTTCGATCGATTTTTCATGCACCGTGTTAAAATTTCAAAATACTAGCCATTCCCAACGTATTAGCCCATGGGAAGTCATACGAGCACGATTTCGTCAAAAAATGCGACGGCCATAAACTTTCCACAAAGTCGAGTTTCGATCGGTTTTTCATGCACCATCTCTGAATTTCAAAGTATTGGTGATTCCCAACGTATTAGCCCATGGTAATTCGTATGAGCACTATTTCGTGAAAAAATGAGATGGTCATAAACTTTGCGCAAAGTCGAGTTTCGATCGGTTTTTTGCGCACCGACTCGAAATTTCAAACTACTGGACATTCCCAATGTATTAACCCCTGGGAAGTCATAAACTTTGCTCAAAGTCGCACGTAAAGTTGAGTTTCGATCGATTTTTTGTGCACCATCTCAGAATTTCAAAATACTGGTCATTCCTAACGTATTAGCCCATGGGAAGCCATACGAGCACAGTTTCACGAAAAAATACGACGGTCATGAACTTTGTGCAAAGTCGAGTTTCAATCGATTTTTCGCGCACCATCTCGGAATTTTAAAATACTGGCCATTCCGAACGTATTATCCCATGGGATTCATATGAGCATGGTTTCACGAAAAAACGTGATGGTCATAAACATTACACAAAGTCACGCGCAAAGTCGAGTTTCGATCGTTTTTCATGCAACATCTCAGAATTTCAAAATACAGGCTATTCCCAACGTATTAACGCCTGGGAAGTCGTACAAGCATGTTTTCGCGAAAAAATGTGACGGTCATAAACTTTGCTCAAAGTCGCATGCAAAGTCGAGTTTTGATTGGTTTTCGTGCACCGTCTCAAAATTTTAAAATACTGGCCATTCCTAACGTATTAGCCCATGGGAAGTCGTTCGAGCACGGTTTCGTGAAAAAATGCGACGGTCATAAACTTTGCGCAAAGTCGAGTTTCAATCGATTTTTCGTGCATCGTCTCAGAATTTTAAAATACTGGCCATTCCCAACGTATTAGCCCATGGGAAGTCGTACGAGCACGGTTTGCGAAAAAATGCGACAGTTATAAACTTTGCGCAAAGTCAAGTTTCGATCGGTTTTTCGCTCACCGTCCGAAATTTCAAAATAATAGACATTTCCAATGTATTAGCCCATGGGAATTCGTATGAGCATGGTTTTGTGAAAAAACATGATGGTCATAAACTTTGCGCAAAGTCGCGCGCAAAGTTGAGTTTCGATTGATTTTTCACTCACCATCTCGTAATTTCAAAATAATAGACATTCCCAACGTATTTGCCCATGAGAAGTCGTGCGAGCATGATTTCATGAAAAAACATGATGGTTATAAACTTTGCGCAAAGTCACGCACAAATTCGAGTTTTGATTGGTTTTTCGTGCACCATCTCAGAATTTTGAAATACTGGCCATTCCCAACGTATTAGCACATGGGTAGTCGTACGAGCACGGTTTCGTGAAAAAATACAACGGTAATAAACTTTGTGCAAAGTCGAGTTTCGATCGAATTTTCGCGCACCGTCTCGGAATTTTAAATACTGGACATTCCCAATGTATTAGCCCATGCGAAATCATATAAGCCCAGTTTCGTGAAAAAATGTGACGGTCATAAACTTTGCGCACAGTTGCGCGCAAAGTCGAGTTTCGATCAGTTTTTAGTGCACCATTTTAGAATTTCAAAATACTGGCCATTCCCAACGTATTAGCCCATGGGAAATCGTACGAGCACAATTTCGCGAAAAAATGTGATGGTAATAAACTTTGCGCAAAGTCAAATTTCGATCGATTTTTCGTGCACCGTCTCAAAATTTCAAAATACTGGACATTCCCAACGTATTAGCCCATGTGAAGTCGTATGGGCAGGGTTTCGCGAAAAAATACGATGGTAATAAACTTTATATAAAGTCGAGTTTCGATCGGTTTTTCGCGTACTGTCTCAGAATACCAAAATAATAGACATTCCCAACGTATTAGCCCATGCGAAATCGTATGAACATGGTTTCACAAAAAAATGTGACGGTCATAAGCATTGTGCATAATCTCGCATAAAGTCGAGTTTCGATCGGTTTTTCGCTCACCGTCTCGGAATTTTAAAATAATAGACATTCCCAACGTATTTGCCCATGGGAAGTCGTACGAGCATGGTTTCACAAAAAAAATGACGATTATAAAGTTTGCACAAAGTCGCGCGCAAATTTGAGTTTTGCTCGGTTTTTCGTGCACCATCTCAAAATTTTGAAATAATACTGGCCATTCCCAATGTATTAGCACATGGGTAGTCATACGAGCACGGTTTCGTGAAAAAATGTTACGGTCAGAAACTTTGCGCAAAGTTGAGTTTTGATCAGTTTTTCACGCACCGTGTCGGAATTTCAAAATACTGGCCACTCCCAACGTATTAGCCCATGGGAAGTCGTATGAGCACAATTTCGTGAATAAATGAGACGGTCATAAACTTTTCGCAAACTCGCGCGGAAAGTTGAGTTTCGATCGGTTTTTCGCGCACCATCTCGGAATTTCAAAATATTGGCCATTCCCAACGTATTAGCCCATGGGAAGTCATACGAACATGGTTTCGTGAAAAAACACGACGGTTATAAACTTTACGCAAAGTCGAGTTTCGATCGGTTTTTCACACACCATCTCAGAATTTCAAAATAATAAGCATTCCCAACGTTTTAGCCCATGGAAAATCGTATGAGCACGGTTTCACGAAAAAACACGACGGTCATAAACTTTGCACACAATCGCGCGCAAAGTCAAGTTTCGATCGGTTTTTTGCGCACCATCTCGAAATTTTAAAATACTAGACATGCCCAATGTATTAGCCCATGGAAAGTCTATGAGCATGGATTCGCAAAAAAAGGCAACAGTTATAAACTTTGTGCAAAGTCGTGCGTAAAGTCGATCGATTTTTCATGCACCTTATCAGAATTTTAAAATGCTGGCCATTCCCAATGTATTATCCCATGGGTAATCATACGAGCACGGTTTCACGAAAAAATGCGATGGTCATCAACATTGCGGAAAGTCAAGTTTCGATCGATTTTTCGCGCACCATCTCGGAATTTCAAAATACTGGTCATTACCAACGTATTAGCCCATTGGAATTTGTATGAGCACTATTTCGCAAAAAAATAAGACAGTCATAAACTTTATGAAAGTCATGCCAAAAAGTCAAGTTTCGATCGGTTATTCGCGCACCATCTCAGAATTTCAAAATTCTGGCAATTCCCAACGTATTAGACCATGGGAATTCGTATGAGCATGGTTTCGCGAAAAAAAATGACAGTCAGAAACTTTGCGCATAGTCGCACGCAAAGTCGAGTTTCGATCGGTTTTTAGCGCACCGTCTCCGAATTTCAAAATGCTAGCCATTCCCAACATATTCACCTATGGGAAGTCGTACAAGCAATGTTTCGTGAAAAAATGGGATGGTCATAAACTTTGCGCAAAGTCGAGTTTGTTCAGTTTTTCGTGCACCGTCTTGGAATTTCAAAATACTAGTCATTCCCCACGTATTAGCCCATGGGAAGTCAAATGAGCATGGTTTCACAAAAAAACGTGACAGTCATAAACTTTACGCAAAGTCTACTTTCTTTGGTTTTTAGTGCACCATCTCGGAATTTTAAAATACTGGTCATTCCTAATGTATTAGCCCCTGGGAAGTTATACGAGCACGGTTTCATGAAAAAACGTGACGGTCATAATCTTTGTGCAAAGTCGGGTGCAAAGACGAGTTTCGATCAGTTTTTTGCGCACCGTCTCGGAATTTCAAAATTCTAGCCATTCCCAACGTATTAGCCCATGGGAATTCATACGAGCACTGTTTCACGAAAAAATGAGACGGTCATAGACTTTACGCAAAGTCGCGCGTACCATCTTGGAATTTCAAAATACTAGCCATTCCCAACGCATTAGCCTATGAGAAGTCATACGAACATGGTTTCGTGAAAAAACGTGACGGTTATAAACTTTGCGCAAAGTCAAGTTTCGATCAGTTTTTCACGCACCATCTCGGAATTTTAAAATAATAAACATTCCCAACGTTTTAGCCCATGGAAAATCGTATGAGCACGGTTTCACGAAAAAACACGACGGTCATAAACTTTGTGCACATTCGCGTGCAAAGTCAAGTTTCGATCGATTTTTTGCGCACCGTCTCAAAATTTCAAACCAGCTTTAAGCTTTGATACCAAACTGATACCGGGAAGGGAAAAAGAGGAATGAATTTCGGAAAGAAACGAGAATACTCGAAAGTTGAGTTGTAGGAAACCAACAAACTCAGAACACAACTTGCACAAAATAGTTAAAGATAGTTCACCACCAAGTTTAAAATCGTAAGAGGATATAGAAAGTTCACCACCTCAAGGAAATTAAACAGGGATACGAACTAAAATCAAAAGACTCACCACTCAAGGGTGCATCCAAGAGATACAGAGTTTTAGAGACTCCAAAGAGCTTCTGCAAATACAATCAACTATCCAAAAAGTTATTTTTAACCCTAGAATATCGAAATAAGTACTAGAGCATGAAACATCCCTTCATCCATAGGGAACTATAACATTAAATGCTTCACATCTGCCAACTAACTTTAAATGCTTCACATCTGTCAACTAACCCCTTTATGTATTCCTTCGTCACGAAGAAAGGCATCTTGAAATAGCTGTAACTTTGTCCAAGGAATATGCTCTTGAGCTGTAAATTGTGTGGGTTGGGTTAAAAATTCTGAAAAATTAGACACTCCCGTGTCATTCTCCCCTGGTTGAAAATGACTTGTTCTCAAGTCTTCATTTGTTTGATCACCATAATAAGGAATTAAATCAGCCACATTGAGTGTTGATGATACCCCATATTCTTCAGGTAGATCAATCTCATAAGCATTCTCTCCAATTTTTTTAAGCACTTTGAATGGACCATCAGCCTTTGGTTTCAACTTTCCAAATTTTCCTGGTGGAAACCTCTCCTTCCTTAGATGAATCCAAACCAGATCACCTGCATTAAACCTTATTTGCTTTCTATGTTTGTTAGCTGCTTGCATGTACCTTTCATTTTGCTTCTCAATTGTTGCTTTAACATCGTCATGCACAAATTCACGCACAAATTCGAGTATCGATTGGTTTTTCACGCACCATCTCAGAATTTCAAAATACTGGTCATTCCTAACGTATTATCCCATGGGAAGTCATACGAGTACGGTTTCATGAAAAAATGTGACGATCATAAACATTGCGCAAAGTCAAGTTTCGATCGGTTTATCCCACACTCACTCAGAATTTTAAAATACTGGTCATTACCAACTTATTAGCCCATGGGAAGTCGTACAAGCACGGTTTCGTGAAAAAATGCGACTGTCATAAACTTTGCGCAAAGTTAAGTTTCGTTCGGTTTATCGCGCACTCTCTTGGAATTTTAAAATATTGGCCATTACCAACGTATTATTCCATGGGAAGTCGTACGAGCACGGTTCCGTGAAAAAGCGCGACGGTCTTAAACTTTGCGCAAAGTCACGCGCAAAGTCAAGTTTTGATCGATTTTTCGCGCACCGTCTCGAAATTTTAAAATACTGGCCATTCCCAACGTATTAGCCATTGGGAATTCGTACGAGCATGATTTCACGAAAAAACATGACAGTCATAAACTTTACGTAAAGTCATGTGCAAAGACGAGTTTAATCAGATTTTCGTGCACCGTCTCAGAATTTCAAAATATTGGCCATTCACAATGTGTTAGCCCATGGGAAGTCGTACGAGCACGGTTTCATGAAAAAACGTGACAGTCAAAACTTGTGCAAACTCGAGTTTCTATCGATTTTTCATGCACCATCTCAGAATTTTAAAATACTGGCCATTCCCAACTTATTAACCCATGGGAAATCGTACGAGCATGATTTCGCGAAAAAATGCAATGGTCATAAACTTTACGCAAAGTCGTGCGCAAAGTCGAGGTTCAATCGATTTTTCGCGCACCGTCTCGGAATTTCAAAATAATAGGCATTCCCAACGTATTAGCTCATGAGAAATCGTATGAGCACGGTTTCACAAAAAAACACGACGGTCATAAACTTTACGCACAGTCGCGTGCAAAGTCAAGTTTCGATCGATTTTTTGTGCACTGTCTCAGAATTTCAAAATACTAGTCATTCCCAACGTATTTGCCAATGGGAAGTCGTATGAGCATGGTTTCATGAAAAAATGTGACTGTCATAAACTTTGCACAAAGTCGTGTGCAAAGTCTAGTTTCGTTTGGTTTTTCGTGCACCATCTTAGAATTTCAAAATACTAGCCATTCCCAACGTATTAGCCCCTGGGAAGTTGTACGAGCACGGTTTCGTGAAAAAACGTGATGGTCATAAACTTTGCCCGAAGTCGAGCGCAAAGAAGAGTTTCGATCGGTTCTTCATGCACCGTCTCAGAATTTCAAAATACTGGCCATTCGTAACTTATGGCTATGGGAAGTCGTATGAGCACGGTTTCACGAAAAAATGCGACGGTTATAAACTTTGCGCAAAGTCGCGTGCAAAGTAAAGTTTCGATCGATTTTTCGCTCACCATCTCAGAATTTCAAAAAAAATACACATTCCCAACGTATTAGCCCTTGGGAAGTCGTATGAGCATGGTTTTGCAAAAAAAGGTGACGTTTATAAACTTTGTGCAAAGTCGCACACAAAGTCGAGTTTCGATCGGTTTTTCGCGCACCGTCTCGAAATTTCAAAATAATAGACATTCCCAACGTATTAGCTCATAGGAAATTGTATGAGCACGGTTTCGCGAAAAAATGTGACAGTTATAAACTTTGCGCACAATCGCGTGCAAAGTCGAGTTTCGATCGGTTTTTCCCGCACCGTCTCGAAATTTCAAAATACTAGACATTCCCAACGTATTAGCCCATGGAAAGTCGTATGAGCACGATTTCGTACAAAAAGGGGATGGTCATAAACTTTGCGCAAAGTCGAGTTTCGATCAATTTTTTGCGCACCATCTCAGAATTTCAAAATACTAGACATTCCTAACGTATTAGCCGATGGGAAGTAGTATAAGCACGGTTTCACGAGAAAAGGCGACGGTCATAAACTTTGCATAAAGCCAATTTTCATTCGGTTTTTCACACACCGTATCGGAATTTTGAAATTCTGGTCATTCCCAATGTATTAGCCCCCATGGGAAGTCGTACGAGCACTGTTTCACGAAAAAATGCGATGGTCATAAACTTTGCATAAAGTCGCGTGCAAAGTCGAGTTTCGATCAGTTTTTCACGCACTGTCTCAGAATATCAAAATACTGGCCATTCGCAACGCATTAGCCAATGGGAATTCGTACGAGCATGATTTCACAAAAAAACGTGACAGTCATAAACTTCGCGCAAAGTCGCACACAAAGACGAGTTTAATCGATTTTTCGCGCATCATCTCGAAATTTCAAAATACGGGTCATTCACAACGTGTTAGCCAATGGGAAGTCATACGAGCACGATTTCACGAAAAAACCCAACGATCGTAAACTTTGTGCAAAGTCGAGTTTCGATCAGTTTTTTGCGCACCGTCTCAGAATTTCAAAATACTAGCTAGTCCCAACGTATTAGCCCATGAGAAGTCGAAAGGGCACGATTTCGTGAAAAAACGCGATGGTCATAAACTTTGCACAAACTCAAGTTTCTATCAATTTTTCCTGCACCGTCTCGAAATTTCAAAATACTAGCCATTCTCAATGTATTAGGCCATGGGAAGTCATATGAGCACGGTTTTGCGAAAAAACACAATGGTCATATACTTTGCGCAAACCTGAGTTTCGTTCGATTTTCGAGCAGCATCTCAAAATTTCAAAACACTGGCTATTCCCAACGTATTAGCCCATGAGAAGTCATACTAGCATGGTTTCACAAAATAATGCGACGGTCATAAACTTTACGCAAAGTCGCGCACAAAGTCACGTTTTGATCGATTTTTCGCGCACTGTCTCAGAATTTGAAAATAATAGACATTCCCAACGTATTAGCTCATGGGAAGTCGTATGAGATCGGTTTCATGAAAAAACACGACGGTCATAAATTTTGCACATAGGCGCGCCAAAGTCGAGTTTTGATCAATTTTTAATGCACCATCTTAGAATTTTAAAATACTAGCCATTCCCAACATATTAGCTCGTGGGAAGTCTTACGAGAATGGTTTCATGAAAAA
Organism: Ensete ventricosum; assembly: GCA_029747655.1. Taxonomy (NCBI): domain Eukaryota; kingdom Viridiplantae; phylum Streptophyta; class Magnoliopsida; order Zingiberales; family Musaceae; genus Ensete; species Ensete ventricosum. The sequence goes on along the minus strand of JAQQAF010000004.1, from coordinate 27,230,820 downwards.
AAGTGAAAGTCATAAACTTTGCGCAAAGTCTAGTTTCATTCGATTTTTCGCCGACCATCTCAGAATTTCAAAATACTGGTCATAAACTTTGCATAAAGCCAATTTTCATTCGGTTTTTCACACACCGTATCGGAATTTTGAAATTCTGGTCATTCCCAATGTATTAGCCCCCATGGGAAGTCGTACGAGCACTGTTTCACGAAAAAATGCGATGGTCATAAACTTTGCATAAAGTCGCGTGCAAAGTCGAGTTTCGATCAGTTTTTCACGCACTGTCTCAGAATATCAAAATACTGGCCATTCGCAACGCATTAGCCAATGGGAATTCGTACGAGCATGATTTCACAAAAAAACGTGACAGTCATAAACTTCGCGCAAAGTCGCACACAAAGACGAGTTTAATCGATTTTTCGCGCATCATCTCGAAATTTCAAAATACGGGTCATTCACAACGTGTTAGCCAATGGGAAGTCATACGAGCACGATTTCACGAAAAAACCCAACGATCGTAAACTTTGTGCAAAGTCGAGTTTCGATCAGTTTTTTGCGCACCGTCTCAGAATTTCAAAATACTAGCTAGTCCCAACGTATTAGCCCATGAGAAGTCGAAAGGGCACGATTTCGTGAAAAAACGCGATGGTCATAAACTTTGCACAAACTCAAGTTTCTATCAATTTTTCCTGCACCGTCTCGAAATTTCAAAATACTAGCCATTCTCAATGTATTAGGCCATGGGAAGTCATATGAGCACGGTTTTGCGAAAAAACACAATGGTCATATACTTTGCGCAAACCTGAGTTTCGTTCGATTTTCGAGCAGCATCTCAAAATTTCAAAACACTGGCTATTCCCAACGTATTAGCCCATGAGAAGTCATACTAGCATGGTTTCACAAAATAATGCGACGGTCATAAACTTTACGCAAAGTCGCGCACAAAGTCACGTTTCGATCGATTTTTCGCGCACTGTCTCAGAATTTGAAAATAATAGACATTCCCAACGTATTAGCTCATGGGAAGTCGTATGAGATCGGTTTCATGAAAAAACACGACGGTCATAAATTTTGCACATAGGCGCGCCAAAGTCGAGTTTTGATCAATTTTTAATGCACCATCTTAGAATTTTAAAATACTAGCCATTCCCAACATATTAGCTCGTGGGAAGTCTTACGAGAATGGTTTCATGAAAAAAAGTGAAAGTCATAAACTTTGCGCAAAGTCTAGTTTCATTCGATTTTTCGCCGACCATCTCAGAATTTCAAAATACTGGTCATTCCCAACGTATTAGCCGTTGGGAAGTTGTACGAGCATGATTTTGCGAAAAAATATGATGGTCATAAACTTTGCGCAAAGTCGCGCACAAAGTCGAGTTTCGATCAGTTTTTCGTGCACCATCTCGGAATTTTAAAATACTGGACTTTTCCAATGTATGAGCCCATGGGAAGCTGTATGAGCACGGTTTCACAAAAAAATGCGACGGTCATAAACTTTGCGCAAAGTCGCGCGTAACGAATTTTCGTGCACCATCTCAAAATTTTGAAGTACTGGCATTTCCCAACGTATTAGCCCAAGGGAAGTCGTATGAGCACAGTTTCGCGAAAAAAACACGATGGTTATAAACTTTACCAAAGTCGCGTACAAAGTCAAATTTTGATCGGTTTTTCTCGCTCCGTCTCAGAATTTCAAAATACTAGCCATTCACAACGTGTTCGCCCATGGGAAGTTGTACGGGCATGATTTCACAAAAAAAAATTTCGCGCACCATCTCAGAATTTCAAAACACTGGCTATTCCCAACGTATTAGTCCATGGGAAGTCATACAAGCACGATTTCACGAAAAAATTTGACGGTCATAAGCTTTGCGTAAAGTCGCGTGCAAAGTTGAGTTTCGATCAATTTTTAGCGCACCGTCTCAGAATTTCAAAATACTAGCCATTCCCAACGTATTAGCAGATGGAAAGTCGTATGAGCATGGTTTCACGAAAAAACGTGACAGTCATAAACTTTACGCAAAGTCGAGTTTCGATTGGTTTTTCGAGCACCATCTCAGAATTTCAAAATATTGGCCATTCCCAACGTATTAGCCCATGGGAAGTCGTACGAGCACACTTTCACGAAAAAATGCAACGGTCATAAACTTTGCGCAAAGTCGAGTTTCGATTGGTTTTTCATGCACTATCTCAAAATTTCAAAATACTAGCCATTCCCAACGTATTAGCCCACGGGAAGTCATACGAGCATGGTTTCGCGAAAAAACGTGATGGTCCAAAACTTTACGCAAAGTCACGAGCAAAGTCTAGTTTCGTTCGGTTTTTCGTGCACCTTCTCAAAATTTTAAAATACATGCCATTCCCAATGTATTAGCCCCTCAGAAGTCGTATGAGCACAGTTGCATGAAAAAATGTGACGATCATAAACTTTGCGCAAAGTCGAGTTTCGATCAGTTTTTCGCGCACCGTCTCAGAATTTTTAAATACTGACCATTCCCAACGTATTAGCCCATTGGAAGTCATACGAGCACGGTTTCACGAAAAAACACGACAGTCATAAACTTTACATAAAGTCACGCACAAAGTCATGTTTCGATTGATTTTTCACGCTCCGTCGTGAAATTTAAAAATATCAAACATTTTCAACGTATTATTAGCCCATGGGAAGTCGTACGAGCACGGTTTCGCGAAAAAACGCGACGGTCAAAAATTTGTACAAAGTCGCTCGTAAAGTCGAGTTTCGATCGGTTTTTCGCGCACCATCTTGGAATTTGAAAATACTAGCCATTCCCAACGTATTAGCCCATGGGAATTCATACGAGCACAATTTTGCAAAAAAACGCGACGGTTATAAACTTTACGCAAAGTCACGCGCAAAGTTGAGTTTCGATTGATTTTTCGTGCTATCTCAGAATTTAAAAATACTGGCCATTCCCAAGGTATTAGCCCATGGGAAGTCATGCAAGCACGATTTCGCGAAAAAATGCGACGGTCATAAACTTTACGCAAAGTCGCGCGCAAAGTCGAGTTTCGATCGGTTTGTCACACACCGTCTCGGAATTTCAAAATACTAGCCATTCCCAACATATTGGCCCATCGAAATTCGTACGAGCACGGTTTCACGAAAAAATATGACGGTCATAAACTTTGCGAATGTCACACACAAAGACTAGTTTCGATCGGTTTTTTGCGCACCATCTCGGAATTTCAAAATAATGGCCATTCATAATGTGTTAGCCCATGGGAAGTCGTACGAGCAAGGTTTCGCGAAAAAATGTGATGGTCATAAACTTTGCGCAAAGTCGAGTTTTGAAATGTTATGATCGGATTTTCATGCACCGTCTCAGAATTTCAAAATACTGGCCATTCCCAGCGTATTAGCCCATGAGAAGTCGTACGAGCACGGTTTCGTGAAAAAATGCGAGGGCATAAACTTTGCGTAAAGTCGAGTTTCGATCGGTTTTTCTCGCATCGTCTTGGAATTTTAAGATACAGGCCATTCCCAATGTATTAACCCATGGGAAGTCGTACGAGCGCAGTTTCGCGAAAAGATATGACGGTCATAAACTGTACGGAAAGTTGAGTTTCGATCGATTTTTCACGCAACGTCTTGGAAGTTCAAAATACTGGACATTACCAACATATTAGCCAATGGGAATTTGTACGAGCTCTATTTCACGAAAAAATGCGACGGTCATATACTTGCACAAAATCGAGTTTCAATCGATTTTTCACGCACCGTCATAGAATTTTAAAATACTGGCCATTCCCAACGTATTAGCCCATGGGAATTCGTACGAGCACTGTTTCACGAAAAAATGTGACGATCATAAACATTGCACAAAGTCACGCGTAAATTCGAGTTTCGTTCGATTTTTCATGCACCGACTCAGAATTTGAAAATACTGGCCATTCCCAACGTATTTACCCATGGGAAGTCGTACGGGCACGGTTTCACGAAAAAACGTCACGGTCATAAACTTTACTCAAAGTCGCACACAAAGTCAAGTTTCGATCGATTTTTTGCGCACCATCTCAGAATTTTAAAATACTGGCCATTCCCAATGTATTAGCCAATGGGTAGTCGTACGAGCACGGTTTCATGAAAAAATACGACGGTCATAAAATTTACGAAAGTCGCACACAAAGTCGAGTTTCGATCGGTTTTTCGTGCACCGTCTCAAAATTTCAAAATACTGGCCATTCACAATGAATGTGTTAGCCCGTGGATGTCGTACGAGCACAGTTTTGCAAAAAAAACACGATGGTCATAAACTTTGCGCAAAGTTGAGTTTCAAAACGTTTCAATCGAATTTTAGTGCACCATCTTAGAATTTCAAATACTGGACATTCCTAGCGTATTACATGGGAAGTTGTACGAGCACGGTTTCATGAAAAATGCGAGGTCATAAAATTTGCGAAAAGTCAAGTTTCGATCGATTTTTAATGCACCATCTCGGAATTTCAAAATACAGGCCATTCCCAACGTATTAACTCATGGGAAGTCGTACAAGTGCGGTTTTGCGAAAAAATGTGACGGTCATAAACATTGCGCAAACTCGAGTTTCGATCAATTGTTCACGCAACGTCTCGAAATTTCAAAATATTGGACATTACCAACGTATTTGCCCATGGGAATTTGTACTAGCACTGTTTCATGAAAAATGTGACGGTCATAAACTTTACGAAAAGTCAAGTTTTGTTCGGTTTTTCGTGCACCGTCTCGGAATTTTAAAAATATTGGCCATTCCCAACGTATTAGACCAAGGGAATTCGTACAAGCACTGTTTCGCGAAAAAACGTGACGATCATAAACTTTGCACAAAGTCATGCGTAAATTCGAGTTTCGTTCGGTTTTTCATGCACCGACTCGGAATTTTCAAATACTGGCCATTCCCAATGTATTTGCCCATGGGAAGTCATATGGGCACAGTTTCACGAAAAAACATCACGGTCATAAACTTTACTCAAAGTTACGCGCAAAGTCGAGTTTCAATCGATTTTTCACGCATCATCTCGAAATTTCAAAATACTGGCCATGCCCAATGTATTGGCCAATGGGAAGTCGTATGAGCATGGTTTCATGAAAAAAACACGACGATCATAAACATTGCGTAAAATCGCGTAAATTCCAGTTTCGTTCGGTTTTTCACGCATCGACTCAGAATTTCAAAATGCTGGCGATTACCAATGTATTTGCCCATGGGAATTCGTACGGGCACGGTTTCGTGAAAAAATATCACGGTCATAATTCTTCCTCAAAGTTGCACGAAAAGTTGTGTTTCGATCGATTTTTTGCGCACCGTCTCGGAGTTTCAAAATACTAGCCATTCCCAATGTATTCTATCACCAAATAATTGATATATACTTTTCCCTTTCACCCAAGGGTCATGCCACATATTAATATTGGTTCCAGAAGAGATCACAGAAGAAATGTTGTTAGCCACCTTGCCTTCAGAATTCCTTTCCAAGCAGCAGAATGAGATATTTTTGCGGATGCTTCCCTGATTGATTCCTTAGTTAAGTACCTAGCAAAAACCCATTGCGACCAACAGGAAGACTTGTTTTCTAAAATATCCCACAATTGTTTTAACAGACAAGCTTTATTCCAATCTCTAATATGTCGTAGATTCAGCCCCCCTTCATCCTTCGGTTTGTAAATGTTGCCCCAAATCACCATGTGCATTGCCTTACCATATGTGCCATTCCAGAAGAAGTTCATAAGTAATTTATCAATATCGTGGAGAAGCTCGGCAGGTAGAAGGAATGCATGCGACCAATAAATAGAATAAGAGATCAACACAGATCGAATAAGTTCAAGTCGTCTAGCTTTAAAAAGAAACCTATTTTTCTAAGAGGAAATTCTATTCTTAATTTTTTGTAGGATAGGCTGACAGGAGACTTTGTTGATTCCAGTGGATATAAGTGGGAGACCCAAGGAACTGGTAAACTTCCTTCAGCAACTCCCAAAGTTTGAGCAATATAGTCCTTATCGTCAATGCAAGCACCCATATATACTTTGCTCTTTGCATGGTTTAGCTTAAGACCAGAAACTATACCAAATTCATTAAGAATATCTGCCAGATTACTCATAGAAACTGGATCATCCTGAAGGAAGACAATAAGGTCATCAGCAAATGTTATGTTAGAGATATGAACAGAACCATAATATGGTACCTTAATTTTGCCATTGGAAATTACCTCTTCCAACATACAACTGAGCCCTTCCATTACAATGGTAAAAAGATAAGGAGATAGTGGATCGCCTTATCGAATGCCATTCTTACTCCCGAAGAAGCCAATAGGTGAACCATTGAAGAGAATCGAAAATTCTGGAGTTTCCAAGCAACATTGAATCCATTTAACACAGTGCCGAGAGAAGCCCATATTATGGAGCATCGTGTAAATAAAATATCTATTGACCGAGTAAAAGGCCTTTCATAAATCAATTTTAAAACATATCTTTTTCCCTCTTATTTTTCAGTGCAAATCCTTAACCAAATCATTAGCAAAAAAGACATTATGATGAATACTCCTCCTTTTAAGAAAAGTAGCCTGATTAGGACTAATAACCTTTTGTAGTCTATCTGTCAGCACCTTAGAGATAACCTTATAAATAAAGTTGCATAGTGAAATAGGATAATAATTCTCCAATGAATCAGCTCCATCATTCTTGGGCACTAGAGAAATAAAAGTGTAATTCATTTCTTTAAGGATATGACCTGAGAAGAAAAAATGTCGATAAGCTTTTATGACATCGTTGCCTACAATAGACCATGCAATTTGATAAAACTCAATTGCAAATCCGTTTGGACCGGGGCTTTTGTGCTTCGGGGATTTAAAAATAACTCTCACAATTTCATCATCCGTTATTGGGGCATTAAGAAGAGAGAGAGCTTCAGAATCAAGTCGTCAATACTATTACGCTGCTCCTCCTAATTGAGTAAGGAATAAAAAAATAGCTTGGTGTAATTTTTAACCTCATCCAAATCCTCAATAAGATTACCAGTTATACCTTTGCATTTTTTGATGCGATTAGTAGCCCTTCTGGTAGCAATAGCAGCATAGAAAAACTTAGTATCAGAATCCCCTAGAGTAAACTAATGCTGTCGTGACTTCTATTTCAAAAAGTATTCCTCCTGCTTTAAAGCTTGCATAAAGTTATTTCTAGCGGCAGCCTCTTTGTATATAAGATTCGCAACTAGAGATTTAAGATTTAGCTCACTTTGCTCTGCCATAAGTTTTTTCTTGCATAACTGAACCCTATTGATGATATTTCCAAATGTAGTTGAATTCCACTCCTTAAGTGCTGCTTTGCATGCTTTTAGTTTTTGACATATGATGTAAGGGGGAGAACCAAACACATTAATGTTCCAAGCTGACTTGATAACTTCGAGGAACTGAGGGTGAGTACTCCACATATTAAAAAATATAAAAGGTTTCTTATCACTGGGTATTGTTTTATCTGCGTGTATATGCATAATAGAGTGATCCGAAAATAACTTAGCACCGTACTCAAGAAGTGAATCTGGGAAAATGACTAACCATTCCTGATTAATCAAACATCGATCAAGTCGAGCTATAATTTTTCTGTTAGCAGCACTTTGAGTATTCCATGAGAACCAATCACCTACATATTTCATGTCAGTCAATGCAGCAGTATCTATACAATCATTAAAACTATGAAGCTGACATTTGGAAAGCACTCTACCCCCCACTTTCTCATTTGTGTATCTGGAAGTATTAAAGTCACCGAGAATAATCGAAGGTACTATAGGATAACTATTTGCAATGCTAACCAGATCACGCCATAGAGCATTCCTGTCAGACATACTGTTAGATGCGTAAATACTGGTAATATTGAATTGAAATCCAGTCAGTCTGTTTATTCTCCGCCTTAAGATGAATGAATTGATTAGTAGCAAAAATAAACCAAGCAGTAACAAGGTTAGGATGCCATAAGACCCAAACTCGACCATACGTATCCTGGGAATCATTAGTAAAAAGTTCTGCCCAGGCCATATTAAATTCTTCTGAACTCGAACACGATGAGTTTTAATTTTTGTTTCCACAAGAATAACAATATCACATATAGCCGATCAGATTATTCTATTGAGTTCCCAACATTTCACAGGTTTATCAAGTCCACTAACATTCCAACAGATTATTTTCATCAATAATAGATAGAAGGAAGTGCATGCGACTTTGGCAGGACATTACCATCCTTTTTTTATCCTTTGATTTTGCATGGTCCTCCCGCATAATATCTTTACCCTTTAATCCTTTATTTCTATATTTATCCACCTCATCCACAGCTTGCAAATGTTTAAATTTTTGCATACCTTGAGGCAAGGAGTCCTGAATAGCGGGATGTGTCGAAGCGCGATGAGTTTGGTGAGGTGCAATGTCTTAGTTTACAAGAGGTTGTTCAGATGCAATTTCCTGATTACCTGAAGGAATGATTCGTAAAGGTGAGGTCGTTCTTGGGGAGTGCGAACCATGGGAAGCTCCTGCAGTGGAAATCTCTGATATAATAGGAAAAGATGAAAGTCCTGACTTGTCTTTCTCCTGTTCGTGTCGCTGCCCCAATGAGTCAGAGTGCTCATTCATCTTCTCCGCCACTATCACTATTGGCACTGGAGTATCAAAGCTTGGAATAGTGGTAGCGACCCCATGTTGAGGGTCTTGATGTGGTCGATAGATCTGTGTGATTTTTTTATGAAGGTTGCTGGCAAGCTCCATTTGCATGTCCAAAAGATTGACAAGCCTTGCATTGTTGTGGCTTCCAAGAATATGAAACTTTCACCTTTCGGGTGCTCCCATCAAGATCACGATAAAAAACTTCATTCGGTAGTTCCTCATCAGAAGAAACTATTACACAGGCTCTGGCAAAATTCAATCTCGTTTGTGAAGCTGTTGACTTATCAATATACAATGGCTGTCCCAGGGTGCTGCAAAGCTTTGCAATAAAACGACGACCCCAGAGATGTAGCGGAAGTCCATATAAAGAAACCCATATTGGGATAGACTATGGACTGTCTAACTCTAATCGCACATCAAGTGCCCAACATCATAGGATCATTGGATGACCACGAATAGTCCAAAATGATTCCAGGACCCATTGTAAATCTTCTTAAGAGTAGAGCCTATATATAAAGAATCTGTTCTCCTACATATGAAGATCAAATGTTGATATTCCACATCGAGTCCAGATGAATGAGGCTAATCGAAAAAGGATGTTCTTAGTCCAACCACGTAGCCCACAATTGCCAAGGACCATATCTCAATCAGATCATCAGAATCAATAGTCTCATAAATAGCAATCTTCTAATCAGCCTGTACTTATGGAGCAAAAAAGTCCAGTCGAAGATCCGAACTACCAATTGGAGCCTTGAAGAGGCTACTCCAAGGTCGAGGATCTCGGGAAATAGGAGCAGCATCTGTCCTAAACTTTGGTCAAAGTCGCACGCAAAGTCGAGTTTCGATCGATTTTTCATGCACCGTCTCATAATTTCAAAATACTAGCCATTCCCAACGTATTATTAGCCCATGGGAAGTTATAAAGTTTTGATCGTTTTTCATGCACCAGCTTAGAATTTCAAAATACTAGCCATTCCCAACGTATTATCCCATGGGAAGTTGTACGAGCACGGTTTCGCTAAAAAATACAATGGTCATAAACTTTGTGCAAAGACGCATGCAAAGTCGAGTTTCGATCGGTTTATCACGCACACTCTTGGAATTTCAAAATACTAGCCATTATCAATGTATTAGCCCATGGGAATTTGTACGAGTATGATTTCATGAAAAAATATGATGGTCACAAACTTTGCGCAAAGTCACGCGCAAAGTCGAGTTTTGATCGATTTTTAACGCACCATCTGAGAATTTTAAAATACTAGCCATTCCCAACATTTAGCCCATGGGAAGTCGTATGAGCATGGTTTCATGAAAAAATGTGACACTCAAACTTTGTGCAAAGTCGCGCGCAAAGACGAGTTTCGATCGGTTTTCGTGCACCATCTCGAAATTTCAAAATACTGGCCATTCACAATGTGTTAACCCATAGGAAGTCGTACGAGCATGGTTTCGCGAAAAAACGCGATGGTCATTAACTTTGCACAAAGTCGACTTTCGATCGGTTTTTCGTGCACCGTCTCAGAATTTCAAAATGCTGGCCATTCCTAACGTATTAGCCTATGGGAAGTCATACGAGCACAGTTTTACGAAAAAACATGATGGTCATAAACTTTACGCAAAGTCTAGTTTTGATCGGTTTTTCACGCACTATCTCAAAATTTCAAAATACAGGCCATTCCCAACATATTAAGCCATGGGAAGTCGTACGAACATCGTTTCACGAAAAAATGCGACAATCATAAACTTCGCGTAAAGTCGAGTTTTGATCGATTTTTCGCGCACCGTCTCAGAATTTCAAAATACTGGCTTTTTTAAGTGGGGTGCAATCTTCTTGACTACACTAACAGACTTCAGGCTTTAGTCTATGGCTTGTGTAGACAAAGCTACTTTGTACAAACCATATACATAATACATTATGTTTACTTACCAAAAAAAAATTTCAAAATACTAGCCATTCCCAACGTATTAGCCAATGGGAAGTCGTACGAGCATGATTTCACAACGAAACGTGATAGTCATAAACTTTGCGCGATTTGGCCGTGGTAGCCTTTAAAGGTCAAATCGCTTCAAGATCTCCATCTATATCCAAGAAGAATAATCACGAGCAAAATAGAGATGGTCAACACTTTTTTTCTTTTGCATATACAAAGAGCACCAATTTACTCTGCATATTGTCCATCGTAGGAAGTTTGCCAAGAAGGGCCTGCCATGTACATAAGTTGAATTTTGATTGGTTTTTCGCGCGTCGACTCAGAATTTCAAAATACTAGCCATTCCCAACATATTAGCCCATGGAAAGTCGTACTAGCCTGGTTTTATGAAAAAACACGACAGTCATAATCTTTGCGCAAAGTTTAGCTTCGATCGATTTTTAACGAACTGTCTCGGTATTTCAAAATATTGGCCTTTTCCAACGTAGTAGCCCATGGGAAGTCATAAGATCCCGGTTTCGCAAAAAAATGCGGCAGTCATAAACATTACGGAATGACGAGTTTTGATCGGTTTTTCACTCACCATCTCGGAATTTTAAAATACCGGCCATTCCCAACGTATTATTTTTTGGTTAGTCCATTCCCAACGTAGTAGGCATTGGGAAGTCGTACGAGCACGGTTTCATGAAAAAACACGACAGTCATAAACTTTGCGCAAAGTCGAGTTTCGATCTATTTTTCACGCATCATCTTGAAATTTCAAAATACTGGCCATTCCCAACGTATTAGCCCATGGGGAGTTGTACGAGCACGGTTTCATGAAAAAACATGACAATCATAAAATTTACGCAATGTCACTGGCAAAGACGAGTTTCGATCAGTTTTTTTCGCACCGTCACAAAATTTTAAAATACAGGGTATTCCCAACGTATTAACCCATAGGAAGTCGTATTAGAACAGTTTCGGAATAAAAAGTGACGGACATAAACTTTGCACAAAGTCAAGTTTCGATCGATTTTTCGTGCACCGTCTCGGAATTTTAAAATTCTAGTCATTCCCAACGTATTAACCCATAGGAAGTCGTACGAGCACGGTTTCACGAAAAAATGTGACGGTTATATACTTTGCATAAATTTGAATTTCGTTCAATTTTTCATTCACGGTCTCAGAATTTCAAAACACTAGCCATTCCCAATGTATTAGCCCATGGGAAGTCCTTCGTGCATGATTTCATGAAAAAATGCGACGGTCATAAACTTTGCGTAAAATCGAGTTTTGATCGGTTTTTCGTGCACCGTCTCAGAATTTCAAAATACTAGCCATTCCCAATGTATCCCATGGGAATTCGTATGAGCACTGTATCGTGAAAAATTACGACGATCATAAACTTTGCGCAGAGTCGCACAAAAAGTTGAGTTTCGATCGATTTTTTGCGCACCGTCTCGGAATTTCAAAATACTAGCCATTCCCAATGTTTTCGCCCATGAGAAATCGTACGAGCACGGTTTCGCAAAAAAATGCAACGGTCATAAACTTTGTGCAAAGTCACACCCAAAGTCGAGTTTCGATCGATTTTTCATGCACCGTATCGAAATATCAAAATACTGGCCATTCCCAACGTATTAGCCCATGGGAAGTCGTATGAGCACGGTTTCGCGAAAAAATGCGACGGTCATGAATTTTGCGCAAAGTCGCGCGCAAAGTCGAGTTTCGATCGATTTTTCGTGCAATGTCTCAAAATTTCAAAATACAGGTCATTCCTAACGTATTAGCCCATGCGTAAAGTCGCAAGTGCAAGCGCAAGCCAACTTTGCGCAAAATCACGTGCAATGTTGATTTTCGATCGATTTGTCGAGCACCATCTCGAAATTTCAAAATACTATCCATTCCCGACATATGAGTCCTTGGGAAGTCGTACGAGCACGGTTTCATGAAAAACATGATGGTTATAAACTTTATGCAAAGTCGCGCGCAAAGTCGAGTTTCGATTGGTTTTTCGTGCCTCGACTCAAAATTTTAAATTACTGACCATTCCTAACGTATTAGCCTATGGGAATTCGTACTAGCACGATTTCACGAAAAAATGCGACGATCATAAACTTTGCACAAGTCAAGTTTCTATCGATTTATCGTGCACTCTGTCAAAATTTTAAAATACTTGCCATTATGAACGTATTAGCCCATGGGAACTCGTATGAGCACGGTTTCACGAAAAAATATGACGGTCATAAACTTTGCGCAAAGTCAAGTTTCAATCGATTTATCGCGCACCGTCTTGGAATTTTAAAATACTGGCCATTCCTAACGTATTAGCCCATGGGAAGTCGTACGAGCACGGTTTCATGAAAAAACGTGACGGTTATAAACTTTGCGTAAAGTGGAGTTTCGATCGATTTTGGTGCACCGTCTCGAAATTTTAAAATACTGGCCATTCCCAATGTATTAGCCCATGGGAAGTCATACGAGCATGGTTTCACGAAAAACCTGACGGTCCTAAACTTTACACAAAGTCGAGTTTCGAACGGTTTTTCATGAACCGTCTCTGAATTTCAAAATACTAGCCATTCCCAACGTGAACCCATGGGATGTCGTATGTGCACGGTTTCACGAAAAAATGTGACAGTCATAAACTTTGTGCAAAGTCGCACGCAAAGTCGAGTTTCAATCAATTTATCGTGCTACTGCTCGAAATTCCAAAATACTGGCCATTCCAAACGTATTAGCCCATGGGAAGTCGTACGAGTTTGGTTTCACGAAAAATTGTCACAGTCATAAACTTTATGCAAAGTCACGCACAAATTCGAGTTTCGATTTGTTTTACGTGCACTATCACAAAAATTCAAAATGCTGGCCATTCCCAATGTGTTCCCCCATAGGAAGTCGTACGAGCACGGTTTTGTGAAAAAATGCGACGATCATAAACTTTGCGCAAAGTCGTGTTTCAATCAGTTTAACATGCACCATCTCAGAATTTCAAAATACTGGCCATTCCATACATATTAACCCACGAGAAGTTGTACGAGCATGGTTTCATGAAAAAATATGACTTTTGTGAAAAAAATATGACGATCATAAACTTTGCGCAAAGTCGAGTTTCGATCAGTTTTTCGCGCACCGTCTCAGAATTTCAAAATACTGTTCATTCTCAACGTATTAGCCCATGGGAAGTCATACGAGCATGGTTTCGTGAAAAAACTCAATGGCTATAATCTTTGCGTAAAGTCGTGCGCAAAATCGAGTTTCTATCGATTTTTTACTCACCATCTCGGAATTTCAAAATTCTGCTCATTCCCAACGTATTAGCCCATTGGAAGTTGTACGAGCATGGTTTCACGAAAAAACACGATGGTCATAAACTTTGCACAAAGTCGAGTTTCAATCAGATTTTCGTGCACCGTCTTAGAATTTCAAAATACTAGCCATTCCTAACATAGTAGCCCATGGGAAGTCGTATGATCACGGTTTCGTGAAAAAACACGACGGCCATAAACTTTACGCAAAGTCAAGTTTCGATCGGTTTATCACGCACTCTCTTGGAATTTTAAAATACTGGCCATTACCAACGTATTAGCCAATGGGAAGTCGTACGAGCATGGTTTCGCTAAAAAATGTGATGATCATAAACTTTGCAGAAAGTCAAGTTTCGATCGATTTATCATGCACCTTCTCAGAATTTCAAAATATTGGCCATTACCAACGTATTATTCCATTGGAAGTCATACGAGCACGATTTCACAAAAAAATGCAACAGTCTTAAACTTTGCACGAAGTCGCGCGCAAAGTCGAGTTTCGATCGATTTTTCATGCACTGTCTCAGAATTTCAAAATACTGGCCATTCCCAACGTATTACCCCATGGGAAGTTGTACGAACATGATTTCACGAAAAAATGTGAGTCATAAACTTTACGCAAAGACGAGTTTGATCGATTTTTCGTGCACCGTCTTAGAATTTCAAAATATTGGCCATTCACAACGTGTTAGCCCATGGGAAGTCGTATGGGCACGATTTTGCGAAGAAACGTGACGGTCGTAAACTTTGCACAAGTCGCGCGCAAAGTCAAGTTTCGATCATTTTTCACGCACCATCTTGGAATTTGAAAATACTGGCCATTTCAAATCTATTGGCCCATGGGAAGTCGTACGAGTACGGTTTCACAAAAAATGCGACGGTCATAAACCTTGCGCAAAGTCGAGTTTCGATCGGTTTTTCGTGCACAGTCTCAGAATTTTAAAATACTGGCCATTCCCAACGTATTAGCCCCAAGGAAGTCATACGAGCATGGTTTCGCTAAAAATGTGACGGTCCTAAACCTTGCGTAAAGTCTCGCATAAAGTCTAGTTTCGTTCGATTTTTCGTGCACCTTCTTGGAATTTCAAAATACTGGCCATTCTCAACGTATTAGCCCCTGGGAAGTTGTACGAGCATGGTTTCGCGAAAAAATGTGGCGGTCATAAACTTTATGCAAAGTCGAATTTTGTTTAGTTTTTCACACACCGTCTCGGAATTTCAAAATTATGGCTATTCCTAATATATTAGCCCATGGGAAGTCATAAACTTTACGTAAAATCGAGTTTCGATTTATTTTTCACGCTCTGTCAGCCCATGGGAAGCCGTACGAGCACGGTTTCGCGAAAAAATGCAACGGCCTTAAATTTCCACAAAGCCACGCGCAAAGTCGAGTTTCGATCAGTTTTTTACGCACCGTCTTGGAATTTTAAAATACTGGCCATTCCAAATGTATTAGCCCATGGGAAGTCATACGAGCACAGTTTCGTGAAAAAACACGACGGTCTTCAACTTTACGCAAAGTCACGCACAAAGTCGAGTTTCGATTGATTTTTCGCGCTCCGTCTTGGAATTTCAGAATACTGGCCATTCCCAATGTATTAGCTAATGGCAAGTCGTATAAGCTCGGTTTCATGAAAAAATGTGATGGTCATAAACTTTACGCAAATTGAGTTTCTTTCGGTTTTTCGCGCACAGACTTGGAATTTTAAAATACTGGCCATTCCCAACGTATTTGCCCATGGGAAGTCATACGGGCACGGTTTCATAAAAAAATGTCATGGTCATAAACTTTACGCAAAGTCACGCGCAATGTTGAGTTTCAATCGATTTTTTGCACACCGTCTCGGAATTTCAAAATACTGGCAATTCCCAACGTGTTAGTCTATGGGAAGTCGTATGAGCACCGTTTTGCGAAAAAACATGATAGTCACAAACATTGCGCAAACTCGAGTTTGATCATTTTTGGTGCACCATCTCGGAAATTCAAATTACCAGCCATTCCCAACGTATTAGCCCTTGGGAAGTCGTACGAGCATGGTTTCGCGAAAAAATGTGACGGTCATAAATTTGCACAAAGTCACACGCAAAGTCAAGTTTTGATTAGTTTTTCATGCACCATCTTGGAATTTTAAAATATTGGCTATACCCAACGTATTAGCCCATGGGAAGTCGTACAAGTAAGGTTTGGCGAAAAAATGTGACGGTCATATACTTTGTGCAAATTTGAGTTTTGTTCGGTTTTTCACGCACCGTCTCAGAATTTCAAAATACTGGTCATTCCCAATATATTAGCCCATGGGAATTTGTATGAGCACTGTTTCATGAAAAAATGTGACGGTCATGAACTTTGCGCAAAGTCGCGTGCAAAGTCAATTTTCGATCGATTATTCACGCACCGTCTCGGAATTTCAAAATACTTTTTTTGGTAAGTAAAGATAATGTATTATGTATAAGGTTTGTATAGTGTAGCTTTGTCTACACAAGCCATAGACTAAAGCCTGACGTCTGTTAGTGTAGTCGAGAAGATTGCACCCCACCTAAAAAAGGTGGAATGGGCACACTTCACCAAACCCATCTTCAAGAGTTGCACAAGGTAGTCAATAAATAATAAAATGCAATATCTAGACCATTCTGGACTACTTGTGGAAACATCATAAAATATAAGCTTTGCCCCACATAATACATTACAATCTTCATCATTATTCTAGTGATTATTGACTAATTTAAAAATTGAATCTTGTGAAAATCCCTTTCTCTCTTCTTGTTAGGTGCTCTATGTTTAATTCTTGCTCCATACATGATCGAGAGTCATGAAGAATCTCTATCAGAATTTGAGCTTTGTTCGTGTTGTGACACTCAAAAATTCTGCCACACCTCTCCTTCCAAATCCACCAAATAGCTCATCTGAATGTAATTCTTGCCAGTTGTGTAAGAGGCCCCTTTCTTGAGAAGTTTTGCATAAGCATTTCTAGTTCATGATATAAGTTTGGCCGTGGTAGCCTTTGAAGATCAAATCGCTTCAAGATCTCCTTCCATATCCAAGAAGAATAATCACAAGCAAAATAGAGATGGTAAACATTTTCTTCTTTTTGCATACACAAAGAGCACGGATTTACAATATAAATACCTCTGTGCTGCATATTATCCATCATAGGAAGTTTGCAAGAAGGGCCTGCCATGTACATAAGGAATGTCGCTGTGAGCATGGTCTATCCCATGTTCAACTACTTGGGATCCACTTGTTGTTTCGTTGTCTATTTTGGTTCCATGCAGATGTAGCACTAAATTTGCCATTATCATGAAGCCAAATAAGCATATCTAAAGAGTTATTCTTGATCAGAATGGCTCTAATAATCGCCAAAGTGATAACATGTCAGGGGAGGTAGGGTTGGGAAGACACTATGTACCATTGTCAAAGAATTCAGAAACCTTCCAATCTTTGGGAGCCCCTAGATCCCGTCGTACTCTATTACCAAATAACTGAAATATACTTTTTCCATTCACCCAAGGGTCATACCACATATTAATATTGGTTCCAGAAGAGATCACATAAGAATGTTGTTACTTAGCCACCTCCTTGCCTTCAAAATTCCTTTCCAAGCAGCAGAATGAGATGTTTTTGCGGATGCTTCCCAGATCGATTCCTTGGTTAACTACCTAGAAAAAACCAATTGTGACCATAAGGAAGACTTGTTTTGTAAAATATCCCATAATTATTTTACCATACAAGCTTTATTTCAATCTCTAATATGTCGTAGATTCAACCCCCCTTCATCCTTCGGTTTGCAAATGTTGCCCCAATTCACCATGTGCATTGCCTTACCATCTGTGCCATTCCAGAAAAAGTTCATAAGTAATTTATTAATATCGTGGAGAAGCCCGACAGGTAGATGGAATGCATGAGACCAATAAATAGAATAAGAGATCAACACAGATCGGATAAATTTAAGTTGTCCAGCTTCAAAAAGAAGCCTATTTTTTTAAGAGAAAATTTTGTTCTTAATTTTTTGTAGGATAGGCTGATAGGAGACTTTGTTGATTCCAGTGGATATAAGTGGGAGATCCAAGTAAGGAACCGGTAAACTTCTTTCAGCAACTCCCAAAGTTTGAGCAATATAGTCCTTATCATCAATGCAAGCACCCACATATACTTTGCTCTTTACATGGTTTAGCTTAAGACCAGAAACTATACCAAATTCATTAAGAATATCTGCCAGATTACTTACAAAAATTGGATCATCCCGAAGGAAGATAATAAGGTCATCAGCAAATGTTATGTGAGAGATATGAACAGAATCATAATATTGTACCTTAATTTTGCCATCGGAAACTGCCTCTTCCAATATACAACTATGCCCTTCCATTGTAATGGTAAAAAGATAAGGAGATAGTAGATCACCTTGCCAAATGCCATTCTTACTCCCGAAGAAGCCAATTGGTGAACCATTGAAGAGAATCGAAAATTTTGGAGTTTCCAAGCAACATTGAATCCATTTAACCCATTGTTGAGGGAAGCCCATATTATGGAGCATCGTGTAAATAAAATGTCTATTGCCTGAGTCAAAGGCCTTTCGTAAATCAGCTTTAAAATAGATCCTTAACCAAATCATTAGCAAGAAGGACATTA
Organism: Ensete ventricosum; assembly: GCA_029747655.1. NCBI lineage: Eukaryota > Viridiplantae > Streptophyta > Magnoliopsida > Zingiberales > Musaceae > Ensete > Ensete ventricosum. The sequence continues at coordinate 27,212,344 of JAQQAF010000004.1, read as the reverse complement.
CGATGAATACTCCTTCCTTTAAGAAAAGTAGTATGATTAGGACTAATGACCTTGTTCATAACATTTATAGTCTATCTGCCAACACCATAGAGATAACCTTATAAATAAAGTTGCACAGTGAAATAGGATGATAATTCTTCAATGAATCAGCTCCATCATTCTTGGGCACTAAAGAAATAAAAGTGCAATTCATTTCTTTAAGGATATGACTTGAGGTGAAAAAATGTGGAGAAGATTTTATGACATCGTTGCCTACAATAGACCATGCAATTTGATAAAACTCAGCTGGAAATCCATCTGGACCAGGGCTTTTGTGCTTCGAGGACTTAAAAACAACTCTCACAATTTCATCATTCGTTATTGGGGCATTAAGAAGAGAGAGAGAGCTTCAAAATCAAGTTATATTGTGGGCACAACATGAATACTATTAGGCTGCTCCTCTTGATTGAGTAAGGGATAAAAAAATTGCTTGGTGTAATTTTTAACCTCATCCAAATCCTCAATAAGATTACATAAATACTTTTGCATTTTTTGATGCGATTAGTAGCCCTTCTAGTAGCAATAGCAGCATAGAAAAACTTAGTATCGGAATCCCCTAGAGTAAGCCAATGTTGTCGTGACTTCTATTTCAAAAAGTATTCCTCCTGCTTCAAAGCTTGCATAAAGTTATTTCTAGCGGCAGCCTCTTTTTATATAAGATTTGCATCCAGAGGTTGAAGATTTAGCTCGCTTTGCACTGTCATAAGTTCTTTCTTGCATAACTGAACCCTATTGATGATATTTCCATATATAGTTGAATTCCACTCCTTAAGTGATGCTTTGCATGCTTTTAGTTTTTGACATAGGATGTAAGGGGGAGAACCAAACACATTAATGTTCCAAGCTAACTTGATAACTTCGAGGAACTGAGGGTGAGTACTCCACATATTAAAAAATCTAAAAGGTTTCTTGTCGCTGGGTATTGCTTTATCTGCGTGTATATGCATAATAGAGTGATCCGAAAATAACTTAGCACCGCACTCAAGAAGTGAATCTGGGAAAACAGCTAACCATTCCTGATTAATCGAACATCGATCAAGTCGAGCTATAATTTCTCTGTCAGCAACACTTTGATTATTCCATGAGAAACCATCACCTATATATTTTATGTCAGTCAATGCAGCAGTATCTATACAATCATTAAAACTTTGAAGCTGACATTCAGAAAGCACTCTACCCCCCACTTTCTCATTTGTGTATCTGGAAGTATTAAGTCACCGAGAACAATCCAAGGTACTATAGGATAACTATTTGCAATGATAACCAGATCATGCCATAGAGCATTCCTGTCAGACATACTGTTACATGCGGAAATACTGGTAATATTGAATTGAAATCTAGTCTATTTATCCTTTGCCTTTAGATGAATGAATTGATTAGTAGTAGAAATAAACTAAGCAGTAACAAGGTTAGGATGCCATAAGACCCAAACTCGACCATAAGTATCCTGAGAATCATTAGTAAATAGTTGTGCCCAGGCCATATTAAATTCTTCTGAACTCGAACACGATGAGTTTTAATTTTTGTTTCCACAAGAATAACAATATCACATACAGCAGATCAGATTATTCTATTTTGCTCCCAACATTTCTCAGGCTTATCAAGTCCACGAACATTCCAACAGATTATTTTCATCAATACCAGATAGAAGGAAGAGCATGCGACTTTGGCAGGACATTACCATCCTTTTTTTATCCTTTGATTTTGCATGGTCCTCTCGCATAATATCTTTACCCTTTAATCCTTTATTTCTATATTTATCCACCTCATCCATAGCTTGCAAATGTTCAAATTTTTGCATACCTTGAGGCAAGGAGTCCTAAATAGCGGGATGTGTCGAAGCGCGATGAGTTTGGTGATGTGCAATGTCTTGGTTTACAAGAGGCTGTTGAGATGCAATTTCCTGATTACTTGAAGGAATGATTCGTGAAGGTGAGGTCATTATTGGGGAGTGAGAACCATGGGAAGTCTTTGATATAATAGGAAAAGATGAAAGTCCTGACTTGTCTTTCTCCTATTCATGTCGCTGCCCCAACGAGTCAGAGTGCTCATTTCATCTTCTCCGCCACTGTCACTATTGGCACTGGAGTATCAGTGCTTGGAATAGTGGTAGCGACCCCATGCTGAGGGTCTTGACGTGGTCGGTAGATCCGTGTTATTTTTTGTAAAGGCTGCTGGCAAGCACCATTTGCATGTCCAAAAGATAGACAAACCTTGCATCGTTGTGGCTTCCAAGAATATGGAACTTTCACCTTTCGGGTGCTCCCATCAAGATCATGGTAAAAAACGTTATTCGGTAGTTCCTCATCAGAAGAAACGATTACACAGGCTCTGGCAAAAGTCAATCTCGTTTGCGAAGCTATTGACTTATCAATATACAATGGCTGTCCTAGGTTGCTGCAAAACTTTGCAATAAAACGACGACCCCAGAGATGTAGCGGAAGTCCATGGAAAGAAACCCATATTGGGATAGACTGTAGACTGTCTAACTCCAATCGCACATCAAGTGCCCAACATCGTAGGATCATTGGATGACCACGGATAGTCCAAAATGCTTCCAGGACCCGTTGTAAATCTTCTTAAGAGTAGAGCCTACATATATAGAATTTATTCTCCAACATATGAAGATCAAATATTGATATTCCCCATCGAGTCCAGATGAATGAGGATAATGAAAAAAGGATGTTCTTAGTCCAACCACATAGCCCACAATTGCCATGGACCATGTCTCAATCAGTTCGTCAGAATCAATAGTCTCATAAACAACAATCTTCTGATCAGCCTGTACTTATGGAGCAAAAAAATCCAGTTGAAGATTCGAACTACTAATTGGAGCCTTGAAGAGGCTACTCTAACGCTGAGGATCTCGGGAAATGGGAGTAGCGACGGTCCTAAACTTTGTGCAAAGTCGCACGCAAAGTCGAGTTTCATTCGATTTTTCAAGCACCGACTCAGAATTTCAAAATACTAACCATTCCCAATGTATTTGCCAATGGTAACTCGTATGGGCACGGTTTCGCGAAAAAATATCACGGTCATAATCTTTACTCAAAGTCGCACGCAAAGTTGTGTTTTGATCGATTTTTTATGCACCGTCTTGGAATTTCAAAATACTAGCCATTCTCAATATATTCTATCACCAAATAACTGATATATACTTTTCCCTTTCACCCAAGGGTCATACCACATATTAATATTGGTTCCAGAAGTGATCACATAAGAAATGTTGTTACTTAGCCACCTCCTTGCCTTCAGAATTCCTTTGCAAGCAGCTGAATGAGATGTTTTTGCGAATGCTTCCCAGATTGATTCCTTAGTTAGGTACCTAGCAAAAACCCATTGTGACCAACAGGAAGTCTTGTTTTCTAAAATATCCCACAATTATTTTAACAGACAAGCTTTATTCCAATCTCTAATATGTCATAGATTCAGCCCCCCTTCATCTTTCAGTTTGCAAATGTTGCCCCAATTCACCAGGTGCATTGCCTTACCATATGTGTCATTCCATAAGAAGTTCATAAGTAATTTATCAATATCATGGAGAAGCCCGGTAGGTAGAAGGAATGCATAAGACCAATAAATAGAATATGAGATCAACATAGATCGAATAAGTTCAAGTCATCTAGCTTTAGAAAGAAGCCTATTTTTCTAAGAGGAAATTTTGTTCTTAATTTTTTGTAGGATAGGCTGACAGGAGACTTTGTTGATTCCAGTGTTTCTAAGAGAAAAAATGTCGACAAGCTTTTATGATATCGTTGCCTACAATAGACCATGCAATTTGATAAAACTCAGCTGGAAATCCGTCTGGACCAGGGCTTTTGTGCTTTGGGGACTTAAAAATAACTCTCACAATTTCGTCATCCATTATTGGGGCATTAAAAAGAGAAAGAGTTTCAGAATCAAGTCGTCTTCTGGGCCCAACATGAATACTATTAGGCTGCTCCTCCTGATTGAGTAAGGAATAAAAAAATTGCTTGGTGTAATTTTTAACCTCATCCAAATCCTGAATAAGATTACCATCTATACCTTTGCATTTTTGGATGCGATTAGTAGCCCTTCTAGTAGTAATAGTAGTATCTATACAATCATTAAAATATTGAAGCTGACATTCGGAAAGCACTCTACCCTCCACTTTCTCATTTGTGTATCTGACAGTATTAAAGTCACCGAGAATAATCCAAGGTACTATAGGAAAACTATTTGTAATGCTAACCATATCACACCATAGAGCATTCCTATCAGACATACTGTTAGATGCGTAAATAACGGTAATATTGAATTGACATCCAGTCTGTTTATTCACTGCCTTAAGATGAATGAATTGATTAGTAGTAGAAATAAACCAAGCAGTAACAAGGTTAGGATGTCATAAGACCCAAACTCGACCACAAGTATCCTGAGAATCATTAGTAAAAAGTTATGCCCATACCATATTAAATTCTTCTAAACTCGAACACGTGAAATCGTACTCGTACGACTTCCCATGGGTTAATACGTTGGGAGTTGCCAGTGGTTTGAAATTCCGAGATGGTCCAGACGGATTTTCAGCTGAGTTTTATCAAATTGCATGGTCTATTGTAGGCAACGATGTCATAAAATCTTCTCGACATTTTTTCTGCTCAGGTCATATCCTTAAAGAAATGAATTGCACTTTTATTTCTTTAGTGCCCAAGAATGATGGAGCTAATTCATTGGAGAATTATTATCCTATTTCACTGTTCAACTTTATTTATAAGGTTATCTCTAAGGTGCTGACTACAAAAGGTTATGAACAAGGTCATTAGTCATAATCAGGTAACTTTCTTAAAGGGAGGAGTATTCATCATAATATCCTTCTTGCTAATGATTTGGTTAAGGATCTACACTCAAAAATAAGAGGGAAAAAGATATGTTTTAATGTTGATTTACGAAAGGCCTTTGACTTAGTCAATAAGCATTTTATTTACACGATGCTCCATAATATGGGCTTCCCTCAGCATTGGGTTAAATGGATTCAATGTTGCTTGGAAACTCTAAAATTTTCGATTCTCTTTAATGGTTCACCTATTGGCTTCTTCGGGAGTAAGAATGGCATTCGGCAAGGCGATCCACTATCTCCTTATCTTTTTACCATTGCAATGGAAGGGCTCCGCTGTATGTTGGAAGAGGCAGTTCCCAATGACAAAATTAAGGTACTATATTATGGTTTTGTTCATATCTCTCACATAATATTTGCTGATGACCATATTATCTTCCTTTGAGATGATCCAATTTCTATGAATAATCTGATAGATATTCTTAATAAATTTGGTATAGTTTCTGGTCTTAAGCTAAACCATGCAAAGAGCAAAGTATATATGGGTGCTTTCATTGACGAAAAGGACTATATTGCTCAAACTTTGGGAGCTGCTAAAGGAAGTTTACCGGTTCCTTATTTGGGTCTCCCACTTATATCCACTGGAATTAACAAAGTCTCATGGTAGCCTATCCTATAAAAAATTAAGAACAGAATTTCATCTTGAAAAAATAGGCTTCTTTCTAAAGCTGGGCGACATAAACTTATTCGATCTGTGTTGATCTCTTATTCTATTTATTGGTCTCAAGCATTCCTTCTACCTACCTGGCTTCTCCACGATATTGATAAATTACTTATGAACTTCTTATGGAATGGCACAGTTGGTAAGGCAACGCACATGGTGAATTGGGGTAACATTTGCAAACCGAAAAATGAAGGGGGGCTGAATCTACGACATATTAGAGATTGGAATAAAGCTTGTTTGGTAAAATAATTATGGGATATTCTACAAAACTAGTCTTATGGTCGCAATGGGTTTTTGCTAGGTACCTAACCAAGGAATCAATCTGGGAAGTATCCGCAAAAATATCTCATTCTTCTGCTTGGAAATGAATTCTAAAGGCAAGGAGGTGGCTAAGTAACAACATTTCTTATGTTATCTCTTCTGGAACCAGTATTAATATGTGGTATGACCCTTGGGTGAATGAGAAAAATATATTTCAGTTATTTGGTGATAGAGTATGACAGGATCTGGGGGCCCCCAATGATTGGAAGGTTTCTGAATACATTGACAATGGTATCCCCTGACATGTAATCACTTTGGCCGACTGTTAGGGCTATCCGATCAAGAATAACTCTTCAGATATGCTTATTTGGCTTCATGATAATGGCAAATTTAGTGCTACAACTACATGGAACCAACTTAGATAATGAAATAACACGTGGATCCCAAGTAGTCGGACATGGGATAGACCATGCTCTCAGCGACATTCCTTATGTACATGGCAGGTCCTTCTTGGCAAACTTCCTACGATGGATAATATGCAGCGAAAATATATTTATATTGTAAATCGGTGCTCTTTGTGTTTGCAAAATGAAGAAAGTGTTGACCATATCTATTTTGCTTGTGATTATTCTTCCTGGATATGGAATGAGATCTTGAAGCGATTTGATCTTCAATGGCTACCACGGCCAAACTTGCATCGTGAGTTAGAAATGCTGATGCAAAACTTTTCAAGAAAGGGGACTCTTACACAACTGGCAAGAATTACATTCAGATGTGCTATTTGGTGGATTTGGAAGGAGAGGTGTGGCAGAATTTTTGAGTGTCACAACGCGAACAAAGCTCTAATTCTGATAGAGATTCTTCAGGAACCACGATCATGTATGGAGCAAGAATTGAACATAGAGCACCTAACAAGAAGAGATAAAGAGATTTTCACAAGATTCAAATTTTCTATTAGTCAATAATCTCTAGAATAATGATGAAGATTGTATGTAATGCATTATGTGGGGCAATGCTTATATTTTGTGATGTTTCCACAAGTAGTCCAGGACGGTCTAGATATTGCATTTTATTGTCTACCTTGCTACTCTCGGAGATGAGTTTGATGAAGTGTGCCCATTCCATCTTTTTTAGGTGGGGTGCATTTTTCTCGACTACACTAAGAGACTTCATGATTCAGTCTATGGCTTGTGTAGACGAAGCTACTTTGTACAAAACCTTATACATAATACATAATCTTTACTTACCAAAACAAAAAAATAATAATTTCAGAATATTGGCCATTCCCGACGTATTAGCCCATGGGAAGTCATACGAGCACGGTTTCACCAAAAAACATGACAATCATAAACTTTACGCAAAGTCACCCTCAAAGTCGAGTTTCGATCGATTTTTCATGCACCGTATCGAAATTTCAAAATACTGACCATTCGCAACGTATTAGCCAATGGGAAGTCATACGAGCACCGTTTCACGAAAAAATGAAACGGTCATAAAATTTGTGAAAAGTCATATACAAAGCCGAGTTTCAATCGGTTTTTCGTGCACCATCTCGAAATTTCAAAATACTAACCATTCCCGATGTAGCCCATGGGAAGTCGTACGGGCTTTGTTTTGCAAAAAAACACGATGATCATAAACTTTACGCAAAGTCAAGTTTTGATCGGTTTTTTGTGCATCGTTTCAGAATTTCAAAATACTGGCCATTCCCAATGTATTAACCCTTGGGAAATCATACGAGCACGGTTTCGCGAAAAATAGCAACGGTCATAAACTTTGCGCAAAGTCGAGTTTCGATCGGTTTTTCATGCACCATCTCGAAATTTCAAAATATAGGACATTCCCAACATATTAACCCATGGGAAGTCGTACGAGCACGGTTTCACGAAAAAATGTGACACTCATAAACTTTGCGCAAAGTCGAGTTTCGATCGGTTTTTCGTGCACCATCTCAAAATTTTAAAATACTGACCATTCCTAACGTAATTGCCCATGGGAAGTCGTACGAGCATGATTTTAGGAAAAACCATGACAGACGTAATCTTTGACCAAATTCGCGCGCAAAGACGAGTTTCGATCGATTTTTTGCGCACTATCTCGAAATTTCAAAATACTGGCCACTCACAACGTGTTAGCCCATGGGAAGTCGTACGAGCACGATTTTGCAAAAAAATGCGACGGTCATAAACTTTACGAAAGGTCAAGTTTCGATCGGTTTTTCACGCACCGTCTCGAAATTTCAAAATACAGGCCATTCCCAACGTATTCACCGATGGGAAGTCATACGAGCACGATTTTGCGAAAAAACTTGACGGTCAAAAAATTTGCGCAAAGTCAAGTTTCAATCGGTTTATCGCGCACCGTCTCAGAATTTCAAAATACTGGCCATTCCCGACGTATTAGACCATTGGGATTCGTACGAACATGGTTTCATGAAAAAACGCGATGGTCATAAACTTTGTGCAAATTCGAGTTTCGTTCATTTTTTCGCGCACCATCTCGAAATTTTAAAAGACAAGTCATTCCCAACGTATTAGCCCATGGGAAGTCGTATGAGCATGGATTCACGAAAAAATGCGATGGTCATAAACGTTGCATAAAGTTGAGTTTCGATCTGTTTTTCGTGCACCATTTCAGAATTTTAAAATGCTTGCCATTCCCAATGTATTAGCCCATGATAAGTCGTACGAGCATGGTTTCGCGAAAATATGTGATGGTCATAAACTTTACACAAATCCATGTGCAAAGTCAAGTTTCAATCGATTTTCACGCACCGTCTCGAAATTTTAAAATACTGGCCATTCCCAATATTTTAACCCATGGGATGTTGTCGAGCACGATTTCGGAAAAAAACATGACGGTCATAAACTTTACGCAAATTCGAGTTTCGTTGGTTTTTCGGGCACCAACTCAGAATTTCAATACACTGGCCATTCCCAACGTATTAACCTATGCGAAGTTGTACGAGCACAGTTTCATGAAAAAACATGACGGTCAAAAACTTTACGTAAATTCAAGTTTCGTTCGATTTTTTGCACACCATCTCGGAATTTCAAAACACTGGTCATTCTTAACATATTAGCCCATGAAATGTCATACGAGCACGGTTTCACGAAAAAATATGACGGTAATAAATTTTGTGCAAAGTCGAGTGTCGATTGGTTTTTCACGCACCGTCTCAGAATTTCAAAATACTATCCATTCCCACCGTATTAGCCCATGGGAGGTCGTACGAGCACGGTTTCACGAAAAAATGTGACAGTCTTAAACTTTACGTAAATTTGAATTTCGTTCGGTTTTTGGCACACCATCTCAAAATTTCAAAACACTGGCTATTCCCAACGTCGGTCATAAACTTTGCCCAAAGTCGCACGCAAAGTCGAGTTTCGATCAATTTTTCATGCACCATCTCAAAATTTCAAAATACTGGCCATTCCCAACGTATTAGCCAATGGGAAGTCATATAAGCATAGTTTCGCGAAAAAATGTGATGGTCATAAATTTTGCACAAAGTCGAGTTTCGATCAGATTTTCGCACATCATCTCAGAATTTTAAAATATTGGCCTATTAGCCCATGGGGAGTCGTACAAGCATAGTTTCACGAAAAAATGCAATGGTCATATACTTTGCACAATGTGTGCACAAAGTTGTGTTTCGATCGGTTTTTCCACACCATCTCGATATTTCAAAATATTGGTCATTCCCGACGTAATAGCCCATGAGAAGTCGTACGAGCATAGTTTCGTGAAAAAACATAACGGTCCTAAACTTTGCGCAAAGTCAAGTTTTGATCTGTTTTTCGTGCACCATCTCAGAATTTCGAAATACTGGCCATTCCCAATGTATTAACACATGGGAAGTCCTAGGAGCATAGTTTCACGAGAAAATATGTCTGTCATAAACTTTACGCAAAGTCACACGCAAAATCGAGTTTCGATCGGTTTTTCACATACCGTCTCAGAATTTTAAAATACTAGCCATTCCTAACGTATTAGCGTGTGGGAAGTCGTATGAGCACGATTTCGTGAAAAAATATGATGGTCATAAAATTTGCAAAAAGTCACGTGCAATGTTGAGTTTCGATTGGTTTTTCGTGCATCCACTTGGAATTTTAAAATACTAGCCATTCCCAACGTATTAGCCCTTGGGAAGTCATACGAGCACGGTTTCGTGAAAAAATGCGACGGTTATAAACTTTACGCAAAGTCGCCCGCAAAGTTGAGTTTCGATCGATTTTTCGTTCATTATTTTGAAATTTTAAAATACTGGTCATTCCGAATGTATTAGCCCATGGGATGTTGTACGAGAATGGTTTCCCGAAAAAATGTGACAGTCATAAACTTTGCTCAAAGTCGAGTTTCGATAGATTTTTCATGCACCATCTTGGAATTTCAAAATATTGGTCATTCCCAACGTGTTAGCCCATGGGAAGTCGTATAAGTACGATTTCACAAAAAAACGTGATGATCAGAAACTTTACGAAGGTCGAGTGTCGATCGATTTTTCATGCACCATCTTAGAATTTCAATATACTGGCCATTCCCAATGTATTAATCTATGGGAAGTCGTACGAGCACGGTTTCATGAAAAAATGCGTTGGTCATAAACTTTTTTTTGGTAAGTCGTTGGTCATAAACTTTGCACAACATCGAGTTTAGATCGATTTATCACGCACCATCTCGGAATTTCAAAATACAAGCCATTCCCAACGTATTAGCCAATGGGAAGTCATACGAGCACGTTTCACGAAAAAACACGATGGTCATAAACTTTGCACAAAGTCACACGCAAAGTCAAGTTTCGATCGATTTTTCTCGCACCATCTCGAAATTTTAAAATACTAGCCATTCCCAACGTATTAACCCATGGGAAGTCGTACGAGCATGGTTTTGCGAAAAAACGTGACGGTCATAAACTTTGCACGATGGTACACGCACAAAGTCGAGTTTTAATCGATCTTTCACGCACCGTCTTGAAATTTTAAAACACTGGCCACTCACAATGTATTAGCCCATGGGAAGCTATACAAGCTCGGTTTCGTGAGAATTTGACTTTGTGTGCTATAAAAAATGAATGAAGCTCAAATTTGTGTAAAGTTTATGACCGTCACATATTGTCGCGAAACTGTGTTCGTACGACTTCCCATGGGTTAATACATTGGGAATGGCCAGTATTTTGAAAATTTCAGATGGTGTGCAACAAACCAATTGAAACTCGACTTTGCGCGCGACCATGCGCAAAGTTTATGACCATCGCATTTTTTCATGAAACCGTGCTTGTATGACTTCCCATGGGTTAATGGGAATGGCCAGTCTTTTGAAATTCTGAGATGGTGCGCGAAAAATCGATCGAAACTCGACTTTGCGCGCGACTTTGTGCAAAGTTTATGATCGTCGTGTTTTTTCATGAAACATGCTCGTACGACTTCCCATGGGCTAATACGTTGGGAATGGCCAGTATTTTTAAATTCTGAGATGGTACGCAAAAAATCGATCTAAACTCGACGTTGCGCAAAGTTTGACCATCGTAATTTTTCACGAAACCATGCTCGTACGACTTCCCATAGGCTAATACGTTGGGAATCGCCAGTATGATGAAATTCTCAAAAGGTGCACGAAAAATCGATCGAAACTCAACCTTGCGCAATGTTTATGATCATCATATTTTTTTGTAAAACCGTGCTCGTATGACTTCCCATGAGCCAACATATTGGGAATGACCAGTATTTTGAAATTCTCAGATGGTGCGCGAAAAATTTATCGAAACTCAACTTTGCACGCGACTTCACGCAAAGTTTATGACTGTCACATTTTTTTGGGAAACCATTCTCATACGACTTCCCATGGGCTAATACATTGGGAATGGCCAGTATTTTGAAATTTTGATATGGTGCATGAAAAATCGATCGAAACTTGACTTTGCGGGCGACTTTGCGCAAAAGTTTATGACCGTCACATTTTTTCTTGAAACCGTGCTCGTATGACTTCCCATGGGCTAATATATTAGGAATGGCCAGTATTTTGAAATTCCAAGAGGGTGCACGAAAAATCGATCGAAACTCGACTTTGCGACGACTTTGCGTAAAGTTGATGACCATCATATTTTTTCGTGAAACTGTGCTCGTACGACTTCCCATACGCTAATACGTTAGGAATGGCCAATATTATAAAATTCTGAGATGGTGCATGAAAAACCAATCAAAACTTGACTTTTTGTGCGACTTTGCGGAAAGTTTAAAACCATCACATTTTCTCGTGAAACCATGCTCCTAGGACTTCCCATGGGTTAATACATTGGGAATGGCCAGTATTTCAAAATTCTGAGATGGTGCGCGAAAAATAGATCGAAACTCGACTTTGTGCAATGTTTAGGACTGTCACATTTTTTCGTGAAATCGAGCTGGTATGACTTCCCATGGACTATTACGTCAGGAATGACCAGTATTTTAAATTTTTGAGATGGCGTGTGAAAAACCAATCGAAACAAGAATTTGCACGCGACTTTGCGCAAAGTATATGACCATCGCATTTTTTCACGAAATCGTGCTTGTACGACACCCCATGGGCTAATACGTTGGGAATGGGCAGTATTTTAAAATCCGGAGACGGCGTGTGAAAATTCGATCGAAACTCAACGTTGTACAAAATTTATGACCGTCGCATTTTTTCATGAAACTATGCTCGTATGACTTCCCATAGGTTAATACGTTGGAAATGGCCAGTATTTTGAAATTCTGAGACGGTGCGCGAAAAATCGATCGAAACTCAACTTTGCATAAGTTTTTGACCGTTGCATTTTTTCGTAAAACCATGCTCGTATGACTTCTAATGGGCTAATATGTTGGGAATAGCCAATGTTTTAAAATTCTGAGATGGTGTGCGAAAAACCGAACAAAATTTGATTTTGCGCAAAGTTTATGACTATCACGTTTTTTCATAAAAATGTGCTCGTATGACTTTCCATGGGCTAATACGATGGGAATGGCCAGTATTTTAAAATTTCGAGACGATGCGTGAAAAATCGATCGAAACTCGACTTTGCGTGCGACTTTGCGCAAAATTTATTACCGTCACATTTTTTTGTGAAACCATGCTCGTATGACTTCTCATGGGCTAATACGTTGAGAATGGCCAGTGTTTTGAAATTCTGAGATGGTGTGTGAAAAATCGAATGAAACTCGAATTTAGGCAAAGTTTTTAACCATCGCATTTTTTTGTTAAACCGTGCTCGTACAACTTCCCATGGGTTAATACGTTGGGAATGGCCAGTATTTTGAAATTCTGAGACGGTGCACGAAAAACTGAACGAAACTCGAATTTACGGAAAGTTTATGACCATTGCATTTTTTCAAAAAACCATGCTCGTACGACTTCCCATGGGTTAATACGTTGGGAATGGCTAGTATATTGAAATTCCGAGTTGGTGAACGAAAAACCGAACGAAACTCCAATTTGCGCAAAGTTTGTGACCGTCGCGTTTTTTGCGAAACCGTGCTCATACGACTTCCCACGGGTTAATATGTTGGGAATGGCCAGTATTTTAAAATTTTGAGAAGGTGCATGAAAAATTGATCGAAACACGACTTTACGCGTGGATTTGTGCAAAGTTTATGACCATCGTGTTTTTTCATGAAACCATGCTCGTACGACTTCTCATGGGCTAATACGTTGGGAATGGCATGTATTCTAAAATTCTGAGATGGTGCGCGAAAAAATTATCGAAACTCGACATTGCGCAAAGTTTTTAACCATCATATTTTTCGTGAAACCATGCTCTTACAACTTCCCATGGGGTAATACGTTGGGAATGGCCAGTATTTTAAAATTTCGAGACGATGTACGAAAAACCGATCGAAACTCGACTTTGCGCATAGTTTATAACCATCGCATTTATTCGCGAATCCATGCTCATACGATTTCCCATGGGCTAATACGTTGGGAATGACCAGTATTTTAAAATTTTGAGATAGTGCACGAACAATCGGACGAAACATAACTTTGCGCGTGACTTTGCACAAAGTTTATGACCGTCATGTTTTTTCATGAAACCATGCTCGTACGACTACCAATGGGCTAATACGTTGGGAATGGCCAATATTTTGAAATTCCGAGACAGTGCATGATAAACCGATCGAAACTCAACTTTGCGTAAAGTTTTTGACCATCAAGTTTTATTGCGAAACCATGCTCGTACGAATTCCCATATGCAAATACGTTGGGGCCAATATTTTGAAATTCTGAGATGATGCGCGAAAAATCGATCGAAACTCAACTTTAAGCGTGACTTTGCGTAAAGTTTATGACTGTCACGTTTTTTTGCGAAACCATTCTCGTACGAATTCCCAGGTGCTAATACGTTGGGAATGGGCAGTATGTTGAAATTCTAAGATGGTGCATGAAAAATCGATCGAAACTCAACTTTGCGAAAAGTTTTTTATCATCGCATTTTTTCGTGAAACCATGCTCGTACGACTTCCCATGGGTTAATATATTGGGAATGGTCAGTATTTTAATATTTTGAGATGGTGCACAAAAAATCGATCGAAACTCGACTTTGTGTAAAGTTTTTGATCATCGCGTTTTTTCACGAAATCGTGCTCGTACGACTTCCCAAGGGCTAATACATTGGGAATGGCCAGTATTTTGAAATTTCGAGATGGTGCGCGAAAAACTGATCGAAACTCGACATTGCGCGTGACTTTGCGCAAATTTTTTGACCACACATTTTTTTACGAAACCGTGCTCGTACGACTTCCCATGGTCTAATACATTGGGAATGGCTAGTATTTTGAAATTCCGAGATGGTGAGCGAAAAATCGATTGAAACTCAACTTTGCATGTGATTTTGAGAAAAGTTTAGGCCCGTCATATTTTTTCGTGAAACTGTGCTCGTATGACTTCTCATGGGCTAATAGGTCGGGAATGGCCAGTATTTTGAAATTTCAAGACGGTGCGCAAAAAATCGATCGAAACTCGACCTTACGTAAAGTTTATAACCGTCGTGCTTTATTGTGAAACCATGCTCCTAGGACGTCCCATGGACTAATACGTTGCGAATGACCAATATTTTGAAATTTTGAGACGGTGCATGAAAAACAGATCGAAACTGGACTTTGCGCGTGACTTTGCGCAAAGTTTACGACCATCGTGTTTTTTCACAAAATCATGCTCGTACGTCTTCCTATAGGCTAATACGTTGCAAATTGCCAGTATTTTGAAATTCTGAAATAGTGCGTGAAAAACCGATCAAAACTTGACTTTACGTAAAGTTTATGACCGTCACATTTTTTCATGAAATCGTACTCGTACGACTTCCCATGCGCTAATCCATTGGGAATGGCCAATATTTTAAAATTCCGAGACTGTGCATGAAAAATCGATCAAAACTCGACTTTGCACGTGACTTTCTACAACGTTTATGACCGTCATATTTTTTCGTGAAATCGTGCTCGTACGACTTCCCATGGGTTAATATGTTGGGAATGGCCAGTATTTTGAAATTTCGAGACGGTGCACGAAAAATCGATCGAAACTCGACTTTGCGCAAAGATTATGACCATCGCATTTTTTCGTGAAAGTGTGCTCCTATGACTTCCCAAGGGCTAATACATTGGGAATGATGAGTATTTTGAAATTCCAAGACGGTGCGAGAAAAACCGATCGAAACTCGACATTGCACGTGACTTTGCGTAAAGTTTATGACCATCACATTTTTTACCGAAACCATGCTCGTACGACATCCCATGGTCTCATACGTTAGGAATGGCCAATATTTTAAAATTTCGAGATGGTGCACGAAAAATCGATCGAAACTCGACTTTGTGCGCGACTTTGTGCAAAGTTTAGCACTGTCATATTTTTTCGTGAAACCATGCTCGTACGACTTCTCATGGGCTAATACGTTGGGAATAGCTAGTATTTTGAAATTTTGAGACAATGTGTGAAAAACCGATCAAAACTTGACTTTGCGTAGATTTTATGACCATCATGTTTTTTCACAAAATCGTGCTCGTATGACTTCCCAAGGACTAATACGTCAAGAATTGCTAGTATTTTGAAATTTCGAGATGGTGTGTGAAAAATCGATCGAAACTCGACTCTGTGCGTGACTTTACGCAAAGTTTATGACTGTCAGGTTTTTTCGTGAAACCATGCTAGTATGACTCCCCATGGGCTAATATGATGCGAATGGCTAGTATTTGAAATTCCGAGACGGTGTGCGAAAAATAAATCGAAACTCAACGTTGCGCGTGACTTTGTGCAAAGTTTATGACAATTGTGTTTTTTCACGAAACCGTGCTCGTATGACTTCCCATGGGCTAATAGGTTGGGAATGGCCAGTATTTTAAAATTCTGAGATGGTGCGTTAAAAATCGATCGAAACTCGACTTTGCGCGTAACTTTACGCGCGACTTCGCATAAATTTTATGATCGTTGCATTTTATTGTGAAACCATGCTCCTAGGACTTCCCATGGGCTAATATGTTGGGAATGACCAGTATTTTAAAATTTCGAGACGGTGCATGAAAAACCGATCGAAACTAGACTTTACGCGTGACTTTGCGCAACGTTTAGGACCGTCGTGTTTTTTCGCGAAACCATGCTCGTACGACTTCCCATGGGCTAATACGTTGGGAATGGCCAATATATTTAAATTCTGAAACGGTGCATGAAAAACCGATCGAAACTCGACTTTGCACAATATTTATGATTGTCGTATTTTTTCGTGAAACTGTGCTCGTACGACTTCACAAGGGTTAATACATTGGGAATGGCCAGTATTTTAAAATTCTGAGACGGTGCGCAAAAAATCGATCGAAACTCAACTTTGCGCCCGACATTACACAAAGTTAATGACCGTCGCTTTTTTCGTGAAATCGTGCTTGTATGACTTCTCATGGGCTAAAACATTGGGAATGGCCAGTGTTTTTGTGTGAAAAAGCTAAATGAAACTCGAATTTGCATAAAGTTTATGACCGTCATGTTTTTTCATGAAACCGTGCTCGTATGACTTCTCATGGGCTAATACGTTGGGAATGGCCAATATTTTACAATTCTGAGACGGTGCATGAAAAATCGATTGTAACTCGACTTTGCGTAATGTTTTTGATCGTCACGTTTTTTCGTGAAACCGTGCTCGTAAAACTTCTCATGGGTTATACATTGGGAATGACTAGTATTTTGAAAATTTGTAACGATGTGTGAAAAATCGATCGAAACTCGACTTTGCGTGCAAATTTGTGCAAAGTTTATGACTATCGTATTTTTTCGTGAAACCATGCTCGTACGACTTCTCATGGGCTAATACGTTGGGAATGGCCAGTATTTTGAAATTCTGAGACGGTGCGTGAAATACTGATCGAAACTCGACATTGCGTGCAACTTAGCGCAAAGTTTCTGACCATCACATTTTTTTGCGAAACCATGCTCGTATGACTTCCCATGGGCTAATACGTTGGGAATGGCCAGTATTTTGAAATTCCGAGATGGTGCGCGAAAAATCGATCGAAACTTGACTTTGCGCAAAGTTTAGGACCGTCACGTTTTTTCACGAAATAGTTCTCATATGACTTCTCATGGGCTAATACATCGGGAATGGCCAATATTTTAAAATTTCAAGATGGAGTGCGAAAAATCGATCGAAACACGAGAGCGCGACTTTGCGCAAAGAATGTGACCATTGTGTTTTTTGCGTAACCGTGCTCGTACGACTCCCCATGGGCTAATACGTTAGGAATGGCCAGTATTTTGAAATTCCGAGACGGTGTGTGAAAAACCGAATGAAACTCGAATTTGCACAAAGTTTAGGATCGTCACGTTTTTTCGTGAAACCGTGCTCGTACGACTTCCCAAGTGTTAATACGTTGGGAATGGCCAGTATTTTAAAATTTCGAGATGGGGCACGAAAAACCGATCGATTCTCGACTTTGCGCGTGACTTTACGTTGGGAATGGCTAGTATTTCGAAATTCCGAGATTGTGCGCAAAAAATCGATCTAAACTCGACATTGTGCAAAATTTATGATCGTCACATTTTTTCATGAAATCGTGCTCGTACGATTTCCCATGTGCTAATACGTTGTGAATGGCCAGTATGTTGAAATTCTGAGACGGTGCTTGAAAAACTGATCGAAACTCGACTTTGCGCAAAGTTTATGACCATCGCATTTTTTAACGAAACCATGCTTGTGCGACTTCCCCTGGGCTAATACGTTGGGAATGGTCAGTATTTTGAAATTTCGAGATGGTGCACGAAAAACCGATAGAAACTCGACTTTGCGCAATGTTTATGACCATCGTATTTTTCGTGAAATCGTGCTTGTATGACTCCCCATGGGCTAATACGTTGGGAATGGCCAGTATTTTGAAATTCTGAGACAATGTGCGAAAAACCAATCGAAACTCAACTTTGTGCAAAATTTATGACCGTCATATTTTTTCGCGAAACCGTGCTCGTACGACTTCCCATGTGCTAATACGTTGGAAATGGTCAGTATTTTAAAATTCTGGGACGGTGCTCAAAAAATTGAATGAAACTCAACTTTGTGCAAAGTTTATGACCGTCGTATTTTTTCACGAAACTGTGCTCGTACGACTTCTCATGGGCTAATACGTTGGGAATGGCCAGAGTTTTAAAATTGCAAGATGGTGCACGAAAAACCAAACAAAACTCAAGTTTACGTAAATTTTATGACCGTCGTGTTTTTTCGTGATATCGTGCTCTTATGACTTCCCACGGGTTAATACGTTGGGAATGACCAATATTTTGAAATTTTAAGATGATGTGTGAAAAACCAAACGAAACTCAAATTTGTGTAAAGTTTATGACCGTCACATTTTTTCGCAAAACCTTGCTCGTACGATTTCCCATGCGTTAATACGTTTGGAATGTCTAGTATTTCGAAATTCTAAGATGCCGCGTGAAAAATCGATCGAAACTCGACTTTGCGCAAAGTTTATGACCGTCGTGTTTTTTCATGAAACCGTGCTCGTACGACTTTCCATGGGCAAATACGTTGGGAATGGTAGTATTTTGAAATTCCGAGATGGTGCGCGAAAAATGATCTAAACTCGACTTTGCACAAAGTTTATGACCGTCGCATTTTTTTACGAAACCGTGCTCGTACGACTTCCCATGGCCTAATACGTTGGGAATGGCTAGTATGTTAAAATTTCGAGACGATGCATGAAAAACCGATCGAAACTCGACTTTACGTAAAGTTTATGACCGTCGTATTTTTTCGCGAAACCATGCTCGTACGACTTCCCAAGGGTTAATACGTTGGGAATGGCCAGTATTTTGAAATTTCGAGATGGTGCACGAAAAATCGATCGAAACTCAACTTTTTACAAAGTTTATGACCGTCGCATTTTTTTGAGAAACCGTGCTCGTCATACTTCCCAAGGGCTAATACATTGGGATTGGCCAATATTTTGAAATTATGAGACGGTGCGTAAAAAATCGATCGAAACATGACATTGCTCATGACTTTGCGTAAAGTTTATGACCATCGTGTTTTTTTGCGAAACTGTGCTCGTACGACTTCCCATGGTCTAGTACGTTAGGAATGGCGAGTATTTTGAAATTCCAAAATGGTGCGCGAAAAACCGATCGAAACTCGACTTTGCGCAAAGTTTAGGACCGTCACGTTTTTTTGTGAAACCGTGCTCGTACGACTTCTCATGGGCTAATATGTCGGGAATGGCCAATATTTTAAAATTTTCAGACGGTGTGCGAAAAACCAATCTAAACTCGATTTTGCACGCGACTTTGCGCAAAGTTGGCTTGCGCTTGCGCTTGCGATTAGTGCTGGGGACGCCAGCCTCTTTCCTTACCGAACGACAAGCGGGTAGCGGAGGGCGATTGCTCCCTTGGGCGATTTCCCGTCTACAATCGTTCTGCGGTGAATTCAGGCAGGGAAGGACGGCGGTCGCTTCTGCGATCAACGATTCCAAGCGTGGAAGGATGGCAATCGCTTCTGCAGTTGGCGATTTTAGGCGTGGAAGGGCAGCGACTTCTTCTCTCCTAGGTGCTGGATAACTTCTAGAGCGAGAAACGGTGGCGGCTGCACTGCGATTGGTGCTCGGTTCACAGTTGCTTTACGATCCTGCAGCAAATCAGGCGTGAAAAGGGCGACAGTTGCTTCTGCAATCGGCGATTCAGGTGTGGGAAGGGTGGCGGCTTCTTCTCGAATCATTCCTACAGATAATCAGGAAATTGCATCTTAACAACCTCTTGTGAACCAAGACATTGCACCTCACCAAACTCATCGCACTTCGACACATCTCGTTATTCAGGACTCCTTGCCTCAAGGTATGCAAAAATTTAAACATTTACAAGCTATGGATAAGGTGGATAAATATAGAAATAAATGATTAAAGGGTAAAGATATTATGCGAGAGGGCCATGCAAAATCAAAGGATAAAAAAAGGATGGTAATGTCATCCCAAAGTCGCATACTCTTCCTTCTATCAGTATTGATGAAAATAAACTGTTGGAATGTTTGTGGACTTAATAAGCTTGAGAAATATCGGGAGCTCAATAAAATAACCCGATCTGCTGCATGTGATATTGTTATTCTTGTGGAAAAAAAAAATTAAAACTCATCGTGTTCGAGTTCAGAAGAATTTAATATGGCCTGAGGTAAAACTTTTTACAAATGATTCTCAGGATACTTATGGTCGAGTTTGGGTCTTATGGCATCCTAACCTTGTTATTGCTAGGTTTAGTTTTGCTACCAATCAATTCATTCATCTTAAGGCAGAGGATAAACAGACTGGATGTCAATTCAATATTACAGGTATTTACGCTTCTAACTGTATGTCTGACAGGAATGCTCTATGGCGTGATCTGGTTAGCATTGTAAAAAGTTATCCTATAGTACCTTGGATTGTTCTCGGTGACTTTAATACTGTTAGATACACAAATAAGAAAGTGGGGGTAAAGTACTTTCCGAATGTCATCTTCAAAGTTTTAATGATTGTATAGATACAGCTGCATTGACTGACAGGAAATCTGTAGGTGATTGGTTCTCATGGAATAATCAAGGTGCTGCTGACAGAAACCTTTTAGATTAATCAGGAATGGTTAGAGTTTTCCCAGATTCACTTCTTGAGTATAGTGCTAAGTTATTTTCGGATCACTCTATTATGCATATAAAGCAGATAAAACAATACCTTGTGACAAGAAACCTTTTAGATTTTTTAATATGTGGAGTACTCACCCTCAGTTCCTCGAAGTTATCAAGTCAGTTTGGAACATTAATGTGTTTGGTTCTCCCCCTTACATCCTATGTCAAAAACTAAAACCATGTAAAGTAGCACTTAAGGAGTGGAATTCAACTACATTTGGAAATATCACCAACAGGGTTCAGTTATGCAAGAAAGAACTTATGGCAGTGCAAAGCGAGCTAAATCTTCAACCTCTTGATGTGAATCTTATATACAAAGAGACTACTGCTAGAAATAACTTTTCGCAAGCTTTGAAGCAGGAGAAATACTTTTTGAAACAGAAGTCTCGACAGTATTGGCTTACTCTAGGGGATTCATACTAAGTTTTTCTATGCTGCTATTGCTACCAGAAGGGCTACTAATCGCATCAAAAAAATGCAAAGGTCTAGATCGTAATCTTTTGAGGATTTGGTTGAGGTTAAAAATTACACAAAGCAATTTTTTTATTCCTTACTCTATTAGGAGGAGAAGCCTAATAGTATTCATGTTGGGCCAACAAGACAACTTGATTATGACGCTCTCTCTCTTCTTAATGTCCCAATAATGGATGATGAAATTATGAGAGTTGTTTATAAGTCCCCGAAGCACAAAAGCCCTGGTCCAGATGGATTTTCAGCTGAGTTTTATCAAATTGTATGGTCTATTGTAGGCAACGATGTCATAAAAGTTTGTCGACATTTTTTCTCCTTGGGTCATATCCTTAAAGAAATGAATTGCACTTTTATTTCTTTAGTGCCCAAGAATGATAGAGCTGATTCATTGAAGAATTATCGTCCTATTTCACTGTGCAACTTTATTTATAAGGTTATCTCTAAGGTACTGGCAGATAGACTACAAAAGGTTATGAACAAGGTCATTAGTCCTAATCAGGCTGGTTTCCTTAAAGGGAGGAGTATTCATCATAATGTCTTTCTTGCTCATGATTTGGTTAAGGATCCGCACTCAAAAACAAGAGGGAAAAAGATTTATTTTAAAGCTGATTTATGAAAGGCCTTTGATTCAGTCAATAGGTATTTTATTTACACGATGCTCCATAATATCAGCTTCCCTCAACACTGGGTTAAATGGAATCAATGTTGCTTGGAAACTTCAAATTTTTTAATTCTCTTCAATGGTTCACCTATTGGCTTCTTCAGGAGTACGAATAGCATTCGACAAGGCGATCCACTATCTCCTTATCATTTTACCATTGCAATGGAAGGGCTCAGTTGTATGTTGGAAGAGGCAGTTTCCAATGGCAAAATTAAGGTACCATATTTTGGTTCTGTTCATATCTCTCACATAACATTTGCTGATGACCTTATTAACATCCTTCAGGATGATCCTGTTTCTTTGAGTAATCTGGCATATATTCTTAATGAATTTGGTATAGTTTATGGTCTTAAGCTAAACCATGTAAAGAGCAAAATATATGTGGGTGCTTGCATTGACGATAAGGACTATATTGCTCAAACTTTGGGAGTTGCTGAAGGAAGTTTACCGGTTCCTTACTTGGGTCTCCCACTTATATCCATTGGAATCAACAAAGTCTCCTGTCAGCCTATCCTACCAAAAATTAAGAACAGAATTTCCTCTTGGATAAATAGGCTTCTTTCTAAAGCTGGACGACTTGAACTTATTCGATCTATGTTGATGTCTTATTCTATTTATTGGTCTCATGCATTCCTTCTACCTACCGGGTTTCTCCACGATATTGATAAATTATTTATTAACTTCTTCTGGAATGGCACAGATGGTAAAGCAATGCACATGGTGAATTGGGGCAACATTTGCAAACCGAAGGATGAAGGGGGGCTGAATCTATGACATATTAGAGATTGGAATAAAGCTTATCTGGTAAAACAATTGTGGGATATTTTACAAAACAAGTCTTCCTTATGGTCCCAATGGATTTTTGCTAGGTACTTAACCAAGGAATCAATTTGGGAAGCATCCATAAAAACATCTCATTCTGCTGCTTGGAAAGGAATTCTGAAGGCAAGGAGGTGGCTAAGTAATAACATTTCTTATGTGATCTCTTCTTGACACAATATTAATATGTGGTATGACCCTTCGGTGAATGGAAAAAGTATATTTTAGTTATTTGGTAATAGAGTACGACAAGATCTGGGGCCTCCCAAAGATTGGAAGGTTTCTGAATTCATTGATAATGGTACATGGTGTCTTTCCAACCCTACCTCCCCTGACATGTTATCACTTTGGTCAACTATTAGGGTTAGTCCGATCAAGAACTCTTGAGATATACTTATTTGGCTTCATGATAATGGCAAATTTAGTGCTACATCTGCATGGAACTAAATTAGACAACAAAACAACAAGTGGATCCCAAGTAGTTGGACATGGGATAGACCATGCTCACATCGACATTCCTGATTTACATGGCAAGCCCTTCTTGGCAAACTTCCTATGATGGACAATATGGAATGAAGAGGTATTTATATTGTAAATCGATGCTCTTTGTGTATGCAAAAAGAAGAAAGTGTTGACCATCTCTATTTTGCTTGTGATTATTCTTCTTGGATATGGAAGGAGATATTGAAGTGATTTGATCTTCAAAGGCTACAACGACCAAACTAGCATCATGAATTAGAAATGCTTATGCAAAACTTCTTAAGAAAGGGGCCTCTTAAACAACTAGCAAGAATTACATTCAGATGTGCTATTTGGTGGATTTGGAAGGAGAGATGCGGCAGAATTTTTGAGTGCACAACACGAACAAAGCTCAAATTCTGATAGATATTCTTCAGGACTCACGATCATGTATAGAGCAAGAATTGAACATAGAGCACCTAACAAGAAGAGAGAAAGGGATTTTTATAAGATTCAATATTTTCATTAGTCAATAATCTCTAGAATAATGATGAAGATTGTAATGTATTATGTGGGTCAAAGCTTATATTTTGTGATATTTCCACAAGTAGTCCAGGACGGTCTAGATATTGCATTTTGTTATTTATTGACTACCTTGGAGATGAGTTTGATGAAGTATGCCCATTCCATCTTTTTTAGGTGGGGTGTAATTTTCTCGACTACACTTAGAGACTTCAGGCTTTAGTCTATGGCTTGTGTAGATAAAGCTACTTTGTACAAACCTTATACATAATGCATTATCTTTACTTACCAACAAAATTTTGTGCAAAGTTGATGACCGTCATGTTTTTTCATGAAACCGTGCTCGTACGACTCCCCATGGGCTAATATGTTGGGAATGGCTAGTATTTTGAAATTTCGAGATGGGGTGCGAAAATCGAAAAAAACTCCAATTTGGGCAAAGTTTATGACCGTCATGTTTTTTCCCGAAACCGGGCTCGTACGAATTCCCATGGGCTAATACGTTGGGAATGGCTAGTAACTTGACATTTCGAGACGGTGCATGAAAAATCAATCGAAACTCAACTTTGCGCGTGACTTTGCGCAAAGTTTATGACCGTTGCATTTTTTCATGAAATCGTACTCATATGACTTCTCATGGGCTAATACGTTGGGAATGGCCAATGTTTTGAAATTTTGAGACGGTGTGCGAAAAATGAACAAAACTCAAATTTGCATAAAGTTTATGACCATCGTGTTTTTTCATGAAACCATGCTCATACGACTTCTCACAGGTTAATACATTTGGAATGGCTAATATTTTAAAATTTCGAGATGGTGCACGAAAAATCGAACGAAACTTGAATTTGCGTAAAGTTTATGACCGTCGTATTTTTTCGTGAAACCATGCTCGTATGACTTTCCATGGGTTAATACGTTGGGAATGGCCAGTGTTTTGAAATTCCGGGATGGTGCGCGAAAAATGAATGGAAACTCGACTTTGTGCGTGACTTTGTGCAAAGCTTATGACCGTCGTGTTTTTTCCTAAAACCGTGCTAGTACGACTTCCCATTGGCTAATACGTTGGGAATGGCCAGTATTTTGAAATTCCAAGACGGTGTGTGAAAAACCAATCTAAACTCGACTTTCTGTAAAGTTTATGATCGTCGCATTTTTTTGCGAAACCGTGCTCGTACGACTTCCCATGGGCTAATACGTTGGGAATGGCTAGTATGTTAAAATTCCAAGACAGTGCATGAAAAATCGATCAAAACTCAATTTTGTGCAAAGTTTATGATCATCGTGTTTTTTCATGTAACGCTCGTACGACTTCCCATGGGCTAACACGTTTGGAATGGCTAGTATTTTGAAATTCCAAGATTTTACGTGAAAAATTGATCGAATTTTGACTTTACGTGTGACATTGCACAAAGATTATGACTGTCATATTTTTTCGGGAAAATACGTTGGGAATGGCTAGTATTTTAAAATTCTGAAACGATGCGTGAAAAATCTATGAAAACTCGACTTTGCGCGCGACTTTGCACAAAGTTTAGGACCGTCGCATTTTTTTGTGAAATCTTACTCGTATGACTTCCCAAGGGCTAATACGTTGGGAATGGCCAGTATTTTAAAATTTCAAGAGGGTGCATGAAAAACTGATCGAAACTCGACTTTGCATGCGACTTTGAGCAAAGATTATGACTGTCACATTTTTTCGCGAAACCATGCTCATACGACTTCCCATGGGCTAATACGTTGGGAATGGCCAATATTTTGAAATTCTGATACGGTGCATGAAAAATCGATCGAAACTCGACTTTGCACGTGACTTTGTGCAAAGTTTATGACCGTCGGGTTTTTTTGTGAAACAATGCTCATACGACTTCCCATGGGCTAATAGGTTGGGAATGGCTAGTATTTTAAAATTCTGATATAGGGCACGAATAATCGATCGAAACTCGACTTTGCATAAAGTTTATAACCATCACGTTTTTTCATGAAATCGTGCTCGTACGACTTCCTTCCCATGGGCTAATACGTTGGGAATAGCCAATATTTTGAAATTACGAGATGGTGCATGAAAAACCGATCGAAACTCGACTTTGCTCGTGATTTTGTGCAAAGTTTATGACCATCATGTTTTTTTTCGAAACCATGCTCGTACGGCTTCCCTTGGGCTAATACGTTGGGAATGGCCAATATTTTAAAATTCCAAGATGGTGTGCCAAAAACCAATCGAAATTTGACTTTGCGTGCGACTTTACGCAAAGTTTATGACCATAGAGTTTTTTCGTAAAACCATGCTTGTATAGCTTCCCATGGGCTAATACGTTGGGAATGGCTAGTATTTTGAAATTCTGAGATGGTGCATAAAAAACTGATCGAAACTTGACTTTGAGCGTGACTCTGCACAAAGTTTTTTATGACTATCGTATTTTTTCGAGAAACCGTGCTCGTACGACTTTCCATGTGCTAATACATTGGGAATGGCTAGTATTTTGAAATTTCGAGACAGTGCATTAAAAATAGATCGAAACTCGACTTTGTGCGCGATTTTGTGTAAAGTTTATGACCGTCGCATTTTTTCGTGAAACCATGCTCATACGACTTCCCAATGGCTAATACATTGGGAATGGCTAGTATTTTAAAATTCTAAGACGGTGCGTGAAAAATCGATTGAAACTCGACTTTATGCGTCACTTTGCGTAAAGTTTATGACCGTCATAGTTTTTCATGAAACCATACTCGTACGACTTCCCATGGGCCAATACGTTTGGAATGGCTAGTATTTTGAAATTCCGAGACGGTGCACGAAAAATTGATCGAAACTCAACTTTGCGCATGACTTTGCGCAAAGTTTATGACCGTCATATTTTTTCTTGAAATCGTGCTCGTACGACTTCCCATAGGCTAATAGGTTGGGAATGGCTAGTATTTTGAAATTCCGAGATGGTGTGCGAAAAATCGATCGAAACTCGAATTTGCATAGAGTTTATAACTATCACATTTTTTCATGAAATTGTGCTCGTACAACTTCCTTCCCATAGGCTAATACGTTGGGAATAGCCAATATTTTGAAATTCCGAGATGGTGCACGAAAAATCGATCAAAACTCAACTTTGCACGTGACTTTATGTAAAGTTTATGACCGTCACATTTTTTGTGAAACCATGCTCGTACGACTTCCCTTCGTCTAATACGTTAGGAATGGCAAGTATTTTGAAATTCCGAGACAGTGTGCGAAAAACCGATCAAAATTTGACTTTGCGCGTCACTTTGCGTAAAGTTTATGACCGTAGCATTTTTTCATGAAACAATGCTCGTATGACTTCCTATGGGCTAATACGTTGGGAATGGCTAGTATTTTGAAATTCCAAGACGGTGCGTGAAAAACCGATCGAAACTTGACTTTGTGCGTGACTTTACGCAAAGTTTATGACCGTCACATTTTTTTGAGAAATCGTGCTCGTACGACTTCACATGTGCTAATACGTTGGGAATCGCTAGTATTTTGAAATTCCGAGACGGTGCGTAAAAAATCGATCGAAACTCGACTTTGCGTAATGTTTATGACAGTCACATTTTTTCATGAAACCGTGCTCGTACGACTTCTTTTTTTTTGGTACGTAAAGATAATGTATTTATTATGTATAAGGTTTTGTACAAATTAGCTTTGTATATACAAGCCATAGACTAAAGCCTGAAGTCTTTTAGTGTAGTAGAGAAGATTGTACCCCACCTAAAAAAGGTGGAATGGGCACACTTCATCAGACTCATCCCCGAGAGTAGCACAAGGTAGGCAATAAATAATAAAATGTAATATCTAGACCGTCCTAGACTACTTGTGGAATCATCACAAAATATAAGCTTTGCCCCACATAATACATTACAATCTTCATCATTATTCTAGAGACTATTGACTAACGGAAAAATTGAATCTTGTGAAAATCCCTTTCTCTGTTCTAGAGACTATTGACTAACGGCCAGTATTTTGAAATTACGAGACAGTGCGCAAAAAACCGATCGAAACTCGACGTTGCAAAAAGTTTCTGACCATCGCATTTTTTTACGCAACCATGCTCGTATGACTTCCCATAGGCTAATACGTTGGGAATGGCCAGTATATTAAAATTTCGAGACGGTGCATGAAATATCGATTGAAACTCGACTTTACGTGCGACTTTACGTAATGTTTATGATCGTCATGTTTTTTCGTGAAACCGTGCTCGTACGACTTCCCATGGGCTAATACATTGGGAATGACCAATATTTTAAAATTCTAAGACGGTGCACGAAAAATCGATTGAAACTTGACTTTGCGCAAAGATTATGACCATCGTATTTTTTCGTGAAACTGTGCTCGTACGACTTCCTAGGGGTTAATACGTTGGGAATGGCCAGTATTTTTAAATTCTGAGATGGTGCGTGAAAAACCGATCGAAACTCGACTTTGTGCAAAGTTTATGACCTTCACATTTTTTACATAAAATCATGCTCGTACGACTTCCCATGGGTAAATACGTTGGGAGTGGCTAGTATTTTAAAGATAATGTATTTATTATGTATAAGGTTTGTACAATGTAGCTTTGTCTACACAAGCCATAGAATAAAGCCTGAAGTCTCTTAGTGTAGTTGAGTAGATTGCACCCCACCTAAAAAAGGTGGAATGGGCACACTTCATCAAACTCATCTCCAAGAGTAAGTAGCACAATGTAGTCAATAAATAATAAAATGCAATATCTAGATCGTCCTGGACTACTTGTGGAAACATCACAAAATATAAGCTTTGCACCACATATTACATTACAATCTTCATCATTATTCTAGAGATTATTGACTAATGGAAAAATTGAATCTTGTGAAAATCCCTTTCTCTGTTCTTGTTAGGTGTTTTATGTTCAATTCTTACTCCATACATGATCGTGAGTCCTGAAGAATCTCTATCAGAATTTGAGCTTTGTTTGTGTTATGACACTCAAAAATTATGCCACACTTCTCCTACCAAATCCACCAAATAGCACATCTGAATGTAATTTTTGCCAGTTGTGTAAGAGGCCACTTTCTTGAGAAGTTTTGCATAAGCATTTCTAACTCACGATGCAAGTTTGGCCGTGGTAGCCTTTGAAGATCAAATCGTTTCAAGATCTCCTTCCATATGCAGGAAGAATAATCACAAGCAAAATAGATATGGTCAACACTTTCTTCATTTTGCATATGCAAAGAGCACCGATTTACAATATAAATACCTCTTCGCTACATATTGTCCATCATAGGAAGTTTGCCAAGAAGGGCCTTCCATGTACATAAGGAATGTCGTTCTAAGCATGGTCTATCCCATGTCAAACTACTTGCGATCCAGTTGTTGTTTCGTTGTCTTAGTTAGTTCCATGCCGATGTAGCACTAAATTTCCCGATATCATGAAACCAAATAAGCATATCTGAAGAGTTGTTCTTGATCGGAATAGCCCTAATAGTCGGCCAAAGTGATAATATGTTAGGGGAGGTAAGGTTAGGAAGACACCATGTACCATTGTTAATGAATTCAGAAACTTTCCAATCTTTGGAGGCCCCGAGATCCTATCGTACTCTATGAACAAATAACTAAAATATACTTTTCCCATTCACCCAAGGGTTATACCACATATTAATATTGGTTCCAGAAGAGATCACATAAGAAATGTTGTTACTTAGCCACCTCTTTGCCTTTAGAATTCCTTTCAAAGTAGCAGAATAAGATATTGTTTTGTAAAATATCCCACAATTGTTTTACGAGACAAGCTTTATTTCAATCTCTAATATGTCATAGATTCAGCCCTCCTTCGCCCTTCGGTTTGTAAATGTTACCCCAATTCACCATGTGCATTGTCTTACCATCTATGTCATTCCAGAAAAAGTTCATAAGTAATTTATCAATATCATGGAGAAGCCCAACTGGTAGAAGGAATGCATGAGACCAATAAATAGAATTAGAGATCAACACAGATCGAATAAGTTCAAGTCATCCAGCTTTAGAAAGAAGCCTATTTTTCTAAGAGGAAATTTTGTTCTTAATTTTTTGTAGGATAGGCTGACAGGAGACTTTTTTTATTCCAGTGGATATAAGTGGGAGACCCAAGTAAGAAACCAGTAAACTTCCTTCAGCAACCCCCAACGTTTGAGCAATATAGTCCTTATCGTCAATGCAAGCACCCACATATACTATACTCTTTGCATGCTTTAGCTTAAGACCATAAACTATACCAAATTTATTAAGAATATCTGCCAGATTACTCACAGTAAATGGATCATCCTGAAGGAAGATAATAAGGTCATCAGCAAATGTTATGTGAGAGATATGAACAGAACCATAATATGGTACCTTAATTTTGTCATTGGAAACTGTCTCTTCCAACATAAAATTGAGTCCTTCCATTACAATAGTAAAAAGATAAGGAGATAGTGGATCACCTTGTCGAATATCATTCTTACTCCCAAAGAAGCCAATAGGTGAACCATTGAAGAGAATAAAAAATTTTGGAGTTTCCAAGCAACATTGAATCCATTTAACCCAGTGCTGAGAGAAAATCATATTATGGAGCATCGTGTAAATAAAATGCCTATTGATTGAGTCAAAGGCCTTTCATAAATTAGCTTTAGAACAGATCTATTTCCCACTTATTTTTGAGTGGAGATCCTTAACCAAATCATTAGCAAGAAGGACATTATGATGAATACTCCTCCCTTTAAGAAAAGCAGCCTGATTAGGACTAATGACCTTGTCCATATCCTTTTATAGTCTATCTGCCAGCACCTTAGAGATAACCTTATAAATAAAGTTGCACAGTGAAATAGGATGATAATTCTCTAATGAATCAGCTCCATCATTCTTGGGCACGAAAGAAATAAAAGTGCAATTCATTTCTTTAAGGATATGACCTGAGGAGAAAATATGTCGACAAGCTTTTAAGACATCGTTGCCTACAATAGACCTTGCAATTTGATAAAACTCAGTTGGAAATCTGTCTGGACCAGGGCTTTTGTGCTTCAGGGACTTAAAAATAACTCTCACAATTTCATCATCCGTTATTAGGGCATTAAGAAGAGAGAGAGCTTCAGAATCAAGTCATCTTGTGGGCCCAACATGAATACTATTAGGCTGCTCCTCTTGATTGAGTAAGGAATAAAAAAATTACTTGGTGTAATTTTTAACCTCATCTAAAGCCTCAATAAGATTACTATCTATACCTTTGCATTTTTTGATGCGATTAGTAGCCCTTATGGTAGCAAGAGTAGCATAGAAAAACTTAGTATTGGAATCCCCTAGAGTAAGCCAATGCTATCGAGACTTCTGTTTCAAAAAGCATTCCTCCTGCAGTGGAAGTCTATGATATAATAGGAAAAGATGAAAGTTCTGACTTGTCTTTCTCCTGTTCGTGTCGCTGCCCCAACAAGTCATAGTGCTCATTCATCTTCTCCGCCACTGTCACTGTTGGCACTAGAGTATCAATGCTCGGAATAGTGGTAGTGACCCTATGCTGAGGCTCTTGACGTGGTCGGTAGACCTGTGTGATTTTTTGTGATGGTTACAGACAAGCACTATTTGCATGTCCAAAAGATAGACAAACCTTGCATCGTTGTGGCTTCTAAGAATATAAAACTTTCACCTTTTGGGTGCTCCCATCAAGATCACGGTAAAAAACTTCATTCGGTAGCTCCTCATCAGAAGAAACCATTATACATGCTCTCGCAAAAGTCAATCTCGTTTACGAAGCTATTGCCTTATCAATATACAATGGTTGTCTCAGGGTGCTGCAAAGCTTTGCTGAAGAGGAGCAACCCCTCCCGCTGTGAAGGAACCAGCGGCTGCTGGAGATGGGCGTTCCGCTGTGTAGCAACCAGCGGAGGCCGCTGGGAAGAAGCCAGCGGAGGAGCATCCTGCTGGAACAGAGGAGCAGTATGCGAAGCAGAGTGCCGGATCTGGCCGCTCGCATCCATGGCGTCCCTCGCCCTAGAGACCGCCAGCCGCCTAGGGGAGAAGGAGCCACCACCCTTCCCACACCTGAATCGCCGATTGCAGAAGCAGCCGTCGCCCTTTCCTCGATTGATTTGTCGCAGGATCACAAAGCAGTAGTGAACCCAGCACTAATTGTAGTGCAGCCGACACCGTTTCTCGCCCTAGAGGCCATCCCGCACCTAGGGGAGAAGAAGCCGCCGCCCTTCCACACCTGAAGTCGCCGATCGCCGAAGCGATTGCCATCCTTCCACGCCTGGAATCGCCGATCGCATAAGCGACCGCCGTCCTTCCACGCCTGAATTCGAAGGAAGCTGCCATCCCCAGCGCCAATCGCAAGCACAAGCAGAGCACGAGCGCAAGAGAAAGCTGTCACTTTGCCTTGGGAGAAGCACCCAAGGGAGAAGCCAGCAGCCTTCCCATTGGCTAATACGTTGGGAATGGCCAGTATTTTGAAATTCTGAGACGGTGTGCGAAAAATCGATTGAAACTCGACTTTATGCGTGACTTTGGATAAAGTTTATGACCATCATGTTTTTTCACGAAATCGTGCTCGTACAACTTCCCATGGGCTAATACGTTGGGAATGGCCAGTATTTTGAAATTCTGAGACGGTGCATGAAAAATCGATCGAAACTCGACTTTGTGCAAAGTTTATGACTGTCGTATTTTTTCGTGAAATCGTGCTCGTATGACTTCCCATGGGCTAATACGTTGGGAATGGCCAGTATTTTGAAATTACGAGACAGTGCACAAAAAACCGATCGAAACTCGACGTTGCAAAAAGTTTATGACCATCACATTTTTTTACGAAACCATGCTCGTATGACTTCCCATGGGCTAATACGTTGGGAATGGCCAGTATATTAAAATTTTGAGACGGTGCATGAACTATCGATTGAAACTCGACTTTGCGTGCGACTTTGCGTAATGTTTATGATCGTCACGTTTTTTCGTGAAACCGTGCTCGTACGACTTCCCATGGGCTAATACATTGGGAATGACCAATATTTTAAAATTCTAAGACGGTGCACGAAAAATCGATTGAAACTTGACTTTGCGCAAAGATTATGACCATCGTATTTTTTCGTGAAACTGTGCTCGTACGACTTCCTAGGGGTTAATACGTTGGGAATGGCCAGTATTTTTAAATTCTGAGATGGTGCGTGAAAAACCGATCGAAACTTGACTTTGTGCAAAGTTTATGACCTTCACATTTTTTTCATAAAATCATGCTCGTACGACTTCCCATGGGTAAATACGTTGGGAGTGGCTAGTATTTTAAAGATAATGTATTTATTATGTATAAGGTTTATACAATGTAGCTTTGTCTACACAAGCCATAGAA
This sequence comes from Ensete ventricosum, assembly GCA_029747655.1. NCBI lineage: Eukaryota > Viridiplantae > Streptophyta > Magnoliopsida > Zingiberales > Musaceae > Ensete > Ensete ventricosum. Next base: position 27,179,143 of record JAQQAF010000004.1, on the reverse strand, counting down.
TAAAGCCTGAAGTCTCTTAGTGTAGTTGAGTAGATTGCACCCCACCTAAAAAAGGTGGAATGGGCACACTTCATCAAACTCATCTCCAAGAGTAAGTAGCACAAGGTAGTCAATAAATAATAAAATGTAATATCTAGATCGTCCTGGACTACTTGTGGAAACATCACAAAATATAAGCTTTGCACCACATATTACATTACAATCTTCATCATTATTCTAGAGATTATTGACTAATGAAAAAATTGAATCTTATGAAAATCTCTTTCTCTCTTTTTGTTAAGTTCTCTATGTCAGTTCCTGCTCCACACAAAAATTATTAAGTGCTCTATCAGAATTTGAGCTTTGTTCGTGTTGTGATACTCAAAAAGTCTACCACACCTCTACTTCCAAATCCACCAAATAGCACATTTGAATGTAATTCTTGCCAGTTGTTTAAGAGGCCCATTTCTTGAGAAGTTTTGCATAAGCATTTCTAATTCATGATGCAAGTTTGGCCATGGTAGCCTTGGAAGATCAAATCGCTTCAAGATCTCCTTCCATATCCAAGAAAAATAGTCACAAGTAAAATAGAGATGGTCAACACTTTCTTCCTTTTGCATAAACAAAGGGCACCGATTTACAATATAAATACCTCTTCGCTGCATATTGTCCATCGTAGGAAGTTTGCCAAGAAGGGCTTGCCATGTACATAAGGAATGTCGCTGTGAGTATGGTCTATCCCATGTCCAACTACTTGGGATCCACCTGTTGTTCCGTTGTCTTATATGGTCCCATGCAGATGTAACACTAAATTTACCATTATCATGAAGCCAAATAAGCATATCTGAAGAGATGTTCTTGATTGGAATAGTCGTAATAGTCGACCAAAGTGATAACATGTCAGGGGAGGTAGGGTTGGGAAGATACCATTTACCATTGTCAATGAATTCAGAAACTTTCCAATCTTTGGGAGCCCCTAGATCCTATCGTACTCTATCACAAAATAACTGAAATATACTTTTCACATTCACCCAAGGGTCATACCACATAAGAAATATTGGTTCCAGAAGAGATCACATAAGAAATGTTGTTACTTAGCCACCTCCTTGCCTTCAGAATTCTTTTCCAAGCAGCAGAATGAGATGTTTTTGCAGATGCTTCCCAGATTGATTCCTTGGTTAGCTACGTAGCAAAAGCCCATTGTAACCATAAGGAAGATTTGTTTTGTAAAATATCCCATAATTGTTTTACCAGACAAGCTTTATTCCAATCTCTAATATTTCGTAGATTCAGCCCCCTTTCATCCTTCGGTTTGCAAATGTTGTCCCAATTCACCATGTGCATTATCTTACCATCTGTGTCATTCCAGAAGAAGTTTATAAGTAATTTATCAATATCGTGGATAAGACCGACAGGTAGTAGGAATGCATGAGACCAATAAATAGAATAAGAGATCAACACAGATCGAATAAATTCAAGTTGTGCAGCTTTAGAAAGAAGCTTATTTTTCCAAGACAAAATTATGTTCTTAATTTTTTGTAGGATAGGCTGAAAGGAGACTTTATTGATTTCAGTCGATATAAGCGGGAGACATAAATAAGAAACTGGTAAACTGCCTTTAGCAACTCTAAAAGTTTGAGCAATATAGTCTTTATTGTCAATGCAAGCACCCACATATACTCTACTCTTTGCATGGTTTAGCTTAAGACCAAAAACGATACCAAATTCATTAAGAATAACTGCCAGATTACTCAAAGAAACTGGATCATCTCGAAGGAAGATAATAAGGTCATCAGCAAATGTTATGTGAGAGATATGAATAGAACCATAATTTGGTATCTTAATTTTCCTATTGGAAATTGCCTCTTCCAACATACAACTGAGCCCTTCCATTGCAATAGTAAAAAGATAACGAGATAGTGGATCGATCACCTTGCCGGATGCTATTCTTACTCCCAAAGAAGCCAATAGGTGAACCATTAAAGAGAATAAAAAATTTTGGAGTTTCCAAGCAACATTGAATCCATTTAACCTAGTGCTGAGGGAAGCCCATATTATAGAGCATCGTATAAATAAAATGCCTATTAACTAAGTCAAAGGCCTTTCGTAGATCAGCTTTAAAACAGATCTTTTTTCCTCTTATTTTTAAGTACAGATCCTTACATTATGATTAATACTCCTCCCTTTAATAAAATCAGCCTGATTAGGACTAATGACCTTGTCCATATCCTTTTATAGTCTATCTGCCAGCACCTTAGAGATAACCTTATAAATAAAGTTGCACAGTGAAATAGGATGATAATTCTCTAATGAATCAGCTCCATCATTCTTGGGCACGAAAGAAATAAAAGTGCAATTCATTTCTTTAAGGATATGACCTGAGGAGAAAATATGTCGACAAGCTTTTAAGACATCGTTGCCTACAATAGACCTTGCAATTTGATAAAACTCAGCTGGAAATATGTCTGGACCAGGGCTTTTGTGCTTCAGGGACTTAAAAAGTAACTCTCACAATTTCATCATCCGTTATTAGGGCATTAAGAAGAGAGAGAGCTTCATAATCAAGTCATCTTGTGGGCCCAACATGAATACTATTAGGCTGCTCCTCTTGATTGAGTAAGGAATAAAAAAATTACTTGGTGTAATTTTTAACCTCATCTAAAGCCTCAATAAGATTACCATCTATACCTTTGCATTTTTTGATGCGATTAGTAGCCCTTATGGTAGCAAGAGTAGCATAGAAAAACTTAGTATTGGAATCCCCTAGAGTAAGCCAATGCTATCGAGACTTCTGTTTCAAAAAGCATTCCTCCTGGAGTGGAAGTCTATGATATAATAGGAAAAGATGAAAGTTCTGACTTGTCTTTCTCCTGTTCGTGTCGCTGCCCCAACAAGTCATAGTGCTCATTCATCTTCTCCGCCACTGTCACTGTTGGCACTAGAGTATCAGTGCTCGGAATAGTGGTAGTGACCCTATGCTGAGGCTCTTGACGTGGTCGGTAGACCTGTGTGATTTTTTGTGATGGTTACAGACAAGCACTATTTGCATGTCCAAAAGATAGACAAACCTTGCATCGTTGTGGCTTCTAAGAGATGACCTTATAAATAAAGTTGCATGGTGAAATACGACAATAATTCTCCAATGAATCAGCTCCATCATTCTTGGGCACTAAAGAAATAAAAGCGTAATTCATTTCTTTATGGATATGACTTGAGGAGAAAAAATGTCGACAAGCTTTTATGAGATCATTACCTATGATACACCATGCAATTTGATAAAACTCAACTAGAAATCAATCTTGACCAGGGCTTTTGTGCTTCGGGGACATAAATATAACTATCACAATTTCATCATCTGTTATTAGCGCATTAAGAAGAGAGTAACTTCAGAATCAAGTCGTCTAGTGGGCCCAACATGAATACTATTAGGATGCTCCTCCTGATTGAGTAAGGAATAAAAAAATTGCTTGGTGTAATTTTTAACCTCATTCAAATCCTCAATAAGATTACCATCTATGCCTTTGCATTTTTCGATGTGATTAGTAGCCCTTCTAGTAGCAATAGCAGCATATAAAAACTTAGTATTAGAATCCCCTAGAGTAAGCCAATGTTGTCGAGGCTTCTGTTTCAAAAAGCATTCCTCTTACTTTAAAACTTGCATAAAGTTATTTCTAGCGACAGCCTCTTTGCATATAAGATTCGCATCAGGAGGCTGAAGATTTAGCTCGCTTTGCACTGTCATAAGTTCTTTCTTGCATAACTGAACCCTGTTTGTGATATTTCCAAATGTAGTTGAATTCCACTCCTTAAGTGCTGCTTTGCGTGCTTTTAGTTTTTGACATAGGATGTAAGGGGGAGAACCAAACACATTAATTTTCCAAGCTGACTTGATAACTTCGAGGAACTGAGGCTGAGTACTCCACATAATAAAAAATCTAAAAGGTGTCTTGTCGTTGGGTATTGCTTTATCTGCATGTATATGCATAATAGAGTGATCTGAAAATAACTTAGCACCATACTCAAGAAGTGAATCTAGGAAAACTGCTAACCAATCCTGATTAATCAAACATCTATCAAGTCGAGCCATAATTTTCTGTCAGTAGCACTTTGATTATTCCATGAGAACGAATCACCTATAGATTTCGTGTCAGTTAATGCAGTAGTATTTGTACAATCATTAAAACTTTGAAGCTGACATTTGAAAGCACTCTACCCCCACTTTCTTATTTGTGTATCTGATAGTATTAAAGTCATCGAGAACAATCCAAGGGACTATAGGATAACTATTTGCAATGCTAACCATATCATGCCATAGCATTCCTGTCAGACATACTGTTAGAAGCGTAAATATCGGTAATATTGAATTGACATCCAGTCTGTTTGTCCTCTGCCTTAAGATGAATGAATTGATTAGTAGCAGAAATAAATCAATCAGTAACAAGGTTAGGATGCTATAGGACCCAAACTCGACCATAAGTATCTTGAGAATCATTAGTAAAAAGCTCTGTCTCAAGCCATATTAAATTCTTCTGAACATGAACATGATGAGTTTCATTTTTATTTCCATAAGAATAATAGTATCACATGTAGCAGATCGAATTATTCTATTGAGCTCCCAACATTTCTCAGGCTTATGAAGTTCACAAATATTCCAACAGATTATTTTCATCAATACTAGATTGAAGGAAGAGCATGTGACTTTGGGAGGACATTACCATCCTTTTTTTTATCCTTTGATTTTGCATGGTCCTCTTGCATAATATCTTTACCTTTTAATCCTTTATTTCTATATTTATCCACCTCATCCATAGCTTGTAAATGTTTAAATTTTTGCGTACCTTGAGGCAAGAAGTCATGAATAGCGAGATGTGTCGAAGTGCGATGAGTTTGGTGAGGTGTAATGTCTTGGTTCACAAGAGGTTGTTGAGATGCAATTTCCTGATTATCTGAAGGAATGATTCGTGAAGGCGAGGTCGTTATTGGGGAGCGAGAACCATGGGAAGCTCCTGTGGTGGAAGTCTTTGATATAATAGGAAAAGATGAAAGTCCTGACTTGTCTTTCTCCTATTCGTGTCGCTACCCCAACGAGTCAGACTGCTCGTTTATCTTCTCTGCCACCGTCACTGTTGGCACTATTGGGAAACCTCAGTGGGTGCATCACATGCGCAGCGTAATTCAAAACAAAAATCAGTTTCCCACGCAGATCAAATCGTTGTGCAAAAGATTGGGGTTACGAGAAAAATCGTAAAAACTGAAAAACCGTAATGTGTGAAAGATTGATTTTACCTAGGGAGATCATATATCCCTGTATTCCAAATCCAGATGGAGAAGATGAAGTAGGTCAAGCGTCCTCTCTAGCAGTATCCACACGATGATCTCTGCAGCGAAACTCCTCAAATCTGATCTTGCAACTCTTGCTTAGAGGGAGGGAGGAGAATAGGAGGTGGTGGCTAAAGCTGCAACCTATCAAACATGAGTCTCCCCTCCTATTTATAGAGAGCCACCAAAAACCCTATCCAATAACCCACTAACATTGCATTATTGGATCTCTATCCAATAATCTCCTTAGGCCTCTAATTGGGCCTTAAGCAAGGAGTCCATCAGCATAGAGTCTCATCTAATGAGAATAGGGCTAATTAGATCTTCATTCAATCCTTTATTCGCTGAAGCATCCACCATGTGTGTGATCCTCTAGGCCCGATACCGAGTTGGCCGTGAGTCACTCCCATCAGAACTCCTTCTAATATAGTGAATTATTATCCTCATAATAATTCACTCAACTCATCAACTATGGATGTACTAGGCCACTACGCCATAGTCCCCAGACGGTACAGGGGGATCGAATCCGTCGGACCTGTCTGTCCACAGTTACCATGTATCTATAATTCCTCATCCAAATAATATCCCAAAGACCGTATAATGGACATGGTACTGTCATGTCACATAGGGAATCAGTTTGTCTTGCTCTATTCGGATTCTACCAGAGAAATCCTTCTCTCTCAATCCGAATGACCACCGCTAGGGATTTGTCTGAGCAAGCACATACGGGATATACCTCACGTGATACTGAGAGTGGATGATCCTCTATTGACACTCAATTGCCTTCGTAAGGTTGGCTATCAATCCCGATAACCAGCTATACCAGATCTGAAACTTTCCAAACCTATAAGTCTGGCGTCAAAGAAAGGAGGACTCGTAGAAGACATCCTTGGTGTCTCAAGTCTAAGGACTAGATACACAACTGGGACTATGGAATCGCTATCTGGCATTAGGTATCATTGACCATACATCATTCCATAAGTGGATCAATTAGTAAACTCATTCTCTAATGAGCACCTGTACTATATCCTTAGTGTCTCCATACAAGTGGCTATGAGACCAGCCGTCTCCATCATATGGACGGGTCTATAGTACACCGATCTATCCGGTTATCTTAATGTCCCTCTTGAGTAACCTATGATCAGGATTATTTAGGATCTATGGTTAAAGGTGAATCGATCTCATTATCGTGATCTTATCATGATCTGATTCTCATTGCATAGAACCAAGGACATCACAATATATATGTAACAAATAATATAATGTGAGAATATGCCAATATTATTCATAAGCAAAAAGATCACACAGCGTGTCACACGTGCCATCACTCACTTGATTGGCTTGTAGGGCACATGTAACCAGCAATCTCTCACTTGACTAAAAGCCAATCACCTATGTGTCTGATCCCCATCAGACCCTTGTGACGCTCAAATATAATCTGAGCTAGTGGCTTCGTCAATGGATTTGCAATGTTATCTTTGGATGGAACTATTTCTATTGCTATATCTTTTTGGGTCATGATCGCTCTAATCATATGAAACCTCCTTAGAATAATTCTGTTGAGACCTGAGTTCCTATGTTAGAGTTATCGCCCTGTCGCTGTCACAATATATGGGAGTCAGCTCCACGCTGCTTGGTATGACTCCCAAATCCTTGATGAACTTCATCATCCACACCCCTCCTTAAGGATATACTTTACTGCCTTCTAGTGTTCAAAACCTAGATCTGCCTAATACCTGCTCGTGACACTCAGAGCATGTCTTATATCAGGCCTAGTATATAGCATCACATACATGATAGACCCTATCGCTGAGGCATAAGGTATCTTATTCATGTATGCCCTTTCTTCAGGAGTCTTTGGGGACATACTCCTAGAAAGTGATATTCCATGTCTCATCGGTATGAGACTTCTCTTGGAATTTTCCATGCCAAACCTTTTGACAATGGAGTCTATGTACCTAAACTGGGACAAGCCAAGCAACTTTTTGGATCTATCTCTATAGATCCGGATCCCCAAAATATAGGATGCTTCCCCTAAGTCTTTCATGGAGAAGTTTCTAGATAGCCAAGCCTTTATTGTGGAGAGCATTCCTACATCATTCCCAATAATTAGGATGTCATCCACATATAGCACCAAGAAGGTGATAGCGCTTCCACTTACCTTCCTGTACGCACAAGGCTCATCTTCGTTCTTAACGAAGTCATAAGATCTGATCACCTCATCAAATCTTATGTTCCAACTTCGGAAAGCTTACTTTAATACATAAATGGATCTAAGCAACCAGAGGGATTCGTATCCTGGACTCTCTTTGGATACGAATCCCTATGGTTGTATCATATATACCTCTTCCTCGAGGATTCCATTAAGGAATGCCATTTTGACATCCATCTACCATATCTCATAATCATAGTGTGCTGTAATGGCCAAAATAATTCTAATGTACAGGTGAAAAGGTTTCATCATAGTCAACTCCTTGTCTTTGACGATATCCTTTAGCTACCAACCTTGCTTTATAGGTCTCTACCTTTAGATGTAGGGTGACCTCTCCAGTAGCAACTCTTGTTCCATTGTACATCTTTAGGTCCATCACGCCTCTAGCCAATCTCCTAGGTCTTGCCAGAACCTACAACGAATTGCAGATATGATAAACACTCCGGGTATCCAATACCCATGTGTTATCATGAAAATCTGGCAAGTGGAGACTGATCATGAATATACCTGAAGCTTCTTCAAGCTTCTGTCTCGCCTTCTCTACAATGTAGTCCTTGCAGTTCATCTTCCAATGTCTGTCTTGGCCATAGTGGAAGCATAATCCTTTATCCTTTCTCCGGTATTTCTTGGCAATCTTTGTCTTACCTGGTCTTTCTTTGCCCTTGCCCTTCTTAAAGGTCTTACTGGCCTTCCTTTTCTTTTTTGTCTCACTAATATAGAGAACTAGCTTCTCCTTCTTGATGACACTCTCAACTTCCCTGAACATATTGAGGAGCTCAGGAAGAGTCACCTCAAACTTGCTCATGTTAAAATTCATGATGAAGTGAGAAAAGTAATCTGGTAGGGACTGAAGTATAAGATCAACGCACAGGTTATCCTCTAGGACTATTTCTGGACCTGTGAGTTTCTCGATCCACTCTATCATCATTAGGACATGGTTCTCAACCGATGTCCCTTCTGTCATCCTGGCTTGGAAGAGTTTCTTAGATATCTCATATCTTTGAGTTCTTCCCTATTTCTCAAACATCTGGCGGAGATGAAGAAGGATAGAATCTGCATCCATGCTCTCGTGTTACCTTTATAACTCAGGAGTTATGGAGGGCAACATGTAACATTTTGCCAACTTGGAATCATCTATATACTTCATATAACGAGCGATCTCATCCTCGCTTGCCCCTTCTTCCGGCGTGGGCAGAATTGTATCAAGGACATATGCGATTTTCTCCGCCGTGAGAATAATTCTCAAATTGTGGAGCCAATCTATATAGTTTGGACCAGTGAGGCGGTTGGCATCAAGTCTACCACGTAGGGGGTTTGTGAGCGACATATTTTTGACAAAACAAGATATAGCAAAAATAAATAACATGCAAATTTTACAAAAAATACTAATTAAGATAAGGACTTCTATCTTAATGTACTCCCACTATTTATCTTAGCGAATCATGCGACACCCTCGACACGTGAGATGGAAGTCTCCAGCAGACTCCTAGTGACGATCAGGATCTAATTGGCATCTTTGTTCAATCTCGAGGGACTCGACCAATTACACTAAGCCCAAAAGGTAGGCAACTCTTGCCAATCACAACTCCTTGTGATTCCCATCACATTCGGCCTCCGAATCATCATGGTCTCGAGGGACTCGACCAACCATGATATTCAGTTAAGTCATCACCATCGTTACAAGATGAGTTTGATTTGATGATATGCCCTCGAGGGACTCGACCAAGCATACATACCATGTCCTCAAGTCACCGGTGACATCTCTATATCGTAGGCAAGAACTCGATCACGTAGATAGGTGAGCCTCGAGGGATTCGACCAACTCAACCTATGTCGTGATTCAATTTCTTCCTATAACGATGGAAGACCATGTGGGTCAATCTTATTGCCTCATGCTTACCGACTTAATATTATCGCAGGAGGGGTTTTTGTTTCGTATCGGTCTCCTAATATGTCATGTCACACACATATATCTTTAATAAATATCTACATCGCATGCAAATATATATATACATATATCTAGTAGATGTATAAAACATCACATATGCAAGCCACACCAGATGATCATGAGCCGTCACCTAATATGATTAAGCCCGAGCCAATGGGCCTAATCACTCACAATAGGATCTATGTGTGCATTGGTGCATCTCCATGCCCTATGATTGTTGATCTTATCATCATCGGTTTCGTCAGATCGTTGCATCACCATTCATTGTGATCTCCCGCCATGGCATCGTGGGTCCCGCTGTAACCTCCACGCTCCCATTGCACCTCTCCATGTAATTACAAATGTTCACAAGCACGCATGCCCAACAATAAACAAGAAAAATACAGGCTCGCAGGCCCCAATAATAACAATAATCATAATTACACACATCACAACACATGGCTCATGATCATCCATCCACATCATACATCACATGTACATCACATCATTTGTAGGATTACTAGATATATATAATAATTAATTAAACTATTTAATGAATTATTTTTCTGGAAATCAGGACATGCTCAAAATTTCCAGAATTATCAAGGGCATTTTTATAATTCTGTACATGAGGACAGTCCTTGAAATTTCTAGAATTGTTGAGGGTATTTTCAAAATTCTGTACATGAGGACAGTCCTCAAAATTTCTAGAATTGTTGAGGGTATTTTCGGTATTCTAGATGAGAGGACAATCCTCAGAATTTCTAGAAATGTTGAGGGCATTTAAGAAATTCTGTAAAAAGGGGACAGGGCTGGAATTTCTCATATTCTAAGGGGGTATAACTATCTTTTTTCAAAAAGATGCCCTAGCCCTCCTTAACCCTCATTGCACCGCCCCTTGTGGGCTGCTGCCCCTACGTGCAGCCACCCCTTGCATGGGGCCTGGCCACAGCCGGCCACCCCTTGCAGGTAACCAGGCCATGGCCGACCACCCCTACAGGGGGCCTGGCCGTGGCTAGCCACCTCTGCATGCAGACAGCATGCATGTGGTCGCCCCTCCCTCACAGGCAATGCCTACTTTCGCTGCGAATCACTACAACAAGCGCGTAGAACAGTTCTTCACGATTCAATCTTATCACATTTAATTTAAAACTAATTTTTTGCATGAAAACCTTGGCTCTGATACCACCGCTGTTGGGAAACCTCAGCGGGTGCATCACATGCGCAGCGGAAATCAAAACAAAAATATATTTCCCACGCAGATCAAATCATCATGCAAAAGATTGGGTTTGCGAGAAAAATCGCAAAAACTAAAAAAACTGCGATATGTGAGAGACTGATTTCACCTAAGGAGATAATATATCCTTGTATTCCAGATCCGGATGGAGAAAGATGAAGGAGGCCAAGCGTCCTCCTCTCTAGCAGTATCCACACGAAGGATCTCTGTTGCAAAACTCCTCCAATCTGATCTTGCAACTCTTGCTCAGAGGGATGGAGGAGAATAGGAGGTGGTGGCTAAAGCTATAGCCTATCAACCATGGGTCTCCCGTCCTATTTATAGAGAGCCACCAAAAACCCTAGGGCTCCTGCCCTAGTGGGTGTTGGATCTTCATCCAATAACCCACTAACCTTGTATTATTGGATCTCTATCTAATAATCTCCTTAAGCCTCTAATTGGGCCTTAAGCAAGGAGCCCATCAGCATAGGATCTTATCTAATGAGAATAGGGGCTAATTAGATCTTCATCCAATCCTATATTCGTTGAAGCATCCACCATATGTGTGTGACCCTCTAGGCCTGATACCAAGCTGACCGTGAGTCACTCCCATCAAAACTCCTTCAGATATAGTGAATTATTATCCTCATAATAATTCACTCGACTCATCGACTATGGACGCACTAGGCCACTACGCCATAGTCCCCAGACGGTACAGGGGGATCGAATCCGTCGAACTTGTCTGTCCACATTTACCAAGTATCTATAATTCCTCATTCAAATAATATCCCGGAGACCGTATATTGGACATAGTACTACTGTCAAGTGATATACGGAATTAGTTTATCTTGCTCTATTCGGATTTTACCGGAGAACTCCTCTCTTAATCCGAATGACCCTGGCTAGAGATTTGTCTGAGCAAGCACATATGAGATATTTCACTCATGATACCGAGTGTGGATGATCCTCTATTGACACTCAATTACCTTCGTAAGGTTGGCTACCAATCCCGATAACCAGCTATAGCATATCTAGAACTTTCCAAACCTGTAAGTCTGGCATCAAAGAAAGGAGTACTCATACAAGGCATCCTTGGTATCTCAAGTCTAAAGACCATATACATAACTGGGACTATAGAATCACTGTCTGACATTAGGTATCATTAACCATACAACATTCCATAAGCGGATCAATCAGTGAAGTCATTCTCTAATGAGCACCTGTACTGTATCCTTAGTGTCTCCACACAAGTGGCTTTGAGACTAGTCGCCTCCATCATATGGATGGGTATATAGTACACTGATATATCCGGTTATCTCAATGTCCCTCTTGAGTAACCTATGACCAGGATTATTTAGGATCAGTGTTTAAAGGTGAATTGATCTCATTATTATGATCTCATCACGATCCGATTCTCAACAGAACCAAGGACATCATAATATATATGTAACAAATAATATAATGTGAGAATATGTCAATATTAATCATAAGCAAAAAGATCACACAGCGTGTCACACGTGCTATCACTCACGTTATTGGCTTGCAGGGCACCTGTAACCAGCAGGCACTGGAGTATCAGTGCTCGGATTAGTAGTAGCGACCTCATGCTGAGGTTCTTGACATGATCGGTAGACTTGTGTGATTTTTTAAGAAGGCTGTTGGCCATCACCATTTGCATATCCAAAAGATAGACAAACCATGCATCATTGTGACTTCCAAGAATATAAAACTTTCACCATTCGGGTGCTCCCATCAAAATCACGGTAAAACACTTCATTCGGTAATTCCTCATTAGAAGAAACCATTACACAGGCTCTGGCAAAATCCAATCTCGTTTGCGAAGTTGTTGCCTTATCAATATACAATGGTTGTCCCAGGGTGCTGCAAAGCTTTGCAATAAAACGATGACTCCAATCGCACATCAGGTGCCCAAGGTCGTAGGATCATTGAATGACCACGGATAGTCCAAAATTCTTCCAGGACCCATTATAAATCTTCTTCAGAGTAGAGCTTGCACAAAAAGAATTCATTCTCCAACATATGAAGATCAATTGCTGATATTCCCCATCGAGTCCTTATGTATGAGAATAACAAAAAAAATAATGTTTTGAGTCCAACCACGTAGCCTACAATCGCCATGGGCCATGTCTCAATTAGTTCATTAGAATCAGCGGTCTCATACACAGTAATCTTCTGATCAGCCTGTACTTCTAGATCAAAAAAATCCAATCGAAGATCCGAACTACCAACTGGAGCCTTGAAAAGGCTACTCCAAGGCCGAGGATCTCGAGAAATGGGAGTAGGAGATCGTGATCTAGAACTTGAACGACCTCTGGCCTGGTTCGTCAAAGGAGCATCCCGCCGAGGAGAAACCAGCGAAGGAACATCCTACTGTAAAATCGGCCTAGGCCGTAGGAGAGGAGCATCCCTCTCCCACTGGGAACCCTCTCGCTGTGAAGAAACCAGCGGCTGCTGGAGAGGAGCATCCCCCTCTCGCTGTGAATGCTCCCGTTGTGAAGGGGGGACCAGCAGCTGCTGGAGAGGGGCATTCTAGTGTGAAGCAACCACCGGAGGCCACTGGGAAGAAGCCAGCAGAGGATCATCCCGCTAGAACAGAGGAGCGGCATGCGAAGCAGAGTGCCGCGCCTGGCCGTTTGCATCAATGGCGTCTCTCGCCCTTGAGATCGTCAACCGCTTAGGGGGGAAGAAGACACCACCCTTCCCACATCTGAATCGCCGATTGCAGAAGTAGCCATCGCCCTTTTCACGCCTGATTTGCCATAGGATCACAAAGGAGTAGTGAACCCAGCACTATCGTAGCAAAGCCGCCACCGTTTCTCGCCCTAGAGGCTGTCACGCGCCTAGGGGAGAAGAAGCCGCCGCCCTTCCACGCCTGAAATCGCCAATCGCAGAAGTGATCATTGCCTTCCACGCCTGAAATCGCCGCAAAACGATGGTAGAGGAGAAATCGCCCAAGGGAGAAATCGCCCTCCGCTACCCGCTTGTCATTCGGTATGGGAAAAGGTTGTCGTCCCCAGCGTCGATCGAAAGCGCGAGTGCAAGTAGAGCACGAGCGCAAGGGAAAGCTGTCACCTTGCCTTGGGACAAGCGCCCAAGGGAGAAGTCTTCACAGTTGCCCTCTCCTCCTTTGCGCGCGACTTTGGGCAAAGCTTATCACCGTCACATTTTTTTATAAAACCGTGCTCGTACGAATTCCCATGGGCTAATACGTTGGAATGGCCAGTATTTTAAAATTCCGAGAGGGTGCACGAAAAACCGAACGAAACTCGACTTTGCGTAAAGTTTATTACCATCGTGTTTTTTCATGAAACCGTGCTCATACGACTTCCCATGGGCTTATACATTGGGAATGGCCTGTATTTTGAAATTTTGAGATGGTGCATGAAAAACCGATCGAAACTCGACTTTGCGTAAAGTTTATAACAGTCATATTTTTTCGTGAAACCGTGCTCCTACGACTTCCAATGGGCTAATACGTTGGGAATAGCTATTTTGAAATTCTGAGACGGTGCACGAAAAATTGATCGAAACTCGACTTTATGCAAAGTTTATGATCGTGGTATTTTTTTGTGAAACCGTGCTCGTATGACTTCCCATGGGCTAATACGTTGGGAATGGCCAGTATTTTGAAATTCCGAGAAGGTGCGCGAAAAATCGATCGAAACTCAACTATGCGCGTGACTTTTCGCAAAGTTTATGACCATCGCATTTTTCGTGAAACCATGCTCATATGACTTCCCATAGGCTAATGCGTTGGGAATGACAACTATTTTGAAATTCCGAGATGATCGTGAAAAACCAATCGAAACTCAACTTTGCGTAAAGTTTATAACCGTCGTGATTTTTCGTGGAACCATGCTCCTACGACTTCTCATGAGCTAATACGTTGGGAATGACCAGTATTTTAAAATTCTGAGATGGTGTGTGAAAAACTGATAGTAACTAGACTTTGCACACAACTTTGCACAAAGTTTAGGACCGTCATATTTTTTTACGAAATCGTGCTCGTACGACTTCCCGTGGGCTAATACGTTGCGAATGGCCAGTATTTTAAAATTCCGAGATGGTGCACGAAAAATCGATCGAAACTCGACTTTGCACGTGACTTTAAGCAAAGTTTATGACTGTCGCATTTTTTATGAAACTATGCTCATATGACTTCCCATGGGCTAATACGTTGGGAATGTCTAGTATTTTGAAATTCCGAGATGATGCACGAAAAATCGATCGAAACTCAACTTTGTGCGTAACTTTGCGCAAAGTTTATGACCGTTATATTTTTTTGTAAAACCGTGCTCATATGACTTCTCAGGGGCTAATAAGTTGGGAATGGCCAACAAGTGGATCCCAAGTAGTTGGACATGAGATAGACCATGCTCGCAACGACATTCCTTAGGTACATGGTAGGCCGTTCAAGAAAGGGGCCTCTTACACAACTGGCAAGAATTACATTTAGATGTGTTATTTGGTGGATTTGGAAGGAGAGGTGTCGCAGAATTTTTTAGTGTCACAACACGTGTAACATCCCTCGTTTGTGAAGAAATATAGTTTATGTTATTGCTAAGACTTAGTTATAAAATTTGAGGACCTGTTTGTAAAATCTAAAGGACCTACTCGTAAATATTAATAATAGAAGGAGTAAAGTGCAAAATACACTACACAGCAAATCTCCACCGCCTCTACATAAAAATCTCCACCGCCTCTACATAAAAATCTCCACCGCCTCTGCATCTCCACCGCCTCTTCATTCCTTAAGAAGACCTGAGAAGACTTGAGTCGGTGAGGAAAAGAAAACAACAAAAAATTAAATAAAGAGAGAAGGAAGAGGAGGAAACAAACATTGATTTGGGGCTTAGGTTGTTGTTTGCTCAAAATCCATTCATTTTAGATCAAAGGCAAGTGTTCTATCCTATTTCTTTTCCTTATTCTGACATTTTATCATTGTTGTTTTGCCTTGCATTCCAAAATAAATTGCTGTAAAATCCGAAATCTGTTTTGTGGGTTCCAAAGCTTCTAAAACTTGAATCAGAAAATTGATTACAGTTCTGACCTTTCTGCCTTGTTCTGGCTCTAGATTACTGTACTGATTTCTGATTGTGGTGAAACTATTGTTGTAGGAATCCAGACTGAATGATCTTTCTTTTGACACTAGATTTGAAATATTTGGAGTTCGATAGCCTGATTAAACATTTGTTTCAAGTGGTACTAGGAAATCTGTAAAACAGAGTTTGTAGTTTTTAACCTTTTGTCACTAAATTAGGTAGAACTCCCTGTTGAAGTCTATGATTTATATAAAACTTACTTTTTAAGAATTTAGACTGAGAAACCTTTGTTTTGACACTATACTTGAAATATTTGGAGTTCGATAGCCTGATTAAACATTTGTTTCAAGTGGTACTATGAAATCTGTAAAATAGAGTTTGCAGTTTTTAACCTTTTGTCACTAAATTAGGTAGAACTCCTTGTTGAAGTCTATGATTTATATAAAACTTACTTTTTGAGAATTTAGACTGAGAAACCTTTCTTTTGACACTAGACTTGAAATATTTGGAGTTCGATAGGCTGGTTAGACATTTGTTTCAAGTAGTACTATGTAAGCCGTAAAACAGAGTTTTTGTCTATTCTCACTTCATTCATGTGAATGTTCAATTCATGCTAGAGTTCCCTCTTGAAGTGAGTTTTATATGATTGCTCTCACTTATTTCATGCTCTTAAGCGTTAGTTTATGTCCCACTGTATGATTCTGTATAAGCGCATGCATGTTTCGTTGTTTCGCATGTGCTTCCGATGCATACCAATTTCATTGTTCACACATCCTTTTGTACTCCGGTGTTTGTGGGATAATATGAACCTTTGCCAGTAATGGTAAAGGGAGTTATGCTTTGAGCCCGCGATGCTCTGCCGGCCCCTTCTGACTTCACCCAGACGTGGGTGGATGGAGCTCCTAGACGTGGGAGACTTCTGTTCTGGTGGTCATTCAGAAATGGATGAATCACATTCTGTCTGTATCCCACTTCACCCTCTGTATTTTTGATATGATAACCAAGGTATTGCTTGTGAGTTAATTTATATGCTTTGGATAAAACCAAGGATGGAATATCCATCATGTTTGTTCTGATTTATGAATCTACTGTTCCTTGTTTGTTTTCTGATACACTCTAAAAAACAAAAACTTACGCCTTTGACATGTTGATACTTGCTGAGCTTTGTAGCTCATTCCGTTGATGCTAATTTTTCAGATTAGCTTATCATACTGAAGCGTTTGAAACTAGGCGGAGGCAGTGGAAAGCTAGAAGGTTTTGGGCAAATCGTATAGCAGTTGATATGTTTTGATTGTATAAGAAATTCCTAATGTTTCATGAAATGTTGTTGGTAGATGTTGAAGTGTGGATTTAAATACCTCTCATGTTTAGCATTTTGGAACGTCAAGTTAAACTTGTATAACAATATGAACATTGTGGTAGTTGTTACTTTTGTGATCAGATAGATTTCCACTCGTGTGGATTATGTTGTGGTTAGTGTTCAGTTGAGTTAGTTATGACTCACCAAGTGATGCGATGTATGATTATAAACTGCCCAAGTTTTTTTGTATCCTCAAATGTTTGATTGGATCCTGGATAAATTATGCTGTGTCTAAAATTATCAATTTATGACATGGTCACACCTCTCGAGGGGGGGGGGGCGTGACAACACGAACAAAGCTCAAATTCTTATAGAGATTCTTCAAGACTCACGATCATGTGTGGAGCAAGAACTGAACATAGAGCACCTAACAAGAAGAGAGAAAGGGATTTTTATAAGATTCAATTTTTCCATTAGTCAATAATCTCTAGAATAATGATGAAGATTGTAATGTAATTATATGGGGCAAATCTTATATTTTGTGATGTTTCCATAAGTAGTCCAGGACGGTCTTGCTCAATCCATCTTTTTTAGGTGGGGTGTAATCTTCTCGACTACACTAAGAGACTTTAGGCTTTAGTTTATGGTTTGTGTAGACAAAGCTACTTTGTACAAACCTTATACATAATACATTATCTTTACTTACTAAAAAAAAATAAAGTTGGGAATGGCCAGTATTTAGAAATTCCGAGACGGTGCGTGAAAAACCGATCGAAACTCGACTTTGCACAAAGTTTATGACCGTCACATTTTTTCACGAAACCATGTTCCTATGACTTCCCTTGGGCTAATATGTTGGGAATGGCCAGTATTTTGAAATTTTGAGATGGTGCATGAAAAATCGATCAAAACTCGACTTTACGTAAAGTTTATGACCGTCGCATTTTCTCGCGAAACCGTGCTCGAACGACTTCCCATGTGCTAACATGTTGTGAATGGCTAGTATTTTGAAATTCCGAGATGGTGTGCAAAAAACCGATCGAAACTCGACTTTGCATGCGACTTTGCTCAAAGTTTATGACCGTCATCTTTTTTCGTGAAAACGTGCTCGTACAACTTCATATGGGCTAATATGTTGGGAATGGCCAGAATTTTGAAATTCTGAGACGATGCACGATAAATTGATCGAAACTCGACTTTACGTAAAGTTGATGACCATCATGTTTTTTGGCGAAACCGTGCTTGTACGACTTGCCATAGGCGAATACGTTGGGAATGGCTAGTATTTTGAAATTCTGAGACGGTGCGCGAAAAATCGATCGAAACTCCACGTTGAGCGTGACTTTGCGCAAACTTTATGACCGGCACATTTTTTCATAAAACTATTCTCGTATGACTTCCCATGGGGTAATACGTTGGGAATGGCCAATATTTTAAAATTATAATACGGTGCACGAAAAACCGATCGAAACTCGACTTTGCATGCGACTTTGCGCAAAGTTTATGACTATCGTATTTTTTCATGAAATCGTGCTCATATGATTTCCCATGGGCTAATACGTTGGGAATGGCTAGTACTTTGAAATTCTGAGATGGTGTGCGTAAAATCGATCGAAACTCGACTTTGTGCAAAGTTTATGACCATCACATTTTTTCGCGAAACCGTGCTCGTACTACTTCGCATGGGTTAATACGTTGGGAATGGCCTGTATTTTGAAATTCCGAGATGGTGCGTGAAAAATTGATCGAAACTCGACTTTGCGCAAAGTTTATGACCGTCTCATTTTTTCTTGAAACCATGCTCCTACGACTTCCCATGGGCTAATACGTTAGGAATGACTAGTATTTTAAAATTTCGGGACGGTGCACGAAAAATCGATCGAAACTTGACTTTGCGCAAAGTTTATGACTGTAACATTTTTTCATGAAACCATGATCATACAACTTCCCATGGGCTAATACATGGGAAATGTCCAGTATTTTGAAATTCCAAAATGGTGCACGAAAAACCAATCGAAACTCGACTTTGCATTAGCCAATGGGAAGTTTTACGTGCACGGTTTTGCGAAAAAATACGACGGTCATAAACTTTGCGCAAAGTCGAGTTTCGATTGATTTTTCATACACTGTCTCAAAATTTTAAAATACTGACAATTCCCAATGTATTAGCCCCATGAGAAGTCATTCGAGCACAGTTTCACGAAAAAACGCAACAGTCCTAAACTTTGGGCAAAGTCACACAAAGTCGAGTTTCGATCGGTTTTTCGCGCACCGTCTCAAAATTTCAAAATATTGGCCATTCCCAACATATTAGCCCATTGGAAGTCGTACGAACTTTATGAAAAAATGCGACGGTCATAAACTTTGTGTAAAGTCACAAGCAAAATCGAATTTCGATCAGTTTTTCTCGCACCATCTCGAAATTTCAAAATACTGGCCATTCCCAACGTATTAGCCCATGGGAAGTCGTACAAGCACGGTTTTGTAAAAAAACATGACGGTCATAAACTTTGCGCAAAGTTATGTGCAAAGTCGAGTTTTGATTAGTTTTTCACGCACCGTCTCAGAATTTCAAAATACTAGCCATTCCGAACGTATTAGCCCATGGGAAGGAAGTCGTACGAGCACGGTTTCGCAAAAAAATGCAATGGTCATAAACTTTATGCAAAGTTGAGTTTCGATCGGTTTTTCGTGCACCATCTCAGAATTTCAAAATATTGGCCATTCCCAACGTATTGGCCAGTCGTATGACCACGGTTTCACAAAAAAATACGATGGTCGTAAACTTTGCACATAGTCGAGTTTCGATCAGTTTTTCATGCACCGTCTCAGAATTTCAAGACACTAGCAATTCCCAATGTATTATCCCATGGGAAGTCATACGAGCACGGTGAAAAAATACGATGGTCATAAACTTTGTGTAAAGTCAAGTTTTGATCGGTTTTTCACGCACCGTCTCAAAATTTTAAAATATTAGTCATTCCCAACGTATTAGCCCATGGAATGTCGTACGAGCAAGGTTTCACGAAAAAACATGACGGTCATAAACTTTACGCAAAGTCGAGTTTCGATCGATTTTTCGTGCACCATCTCGAAATTTAAAAATTCTGACCATTCCCAACGTATTAGCCCTTGGGAAGTTTTATGAGCATGGTTTCACTAAAAAACGTGACGGTCATAAACTTTCCGCAAAGTTGAGTTTCGATCGATTTTTTGTGCACTGTCTCAGAATTTTAAAAATACTAGCCATTCCAAACGTATTATCCCATGGGAAGTCGTACGAGCACGGTTTCGCAAAAAAATATGACGGTCATAAACTTTGCGCAATGTCACACGCAAAGTCGAGTTTCGATCGGTTTTTCGTGCACCATCTCAGAATTTTAAAATACTGGCCATTCCCAACGTATTAGCTCATGGAAGGTTGTACGAGCACAGTTTCGCAAAAAAATTCGATGGTCATAAACTTTGCGTAAAGTCGAGTTTCGATCGATTTTTTTAGCACTGTCTTGGAATTTAAAAATATTGGCCATTGCCAACGTATTAGCCTATGAGAAGTCATACGAGCATGGTGTCTCGAAATAATATGATGGTCAAAAACATTACGCAAATCCACACGTAAAGTTGAGTTTCAATCGGTTTTTCACACACCATTTTAGAATTTCAAAATACTGGCCATTCCCAACGTATTAGCCAATACGAAGTTTTACGAGCATGGTTTCGCAAAAAAATACGACGGTCATAAACTTTACGCAAAGTTGAGTTTCGATCGATTTTTCGTGCACCATCTCAGAATATTAAAGTACTGGCCATACCCAATGTATTAGCCCATGAGAAGTCGTACGAGCACGGTTTCGTGAACAAACTCGATGGTCATAAACTTTGCGCAAAGTCGAGTTTCGATCGATTTTTCGTGCACCGTCTCAGAATTACAAAATACTTGCCATTCCCAACATATTAGCCCATGGGAAGTCGTACGAACTTCATGAAAAAATGCGACAGTCATAAACTTTGTGCAAAGTCGAGAGCAAAATCAAGTTTCGATTGGTTTTTCTCGTACCGTCTCAGAATTTCAAAATACTGGCAATTCCCAATGTATTAGCCCATGGGAAGTCGGACCAGCACGGTTTTAGGAAAAAACGTGACGATCATAAACTTTACGCAAAGTCTTTTTTTGGTAAGTAAAGATAATGTATTTATTATGTATAAGGTTTGTATAATGTTGCTTTGTCTACAAAAGCCATAGAATAAAGCCTGAAGTCTCTTAGTGTAGTCGAGTAGATTGCACCCCACCTAAAAAAGGTGGAATGGGCACACTTCATCAAACTCATCTCCAAGAGTAAGTAGCACAAGGTAGTCAATAAATAATAAAATGTAATATCTAGACCGTTCTGGACTACTTGTGGAAACATCACAAAATATAAGCTTTGCCCCACATAATATATTACAATCTTCATCATTATTCTAGAGATTATTGACTAATGAAAAAATTAAATCTGGTGAAAATCCCTTTCTGTCTTCTTGTTAGGTGCTCTATGTTTAATTCTACCACACCTCTCCTTCCAAATCCAAGAAGAATAATCACAAGCAAAATAGAGATGGTCAACACTTTCTTCCTTTTGTATACACAAAGAGCACCGATTTATAATATAAATACCTCTTCGCTGCATATTGTCCATCGTAGGAAGTTTGCCAAGAAGGGCCTGCCATATACAGAAGGAATGTCGCTATGAGCATGGTCTATCCCATGTCCAACTACTTGGGATCCATTTGTTGTTTCGTTGTCTAATTTGGTTCCATACAGATATAGCACTAAATTTACCATTATCATGAAACAAATAAGCATATTTGAAGAGTTGTTCATGATCGGAATAGCCCTAATAGTCGGTCAAAGTGATAACATGTCAAGGGAGGTAGGGTTGGGAAGACACCATATACCATTGTTAATGAATTCAGAAACCTTTCAATCTTTGGGAGCCCCCAGATCTTGTCGTACTCTATCACCAAATAACTGAAATATACTTTCTCCATTCACCCAAGGGTCATACCACATATTAATATTGGTTCCAGAAGAGATCACATAAGAAATGTTGTTACTTAGCCACCTCCTTGCCTTCAGAATTCCTTTCCAAGTAGTAGAATGAGATGTTTTTACGGATGCTTCCTAGATTGATTCCTTGGTTAGGTACCTAGCAAAAGCCCATTGTGACCATAAGGAATACTGGTTTTGTAAAATATCCCATAATTATTTTAACAGAGAAGCTTTATTCCAATCTCTAATATATCATAGATTCAGCCCCCTTCATCCTTCGGTTTGCAAATGTTGCCCCAATTCACAATGTGCATTGCCTTACCATCTGTGTCATTCCATAAGAAGTTAATAAGTAATTTATCAATATCGTGGAGAAGCCTAGAAGGTAGAAGGAATGCATGAGACCAATAAATAGAATAAGAGATCAACACAGATCGAATAAGTTCAAGTTGTCCAGCTTTATAAAGAAGCCTATTTTTCAAAGAGGAAATTCTGTTCTTAATTTTTTGTAGGATAGGCTGACAAGAGACTTTGTTGACTCCAGTGGATATAAGTGGGAGACCCAAGTAAGGAACCGGTAAACTTCCTTCAGCAACTCCCAAAGTTTGAGCAATATAGTCCTTATCGTCAATGCAAGCACCCACATATACTTTGCTCTTTGCATGGTTTAGCTTAAGACCAGAAACTATACCAAATTCATTAAGAATATCTGTCAGATTACTCACAGAAACTGGATCATCCCGAAGGAAGATAATAAGGTCATTGGCAAATGTTATGGGAGAGATATGATCAAAACCATAATATGGTACCTTAATTTTGCCATTGAAAACTGCCTCTTCCAATATACAACTGAGCCCTTCTATTGCAATGGTAAAAAGATAAGGAGATAGTGGATCACCTTGCCGAATGGCATTCTTACTCCCGAAGAAGCCAATAGGTGAACCATTGAAGAGAACCGAAAATTTTGGAGTTTGCAAGCAACATTGAATCCATTTAACCCAGTGTTGAGGGAAGCTCATATTATGGAGCATCATGTAAATAAAATATTTATTGACTGAGTCAAAGGCCTTTCGTAAATCAGCTTTCATACAGATCTTTTTCTCTCTTATTTTTGAGTGCAGATCCCTAACCAAATCATTAGCAAGGACATTATGATGAATACTCCTCCCTTTAAGAAAACCAGCCTGATTAGGACTAATGACCTTGTTCAGAACCTTTTGTAGTCTATCTGCCAGCACCTTAGAGATAACCTTATAAATAATGTTGCACAGTGAAATAGGACGATAATTCTCTAATGAATCAGCTCCATTATTCTTGAGCACTAAAGAAATAAAAGTGCAATTCATTTCTTTAAGGATATGACCTGAGGAGAAAAAATGTCGATAAGCTTTTATGACATCGTTGCCTACAATAGACTATGTAATTTAATAAAACTCAACTTGAAATCCATTTGGACCAAGGCTTTTGTGCTTCGGGGACTTAAAAATAACTCTCACAATTTCATCATCCGTTATAGGAGCATTAAGAAGAGGGAGAGAGTTTCAGAATCAAGTCGACTTGTGGGCCCAACATGAATACTATTAAGTTGCTCCTCTCGATTGAGTAAGGGATAAAAAAATTGCTTGGTGTAATTTTTAACTTCATCCAAATCCTCAATAAGATTACCAACGTATTGACTGGCCATTCCCAACATATTATCCCATGGGAAGTCCTATGAGCATGGTTTCGAGAAAAAATACGACGGTCATAAACTTTACGCAAAATCGCATGCAAAGTTGAGTTTCGATCGATTTTTGACGCACCGTCTCAGAATTTAAAAATACTAGACATTCCAAATATATTAGCCCATGGGAAGTCATGCGAGCATGGTTTCATGAAAAAATATGATGGTCATAAACTTTGTACAAAGTCGGGCGTAAAGTCGAGTTTTGATCGATTTTTCGTGTACCGTCTCGGAATTTCAAAATATTGGAAGAGGGTTGGCTCCCCCTTGGGCGCTTCTCCCAACAGAAAGTGATAGCTTTCCCTTGCGCGCGTGCTCTGCTTCCGCTCGTGCTCTACTTGCGCTTGCGTTCAGCACTGGGGACGGTAGCCTCTTTCCTTACCGAACGACGAGCGGGTAGCGGAGGGCGATTGCTCCCTTGGACGATTTCTCCTCTACGATCATTCTGCGGTGAATTCAGGCGAGGAAGGATGGCGGTCGCTTCTGCGATTGATGATTCCAGGCATGGAAGGACGACAATCGATCAGCAATCGGTGATTTCAGGCGTGGAAGGGCTGCGACTTCTTCTCCCCTAGGCATGGGACGACCTCTAGGGCTAGAAACGGTGGAGGCTGCACTGTGATTGGTGCTAGGTTCACTGCTGCTTTACGATCCTGTGACAAATCAGGCGTGGAAAGGGCGACGGCTGCTTCTGCAATCGGCGGTTCAGGTGTGGGAAGGGTGGTGACTTCTTCTCCCCTAGGCGGCTGGCAGTCTCTAGGGCGAGAGACGCCATGGATGCGAGTGGCCAGACATGGCACTCTACTTCACATACCGCTCCTCTGTTCCAGCGGGATGCTCCTCCGCAAGCTTCTTCCCAATGGCCTCCGCTGGTTGCTTCACAGCGGATCGCCCCTCTCCAGCAGTCGCTGGTTCCTTCACAGCGGGAGGGGGTTGCTCCTCTTCAGTAGCCGCTGGTTCCTCTCCAGCAGCCGCTGGTTACTTCACAGCAGGAGGGGGTTGCTCCTCTACAGCAGTCGCTGGTTCCTCCCCAGCGGCTTAGGCCAGTTTCACACCAGGATGTTCCACCGCTGGTTTATTCTCGGCGTGATGCTCCTTCAATGAACGAGGCCAGAGGTCGTTCACGCTCTAGATCATGACCTCCTGCTCCCATTTTCGGAGATCTTCGGACTTGGAGTAGCCTCTTTAAGGCTCCAGTTGGTAGTCCGGATTTTCGACTGGATTTTTTTGCCCCAGAAGTACAGGCAGATCAAAAGATTGTTGTGTATGAGACTATTGATTCTGACAAACTGATTGAGACATGATCCATGACAATTGCGGGCTACGTGGTTGGACTAAGTACATCCTTTTTTCTATTATCCTTATTCATCAGGACTCGATGGGGAATATCAATATTTGATCTTCATATGTTAGAGAACGAATTCTTTATATGTAGGCTCTACTCTAAAGAAGATTTATAAAGGGTCCTAGAAGGATTTTCGACTATCCGTTGTCATCCAATGATCGTACGACGTTGGGCACCTGATGTGCGATTGAAGTTAGACAGTCTACAGTCTATCCCAATATGAGTTTCTTTCTATGGACTTCTGCTACAACTTTGGGGTCATCGTTTTATTGCAATGCTTTGCAGCACCTTGGGACATCCATTGTATATTGATAAGGTAACAGCTTCGCAAACGAGATTGACTTTTGCCAAAGGCTGTGTAATGGTTTCTTCTTATGAGGAACTACAGAATGAAGTTTTTTACCGTGATCCTGATGGGAGCACCCGAAAGGTGAAAGTTTCATATTCTTGGAAGCCACAACGATGCAAGGTTTGTCTATCTTTTGGACATGCAAATGGTGCTTGCAACCAGCCTTCAGAGAAAAATCACACAGGTCTACCGACCACGTCAAGAGCCTCAGCATAGGGTCACTACCACTATTCCGAGCACTGATACTCCAATGCCAATAGTGACGGTGGTGGAGAAGATGAATGAGCGCTCTGACTCGTTAGGGCAGTGACACGAATAGGAGAAAGACAAGTCATGACTTTTATCTTTTCCTATTATATTAGAGACTTCCACTGCAGGAGCTTTCCATGGTTCTCACTCCCCAGTAACGACCTCGCCTTCACGAATCATTCCTTTATATAATCAGAAAATTGCATCTCAACAACCTCTTATGAACCAAGACATTGCACCTCACCAAACTCATCGCGCTTCCACACATCCCGCTATTCAGGACTACTTGCCTCAAGGTACACAAAAATTTAAACAATTGCAAGCTATGGATGAGGTGGATAAATATAGAAATAAAGGATTAAAGGGTAAAGATATTATGCGAGAGGACCATGCAAAATCAAAGGATAAAAAAAAGGATGGTAATGTCCTTTTGAAGTCGCATGCTCTTCCTTCTAACTAGTATTGATGAAAATAATCTGTTGGAATGTTTGTGGACTTAAAAAGCCTGAGAAATATCGGGAGCTCAATAAAATAATCTAATCTGCTGCATCTGATATTGTTCTTCTTGTGGAAACAAAAATTAAAACTCATCGTGTTCGAGTTTAGAAGAATTTAATATGGCTTGAGGCAGAACTTTTTACTAATGATTCTCAGGATACTTATGGTCGAGTTTGGGTCTTATGGCATCCTAACCTTGTTACTGCTTTGTTTATTTCTACTACTAATCAATTCATTTATCTTAAGGCAGAGGATAAACAGATTGGATGTCAATTCAATATTATCGGAATTTACGCATCTAACAGTATGTCTGATAGGTTAGCATTGCAAATAGTTTTCCTATAGTACCTTGGATTGTTCTCGATGACTTTAATACTGTCATATACACAAATGAGAAAGTGGGGGGTAAAGTGCTTTCCAAATGTCAGCTTCAAAGTTTTAATGATTGTATAGATACTGCTGCATTGACTGACATGAAATCTATATGTGATTGGTCATGGAATAATCAAAGTGATGCTGACAGAAAAATTATGGCTCGACTTGACAGATGTTTGATTAATCAGGAATGGTTAGCAGTTTTCCCAGATTCACTTTTTGAGTACGGTGCTAAGTTATTTTTGGATCACTCTATTATGCATATACACGTAGATAAAGCCAAACCCAGCGACAAAAAACCTTTTAGATTTTTTAATATATGGAGTACTCACCCTCAGTTCCTCGAAGCTATCAAGTCAGCTTGGAACATTAATGTGTTTGGTTCTCACCCTTATATCTTATGTCAAAAACTAAAAGCGTGCAAAGTAGCACTTAAGGAGTGGAGTTCAACTACGTTTAGAAATATCACCAACAAGGTTCAGTTTTGCAAGAAAGAAATTATGGCAGTGCAAAGCAAGCTAAATCTTCAACCTCTGGATGCGAATCTTATATACAAAGAGGCTGCCGCTAGAAATAACTTTATGCAATCTTTGAAGTAGGAGGAATACTTTTTGAAATAGAAGTCACGACAACATTGGCTTACTCTAGGGGATTCCAATACTAAGTTTTTCTATGCTGCTATTTCTACCAGAAGGGCTACTAATCGCATCAAAAAATGCAAAGGTATAGATGGTAATCTTATTGAGGATTTGGATAAGCTTAAAAACTACACCAAGCAATTTTTTTATTCCTTACTCAATCAGGAGGAGCAGCCTAATAGTATTCATGTTGGGCCCATAAGACGACTTGATTCTGAAGCTCTCTCTCTTCTTAATGCCCCAATAACGAATGATAAAATTGGGAGTTATTTTTAAGTCCCCGAAGCACAAAAGCGCTAGTCCAGATGGATTTCCAGCTGAGTTTTATCAAATTGCATGGTCTACTATAGGCAACGATGTCATAAAAGCTTGTCGACATTTTTTCTTCTCAGGTCATATCCTTAAAGAAATGAATTGCACCTTTATTTTTTTAGTGCCCAAGAATGATGGAGCTGATTCATTAGAGAATTATCGTCCTAGTTCACTGTGTAACTTTATTTATAAGGTTATCTCTAAGGTGCTAGCAGATAGACTACAAAAGGTTATGAATAAGGTCATTAGTCCTAATCAGGCTGCTTTTCTTTAAGGGAGGAGTATTCATGATAATGTCCTTCTTGCTAATGATTTGATTAAGGATCTGCACTCAAAACCAAGAGGTAAAAAGATATGTTTTAAAGCTGATTTACGAAAGGCCTTTGACTCAGTCAATAGATATTTTATTTACACGATGCTCCATAACATGGGCTTCCTCAGCACTGGGTTAAATGGATTTAATGTTGCTTGGAAACTCCAAAATTTTTTATTTTCTTCAATGGTTCACCTATTGGCTTCTTCGAGAGTAAGAATGGCATTCGGCAAGGCGATCCACTATCCCCTTATCTTTTTACCATTATAATGGAAGGGCTCAGTTGTATGTTGGAAGAGGTAGTTTCCAATGGCAAAATTAAGGTACCATATTATGGTTATGTTCCAATGACATTCCTTTGTGCACCATCTTAAAATTTCAAAATACTAGTCATTCCCAATGTATTGGCCCATGGGAAGTCATACGAGAATGGTTTCGTGAAAAAACGCGACGGTCATAAACTTTGTGCAATATCACACGCAAAGTCGAGTTTCGATTGGATTTTCACGCACCATCTCGAAATTTCAAAATACTAGACATTCCAAACATATTAGCCCATGGGAAGTGGTCTGAGCATGGTTTCACGAAAAAATGTGATGGTCATAAACAAAAAGTCACGTGCAAAGTCGAGTTTCATTCGATTTTTCGTGCACCGTCTCGGAATTGAAAAATACTGACCATTCCCAATGTATTAGGCCATGGGAAGTCGTACGAGCATGGTAACTCGAAAAAATACGATGGTCTGAAACTTTGCGCAAAGTCACGCGTAAAGTCGAGTTTCGATCGGTTTTTCACGCACCGTCTCGAAATTTCAAATTACTAGCCATTCCCAACATATTAACCCATGGGAAGTCATATGAGCATGATTTCACGAAAAAATATGATAGTCATAAACTTTGAGCAATGTTGCACGCAAAGATAAGTTTGATCGATTTTTCATGCACTGTCTCAAAATTTCAAAATACTGGCCATTCCCAACGTATTAGCCCATGGGATGTCGTAGGAGCATGATTTCGTGAAATAATGCGATGGTTATAAACTTTGCGTAGAGTCGAGTTTCGATCGATTTTTCACACACCATCTCGAAATTTTAAAATACACGCCATTCCCAACGTATTAACCCACGGGAAGTCGTACGAGCACGGTTTCACGAAAAAATGTGACGGTCGTAAACTTTGCACAAAATCGAGTTTCGATTGGTTTTTCGTGCACCGTCTCAGAATTTGAAAATACTGGCCATTCCCAACGTATTAGCCCATGGGAAGTTGTACGAGCACGGTTTCATGAAAAATGCGACAGTCATTAACTTTGTATAAAGTCGAGTTTCGATCGGTTTTTCATGCACTATCTCGGAATTCCAAAATACTGGCCATTCCCAATGTATTTGCCCATGGGAAGTCGTACGAGCACGGTTTTGCTAAAAAATATGACGGTCATAAACTTTGCGCAAAGTCGAGTTTCGATCGATTTTTCGTGCACTGTCTTAGAATTCCAAAATACTAGCCTTTCCCAACGTATTAGCCCATAGGAAGTCCAATGAGCACGATTTCGCTAAAAATTATGATAGTCATAAACTTTGTGCAAAGTCGAGTTTTGATCGATTTTTCACGCACCGTCTCGAAATTTCAAAATACTGGCCATTCCCAACGTATTCGCCCATGGAATGTCGTAGAAGCATGATTTCACGAAAAAATGTAACGGTTATAAACTTTGCACATAGTCAAGTTTCGATCGATTTTTCACACACGATCTCAGAATTTCAAAATACACGACATTCCCAATGTATTAACCCATGGGAAGTCGTACGAGCACGGTTTTGCGAAAAAATGTGACGGTCATAAACATTACGCAAAGTCGAGTTTCAATTGGTTTTTCACGCACCATCTCAGAATTTCAAAATACTGGCCATTCCCAACACATTAGCCCATGCGAATTCGTACGAGCACTGTTTTGTGAAAAAATACGACGGTCATAAACTTTGCGCAAAGTCACATGCAAAGTCGAGTTTCGATCGATTTTTCACACAGCATCTCGGAATTTTAAAATACTGGCCATCCCAATGTATTAGCCCATGGGAAGTCGTACGAGCATGGTTTCATGAAAAAATACGATGGTCAAAAACTTTACGCAAAGATGCACGCAAAGTCGAGTTTCGATCGATTTTTCGTGTATCATCTCGAATTTCAAAATACAAGATATTCCCAATGTATTAGCCCAAGTGAAGTCGTATGAGCATGGTTTCACGAAAAAAATGCGACGGTAATAAACTTTGCGTAAAGTCGCGTGCAAAGTCGAGTTTCAATCGGTTTTTCATGCACCATCTCAGAATTTCAAAATCCTAGACATTCCTAACGTATTAGCCCATGGGAAGTCATCCAAGCATGGTTTCGCAAATCAATACGACGGTCATAAACTTTGCGCAAAGTCACGCGCAAAGTCGAGTTTCAATCGATTTTTTACGCACTATCTCAAAATTTAAAAATACTGGCCATTCCCAACATATTGGCCCATGGGAAGTCGTACGAGCACTATTTCGTGAAAAAAAGCGACAGTCATAAACATTGTGCAAAGTTGGGTTATGATCAGTTTTTCATGCACCGTCTCAGAATTTTAAAATACTGGCCATTCCCAACGTACTAGCCCATGGAAAGTCGTACAGGCACGATTTCTTAAAAAAATGTGATGGTTATAAACTTTGCATAAAGTCACACGTAAAGTCAAGTTTCGATCATTTTTCACGCACCATATCGAAATTTTAAAATACAGGCCATTACGAATGTATTAGCCCATGGGAAGTCAAACGAGCACTATTTCGCAAAAAAATATGATGGTCATAAACTTTACACAAAAGTCATGCGCAAAGTCACGCGCAAAGTCGAGTTTCAATCGGTTTTTAATGCACCGTCGTGTTTTATCATGAAACCGTGCTTGTATGACTTCCCATGGGCTAATACGTTGGGAATGGAGAATATTTTGAAATTCTGAGAGGGTGCGCGATAAACCGATCGAAACTCGACTTTTCATGTGACTTTGTGCAAAGTTTATGACAATCATGTTTTTGCATGAAACAGTGCTCGTACGAATTTCCAAGGGCTAATACGTTGGGAATGGCCAGTATTTTGAAATTCCATGATGGTGCGTGAAAAACTAATCGAAACTTGACTATGCGTAAAGTTTATGACCGTCATGTTTTTTCATGAAATCGTACTCCTACTACTTTCATGGGTTTATACATTGGGAATTGCCGATGGTTTGAAATTCCTAGACGGTCCAAACGGATTTCCAGCTGAGTTTTATCAAATTGCACGGTCTAATATAGGCAACGATGTCATAAAATCTTCTCGACATTTTTTCTCCTCAGGTCATATCCTTAAAGAAATGAATTGCACTTTTATTTCTTTAGTGCCCAAGAATGACGGAGCTGATTCATTAGAGAATTATCGTCCTATTTCACTGTGCAACTTTATTTATAAGGTTATCTCTAAGGTGCTAGCAGATAGACTACAAAAGGTTATGAACAAGGTCATTAGTCCTAATCATGTAGCTTTTCTTAAAGGGAGGTATATTCATCATAATGTCCTTCTTGCTAATGATTTGGTTAAGGATTTACACTCAAAAATAAGAGGAAAAAGATATGTTTTAATGATGATTTACGAAAGGCCTTTGTCTCAATCAATAGGCATTTTATTTACACGATGCTCCATAATATGGGGTTCCCTCCACACTGGGTTAAATGGATTCAATGTTGCTTGGAAACTCCAAAGTTTTTTATTCTCTTCGATGGTTCACCTATTGGCTTCTTCGGGAGTAAGAATGGCATTCGGTAAGGCGATCTACTATCTCCTTATCTTTTTACCATTGCAATAGAAGGGCTCAGTTGTATGTTGGAAGAGGCAGTTTCCAATGATAAAATTTAGGTACTATATTATGGTTTTGTTTATATCTCTCACATAACATTTGTTGATGACCTTATTATCTTCCTTCGGGAAGATCCAGTTTCTGTGAATAATCTGGCAGATATTCTTAATAAATTTGGTATAGTTTCTGATCTTAAGCTAAACCATGCAAAGAGCAAAGTATATATCGGTGCTTGCATTGACAATAACGACTATATTGCTCAAATGTTGGGAGTTGCTGAAGGAAATTTACCGGTTCCTTACTTGGGTCTCCCACTTATATCCACTGGAATCAACAAAGTCTCCTGTTAGTCTATCCTACAAAAAATTAAGAACAGAATTGCCTCTTGGAAAAATAGGCTTCTTTCTAAGGCTGGACGACTTAAACTTATTCGATCTATGTTGATCTCTTATTCTATTTATTGGTCTCATGCATTTCTTCTACCTGCCGGGCTTCTCCATGATATTTATAAATTACTTATGAACTTCTTATAGAATGGCACAGATGGTAAGGCAATGCACATGGTGAATTGGGGCAATATTTGTAAACCGAAAGATGAAGGGGGGCTGAATCTATGACATATTAAAGATTGAAATAAAGCTTGTCTGGTCAAATAATTGTGGGATATTTTATAAAACAAGTCTTTATTATGGTCGAAATGGGTTTTTGCTAGGTACCTAACCAAGGAATCAATCTGGGAAGCATCCGTAAAAATATCTCATTCTGCTGCTTGGAAATGAATTCTAAAGGCAAGGAGGTGGCTAAGTAAAAATATTTTTATGTGATCTCTTCTGGAACCAATATTAATATGTGTTATAACCCTTGGGTGAATGGAAAAAGTATATTTCAGTTATTTGGTGATAGAGTGCAATAGGATCTGGGGCCCCCCAAAGATTGGAAAGTTTCTGAATTCATTGACAATGGTACATGGTGTCTTCCCAACCCTACATCCCCTGACATGTTATCACTTTGGCCGACTATTAGGGCTATTTCGATCAAGAACAACTCTTCAGATATGCTTATTTGGTATCATGATAATGACAAATTTAATGCTACATCTGCATGAAACCAACTTAGATACCGAAACAACAAGTGGATCCCAAGTAGTTGGACATGGCCTTGGAGTAGCCTCTTCAAGGCTCCACTGGGTAGTCCGGATCTTTGACTAGACTTTTTTGCTCCAGAAGTACAGGCTGATCAGAAGATTACTGTGTATGAGGCTATTAATTCTGACGAACTAATTGAGAGATGGTCCATGGCAATTGTAGGCTACGTTGTTGGACCTTTTTTCCATTATCCTCATACATCAGGACTCGATGGGGAATATCAACATTTGATCTTCATATGTTGGAGACCGGATTCTTTATATGCAGGCTCTACTCTGAAGAAGATTTACAACGGGTCCTGGAAGGATTTTGGACTATCCGTGGTCATCCAATGATACTACGACGCTGGGCAACTGATGTGCGATTGGAGTTAGACAGTCTACAGTCTATCCCAATATGGGTTTCTTTCCATGGACTTCCGCTACATCTCTGGGGTCGTCATTTTATTGCAAAGCTTTGCAACACCCTGGGACAGCCATTGTATATTGATAAGGCAACAGCTTCGCAAACGAGATTGACCTTTGCCAGAGCTTGTGTAATGGTTTCTTCTAATGAGGAAATCGAATGAAGTTTTTTACCGTGATCTTGATGGGAGCACCCGAAAGGTGAAAGTTACATATTCTTGGAAGCCACAACGATGCAAGGTTTGTCTATCTTTTGGACATGTAAATGGTGCTTGCCAATAGCCTTCACAAAAAATCACATAGGTCTACTGACCATGTCAAGAGCCTCAGCATGGGGTCACTACCACTAATCCAAGCACTGATACTCCAGTGCCAACAGCGACGATGACGGAGAAGATGAATGAGCACTCTGACTCGTTGGGGCAGCGACACGAACAAGAGAAAGACAAGTCAGGACTTTCATCTTTTCCTATTATATTAGAGACTTCCACTGCAGGAGCTTCCCATGGTTCTCACTCCCTAATAACAACCTCGCCTTCAAGAATCATTCCTTCAGATAATCAGGAAATTTCATTTCAACAACCTCTTGTGAACCAAGACATTGTAACTCACCAAACTCATCGCGCTTCGACACATCCCGCTATTCATGATTCCTTGTCTCAAGGTACACAAAAATTTAAACATTTGCCAGCTGTGGATGAGGTGGATAAATATAGGAATAAAGGATTAAAGGGTAAAGATATTATATGAGAGGACCATGCAAAATCAAAGGATAAGAAAAAGGATGGTAATGTCCTCCCAAAATCGCATGCTCTTCCTTCTATCTAGTATTGATGAAAATAATCTGTTGGAATGTTCGTGGACTTAATAAGACTGAGAAATGTCGGGAGCTCAATAGAATAGTCCGATCTGCTGCATGTGATATTGTGATTCTTGTGGAAACAAAAATTAAAACTCATCGTGTTCGAGTTCAGAAGAATTTAATACGGCCTGAGGCAAAACTTTTTACTAATGATTCTTAGGATACTTATGGTCGAGTTTGGGTCTTATGGCATCCTAACCTTGTTACTGCTTGGTTTATTTCTGCTACTAATCAATTCATTCATCTTAAGGCAGAGGATAAACAGACTGGATGTCAATTCAATATTATCGTTATTTACGCATCTAACAGTATGTCTGACAGGAATGCTCTATGGCGTGATATGGTTAGCATTACAAATAGTTTTCCTATAGTACCTTGGATTGTTCTCGGTGACTTTAATACTGTCAGATACACAGATGAGAAATTGGAGGGTAGAGTGCTTTCCGAATGCCAGCTTCAATATTTTAATGATTGTATAGATACTACTGCATTAACTGACATGAAATCTGTAGGTGATTGGTTCTCATGGAATAATCAAAGTGCTGCTGACAGAAAAATTATGGCTTGACTTGACAGATGTTTGATTAATCAGGAATGGTTAGCAATTTTCCCAGATTCACTTCTTGAGTACGGTGCTAAGTTATTTTCGGATCACTCTATTATGCATATACATGTAGATAATGCACTACCCAGTGTCAAGAAATCTTTTAGATTTTTTAATATGTGGAGTTCTCACCCTAAGTTCCTCGAAGTTAAGTCAGCTTGGGACATTAATGTGTTTGGTTCTCCCCCTTACATCCTTTGTCAAAAACTAAAAGCATGCAAAGCAGCACTGAAGGAGTGGAATTCAACTACATTTGGAAATATCACCAACAGGGTTCAGTTATGTAAGAAAGAACTGATGGCAGTGCAAAGTGAGCTAAATCTTCAACCTCTGGATGTGAATCTTATATACAAAGAGGTTGCCGCTAGAAATAACTTTATGCAAGCTTTGAAGCAGAAGGAATACTTTTTGAAATAGAAGTCATGACAGCATTGGCTTACTCTAGGGGATTCTAATACGAAGTTTTTCTATGCTGCTATTGCTGCCAGAAGGGCTACTAATCGCATAAAAAATGCAAAGGTATAGATGGTAATCTCATTGAGGATATGGATGAGGTTAAAAATTACACCAAGCAATTTTTTTATTCATTACTCAATCAGGAGCAGCAGCCTAATAGTATTCATGTTAGGCCTACAAGACGACTTGATTATGAAGCCCTCTCTCTTCTTAATGCCCCAATAATGAATGATGAAATTGTGAAAGTTATTTTTAAGTTCCTAAAGCACAAAAGCCCTGGTCTAGATGGATTTCCAACTGAGTTTTATCAAATTGCATGGTCTATTGTAGGCAACGATGTCATAAAAGCTTGTTGACATTTTTTCTCCTCAGGTCATATTCTTAAAGAAAAGAATTACACTTTTATTTCTTTAGTGCCTAAGAATGATGGAGCTAATTCATTGGAGAACTACCGTCCTAGTTCACTATGCAACTTTATTTATAAGGTTATCTCGAAGGTGCTGGCAGATAGACTACAAAAGGTTATGAATATGGTTATTAGTCCAAATCAGGTTGCTTTTCTTAAAGGGATGAGTATTCATCATAATGTCCTGCTTGCTAATGATTTGGTTAAGGATCTACACTCAAAAACAAGAGGGAAAAAGATATATTTTAAAGCTGATTTACGAAAGGCCTTTGACTCAGTCAATAGGCATTTTATTTACACGATGCTCCATAATATGAGCTTCCCTCAACACTGGGTTAAATGGATTCAATGTTGCTTGGAAACTCCAAAATTTTTTATTTTCTTTAATGGTTCACCTATTGGCTTCTTCGAGAGTACGAATGACATTCGACAAGGCGATCCACTATCTCCTTATCTTTTTACCATTGCAATGGAAGGACTCAGTTGTATGTTAGAAGAGGCAGTTTCCAATAGCAAAATTAAGGTACCATATTATGGTTTTGTTTATATCTCTCACATAACATTTACTGACGACCTTATTATCTTCCTTCGCGATGATCCAGTTTCTGTGAGTAATATGACAGATATTCGTAATGAATTTGCTATAGTTTCTGGTCTTAAGCTAAACCATGCAAAGAGCAAAGTATATGTGGGTGCTTGCATTGACAATAAGGACCATATTGCTCAAACTTTGGGAGTTGCTGAAGGAAATTTACCGGTTCCTTACTTGGGTCTCCCACTTATATCCACTGGAATCAACAAAGTCCAGTCAGCCTATCCTATAAAAAATTAAGAACAAAATTTCCTCTTGGAAAAATAGGCTTCTTTCTAAAGCTAGACGACTTGAATTTATTCGATCTATGTTGATCTCTTATTCTATTTATTGGTCTCATGCATTCCTTCTACCTGCCGGGCTTCTC
Organism: Ensete ventricosum; assembly: GCA_029747655.1. NCBI lineage: Eukaryota > Viridiplantae > Streptophyta > Magnoliopsida > Zingiberales > Musaceae > Ensete > Ensete ventricosum. The sequence goes on along the minus strand of JAQQAF010000004.1, from coordinate 27,142,602 downwards.
CACGATATTGATAAATTACTTATGAACTTCTTCTGGAATGGCATAGATGGTAAGGCAATGCACATGGTGAATTGGGGCAACATTTACAAACCGAAGGATGAAGGGGGGTTGAATCTTTGACATATTAGAGATTGGAATAAAGCTTGTCTGGCAAAATAATTATGAGATATTTTACAAAACAAGTCTTCCTTATGGTCACAATGGGTTTTTGCTAGGTACCTAACCAAGGAATCAATCTGGGAAGCATCCGTAAAAACATCTCATTCTGCTACTTGGAAAGGAATTCTGAAGGCAAGGAGATGGCTACGTAACAACATTTCTTATGTGATCTCTTCTAGAACCAATATTAATATGTGGTATGACCCTTGGGTGAATGGGAAAAGTATATTTCAGATATTTAGTGATAGAGTACGATAGGATCTCGGGGCTCCCCAAGATTGGAAGGTTTCTGAATTCATTGACAATGGTACATGGTGTCTTCCCAACCCTACCTCCCCTGACATGTTATCACTTTGGCCGACTATTACGGCTATTCCAATCAAGAACAACTCTTCAGGTATGCTTATTTGGCTTCATGATAATGGCAAATTTAGTGCTACATCGGCATGGAACCAAATTAGATGACGAAACAACAAGTGGATCCCAAGTAGTTGGACATGGGATAGTCCATGCTCACAGCGACATTCCTTATGTACATGGCAGGCCCTTCTCGGCAAACTTCCTACGATGGACAATATGCAGCGAAGAGGTATTTATATTATAAATCGGTGCTCTTTGTGTATGCAAAAGGAAGAAAGTGTTGACCATCTCTACTTTGCTTATGATTATTCTTCTTAGATATGGAAGGAGATCTTAAAGCGATTTGATCTTCAAAGGCTACCACGGCCAAACTTACATCATGAATTAGAAATGCTTATGCAAAACTTCTCAAGAAAGGGGCCTCTTACACTAGTAGCAAGAATTATATTCAGATGTGCTATTTGGTGGATTTAGAAGGAGAGGTGTGGCAGAATTTTTGAGTTTCACAACATGAACAAAGCTCAAATTCTGATAGAGATTCTTCAGGACTCACGATCATGTATGGAGCAAGAATTAAACATAGAGCACCTAACAAGAAGAGAGAAAGATATTTTCACAAGATTCAATTTTTCCATTAGTCAATAATCTCTCGAATAATGATGAAGACTGTAATGTATTATATCGGGCAAAGCTTATATTTTGTGATGTATCCACAAGTAGTCCAGAACGGTCTAGCTATTGTATTTTATTATTTATTAAATTTCTTGTGCTACTCTTGGAGATGAGTTTGTTTGATGAAGTGTGCCCATTTCAGCTTCGTTAGGTGGGGTGCAATCTTCTCGACTACACTAAGAGACTTCAGGCTTTAGTCTCTTTGTACAAACCTTTTACAAAATACATCATCTTTACTTACCAAAAAAAAGAGTTTTAATCGATTTTTTATGCACCGTGTCGGAATTTCAAAATACTGGCCACTCCCAACATATTAGCCCATGGGAAGTCGTATGAGCATGATTTCGCCAAAAAACACGATGGTCATTAACATTGCGTAAAGATGAGTTTCGATCAATTTTTTGCGTACCATCTCGAAATTTCAAAATACTGGCCATTCCCAACGTATTAGCCCATGGGAATTCGTACGAGCACTATTTCACGAAAAAATGAGACGGTCATAAACTTTGCACAAACTCGCGCGAAAAGTCGAGTTTCGATCGATTTTTTACGCACCGTATCAAAATTTCAAAATCTGGTCATTCCCAACGTATTAGCCCATGAGAAGTCGTACGAACATGGTTTCGCGAAAAAATGTGATTGTTACAAACTTTGCACAAAGTTGTGAGCAAAGTTGAGTTTCGATGGGTTTTTTACGCATCGTCTCGAAATTTCAAAATACTAGACATTCCCAACGTATTAGCCTATGGGAAGTCGTATGAACACGGTTTCGCAAAAAAAGGTGATGGTCATAAACTTTGCGCAAAGTCATGCGCAAAGTCAAGTTTCGATCGATTTTTCACGCACCGTGTCGAAATTTCAAAATACTGGCCATTCCCAACGTATTTGCCCATGGGAAGTCGTACGAACATGGTTTCATGAAGAAACGTGACGGTTATAAACTTTGCACAAAGTTGTGCGCAAAGTCAAGTTTCGATCGATTTTTCACGCACCATCTCAGAATTTCAAAATAATAAATATTCTTTTTTTGGTAAGTTTAAAATAATAAACATTCTCAACGTATTAGCCCATGGAAAATCGTATGAGCACGGTTTCACGAAAAAACATGACGGTCATAAACTTTATGCACAGTCGCCCATAAAATTGAGTTTCGATCGGTTTTTTGCGCACTGTCTCAAAATTTTAAAATACTAGACATTCCCAATGTATTAGCCCATGGGATGTCGTATGATCACGGTTTCGCAAAAAAGGCGACGGTCATAAACGTGGCACAAAATCGTGCGCAAAGTCGAGTTTCGATCGATTTTTCACGCACTGTGTCGGAATTTCAAAATACTAGCCATTCCTAACGTATTAGCCCATGGGATGTCATACTAGCACGGTTACACGAAAAAATGCGATGGTCATCAACATTGCACAAAGTCAAGTTTCGTTCAATTTTTCGTGCACCATCTCGGAATTTCAAAATACTGGCCATTACCAACGTATTAGCCCATGGGAATTCGTATGAGCACTGTTTCGCAAAAAAATGAGACAGTCATAAACTTTGTGCAAAGTCACGTCGAAAAGACACGTTTCGATCTATTTTTTGCACAGTCTCAGAATTTCAAAATACTAGCTATTCCTAACGTATTAGACCATGGGAATTCGTACGTTTGCGTAAAGTCGAGTTTCGATCGATTTTTCACGCACCGATTCAGAATTTAAAAATGCTGGACATTCCCAATGTATTAACCCATGGGAATTCATATGAGTACTGATTCGTGAAAAAATGAGACGGTTATAAACTTTGCGCAAAGTCACACGCAAAGTCGAGTTTCAATTGATTTTTTGTGCACCGTCTCGGAATTTTAAAATACTGGCCATTCCCAATGTATGGTTTTGTGAACCATGGGAAGTCGTACGAGCATGGTTTTGTGAAAAAATGTCACGGTCATAAACTTTACTTAATGTCGCGCGTAAAGTTAAGTTTCGATCAGTTTTTCTCACATCATGTCAAAATTTTAAAATACTGGCCATTCCCAATGTATTATACCATGGGAAGTCGTACGAGCACAATTTCGCGAAAAAATGCGACGGTCATAAACTTTACGCAAAGTAGAGCGCAAAGTCGAGTTTCGATCGATTTTTCACGCAACGTGTCAGAATTTCAAAATACTGGCCATTCCCAACGTATTAGCCCATGGGAAGTCGTACGAGCACGATTTCATGAAAAAATGTGACGGTCATAAACTTTGCGCAATGTCGAGTTTCGATCGGTTTTTCGCGCACCATCTCCGAATTTCAATATACTGGCCTTTCCCAACGTATAAGCCCATGGGAATTTGTATGAGCACTGTTTTGCGAAAAAAATGAGACGGTCATAAACTTTACGAAAAGTCGAGTTTCGATCAATTTTTCGTGCACCGACTCAGAATTTCAAAATACTGGACATTCCCAACGTATTAACCCATGGAAAGTCGTACGAGCACGGTTTCACGAAAAAACGTGAAGGTCATAAACTTTGCACAAAGTCGCACGCAAAGTCGAGATTCGATCGTTTTTCATGCAACATCTCAAAATTTCAAAATACAGGCCATTCCCAAGGTATTAATCCCTGGGAAGTCATACGAGCACGATTTCGCAAAAAAACGTGACAGTCATAAACATTCCTCAAAGTCACACGCAAAGTCAAGTTTCAATCGGTTTTTCGTGAACTTTCTCGAAATTTCAAAATACTAGCCATTCCTAACGTATTAGACCATGGGAAGTCATACAAGCACGGTTTCGCGAAAAAATGCGACGGTCATAAACTTTGCGCAAAGTCGAGTTTCAATTGATTTTTCATGTACCGTCTTGAAATTTTAAAATACTGGCCATTCCCAACGTATTTGCCCATGGGAATTCATACGAGCATGGTTTCATGAAAAAATGTGACGGTCATAAACAATGCGTAAAGTTCCGCGCAAAGTCTAGTTTCTTTCGATTTTTCGAGCACCATCTCGGAATTTCAAAATACTATCCATTCCCAACCTATTAGCCCTTGGGAAGTCGTACGAGCATGGTTTTGCTAAAAAACGTGACGGTTATAAACTTTGCACAAAGTCGTGCGCAAAGTCAAGTTTCGATCAGTTTTTTGCGCACCGTCTCGGAATTACAAAATACTAGCCATTCCCAACGTATTAGCCCATGGGAAGTCGTACGAGTATGGTTTCGTGAAAAAATGTGACGGTCAAAAACTTTGCACAAAGTCGCGCGCAAGGTTAAGTTTCGATCGGTTTTTCATGCACAATCTCAGAATTTCAAAATACTGGCCATTCCCAATGTATTTGCTATGGGAAGTTGTACGAGCACGGTTTCGTCAAAAAATGCGACAGTCATAAATTATGCACAAAGTCAAGTTTCGATCGGTTTTTCGCACACCGTCTCGGAATTTCAAAATACTAGACATTCCTAACGTATTAGCCCATGGGAAGTCGTATGAACATGGTTTCACAAAAAAATGTGACGGTCATAAACTTTGCATAATCTCGTGCGCAAAGTTGAGTTTCAATCATTTTTTCGCACACCGTCTCATAATTATAAAATACTAGACATTCCCGACGTATTAGGCCATGGGAAGTTGTATGAGCACACTTTCATGAAAAAATGTGACAGTCATAAACATTGCACAAAGTCGAGTTTCGTTCAGTTTTTCACGCACCATCTCAAAATATCAAAATTATGGTAATTCCCAATGTATTATATATACCATGGGAAGTCGTACGAGCATAATTTCGCGAAAAAACTCGACGGTCATAAACTTTACGTAAAGTCGAGCCTAAAGTCAAGTTTCGATCGATTTTTCACGCACACCGTCTCGGAATTTCAAAATACTAGACATTCTTAACGTATTAGCCCATGGGAAGTCGTATGAACATGGTTTCACAAAAAAATGTGACGGTCATAAACTTTGCATAATCTCGTGCGCAAAGTTGAGTTTCAATCATTTTTTCGCACACCGTCTCATAATTATAAAATACTAGACATTCCCGACGTATTAGGCCATGGGAAGTCGTACAAGCATGGTTTCACGAAAAAACGCGACGGTCATACACTTTGCGAAAAGTTGAGTTTCGATCGATTTTTCGTGCACCATCTCTAAATTTCAAAATACCGGCCATTCCTAATGTATTAGCCCATGGGAATTCATACGAGCACTATTTCGTGAAAAAATGAGACGGTCATAAACTTTGAGAAAAATCGCACGCAAAGTCGAGTTTTGATCGGTTTTTCACGCACCGACTCAAAATTTCAAAATAGTAGCCATTCCCAATGTATTAGCCCATGGGAAATCGTACGAGCACGATTTCACAAAAAAATACGACAGTCATAAACTTTGTGCAATGTCGTGCGCAAAGTCAAGTTTCGATCATTTTTGACGCAACGTCTCAAAATTTCAAAATACAAGTCATTCCCAACGTATTAACCCTTGGGAAGTCGTACGAGCACGATTTTGTGAAAAAATATGACAGTCATAAACTTTGCTCAAAGTCCCACGCAAAGTCGAGTTTCGATCGATTTTTCATGCACCATCTCGGAATTTCAAAATACTGGCCATTCCTAATGTATTAGCCCATGGGAAGTCGTACGAGCACGGTTTCACGAAAAAATACGATGGTCATAAACTTTGCGCAAAGTCGAGTTTCAATCCATTTTTCAGGCACCGTCTCAAAATTTTAAAATATTAGCCATTCCCAACGTATTAGCCCATGGGAATTCATACGAGCATGGTTTCACGAAAAAATGTGACGGTCATAAACATTGCTCAAAGTCGTGCGCAAAGTCTAGTTTGGTTTGATTTTTCGAGCACCATCTTGAAATTTCAAAATACTAGCCATTCCCAACCGATTAGCCCCTAGGAAGTCGTACGAGCACGGTTTTATGAATAAATATGACGGTTATAAACTTTGCGCAAAGTCGTTCGCAAAGTCATGTTTCGATTGGTTTTTCACGCACCATCTCAGAATTTCAAAATACTAGCCATTCCCAAAGTCATAGCCCAAGGGAAGTCGTACGAGCACAGTTTCACGAAAAAATGTGACGGTCATAAACATTGTGCAAAGTCACACGCATTGTCATGTTTCAATAGTTTTTCATTCAACGTCTATGAATTTCAAAATATAGGCAATTCCCAAAGTATTAGCCCCTATCCTGGAAAGTCGTACGAGCACGGTTTCGCGAAAAAACCTGATGGTCATAAACTTTGCTCAAAGTCGCACGCAAAGTCGAGTTTGGTCAGTTTTTCATGCACCATCTCAGAATTTCAAAATACTGGTCATTCCCAACGTATTAGCCCATGGGAAGTCATACGAGCAAGGCTTCACGAAAAAACATGACGGTCATAAACTTTGCACAAAGTCAAGTTTTGATCGATTTTTCACACACCATCTCAGAATTTCAAAATACAGGCCATTCCCATCGTATGAACCCATGGGGAGTCGTACGAGCACGGTTTTGTGAAAAAATATGATGGTCATAAACTTTGCACAAAGTCGAGTTTCGATCAGTTTTTCACGCACCATCTCGGAATTTTAAAATACTAGCCATTTCCAACATATTATCCCATGGGAAGTCGTCCGAGCACGGTTTCGCGAAACGACACGATGGTCATAAACTTTGCGCTAAGTCAAGCGTAAAGTCGAGTTTCGATCAGTTTTTCACGCACCATCTCGGAATTTCAAAATACTGGCTAGTCATAACGTATTAGCCCATGGGAAGTCGTACGTGCATGATTTCATGAAAAAAAGTGATGTTAATAAACTTTGCGCAAAGTCAAGTTTTGTTCAATTTTTCGGGCATCGTCTTAGAATTTTAAAATGTCGGACATTCCCAACATTTTAGCCCATTGTCACGGGCTTAGCTGGTTTTGCCTAAGCCATGCGGCACCCCTGCGTATCCGTCCACAAAGGTCAGCCTTCCCTGAGATCTCCCAGATCCCTTAGACTTACAAAAGAGAAAATGGGCCAGAAGAAGCAATTCCCACGGGATCCACAAGCAACTGCTCAAGCAAACACTTCATAAAGCCATATGCAAATGACATCCATGGACATTACAAACTCAGAGAGGTTGCACACAAAGGATAACGGTCCATTACAAGACATACTTGTATTTATAAGTCAAAATGGGCCATAAAGGAAACCAAACTCGGGCTGCTATGCCTACTGCAAGCCTGCTATTTGCTGTACAAGGTATGTACACAAACCGGAGGACATGGACAAACACGAGCATTTCATCAAACACCTTATTTACATTGTTGTCCGTGACATTCTCCCCCACTTATTCCTTCGATGTCCTCGTTGAAGCCGCTGTAGACGCTGCATCTCCTCACATTTTGCTAAATCTTTAAACTTCTACTTTAGCTGCAACACGCCCCTTTGGCTCCTAGCTGCTCTCCGCCGCTGTTGTTGAGTTGTCGAACTCTGATCCGTCATGCTGCTTCAACTCACCAATGACTGAATCTGGTGTGGGGTTGGCTGAGTTGTGCTGATCCTTGTTAATTCTCGTGGATCCTGCTGATGAAAGAAAAGACCTGCCTTATTATGCGCCAGTATCATAGTATACTTGTGTTGCTTGAACTGGGTGGATGCTTGTTGGAGCTTTAACGAGCATCGCCTCGCAGACTTTGAAGTTTTTAAGGTCCTTCCTCCATAATGTTTGCCCATTGATCCTTCCTCCATGTTTAGTTGTCACTCCCAAGTAGGTTCGCATCACTTCTGCTTTCGATTAGCATTTAATTGGAAAATGAAGTGGACAATCTACTCTCAGTAGTACCGATCACCAATGGTTAGAATTTGACAACTATTGTCTTCCGTAAGCTTTCTCTGAAGGGTCACTGCACTTATGCAGAGCTCCTCTGCCGGATAAGTAAGAGAACAGGAATACTTGACTTCACCCATTCTCTTAGTAGTTGAGAAGGCAAGGTTACTTGGTTTCGCTCACCTCCTCGAGTTAAGAGGATTGGGGTACTCGGTTTCGCCCATTCTCCTGAGTTGAGAAGGCAAAGGTTACTTGGTTTCACCTCATCGAGTTAACATTCGCCCGCTCTTTGCTCATACTTTTGAAGCACTTGAAGTGTTTGCACTCCTTGCATTGAGTTAGCTACTGTGATTCGCCTTCTCACTGCCATTGAACTTCTGGAATGCAAGAAGTTTCGCCCAAAAAGAGCAAAAAGTTTACCCCAACTTGGAGTAAGTCTTTGATAGATTTGGTTGCCTCTGGGATTGTACCGTCTTCTCCATCACCTTTGTCGCCTACTCCTCTGAGTAGAAAGGTACAGTACCATGTACTGTCTACTTCATTCCTTGGTCGAGCACTCCTGCATCAACCCAAAGTCCCTCGCTTTCGGCTATCTTGATAAGAAGCCCTTCGACATCGATCTTATGAAGTTTCTTGGCCTCTGCCCTTCTGCCCTGTCTTGGTACTTGGAGTTTGCCTTTGCATTCTCCACCTCCTCGGCCCCTTTTATGACCAATGCTCTCCCTCCATGAGAGCAAGGGATCGATGAATCCACGGAAGTCCCGCCTCTGCGGTACCATAGTGCTGCCAAGCCCATAGCCCTAATATCCGTTGACTTGCATCTGCATCCCTTCCTTCGCGATCGGTAGATCCGCCTCTACGGCACTATGGTGCTCCTCCGAGTCTACCTCCTTTCTAACTGACGCTTTGCTTTTGGGTAGTTGAGCCCCACTGGACTCATCATTGCTTCCTCGCCCCTTCCGACCCCCTGCTTCGACACCATTGTGTCCTCCTAGCAGTTCTCCTTGGTCGATGGAAAGACAGACTGCAACTCTCATGCATGGCCTCCGCCATCTTGTTGCAGGGCTCACGCTGATTCTGTTCTCCTTAGCTTCCTTGGTAGCAACGTTCGCTTACTCGGCTTTGTCCTCTGACTTGCCGGGCTCCCTTAAGCGAATGTGAGCACTGAAGCAGTCCAACTCTCCAGCTGCTCCGATCATACCTTAGTATAATCAAGTCCCCTCCATGGGACTCACTGGAACTTGCAATCTGACTACTCCCTCGTTGGTACCCAGTTCCCATATGCTGATGACCAAGGCTTTCATCTGATGCAAGCTTCGATGCATACACACGGAAGACCCGCCTCTGCGGTACTATGGCATTCACTCCTTGAATCCACAACCCTTCTTGCCGTTGCATTGTTCACCGAAGTGGAGCTCCCAATAGTTCCTGATCATTCACATGATCACATCCCCCTCCATGGGACTCACTGGTACTTGCACTTGGACTTCTTCCTCGGTGGTACACAACCCCCATATGCTGATGACTAAGGCTTTCATCTAATGCAAGCTCCGATGCACACACGAAGACACGCCTCTGCGGTACTGTGGCATTCACTCCTTGAATCCATAGCCCTTCTTCTTGTTGTGTCGTACACCAAAGTGGAGCTCCAAGTAGCTCTGATCATACCTCCGCATGATCTTGTCCCTCACGGGACATGATCGCCTGTGTTGCATTGCCACGAACTATTCCACCACGATCCGCTGCACTATGTCACCTCCTGGTGACATCTCCATTGCATACAGATTATTGTGTGATGAACTCGGACTACGACTTCTCCACGTGTGGCCTCTGCCAACACATCGTAGGGCCTCTACCATCTCCGATTTTTAGTTTGCTCCACCCACTCTTGGGTCACACCTGGACGAAGCATAGCTCTAGGACAGTCCGTCGCCTAGTAGCTCATGAAGTCCCCCTGACTTCACTAGAATTGGTGCACCATTGTTTGGATCCTGGGCCTCTATCCCCTACTAGCACAATCTCTGCTATGCACCTCTTGTTCCTGACAACTCAAATGGTAACACTATGACATATTCTTCAAGAGTACCCGCCTTTGCGTCCTCTTGCCTCGTGCTAAGGTATCATGATCCCAACTATGCCTCCACAAGTTGAATCACCTTAGTTACTATGTCAAATGCATCTCCGAGGTAGCTTGCATGTGCTTCGAAGCTCCCTTCATCTTTGGCACCATGAAAGATAAGTCCGCCCCATCAGAATGAAGAACTCATGGAACGACATGATCCCACTCTTGCCTCTACAAGAGTTCATGCCCTTGACCTCCGTCCAAGGAAAGCTCTGTGCCTCCGCTCCATGTTCCATCTTCTATGTCAACTCCCTTCATGCGGCTTGGATACTTCACCAAGTTCCATCCAAGTCGTTTCGCTCCTCGATTTGCATTGAGTTGATAGTGGCCCTCGCGTCCACCATTCCACGGGTCAGCCCTCCGTTGAGTTTGATTTCCACATCGACTCGAAGTGTGCCTTCATATGATGTTGCCTTGGATTACTCCCCCACTTGATCTCGAAATGCATCCACCAATGCATTACCTCATTCGAGATCATGCGATAACTCTTCGTCGCTCGCTCGGTGTGTTGAGCTTTTTGGAGATATTACCTTGAGAAACTTTTCCTCAATATGTGTGATCTGTTGCACATGATTCTCCTTCTGGAGAACTAGGACTTATCCCTCCTGGATATATGTCCTATTGGAGTAAATTTCCTCTTTACATTATTCCCACTAGAAGTTTCGGAGACCACCATCCCCTTTGGACTACTCCGTCTTGCTGAACAACTTGTTCCTTGTTCTGCCCCCGCAAATGTACTTGCTAGATTGCGACCCTTCGCCAATACAGTCTCCACTGCACCCTTCAGGGTCTAGCAACGAGCTGAACTTGTTGCACATTTCAGTCGCCTACGGACGTATCCTTTTATATCGAAGAGAAAGTTCTGATGCTCCATGGCACTGAGTTCTAATCGCACCTTAGGATGGCCATGAACACTCCGTCGTCCGTGTACAAGCCCTTGCATGAGTTCTGAATCCTTCGAGTTAGCAATTCCCCTCACCTCTATGAGCTTTGCACAACTCTTTCGGTCGTTACGCAATACCTTCCACTTTGCACGGTCTCATCTATCACCAAACACCCCGCTTTGCCTTTAGCACCGTCAAGTTTGGCTGCCAACATCGAGCCATAGCTCGAACTCCACCATCCCAATCTTTGTGTGCTACGCATTCTTCTTCGCTTGCTTGTCCTCGTGGTGCCTCTCGCGCAAAGGGTTGGCCATTCCTCTGAATGCCAAACCTGGATGTCCGCTCCTCTGAGCGACTCCTTTCCCTACATCTCAATGTCCGTTTTCCCCCAATCGGTTGCGCGTGCTGGCTGTCCTCCACACAGCCCAACTAGGTCCCCCACGTTTGTATGGCCAGTGTCTCTTCGTGTGCTTGTCCCGCTCTGATGCCACATTGTCACGGGCTTAGCTGGTTTTGCCTAAGCCGTGCGGCACCCCTGCGTATCCATCCATAAAGGTCAGCCTTCCCCGAGATCTCCCAGAGTCCCTTAGACTTACAAAAGATAAAACGGGCCAGAAGAAGCAATTCCCATGGGATCCACAAGCAACTACTCAAGCAAACACTTCATAAAGCCATATGCAAATTACATCCATGGACATTACAAACTCAGAGAGGTTGCACACAAAGGATAATGGTCCATTACAGACCGAAGTCCCCCACAAGTGCTTACAAGACATACTTGTATTTACAAGCCAAAATGGGACATAAAGCAAACCAAACTCGGGCTGCTAAGCCTTACTGCAAGCCCGCTACTTGCTGTACAAGGTATGTACACAATGAGGACACGGACAAACACGAGCATTTCATCAAAGACCTTGTTTACATTGTTGTCCGTGACACCATGGGAAGTCGTATGAGCACGGTTTCGCGAAAAAATGTGACAGTCATAAACTTTGTCCGTGACACCATGGGAAGTCGAGTTTCGATCAATTTTTCACGCACCATCTCAAAATTTCAAAATACTAGACATTCCCAACGTAGTAGCCCATGGGAAGTCGTTTGAGCACGGTTTCACAAAAAAAAATGGTGGTCATAAACTTTGTGCAAACTCATGCGCAAAGTTGAGTTTCTATCATTTTTTCGTGCACCGTCTCAGAATTTCAAAATACTAGACATTCCCAACGTATTAGCCTGAGGGAAATCTTATGGGCACGATTTCACGAAAAAACGTGACGATTATAAACTTTGCACAAAGTCAAGTTTCGTTCGGTTTTTCGTGCACCGTCCCAAAATTTCAAAATTCTTGTCATTCCCAACGTATTAGCCCATGCGAAGTCATACTAGCACAGTTTTGCGAAAAAATATGAGGGTCATAAACATTGCGCAAAGTCGAGTTTCGATCGGTTTTTTGCTTACCGTCTAAGAATTTTAAAATACTGGCGATTCCCAACGTATTATTCCATGGGAATTTGTATGAGCATGGTTCAATGAAAAAACGCAACGGACTTAAACTTTACGCAAAGTCACGTGCAAAGGCGAGTTTTTATCGGTTTTTTATGCATCGTCTCGGACATCAAAATACTTGTCGTTCCCAATGTATTAGCCCACGGGAATTTGTACGAGTATGATTTCACGAAAGAATGTGACAGTCATAATTTTTGCACAAAGTCACGCGCAAAGATGAGTTCGATCGGCTTTTCGCGCAGCGTCTCAGAATTTCAAAATATTGGCCATTCACAACGTGTTGGCCCATTGGAAATCGTACGAGCATGGTTTCGCGGATAAACGCAATGGTCATTAACTTTGCACAAAGTTGAGTTTCGTTCGATTTTTCGCGCACCATCTCGGAATTATAAAATACTGGCCTGTCCCAATGTATTAGCCCATGGGAAGTCATACAGGCAGGATTTCGTGAAAAAAAGTGATGGTCATAAACTTTGCACAAAGTCACGTGCAAAGTCGAGTTTCATTCGTTTTTCACGCACCGTCTCAGAATCTCAAAATACTAGTCTTTCCTAATGTATTAGCCCTTGGGAAGTCGTACAAGAACAGTTTTGCGAAAAATCATGACGGTCATAAACTTTTCTCAAAGTCACGTGTAAAGTCGAGTTTCGATCGGTTTTTCAAGCACCGTCTTGGAATTTCAAAATACGGGCCATTCCCAACGTATTAGCCAATGGGAAGTCGTACAAGCATGGTTTCACGAAAATACGCGATGGTCATAAACTTTGCACAAAGTCACGCACAAAGTCGAGTTTCGATAGGATTTTCGTGCACCGTCTCATAATTTTAAATTACTAGACATTCCCAACATAGTAGCCCATGGGAAGTCGTATGAGCATGGTTTCGCAAAAAAAGGCGGCGGCCATAAACTTTGCGCAAAATCGTGCGCAAAGTTAAGTTTCGATCAATTTTTCGCGCATCGTCTCAGAATTTCAAAATACTATACATTCGCAACATATTAGTCCATGGGAAGTCGTATGATCACGGTTTCGCAAAAAAACGTGACAGTTATAAACTTTGCCAAAAGTCAAGTTTCCTTTGGTTTTTCGCACACCATCTCAAAATTTCAAAATTCTGGTCATTCCCAACGTATCAGCCATTGGGAAGTCATACGAGCACAGTTTTGCAAAAAAACACGACGGTCATAAACTTTACACAAAGTCGAGTTTCGATCGTTTTTCACGCACCGTCTCGGAATTTCAAAATACAGGCCATTCCCAATGTATCAGCCCATCGGAAGTCGTACGAGCACGGTTTCACAAAAAAATGTGACGGTCATAAACTTTGCGTCAAGTCACGCGTAAAGTCAAGTTTGATCGATTTTTCGTGCACAGTCTCAAAATTTCAAAATAGTGGCCATTCCCAACGTATTGGGCCATGGGAAGTCATATGAGCAGGGTTTCATGAAAAAATGTGACGGTCATAAACTTTTCGCAAAGTTAAGTTTCGATCGGTTTTTCATACACTGTCTCATAATTTCAAAATACATGTCATCCCCAACGTATTAACCCATGGGGAGTCGTACGAGCACGGTTTCGCAATAAAATGTGACGGTCATAAACTTTGCACAAAGTCGAGTATCGATCAGTTTTTCGTGAACCATCTCTAAATTTTAAAATACTGGCCATTCCCAACGTATTATCCAATGGGAAGTCGTACGAGCACAGTTTCGGGAAAAGACACGACGGTCATGGAATTTGCGCTATGTCACGCGTAAAGTCAAGTGTCGATTGGTTTTTCACGCACCATCATGGAATTTCAAAATACTAGCCAGTCACAACGTATTAGCCCATGGGAAGTTGTACGGGCACGATTTCATGAAGAAATGCGATGGTCATAAACTTTGCATAAAGTCACGCGCAAAGTCGAGTTTGGATCGTTTTTCGCGCACCGTCTCAGAATTTTAAAATACTGGCCATTCCCAACGTATTAGCCCATGGGAAGTCATACGAGCATGGTTTCACGAAAAAACACAACTATCATAAACTTTGCGCAAAGTCGAGTTTCGATCGGTTTTTCGCGCACCGTCTCAGAATTTCAAAATAATAGACATTCCCAACGTATTAGCCGAAGGGAAATCGTATGAGCACGGTTTCGTGAAAAAATGCGACAGTTATAAACTTCGTGGACAGTCGCGCGCAAAGTCAAGTTTTGATCAGTTTTTAGTGCACCGTCTCAGAGTTTCAAAATACTAGCTATTCTCAACATATTAGCCCATGGGATATCGTACGAGCATGGTTTCACGAAAAAAACGTGACTATCATAAACTTTTAGCAAAGTCGCACATAAAGTCTAGTTTCGTTTGGTTTTTCATGCCCATCTCAGAATTTCAAAATACTGGCCAGTCCCAACATATTAGCCCCTGGGAAGTCGTAAGAGCACGATTTCATGAAAAAATGTGACAGTCATAAACTTTGCGCAAAGTCACGCGCAAAGTCGAGTTTCGATCAGTTTTTCTTGCACCATCACGGAATTTCAAAATACTGGCCATTCCCAACGTATTTGCCCACGGGAAGTCGTACGAGCATGGTTTCGCGAAAAAACGTGACGGTCATAAACTTTGCGCAAAGTCGCGTGCAAAGTCGAGTTTCGATCGGTTTTTCATGCATGCACCATCTCAGAATTTCAAAATATTGGCCATTCCCAACATATTAGCCTTTGCAAAGTCGTACGAGCACGGTTTCGTGAAAAAACACGACGGTAATAAACATTGCGCAAAGTCAAGTTTCAATCAATTTTTCATGCACTTTCTTAGAATTTCAAAATACTAAACATTCCCAATGTACTACATGGGAAGTCGTATGAGCACGACTTCACGAAAAAATATGACAGTCATAAACTTTGCGCAAAGTCGAGTTTCGATCGATTTTTCGCGCACTGTCTCAGAATTTTAAAATAATAGACAGTCCCAATGTATTAGCCCATGGGAAATCCTATTAGCACTGTTTTGCAAAAAAACGTGACGGTCATAAACATTGCGCAAAGTCGAGTTTCGATCGGTTTTTTGCTTACCGTCTCAGAATTTTAAAATATTGGCGATTCCCAACGTATTATTCCATGGGAATTTGTATGAGCATGGTTCCACGAAAAAATGCAATGGCCTTAAACTTTACGCAAAGTCACGTGCAAAGTCGAGTTTTTCTCGGTTTTTTGTGCACCGTCTCGGACATCAAAATACTGGTCATTCCCAATGTATTAGCCCATGGGAATTCGTACGAGTATGATTTCATGAAAAAATGTGACAGTCATAATTTTTGCACAAAGTCACGCGTAAAGATGAGTTCGATCGGCTTTTCGCGCAGTGTCTCAGAATTTCAAAATATTGGCCATTCACAACATGTTAGCCGATTGGAAGTCGTACGAGCACGGTTTCACAGATAAACGCGATGTTCATTAACTTTGCACAAAGTTGAGTTTCATTTGATTTTTCGCGCACCATCTCGGAATTACAAAATACTGGGAAGTCATACAGGCAGGATTTCGTGAAAAAAAGTGATGGTCATAAACTTTGCACAAAGTCACGTGCAAAGTCGAGTTTCGTTCGTTTTTCACGCACCGTCTCGGAATCTCAAAATACTGGCCATTCCCAACATATTAGCCCTTGGGAAGTCGTACAAGAACAGTTTTGCGAAAAAACATGACGGTCATAAACTTTTCTCAAAGTCGCGCGTAAAGTTGAGTTTTGATCGGTTTTTCATGCACCGTCTTGGAATTTCAAAATACTAGTCATTCCCAACGTATTAGCCAATGGGAAGTCGTACAAGCACGATTTCACGAAAATACGCGATAGTCATAAACTTTGCGCAAAGTCACAAACAAAGTCGAGTTTCGATAGGATTTTAGTGCACCGTCTCAGAATTTTAAATTACTAGACATTCCCAACATAGTAGCCCATGGGAAGTCATATGAGCATGGTTTCACAAAAAAAGGCGGTGGCCATAAACTTTGCGCAAACTCGTGCGGAAAGTTGAGTTTCGATCGATTTGTCGCTCATCGTCAAGAAATTTCAAAATACTATACTATACATTCCCAACGTATTAGACCATGGGAAGTCGTATGATCACGGTTTCGCAAAAAAATGCGACGGTCATAAACTTTGTAAAAAGTCAAGTTTCGTTTGGTTTTTCGCACACCATCTCAAAATTTCAAAATTCTGTTCATTTCCAACGTATCAACCCTTGGGAAGTCATACGAGCACAGTTTTGCAAAAAAACACGACGGTCATAAACTTTGCACAAAGTCGCGCGCAAAGTCGAGTTTCGATCATTTTTCACACACCGTCTCAAAATTTCAAAATACAGGCCATTCCCAACGTATCAGCCCATGGGAAGTCGTACGAGCACGGTTTCACAAAAAAATGTGACGATCATAAACTTTGCGTAAAGTCGCGCGTAATGTCGAGTTTGATCGATTTTTCGTGCACAGTCTCAAAATTTTAAAATACTGGTCATTCCCATCGTATTGGGCCATGGGAAGTCATATGAGCAGGGTTTCATGAAAAAATGTGACGGTCATAAACTTTTCGCAAAGTTAAGTTTCGATCGGTTTTTCATACACTGCCTCGGAATTTCAAAATACAGGTCATCCCCAACGTATTAACCCATGGGGAGTCATACGAGCACGGTTTCGCAATAAAATGTGACGGTCATAAACTTTGCACAAAGTCGAGTATCGATCAGTTTTTCGCGAACCATCTCTAAATTTTAAAATACTGGCCATTCCCAACGTATTATACAATGGGAAGTCGTACGAGCACAGTTTCGGGAAAAGACACGACGGTCATGGAATTTGCGCTATGTCACGCGTAAAGTCAAGTGTCGATTGGTTTTTCACGCACCATCATGGAATTTCAAAATACTAGCCAGTCACAACGTATTAAAGGAGGATCCGGACAAAATAGATGAAACGGAAGAGATCCGGGTGAATGGAAAGGAAAAAACAAAGCATGAATTCCACTTTCACTTTAAAGACACATGCGATAAAGATAGCCCAGTTTACGAAGATTCTTATCTTGATACCTATCAAGATAATTGGGAATTGGGAAGACTTGAAGAAGAGAAAAATGAAAAGACTTTTTTCCGCTTTGACTTTGAAAAACCTATTGTCACTTTTCTTTTCGATTATAAGCGGTGGAATCGTCCATTGCGATATATAAAAAATAATCGATTTGAAAATAGTGTACAAAATGAAATGTCACAATATTAGCCCATGGGAAGTTGTACGGGCACGATTTCACGAAGAAATGCGATGGTCATAAACTTTGCATAAAGTTGCGCGCAAAGTCGAGTTTCGATCGTTTTTCCCGCATCGTCTCAGAATTTCAAAATACTGGCCATTCCCAACATATTAGCCCATGGGAAGTCATACGAGCACGGTTTCACGAAAAAACACAACTATCATAAACTTTGCGCAAAGTCGAGTTTCGATCGGTTTTTCGCGCACCGTCTCAGAATTTCAAAATAATAGACATTCCCAACGTATTTGCCCAAGGGAAATCGTATGAGCACGGTTTCGTGAAAAAATGCGACGGTTATAAACTTTGTGGACAGTCGCGTGGAAAGTCAAGTTTTGATCGATTTTTAGTGCACCGTCTCAGAGTTTCAACATACTAGCCATTCTCAACATATTAGCCCATGGGATATCGTACGAGCATGGTTTCACGAAAAAAACGTGACTATCATAAACTTTTCGCAAAGTTGCGCATAAAGTCTAGTTTCGTTCGGTTTTTCATGCCCATCTCAGAATTTCAAAATACTGGTCATTCCCAACGTTTTAGCCCATGGGAAGTCGTAAGAGCACGGTTTCATGAAAAAATGTGACAGTCATAAACTTTGTGCAAAGTCACGCGCAAAGTCGAGTTTCAATCGGTTTTTCGTGCACCATCATGGAATTGCAAAATACTGGCCATTCCCAACGTATTTGCCCACGGGAAGTCGTACGATCATGGTTTCGTGAAAAAATGTGACGATCATAAACTTTGCGCAAAGTCAAGTTTCAATCGGTTTTTCTTGCACCGTCTCAGAATTTCAAAATATTGGCCATTCCCAACGTATTAGCCTATGCAAAGTCGTACAAGCACGGTTTCATGAAAAAACATGACGGTAAAAACATTGCGCAAAGTCGAGTTTCAATCGATTTTTCATGCAGTGTCTTAGAATTTCAAAATACTAGACATTCCCAATGTACTAGTCCATGGGAAGTCGAATGAGCACGGTTTCACGAAAAAATATGACAGTCATAAACTTTGCGCAAAGTCGAGTTTCAATCGATTTTTCGCGCACCGTCTCAGAATTTTAAAATAATAGACATTCCCAATGTATTAGCCCATGGGAAATCGTATTAGCACCGTTTTGCGAAAAAATGTGACGGTCATAAACTTTACGCACAGTCGCACGCAAAGTCGAGTTTCGATCGGTTTTTAGTACACCATTTTAAAATTTCAAAATACTACCCATTCCCAACATATTAGCCCATGGGAAGTCGTACGAGCATGGTTTCACGAAAAAATGTGACAGTCATAAACTTTGCGCAAAGTCTCGCGCAAAGTCTAGTTTCGTTCGGTTTTTCATGCACCATCTCAGAATTTCAAAATACTGGACATTCCCAACGTATTAGCCCCTGGGAAGTCATACGAGCATGGTTCCACGAAAAAACATGATGGTCATAAACTTTGCGCAAAGGCGCGCGCAAAGGCGAGTTTCGATCGGTTTTTTGCACACTATATCAGAATTTTAAAATAATAGACATTCCCAACGTTTTAGCCCATAAGAAATCGTATGAGCATGGTTTCGCGAAAAAATACGACAGTCATATACTTTACGCACAGTCGCGCACAAAGTCGAGTTTCGATCGGTTTTTAGCGCACCATCTCAGAATTTCAAAATACTAGCCATTCCCAACGTATTAGCCCATCGGAAGTCGAACGAGCATGGTTTCACAAAAAAACATGATAGTCATAAACTTTGTGCAAAGTCTAGTTTCGATCGATTTTTCATGCACCATTTCAAAATTTTAAAATACTATACATTCCCAACGTGTTAGCCCATGGGATGTCGTACGAGCACAGTTTCACGAAACAATGGGATGGTCATAAATTTTATGTAATGTCGAGTTTGATCAGTTTTTCGTGCACCATCTCAAAATTTTCAAATACTGGCCATCCCCAACGTATTAGCCCATGGGAAGTCGTACGAGCACAGTTTCGCAAAAATACGCGATGGTCATAAACTTTGCGCAAAGTCTCACGCAAAGTCGAGTTTCGATCGGTTTTTGATGCACCGTCCCGGAATTTCATAATACTAGCCAATCCTAACATATTCGCCCATGGGAAGTCGTACGATAACGGTTTGCGAAAAAATACGACGGTTATAAACTTTGCGTAAAGTCATGCACAAAGTCGAGTTTCGATCGGATTTTCGTGCAACATCTCGGAATTTCAAAATAATAGACATTCCCAACGTATTAGCCCATGGGAAATCGTATGAGCATGGTTTTACGAAAAAATGTGATAGTTATTAACTTTGTGCGCAGACACGCGCAAAGTGGAGTTTCGATAGGTTTTACGCGCACGATCTCCGAATTTCAAAATACTAGACATTCCCAACGTATTAGCCCATTGAAAGTCATATGAGCACGGTTTTGTGAAAAAATATGACGTCATAAACTATGCGCAAAGTCGAGTTTCGATCGATTTTTCGCACACCGTGTTAGAATTTCGAAATACTGGCCATTCTCAACGTATTAGCCCATGGGAAGTCATACGAGCACGGTTTCACGAAAAAATGCAACGATCATAAACTTTACACAAAGTCGAGTTTCGATCGATTTTTCTCGCATCGTCTCAGAATTTCAAAATAATAGACATTCCCAACGTATTAGCCCATGGGAAATCAGATGAGCATGGTTTCGTCATAAACTTTGCGCATAGTCGCACGCAAAGTCGAGTTTCGATCGATTGTTAGCGCACCGTCTCAGAATTTCAAAATACTAGCCATTCCCTACATATTAGGCCATGGGAAGTCATACGAGCATGGTTTCACGAAAAAAATGTGACCATCATAAACTTTGCGTAAAGTCATGCGCAAAGTCTAGTTTCGTTCGATTTTTCGTGCACCATCTCGAAATTTCAAAATACTGGCCATTCCCAACATATTAGCCCCTGGGAAGTCATAGGAGCACGGTTTCAAGAAAAAATGTGATGGTCATAAACTTTGCGCGAAGTCACGCGCAAAGTCGAGTTTCGATCGATATTTTATGCACTATCTCAGAATTTTAAAATACTGGCCATTCCCAACGTATTAGGCCCTGGGAAGTCGTAAGAGCATGGTTTCGTAAAAAAATGCGACGGTCATAAACTTTGTTCAACGTCGCATGCAAAGTTAAGTTTCGATTGGTTTTTCGTGCACCATCTCAGAATTTCAAAATACTGGCCATTCCCACCGTATTAGCCATTGGGAAGTTGTACCAGCACGGTTTCATGAAAAAACATGACGGTTATAAACTTTGCGCAAAGTCATGCGCAAAGTCGAGTTTCGATCGATTTTTCGGGCACCGTCTCGGAATTTCAAAATAATAAACATTCCCAATGTATTAGCCCATGGTAAATCGTATGAGCACGATTTCGCGAAAAACTAAGATGGTCATAAACTTTGCACATAATCGCGCGCAAAGTTGAGTTTCGATCGATTTTTCGTGCACCGTCTCAGAATTTCAAAATACTAGACATTCCCAACGTAGTAGCCTATGGGAAGTCGAATGAGCATGGTTTCGCAAAAAAAGGTGAGGTCATAAACTTTGCGCAAACTCATGCGCAAAGTTGAGTTCCGATCATTTTTTCGTGCTTCGTCTCGGAATTTCAAAATACTAGACATTCCCAACGTACATGGGAAGTCGTAGGAGCACGATTTTATGAAAATATGTGACGGTCATAAACTTTGCACAAAATCGAGTTTCATTCGGTTTTCGTGCACCATCTCATAATTTTAAAATTCTAGTCATTCCCAACGTATTAGCCCATGGGAAGTCGTATGAGCACGGTTTCGCGAAAAAACGCTACGGTCATAAACTTTGCGCAAAGTCGAGTTTCGATCGGTTTCTTACGCACCGTGTCAGAATTTCAAAATACTGGCCACTCCCAACGTATTAGCCCATGTGAAGTCGTACGAGCACGGTTTCGACAAAAAATGCGAAGGTCATCAATATTGCGCAAAGACGAGTTTCGATCGATTTTTCGCGCACCGTCTCGGAATTTCAAAATACTGGCCATTCCCAACGTGTTAGCCCATGGGAATTCGTACGAGCACTGTTTCATGAAAAAATACGATGATCATAAACTTTGCACAAACTCGCGCGGAAAGTCGAGTTTCGATCGATTTTTCACGCACTGTTTCAGAATTTCAAAATAATGGCCATTCTCAACTGTCACGAACGGACGTCGCTCAACCGCAACATCTTCGCCCCGTGAACCATTCGTTGCTTTTTCTTGTTTGTACATATATTTGGCAGCTTGTTTTGCCTTGAGTTTATGTGTTTTTACCTAAGAAATGTGAGCGAAAGTAGTGTAGAAGGCTACAGAACGATCGTTCGCTGCATAGAGCCAAAATAGCCCAAAACGGCCCTCTTTTTGGGTCTTTTTCGTGTGCCACGGCAACCTTTCTGAGCGATGCTAAATGTCAGTCATTTCAGCACCTTGGAACCCCCCAGGTGGCACCGGGCTGGATGGGGCTCCGGGTATATGTCAGGCGTAGGCGTTCATCAGCAATTGAACTTGTCTTGCGTCCGATACCTTGGGAACTGTCGTTTGTGGACTTGCGACCGTTCCTACAACCCTCCAAAGTCCTATTTCGCTCTCTTTCTTTCTTTTCCCAGCTGCACTCAAGGTGTTCGACAAATTGCTTGTATAGCGTTCCGCTTTGCGAGACGCCGGGACGTGTCCGTCGCTCGCTTTTAAACTAATCAACTTCTTCTTTGCATCCTACGGGACCTTAAGAGGTTGTAAGAGGGCTGACCCTATGCGGACAGATAACACTTTGGGCGTTTCATGACTTAGGCAATCCCAGCTAAGTCCACAACAGTGGGCAAGGTTGCTTCATGACTTTGGCAATTTCAGCTAAGTCTTCGGAAGGGCCGAAAGGGTGCCGCACGACTTAGGCAAATTCAGCTAAGTCCATGACAGTGTGGTATCAGAGCAGGCAATCAATTCATACGAACAGCGAAGAAGATTCATAATTTCACCATGGTGAGACATCGTGGTGAATCGAGCAAGATGGGGCAAGCGGGACCCTTGCTCCAAGCAACCGCAGGTGGGCTGCAAGTGCAAACTCGCTCGCAAACTGCTGGAACCGCTTATGAGGAGCGCGGCAGTGAACAAGACGAGCGTGAAGTTGGGTATTCTCTATGAGGGGTGGAGGCGCCATCTGCAGCGCCAACCGGGAAGAAGGGCCATAGAGAGAGACTTACATTGGCGGAAACCCTCCTCGATGTTATTGATGTGAGCGTGGAGGAACTCTACCAAGGCCAAGGAAGGCTACTTGGGGTAGAGAGATCGCAAGAAGAAGCTGAAACTCGGATCGAGAATGTTGAATCCCTGATTGATCAACTGACAGAGGACACCAAAGATTCTGTACGACATCTACATGAAGTTGTGGCGGAACTCACGGCTAAGGTGATGGTGTTAACAAGGACTCTTGATGCGGGAGGGAACAACACCCGCACTGCGCCACCACAACACTTCAGAGCACCAGAACCGCAGTGCTACGGAGGTGCTAGGGATGCCAAAGAGCTTGAAAATTTCTTGTTCGACATGGAACAGTATTTTTGTGCTACAAGGCTCGATTCTGAAGAAACCAAAGTTGCGATAGCAACAATGTATCTGAATGGGGATGCAAAACTTTGGTGGCAAACCCATTGTGAAGAGATCCAATAAGGCCGATGTCGAGTGGATAGATAGGGAGACTTGAAGCGAGAGTTGAGAACTCAGTTCTTGCCCGAGAACACAGAGTATGCCGTAAGAAGGAAACTGAGACAACTTCGCCAGAGTACAACAATCCGAGACTATGTGAAACAATTTGCTGGATATTCGGGACATGTCTAAGAAAGACAAGCTATTCAGCTTCCTCGATGGCTTGAAGCCATGGGCACAACAAGAACTACATCGGAGGAATGTCACCGACGTAGCCGGGGCAATTGCAGCCGCAGAAAGGCTAACTGACTTTGTTTCTTCGGAGGATTCGAGAAAGAAGAAACACTCTTCGGGAAATCGCCCATCTAAATACTCTCGAGCGAAGGAGTCTGGGGGCGAGCAAAAGAAGAAGAATTTCCACAAGGGACTGGGCTCAAGAGGTAGAGTCCCAAAGTCTAGTGGATGCTTCTTGTGTGGAGGACCACACAAAGTGAGGGAGTGCCCATAAAAATAGGCACTCAATGCTCTAACGGCATCGGTTCTATCCCGTAAGTCAGACAAGGGCAAAGCTATCGCCCTTAGTTCGAGTCGTTCTGACTCTAGTAGTGATAGTGAGGCATCGCAAGGACCCAGGATGGGAGCAATACGTTTGTTGAATGTGTTGCGGGGTCAAGTGGGGGAGAACACAAAGGCAAAGCCACTGAAGGCAGGAAATAGCGAGTTGATGTATGTGGACATCAAGCTTAATGGCCAAACAACCCGTGCAATGGTGGACACGGGCGCGACCCAAAATTTTATTGCCGATCGTGAAGCTAAGCGATTGGGATTACTCTTGGAGAAGAGCCCAAGTCGTATGAAGGCGGTGAATTCGGAGGCCAAGCGGATCTCCGGACAAGCAAAAGGGATCCCCATCAAGATTGGGATATGGAGAGGGAGCACAAACTTGATGGCAGTGCAACTAGACGACTTCCAAGTGATTCTCGGAATGGAGTTTATGCACGCAGCGAAGTTGGTGCCAGTACCATTCCTGAACTTCTTGTGTCTAATGGGAGGTGACGATCCCTACATGGTTCTAGTTTCTCGGGGAGGAACCAAGGACCTACAACAAATATCGGCTTTACAATTGAAGAAAGGGGTACGAAAAGGTGAATCAACCTTTGTAGCTGCTATGAAGCTAGAGACACCTGAAGGGGAAGCCATTCAGGAACCTGCTATTGTGGCGAACATCCTGAAGGAGTTTTCAGATGTGATGCCAACAGAGTTGCCGAGAACTCTACCACCACGCAGAGGCGTGGATCATCAAATTGAGCTGGAGCCGAGAATTAAGCCTCCAGCGAGACCACCATACCGCATGGCCCCTCCAGAGTTGGCGAATTGAGGAAGCAGTTAGATGAGCTGCTAAGCGGTGGTCTCATCCGCAGTTCCAAAGCACCTTTCGGAGCTCTAGTCCTCTTTCAAAAGAAACAAGATGAGAGTCTCCAATTATGCATCGATTATTGAGCCCTTAACAAGATGACGGTGAAGAACAAGTACCCTATCCCGCTCATCGCGGACTTGTTCGATCAATTGGGCAAGGCAAAGTACTTCTCCAAACTCGACCTTCGATCGGGGTATTGGCATGTGCGCATTGCAGAAGGTGATGAGGCAAAGACTACTTGTGTGACTAGGTATGGAGCATTCGAGTTATTGGTGATGCCTTTCGGCTTAACCAATGCTCCGACCATATTCTGCAGTATAATGAACCAGCTGTTCAAGGAGTATCTAGACAAGTTTATGGTCGTCTACTTAGACGATATTGTCGTCTATAGCCAAACACTTGAGGAGCATGTTAGACACCTCCGAACAATTTTTAAAGTTCTCAGGGAGAACACCTTGTTCGTGAAGAGGGAAAAGTGCTATTTCAGCCAAACGGAGATTTTATTATTGGGGCATCGAGTCGACATTGGTTCCATCCGAATGGACCAGTCTAAGGGGCAAGCTGTGGCGGACTGGCGAACGCCGAAGAAAGTGTCAAAGTTGAGATCCTTCCTTGGGTTTGTCAACTATTATCGGCGCTTCATAGCTGGGTATTCGAAGCGCGCAGCTCCGTTGACGGAGTTGCTAAAGAAGGAGCAGTCCTGGAGATGGTCGGACAAATGTAAGGTGGCATTTCAAGACCTAAAGACAGTTGTGTTGGAGGAACCTGTACTCAAATTATCGGACTATGGAAAGTCTTTTGAAGTCCATACAGATGCTTCTGATTTTGCTATTGGAGGAGTTCTTATGCAGGAGGGTCATCCGGTGGCCTACGAGAGTCGCAAGCTCAACGAGACCGAGCGGTGATATCCTGTGCATGAGAAGGAGATGACAGTGGTGGTCCACTATCTACGAGTGTGGCGACACTACCTTCTGGGAGCACCATTTGTGGTAAGGACAAACAATGTCACATTGAGTTACTTCCAAACTCAAAAGAAACTCTCCCCAAAGCAAGCATGATGGCAGGACTTCTTGGTTGAGTTCGACATGGTAATGGAGTACAAGCCCGGAAAAGCAAATGTCGTGGCCGATGCATTGAGTCAGAAAGTGGAGCTGGTGAATGCTATATAGTTGGAGGGCGGAGGCCAAGCAAGTCAATTGCGCTCCAACTTATTTTTCAGGATCCGGGATGGACTGTACCGGGATCCTCAGGCAGTAACTCTGATGCAACTCATCAAAGAGGGCAAGGCACGACGATTTTGGGTCCAAGAGGGACTCATCTATACCAAGGGGAACAGAGTTTATGTTCTGCGAGCGGATAACTTGAGGCGTGAACTCCTGAAAGAGTGTCACGATTCCCTTTGGGCTGGACATCCGGGTATCCACCGAACAATGGCTCTCGTGGAGAAGGCCTTCTATTGGCCGAAAATGGGGACAGATGTCGAGGAATATGTTCAAACATGCCTTACTTGTCAACAAGACAAGGTAGAGCAGCAGAAGCCAGTGGGACTTTTGGAGCCGCTGCCCGTACCAGAAAGGCCTTGGGAGAGCATTTCCTTGGACTTCATATCAAGATTGCCCGTAGTAGGGGGACTTGGATCGATACTCGTGGTAGTTGATTGGTTTTTGAAGTATGCAACAATTATTGCTGCACCCCTACATTGCTCAGTGGAGGAGGCGGCTAAGTTGATGATGAAGAATGTGGTGAAGTTTTGGGGAGTCCCACACAACATCATTAGTAATCGAGATTCTCGGTTCTTGGGATGATTTTGGACTGAGTTGTTCAAGTTGTTGGGATCTAAATTATACTTCTCCACAAACCTCCACCCCCAAACGGATGGCCAAACAGAAAGAATTAACTCGCTCTTGGAGCGATATCTTCGGCACTTTGTAAGTGCCAACCAACGAGATTACGTAAAGCTGTTGGACATAGCCCAATTCTCTTATAACTTACAGCGGAGCTCTGCATCCAATAAGAGCCCATTTGAGATTATTACGGGACAACAGCCATCAACTCCTCACACCCTGGTTATTGGTTATACAGGGAGTAGCCCATCAGCCTATCACTTTGCAAAGGAATGGCATCGCAATGCATATATTGCGCGGGCTTACTTGGAGAAGGCGGCCAAGAAGATGAAAAAGTGGGCAGACTTGGGGAGGCGACCACAAGAGTTTAAAGTGGGCGACATAGTGTTGGTGAAGGTCCAACCAGTATCACTCCAATTCTTTAGGCACAGAGTGCACAAATGATTGGTGCGCAAATATGAAGGGCCTTTCCCAATCATCAGCAGAGTAGGCAATGTATCATACAAGTTGCAACTGCCAGCATGGTTCAGAATTCATAACGTCTTCCATGCGAGCAACTTGAAAGCCTACCACTCAGATTCGCAAGATGATTCTCGAAATGTTCCAACTAGATTACCCCCCACCAGAGCCTCTTACGAGAAGCGAGTTGAAACTATTCTAGCGGATCGCAAGATAAAGCTACCCAATGGAGCACAGCAAATTGAGTACTTGGTGAAGTGGCAAAAGCTTCCTCAAACAAAAGCCAGTTGGGAGCCAGAAGATGCCCTCCGACAGGAAGAAGCTTGCGTCAAAGCCTACCAACAAGCATCGACGAGGGCGTCGACAGTTTAAGTGGGGGAGAATGTCACGAACGGACGTCGCTCAACCGCAACATCTTCGCCTCGTGAACCGTTCGTTGCTTTTTCTTGTTTATACATATGTTTAGCAGCTTGTTTTGCCTTGAGTTTATGTCTTTTTACCTAAGAAATGTGACCGAAAGTAGTGTAGAAGGCTGCAGAATGATCGTTCGCTGCATAGAGCCAAAACAGCCCTCTTTTTGGGTCTTTTTTGTGTGCCACGGTAATCTTTTTGAGCGGTGCGAAATGTCAGCCATTTCAGCACCTTGGAACCCTCCGGGTGGCACCGGGCTGGATGGGGCTCCGGGTATATGTCGGGCGTAGGCGTTCATCAGCAATTGAACTTGTCTTGCGTCCGATACCTTGGAACCGTCGTTTGCAGACTTGCGACCATTCCTACAACCCTCCAAAGTCCTATTTCGCTCTCTTTCTTTCTTTTATCAACTGCACTCAAGGTGTTCGACAAATTGCTTGTATAGCGTTCCGCTTTGCGAGACGCCGGGACGTGTCCGTCGCTCGCTTCTAAACTAATCAACTTCTTCTTTGCAGGTCCTACGGGACCTTAAGAGGTTGTAAGAGGGCTGACCCTGTGTGGACAGATAACATTTTGGGCGTTTCATGACTTAGGCAATCCCAGCTAAGTCCAGAACAGCGGGCATGGTTGCTTCACGACTTAGGCAATTTCAGCTAAGTCTTCGGGAGGGCCGTAAGGGTGCCGCACTACTTAGGCAAATTCAGCTAAGTCCGTGACACAACGTATTAGCCCATGGGAAGTTGTCCGAACATGGTTTCGCGAAAAAACACGATGATCATAAACTTTGCCCAAACTCACGCGGAAAGTCGAGTTTCGATCAATTTTTCGCGCACCATCTTGGAATTTCAAAATACCGGCCATTCCCAGCGTATTAGCCCAAGGGAAGTCGTACAAACATGGTTTCGCGTAAAAATACGACGGTTATAAATTTGCACAATATTGTGCGCAAAGTCACGTTTCGATCGATTTTTTGCGCACCGCCTCGAAATTTCAAAATACTAGACATTCCCAACGTATTAGCCCATGGGAAGTCGTATAAGCACGGTTTAGCAAAAAAGGTGACGGTCATAAATATTGCGCAAAGTCGAGTTTCGATCGATTTTTCTCGCACCATTTCAAAATTTTAAAATATTGGCCATTCCCGACGTATTAGCCCATGGGAAGTCGTATGAACATGGTTTCGTGAAAAAATGCGACGGTTATAAACTTTGCATAAAGTTGTTCGCAAAGTCGAGTTTCGCTCGATTTTTCACGCATCGTCTCAGAATTTCAAAATAATAAACATTCTTTTTTTGGTAAGTTCAAAATAATAATCATTCCCAATGTATTAGCCCATGGAAAATCGTTTGAACACGGTTTCATGAAAAAACACGACGGTCATAAACTTTGCACACGGTCATGCGAAAAGTCGAGTTTCGATCGATTTTTTGCGCACCGTCTCAAAATTTCAAAATACTAGACTTTCCCAACGTATTAGCCCATGGGAAGTCGTATGAGCACGGTTTCGCAAAAAAAGGCGACGGTCATAAACTTTGCATAAAGTCATGCGCAAAGTCAAGTTTCGATCGATTTTTCACGCACCATGTCAGAATTTTAAAATACTGGCCATTCCCAACTTATTAGCCCATGGAAAGTCGTAAGAGCATGGTTTCACAAAAAAATGTGACGGTTATAAACTTTGTGCAAAGTCACGCGTAAAGTCGAGTTTCGATCGGTTTTTCGTGCACCGTCTCAGAATTTTAAAATACTGGCCATTCCCAACATATTAGCCCATAAGAAGTCATAGGAGCATAGTTTCACGAAAAAAGGCGACAGTCACAAACTTTGCGCAATGTCATGCGGAAAGTCGAGTTTCGATCGATTTCTCACGCACCGTATCGATTTTTCACGAAGAACCGATCGAAACTCTACTTTGCGCTCGACTTTGAGCAATGTTTATGACCATCATATTTTTTCATGAAACCGTGCTCGGAAGACTTCCCAGGGGCTAATAAGTTGGGAATGGCTAGTATATTGAAATTCTGAGATGGTGCACAAAAAATAGAACGAAACTAAACTTTGCGCGCGACTTTGCAAAGTTTATGACTATCACATTTTTTCATGAAACCATGCTTGTATGACTTCCCATGTGCTAATACGTTGGGATGGCTAGTATTTTGAAATTCTGAGACGGTGCACAAAAAACCAATCTAAACTTGACTTTGCGCACGATTGTGCGTAAAGTTTATGACCATCGTGTTTTTTCGTGAAACCATGCTCAAACGATTTCCCATGAGCTAATACGTTGGGAATGTCTATTATTTTGAAATTTCGAGACAGTGCGCGAAAAATCGATCGAAACTCGACTTTGCACACGACTTTGCGTAACGTTTATGACCGTCATATTTTTTCATGAAACCGTGCTCATACGATTTCCCATGGGTTAATAAGTTGGGAATGGCTAGTGTTTTGAAATTCCGAGATCGGTGCACAAAAAATCGATAGAAACTCGAGTTTGCGTAAAGTTTATGACTGCACGTTTTTTCGCGAAACCATGCTCGTACGACTTCCCATGGGCTAACACGTTTTGAATGGCCAATGTTTTAAAATTTTGAGACAGTGCGCAAAAATCCGATTATACTCGTCTTTGCGCGTGACTTTGCGAAAAGTTTATGCCTGTCACATTTTTTTGTGAAATCATGCTTGTACGAATTCCCAAGGGCTAATACGTTGGGAATGGCCAGTATTTTAAAATTTCATGACGGTGCACGAAAAATCAATCAAAACTCGACTTTACGCAATGTTTAAGACCGTCGTGCTTTTTCGCGGAACCATGCTCGTACGACTTCCCATGGAATAAAACGTTGGTAATGGCTAATATTTTGAAATTTCGAGAGGGTGCGCGATAAACCGAACGAAACTTGACTTTGCATAAAGTTTATGACAGTCACATTTTTTCGTGAAACCATGCTCGTACGACTTCCCATTGGCTAATAAGTTGGTAATGGCCAGTATTTTAAAATTCTGAGAGAGTGCGAGATAAATCGATCAAAACTTGACTTTGCGCAATGTTTATGACCATCCCATTTTTTCGTGAAACCGTGCTTGTATGACTTCCCATGGACTAATACGTTGGGAATGGCCAGTATTTTGAAATTCTGAGATGGTGCACAAAAAATCAATCGAAACTTGATTTTGCACGCGACTTTGCTCAAAGTTTTGACCATCGCATTTTCCATGGGTTAATACGTTCGGAATGGCCACTATTTTGAAATTCTAAGACGGTGCGCAAAAAATCAATCAAAACATGACTTTGTGCACGACTTTGCGGAAAGTTTATGACCGTCATATTTTTTTGCGGAACCATGCTTGTATTACTTCCCATGGGCTAATCCATTGGGAATAGCCAGTGTTTTAAAATTTTGACACGGTGCGCGAAAAACTGAACGAAACTCGAATTTACGCAAAGTAAATAACCGTTGTGTTTTTTCGCAAAACCGTGCTCGTACGACTTCCCATGGCCTAATACGTTGAGAATGGCTTGTATTTTAAAATTCTGAGACGATGCAGGAAAAATCGATAGAAACTCGAGTTTGCGCAAAGTTTATGACCATCGTGTTTTTTCGTGAAACCGTGCTCGTACGACTTCCCTTGGACTAATACATTGGGAAAGGCCAATATTTTAAAATTCTGAGACGGTGCATGAAAAATGATCGAAACTCGACTTTGCACGCGACTTTGTGGAAAGTTTATGACCGTAGCATTTTTTCACGAATTCGTGCCCTTACGACTTCCCATGGGCTAATACATTGGGACTAGCTAGTATTTTAAAATTCCGAGATGGTGCGCAAAAAACCGATCGAAACTCGACTTTGCACAAAGTTTATCACCGTCACGTTTTTTGCGAAACTGTGCTCGTATGACTTCCCATGGGCTAACACATTGTGAATGGCCCGTATTTTGAAATTCCGAGACGGTGTGCGAAAAATCGATTAAACTCGTCTTTGTGCGCGACTCTGCGTAAAGTTTATGACTGTCACGTTTTTTTATGAAACCATGCTCGTACGAATTCCCATGGGCTAATACATTGGGAATGGCCAGTATTTTAAAATTCTAAGACAGTGCGTGAAAAACCGATCGAAACTCGACTTTGCACGTGACTTTACGCAATGTTTATGACCGTCATATTTTTTCGCAAAACAGTGCTCGTATGACTTCCCATGGGCTAATACATTGGGAATGACCAGAATTTTAAAATTTCGAGACGATGCGTGGAAAACCGAATGAAAATCGACTTTATGCAAAGTTTATGACCGTCGTATTTTCTCGTGAAACCGTGCTTATACGACTTCCCATCGGCTAATACGTTGGGAATGTCCAGTATTTTGAAATTCCGAGACGGTGTGCGAAAAACTGATCGAAACTCGACTTTGTGCAAAGTTTATGACCGTCCCCTTTTTCTATGAAATCATGCTCATACGACTTCCCATGGGCTAATACGTTAGGAATGTCTAGTATTTTGAAATTTTGAGACGGTGCGGGAAAAACCGATTGAAACTCGACTTTGCACGCGATTGTGCGAAAAGTTTATGACTGTCACATTTTTTTGCAAAACCGTGCTCATACGATTTCCTATGAGCTAATACGTTGGGAATGTCTATTATTTTGAATTCCAAGACGGTGCGCGAAAAACCGATCGAAACTGACTTTGCGTGCGACTTTGCACAAAGTTTATGACCGTCGCCTTTTTTTGCAAAACCATGCTCATATGACTTCCCATGGGCTAATACATTGGGAATGTCTATTATTTTGAAATTCTGAGACGGTGAGCAAAAAATCGATCGAAACTTTACTTTGCACAAAGTTCATAATCATCACATTTTTTCGTGAAACCGTGCTCGTACGACTTCCCATGGGCTAATAAGTTGGGAATGGCCAGTATTTTAAAATTTTGAGATGGTGCATGAAGAACCAATCGAAACTCTACTTTGCGCTCGACTTCGGGCAAAGTTTATGACCATCACATTTTTTCGCGAAATCGTGCTCGTACGACTTCCCAGGCGCTAATATGTTGGGAATGGCTAGTATATTGAAATTTCGAGATGGTGCATGAAAAATCGAACGAAACTAGACTTTGCGCGCGACTTTGTGCAAAGTTTGACTGTCACATTTTTTCATGAAACCATGCTCGTATGACTTCCCATGGGATACGTTGGGAATGGCTAGTATTTTGAAATTCTGAGACAGTGCATGAAAAATCGATAGAAACTCGAGTTTGTGCAAAGTTTATGACTGTCACATTTTTTCGTGAAACTGTGCTCGTACAACTTCCCATGGGCTAACACGTTTTGAATGGCCAATATTTTAAAATTCTGAGACAGTGCGCGAAAATTCGATTATACTCGTCTTTGCGTGCGACTTTGCGTAGAGTTTATGACTATCACGTTTTTTTGTGAAATCATGCTCGTATGAATTCCTAGGACTAATACATTGGGAATGGCCAGTATTTTGAAATTTTGAGATGGTGCACGAAAAATCGATCAAAACTCAACTTTGCGCGTGACTTGGCGCAAAATTTAAGACCGTCACGCTTTTTCGTGAAACCGTGCTCGTACGACTTCCTATGGAAGAATACGTTGGTAATGGCCAATATTTTGAAATTCCGAGAGGGTGCGCAATAAACCGAACGAAACTTGACTTTGCGTAAAGTTTATGACAGTCGTATTTTTTTGAGAAACCGTGCTCGTACGACTTCCCATCGGCTAATAAGTTGGTAATGGCCAGTATTTTAAAATTCTGAGAGAGTGCGGGATAAACCGATCGAAACTTCACTTTACGCAATGTTTATGACCGTCGCATTTTTTCGTGAAACTATGCTAGTACGACTTCCCTAGGCTAATACGTTAGGAATGGCTAGTATTTTGAAATTCTAAGACGGTGCGCAAAAAACCAATCGAAACTCGATTTTGCGCGCGACTTTGCTCAAAGTTTTGACCGTCACATTTTTTCGTGACAGTGCTCGTACGACTTCCCAAGGTCTAATACATGGGAATGGCCAGTATTTTGAAATTTCGAGATGGTGTGCGAAAAACAGATCGAAACTCCACTTTGTGTGCGATTTTGTGCAAAGTTGGCTTGCACTTGCGCTTGCGACTTTGCGCATGGGCTAATGCATTAGGAATGGCCTGTATTTTGAAATTCCGAGATGATGCGTGACCTTTTGATTATTTTTAAAAATGACCTTACTTGAACAGGATCCAAACTCAACTTTGCGCGTGACTTTACCCGCGACTTTGCGCAAAGTTTATGACCATCGCGTTTTTTTGCGAAACCATGCTTGTACGACTCCCCATGGGCTAATACGTTGGGAATGACCAGTGTTTTGAAATTCTAAGACAGTGCATGAAAAACCGAATGAAACTCGACTTTGTACAAAGTTTATGACCATTGCATTTTTTCAGGAAATCATGCTCATAAGACTTCCCATGGGCTAATATGTTCGGAATGTCTAGTATTTTAAAATTCCAAGATGGTGCGTGAAAAATCGATCGAAACTTGACTTTACGCACGACAGCGCAAGGTTTATGGTCGTCGTGTTCTTTCGTAAAATCGTGCTCGTATGACTTCCGATGGGATAATACGTTCGGAATGGCCAATATTTTGAAATTATGAGACGGTGCGTGA
Source organism: Ensete ventricosum (assembly GCA_029747655.1). Lineage (NCBI taxonomy): Eukaryota > Viridiplantae > Streptophyta > Magnoliopsida > Zingiberales > Musaceae > Ensete > Ensete ventricosum. The sequence goes on along the minus strand of JAQQAF010000004.1, from coordinate 27,108,392 downwards.
AAAACTGATCGAAACTTGTCTTTGCGCGTGACTTTGCACAAAGTTTATGACTGTCACATTTTTTCGTGAAACCATGCTCGTACGACTTCCCATGGGCTAATACGTTAGGAATGGCCAGTATTTTAAAATTCCGAGATGGTGCGCGAAAAACTGAAGGAAACTTGACTTTGCGCAAAGTTTATAACTGTCACGCCCCCCCCTTCGAGAGGTGTGACCATGTCATAAATTGATAATTTTAGACACAGCATAATTTATCCAGGAATCCAATCAAACATTTGAGGATACAAAAAAAACTTGGGCAGTTTATAATCATACATCGCATCACTTGGTGAGTCATAACTAACTCAACTGAACACTAACCACAACATAATCCACACGAGTGGAAATCTATCTGATCACAAAAGTAACAACTACCACAATGTCCATATTGTTATACAAGTTTAACTTGACGTTCCAAAATGCTAAACATGAGAGGTATTTAAATCCACACTTCAACATCTACCAACAACATTTCATGAAACATTAGGAATTTCTTATACAATCAAAACATATCAACTGCTATACGATTTGCCCAAAACCTTCTAGCTTTCCACTACCTCCGCCTAGTTTCAAACGCTTCAGTATGATAAGCTAATCTGAAAAATTAGCATCAACGGAATGAGCTACAAAGCTTAGCAAGTATCAACATGTCAAAGGCGTAAGTTTTTCTTTTTAGAGTGTATCAGAAAACAAACAAGGAACAGTAGATTCATAAATCAGAACAAACATGACGGACATTCCATCCTTGGTTTTATCCAAAGCACATAAATTAACTCACAAGCAATACCTTGGTTATCATATCAAAAATACAGAGGGTGAAGTGGGATACAGACAGAATGTGATTCATCCATTTCTGAATGACCACCAGAACAGAAGTCTCCCACGTCTAGGAGCTCCATCCACCCACGTCTGGGTGAAGTCAGAAGGGGCTGACAGAGCATCGCGGGCTCAAAGCATAACTCCCTTTACCATTACTGGCAAAGCTTCATATTATCCCACAAACACCGGAGTACAAAAGGATGTGTGAACAATGAAATTGGTATGCATCGGAAGCACATGCAAAACAACGAAACATGCATGCGCCTATACAGAATCATACAGTGGGACATAAACTAACGCTTAAGAGCATGAATAAGTGAGAGCACTCGAATAAAACTCACTTCAAGAGGGAACTCTAGCATGAATTGAACTTTCACATGAATGAAGTGAGAATAGACAAAAACTCTGTTTTACGGCTTACATAGTACTACTTTAAACAAATGTCTAACCAGCCTATCAAACTCCAAATATTTCAAGTCTAGTGTCAAAAGAAAGGTTTCTCAGTCTAAATTCTCAAAGAGTAAGTTTTATATAAATCATAGACTGCAACAAGGAGTTCTACCTAATTTAGTGACAAAAGGTTAAAAACTACAAACTCTGTTTTACAGATTTCATAGTACCACTTGAAACAAATGTTTAATCAGGCTATCGAACTCCAAATATTTCAAGTATAGTGTCAAAACAAAGGTTTCTCAGTCTAAATTCTCAAAAAGTAAGTTTTATATAAATCATAGACTTCAACAGGGAGTTCTACCTAATTTAGTGACAAAATGTTAAAAACTGCAAACTCTATTTTACAGATTTCCTAGTACCACTTGAAACAAATGTTTAATCAGGCTATCGAACTCCAAATATTTCAAGTCTAGTGTCAAAAGAAAGATCATTCAGTCTAGATTCCTACAACAATAGTTTTACCACAATCAGAAATCAGTACAGTAATCTAGAGCCAGAACAAGGCAGAAAGGTCAGAACTGAAATCAATTTTTTGATTCAAGTTTTGGAAGATTTGGAACCCACAAAACAGATTTCGGATTTTACAGCAATTTTCTTTGGAATGTAAGGCAAAACAACAATGATAAAATGTCAGAATAAGGAAAAGAAATAGGATAGAACACTTGCCTTTGATCTAAAATGAATGGATTTTGAGCAAACAACACCCTAAGCCCCAAATCAATGTTTGTTTCCTCCTCTTCCTTCTCTCTTTATTTTTTTTTGTTGTTTTCTTTTCCTCACCGACTCAAGTCTTCTCAGGTCTTCTTAAGGAATGAAGAGGCGGTGGAGATGCAGAGGCGATGGAGATTTTTATGTAGAGGCGGTGGAGATTTGCTGTGTAGTGTATTTTGCACTTTAGTCCTTCTATTATTAATATTTACGAGTAGGTCCTTTGGATTTTACAAACAGGTCCTCAAATTTTTATAACTAAGTCTTAGCAATAACATAAACTATATTTCTTCACAAACGAGGGATGTTACAATAACCGTTGCGTTTTTCCGAGAAACTGTGCTCGTACGACTTCCCATGGGCTAATACGTTGGGAATGGCCAGTATTTTGAAATTCTGAGGCGGTGCTCGAAAAAACGATCGAAACTCGACTTTACGCATAGTTTATGACTGTCGCATTTTTTCGTGAAACCGTGCTCGTACAACTTCCCATGGGCTAATATGTTGGGAATGGCCAGTATTTTAAAATTCTGAGACGGTGCACGAAAAATCGATCGAAACTCGACTTTGCGCGCGACATTGCGCAAAGTTTATAACCATCACGTTTTTTTACAAAACCTTACTCGTACGAGTTCCCATGGGCTAATACGTTGGGAATGGCCAGTATTTTGAAATTTCGAGACGGTGCTCGAAAAACCGATCGAAACTCGACTTTGCGCATAGTTTATGACTGTCGTGTTTTTTCGTGAAACCATGCTCGTACGACTTCCTATGGGCTAATACGTTGGGAATGGCCAGTATTTTGAAATTCTGAGATGGTGCATAAAAAATCGATCGAAACTAGACTTTACGTGTGACTTTGCGTAAATTTATGACAGTCACATTTTTTCATGAAACCATGCTCGTACGACTTCCCATGGGCTAATATGTTAGGATGGCTAGTATTTTGAAATTCTGAGATTGTGTGCTAAAAACTGATCGAAACTCGACTTTGCGTAAAGTTTATGACCATCATATTTTTTTCACGAAATCATGCTCATACGATTTCCCAATGGCTAATACGTTGGGAATGTCAATTATTTTGAAATTCCCAGACGGTGCGTGAAAACCGATCGAAACTCGACATTGCATAAAGTTTATGTTTGTCACGTTTTATCGCGAAACCATGCTCGTATGACTTACCATGAGCTAATACGTTGGGAATGGCCAGTATTTTGAAATTCCAAGACAGAACGTTTATAACCGTCACATTTTTTCACGAAATCATGCCCGTACGACTTCCCATGGGCTAATAAGTTGGGACTGGCCAGTATTTTGAAATTCGGAGACGGTGCGTGAAAAACCGATCGAAACTCAACTTTGCGCAAAGTTTATGACCTTCACATTTGTTTGCGAAACCGTGCTCGTACGACTTCCAATGGGCTAACACGTTGTGAATGGCCAGTATTTTGAAATTCTGATACGGCGCACGAAAAGCCGATCAAACTCGTCTTTGCTCGTGACTTTGCGCAAAGTTTATGACTCACGTTTTTTTGGGAAGCCATGCTTATACGATTTCTCATGGGCTAATACGTTGGGAATGTCAATTATTTGAAATTCCGAGATGGTGCGCGAAAAATCGATTGAAACTCGACTTTGCGCAAAGTTTATGACAATCGCATTTTTTGTGAAACTATGCTCGTACGACTTCCTATGGGCTAATACGTTTGGAATGGCCAGTATTTTTAAATTCTGAGACGGTGCATGAAAAATCGATCGAAACTCGACTGTGCATGCGACTTTACGCAAAGTTTATGCCTGTCGCATTTTTTCGTGAATCCGTGCTCGTATGACTTCCGAGGGGCTAATACGTTCGGAATGGCCAGTATTTTGAAATTCCAAGACGGTGCACGAAAAACCATTCAAACTTGACTTTACGCAAAGCTTATGACTGTCGTGTTTTTATGTGAAACATTGCTCGTACGAATTCCCATGGGCTAACACGTTGGGAATGGCTAGTATTTTAAAATTCTGAGACGGTGCATAAAAAATCGATCGAAATTCAACTTTAAGCGCGACTTTAAGTAAAGTTTATGACCGTGGCATTTTTTCGTAAAATCGTGCTCGTACGACTTCCCATGATACGTTGGGAATGGCAAGTATTTTGAAATTCTGAGATGGTGCGCATGACTTTACGCAAAGTTTATGACCGTCTCATTTTTTCGTGAAACAATGCTCGTACGAATTCCCATGGGCTAATACGTTTGGAATGGCCACAATTTTGAAATTTCAAGACGGTGCATGAAAAATTGATCGAAACTCAACTTTGCGTAAATTTTATGACCGTTGTGTTTTTTCACAAAACCATGCTCATACGACTTCACATGGGCTAATACGTTGGGAATGGCCAGTATTTTAAAATTCTGACACGGTGCGCGAAAAACCGATCGAAACTTGACTTTGCGGAAAGTTTATGACCATCACGACTTTTCGTAAAATCGTTCTCGTACGACTTCCCAAGGGCTAATACATTGGGAATGACCTGAAATTTGAAGTTCCGAGACGGTGTGCGAAAAATCGAACGAAACTCGACTTTGTGCAAAGTTTATGACTGTTGCATTTTTTCGTGAAACCGTGCTCATACGACATCCCATGGGTTAATACGTTGGCAATGTGAAGTATTTTGAAATTCTGAGATGGTGCATGAAAAACCGATCGAAACTCGACTTTGCGCGTGTCTGTACGCAAAGTTTATGACCGTGGTGCTCGACATCGAGTGGCTGTCTAATCTAGTCGATGTTTCCTAATTTTTTTTAAAATTACTTATCAAAATTTTCAGCCATGGGAAATAGGTGATCGATCCTGTGAGGAAAACGCGGGGGTGATGTTTCGACCGGTTCGACGTAACGCATGGAGAGGGTGCTGCACAAATCATATGTTAGCATCCTAATCCAACTTCAAGTGTTGCAAACTAAAGAACCAATGATGAACGAAGATCCAAACCTCTCCTCTTTGCTTGTTAAATTTTCAGACATCTTTGTTGAACCAAAAAATCTACCCCTTACCCGGCTGCATGATCACCATATACTAATTTTGCTAGGAAAACCACCCGCAAATGTTTAGCCATATCGATATCCTCATCTTTAGAAGGCCAAGATCGAGAGAATCATCCAAGAGATGCTGGAAACAGGGATCATATGACCAAGTGTCAGCCCCTATTCTTCATCGGTTCTCATCGTATGAAAGGACGAAACATGACGAATGTGTATGGAATACCGAGCCCTCAACAACATCACCATCAAGGACAAATACCCGATCCCTATGGTGGATGAATTACACTAAAGGGAGCACAAGTTTTTGCCAAACTAGATTTACGGTCCAGATACCATCAGATTCGGGTGCACGAGGAAGACATGCCGAAGACCAATTTCCGGACACACAACAACCACTACGAGTTCCTGGTAATGCATTTCAACCTAACCAATGCCCCTTCCACTTTTCAGAGCTTGATGAATGACATTTTTCAGGTTTACCTACATAAGTTTGTTATGGTCTTCTTCGACGACATCTTGATTTATAGCTCCTTCCTCGAAAGCCACCTCTCACACTTGTGACTTGTTTTGACGATTCTTTGAGAACATACCCTTCTTGTCAAGCAGTTGAACTACAGCTTTTTATAGAGTAAGGTGTAGTACCTCAAGCACATCATCTTGAAGGAAAGAGTAGTGGTAGACCCCTCAAAGATCAAAGCAATGTAAAGCTTGTCACTACCAAAAATAATTAAAGTGCTGCAAGGATTTCTAGGGTTGATCGGCTACTACCGCAAGTTTGTGAAGGATTACGGCAAGATCAATGCCTCCCTCACATCATTGCTGAAAAAGGATGCCTTCCAGTGGTTGGAAGAAGCAACAGCAGCCTTCGGCGCCCTCAAGGCTGCGATAACATCTACACAAGTGCTAGCGCTATCTGACTTTGACAAGGTGTTCGTGATCAAATCTGACGTGTTGAGAGCCAGAATTATAGTTGTTCTAATGCAAGATGGCCGACCCTTAGCCTACACCAGTAACGCTCTCTCTGTATCCCATCTAAAAGCTATCAATCTATGACAAGGAGATGTTGGCCATTATGCATGCGGTGACGAAACGGAGACCCTAATTGATCGGTCGACGCTTCTAGATCAAAACCAACTATAAGAGCCTCAAGTACTTCATGGAGCAGAGGATTTCCACCGCCGAATAGCAAAAATGGGGGAAGGAAAACTTGGTTGTAGATGCACTTTCTTGCCTACCCGAGCATGTTAAAATATCAACCATCTCCCTTTTGGTTTGTAACATCTTGGAAGACATCAGGACGGAGTGGCAAGGTGACCCAGAGACCCAAGAGATCATAAGAAAATTGGAGGAATTGGGCTCAGTAGCGCAGTACCGTTGGGACTCAAAGGACCTACGATACAAGGGCCAAATAGTGTTGGTGCCCAACTCTCCCTACCAAAACGCCATCCTACAAGAGATACACTATTTACCAGCGGTTGGACACTTTAGATTCCTTCAAACTTACTAAGGATTTGGTAAAAATTTTATTGGAAAGGGATGAAAAAGATCGTTACTAAATTTGTAGCACAGTGTGACACTTATCAATGGCACAAGGGAGAAATGGAGGCAAGCCTGGGAAATTACAGCCACTACCTATTCCAGACTCCGCTTAAACCAACATCTCCATGGACTTCATCGAAAGGTTTGATAGAACCCCACAGAATTCTATCGTAGTTTGATCGCTTGAAGGGGATCAACTCCTTTGGAACGCTGTAGGGGTTCCTCTTGTTGGGAAACCTCAGCGGGAGCATCACATCCGCAGCAAAAATTAAAATTAAAATCGGTTTCCCACGCAGATCAAATCATCGTGCAAAAGATTGGGGTCGCGAGAAAAATCGAAAAACCACGATGTGTGAGAGATTGATTTTACCTAGGGTATTCCAGATCTGGATGGAGAAGATAAAGGAGATCAAGTGTCCTCCTCTCTAGCGGTATCCATACGACAGATCTCTGCAGTGAAACTCCTCTAATCTGAACTTGCAATTCATGTGCAGAGGGAGAGAGGAGAATAAGAGGTGGTGGCTAAAGCTATAGCCCATCAACCATGAGTCTCCCCTCCAATTTATAGAGAACCACAAAAAAAACCCTTGGGCTCCTTCCTTAGTGGGTATTGGATCTCTATCCAATTACCCACTAACCTTGCATTATTGGATCTCTATCCATTAATCTCCTTAGGTCTCTAATTGGACCATAATCAAGGAGTCTATCAACATAGTGTCTCATATAATGAGAATATGGGATAATTGGATCTCCATCAAATCCCCTATTCGCCAAAGCATCCACCATATGTGTGTGACCCTCTAGGCTCGATACCGAGCTGGCCGTGAGTCACTCCCATCAGAACTCCTTCTAATATAGTGAATTATTATCCCCATAATAATTCACTCGACTCATCGACTATGGACGTACTAGGCTACTACGCCATAGTCGCCAAATGGTATAGGCGGATCGTATCCATCGGACCAATCTATCCATAATTACTGTGTATCTATAATCCCTCATCCAACTAATATCTTAGAAACTATATATTGGACATGGTACTATCATGTCACATACGGAATCCGTCATAGTCTCGCTCTAATCGAATTCTCCCGGAGAACTCTTTCTCTCTCAATCTGAATGACCCTGGCCAGGGATTTATCTGAGCAAGCATATATAGGATATTCCTCTCGTGATATCGAGAGTGGATGATCCTCTATTGACACTCAATTGCCTTTGTAAGGTTGGCTACAAATCCCGATAACTAGTTGTACCAGATCTGGAACTTTTCAAACCTATAAGTCTATCGTCAACGAAAGGAGTACTCATACAAGGCATCCTTGCTGTCTCAAGTCTAAGGACCAGATACACAACTGGGACTATGGAATCGTTGTCTAACATTATGTATCATTAACCATGCAACATTTCATAAACGGATCAATCAGTGAACTCATTCTCCAATGAGCACCTGTACTTTATCTTTAGTGTCTCCACACAATTGGCTATGAGACCAGCCGCCTCTATCATATGGACGGATATATAGTACACCGATCTGTCTGTTTATCTCGATGTCCCTCTCGAGTAACATATGACCAGAATTATTTAGGATCTGTGTTTAAAGGTGAATCGATCTCATTATTGTGATCTCATCACGATCTGATTCTCATTGCATAGAACCAAGGACATCACAGTATATATGTTATAGATAATATAATGTAAGAATATGTCAATCAATATTAATCATAAGCAAAAAGATCACACTATGTGTCACACGTGCCATCACTCACGTGATTGGCTTGCAGGGTACTTGTAACTAGCAATCTCCCACGTGACCTAAAGCCAATCACCTATATGTCTGATCCCCATCAGTCCCCTGTGATGCTCAAATAATTTGAGCCAACGGCTTCGTCAGTAGATCTGCAATGTTATCTTCAGATGGAACTCTTTCCATTGTTATATCTTTATGGGCTATGATCTCTCTAATCCACTAGAACCTCCTCAAAACAATTCTGATGAGACGTGGGTTCCCTTGCTAGAGCTATCACCCTGTCGCAGTCACAGTATATAGGAATCAGCTCCACGCTACATAGTACAACTCCCAAATCTCTGATGAACTTCTTCATCTACACCCCTTCCTTTGTAGCTTCTGCTATAGCAATGTATTCCGCCTCTGTGGTTGAATCAGCAGTAGTATCTTGCTTGAAACTCTTCCAGCTTACTACTTCTCCATTTAGGGTGAAAACATACCCTGAATTTAACTTGCTATCATCAATGTCAACTAAAAATTTGAGTCCGTGTAGCCCTCAACTTGGAGGCTACCTCCTCCATATACCAGTAAAAGATCCTTAGTCCTTCTCAAGTACTTAAGGATACACTTTACTGCCTTCAAGTGTTCTAAACTTGGATCTGCCTAATACCTACTCATGATACTTAGAGCATGTGCTATATCAGGCCTGGTACATAGCATTGCATACATGATAGACCCTATTGCTGAGGCATAAGATATATTATCAATGTCTATTCTTTCTACAGGAGTCTTTGGGGACATACTCCTAGACAGTGAGTGATATTCCATGTCTCATCGGTATGATAGCTCTCTTGGAATTCTCTATGCCAAACCTTTTGACAATGGAGTCTATATACCTGGACTGGGACAAGCCAAGCATCGGCTTGGATCTATCTCTATAGATCATGATCCCTAAAATATATGATGTTTCCCCTAAGTCTTTCATAGAAAAGTTTCTGGATAGCCAAGCCTTTTCTGTGGAGAGCATTCCTACATCATTCCCAATGATTAGGATGTTATCCACATATAGCACTAGGAAGGTGATAGCGCTCCCACTTACCTTCTTGTACACACAAGGCTCATCTTCGTTCTTAACGAAGTCATAAGATCTTATCACCTCATCAAATCTTATGTTCTAACTTCGGGAAGCTTGCTTTAATCCATAAATGGATCTAAGCAACCTACACACTTTATTTGGACTCTCTTCGGATACGAATCCCTCTAGCTGTATCATATACACCTCCTCCTCGAGGTTGTCATTGAGGAATGTCATTTTGACATCCATCTGCTAGATCTCATAGTCATAGTGTGTTGCAATGGCCAAAATAATTCTAATGGATTTAAGCATGGCTACAGGTGAAAAGGTTTCGTCATAGTCAACTCCTTGTCTTTGACGATATCCTTTAGCTACCAGCCTTATTTTATAAGTCTCTATCTTTCCACCCACTCCGATCTTCTTCTTGAAGATCCATTTACAACTAATGGGTACAATGATAGAATCCTAGGGTTCTATCATGGAAAACGAGGGTGGAAAGGGGGATAATCGATCTCTTCGAGGGGATTGGGCCTCCTAGATCACTTCGAGGGGATCTTCCTTCTAGATCACTTTGAGGGGATTTGCCTCCTAGGGTTTTCTCTGTGGCTAAAACTAATACTTCTTTATTGATTGATTTTCATAAAAGAGTTACAACCTTATTTATAGGGTTCTGCCAAGAATCACACTAATCTTTGACTCTTATTTAACTTGATAAACTTCTAACTGAGAATAATAAGTAACTTTGTCTCAACCTAAGATAAAAACCAACTCTAACCACTTATAACGGACTTGGTAAGGTTTACTCGATCCATAACTGACTCTGGCGAACATGAGTCAACCTAAATATATGGACCCGACTTAGCTAAGGTCCTAACAGACCCGCCCACTTCAAATCAGCCTTGTCCTCAAGGCTAAGCAATATCAGATTTTGGGAGCTCTTCAATATTTGCCTTACATCACAATTCTTTGATCGATTAAGTAGAGTCTCCACTTGGCGTAGGCAATAGTTTGATCTTCTCATGCAATTGCCATTGTAGTCTTCTAAAGAACCATTTTCATCTGATGGCTAGTGGTCGTACCATGTCTTCTTTTGAGGATCACTACTTCGAAGTCTTCCTGAGGCATAAAAAAGAATTTGATAAGTGGTTGTTTTACCTTTGAACACCTGTTATCACAAATTAGGATTCGCCCATTAATAATCTTGTCTTCGAATTTGGCACAGCCTTCGTGATCAGACTCCACATTGTCAATTTTTTATTCCTCCTTAGCTGGTTCAATTGTCAAAAGTTTGTCATAGCCTTCATTATCGGACTCCACATAGTCAGTTTTTGATTCCTCTTTTATTGGCTCGATCGTCAAAAGTGGCTCTTCTATGTTGACCACTTTGAAGTCCTCATTTATTGATTTTTCCTATTTATTAAAGCTTCTATTTCGACGAGTGTTCATATTAATTTTTCCTTCATGTACGCCGGCGAATGATATGGCTACTATCATGGTACGGGGATGGCAAGCTTTAACTTCACACTGAATCTTTGGATTAAGTCCCTCAATAAACTTTCTCACCAATTGTATCTCGGACCAATCTCGGGTTAGGTTCGACAGGTGCTTAAATATGCTCTGGTACTCATGTATTGTAGAAGTTTGATGGATTTTAGCGAGCTGTCCATTAATGTTCTTGTACTCTGATGGTCTGAAGTGAATCAGGAACTCTCTCTTGAACTGTCCCCACGAAGGGACTCCGTGATAGGTCTCGTATAAATCATACTATTGGATCGCATCACCTTCAAGTTGAATGCAGGTGATCTCCACCTTAGATTCCTCCGGAGTCCTGTGAAAAGGAAAAAAAAATTAGCACGTGAAATCTATCCAATCGGGTTTCCATCTTCCCATTTGGGAAACTCCACCCTCATGCGTGTGTATCCTGTGTCCTGTCCATGATCATACTTTTCATATCGACCCCTTTGGAACTATCACCATGTTGAGTTTTGTTGGGACTCTCTGATCAGCTTCTTCTGATTTCGCGGAGGAGCTCTTGAATTTTGTCTTCTATGCGAGTCTCGAAGGCTTTAAATCTTGCATCTAGTGCATCATCCGTAGTCATCATGTAGGCTTATAGATCAGTGATGTTCGGTTCTTTTTTTCTGTTGCTGAGTCAAGGGCATATGTCGTAGATATAGTAGGACTTGACCGCAACAAGATTGTCGGCATTGGCAAGTGGGGGACAGAGACGATTAGCAGCGGTAAGGGTCGCGACAAGGGACAGCGATGTGACTATGTGGCAGGTGAGGCTGCGATTGTGGAGGAAGGCAATGGCGGCAAGCAGGGGCAGCAGGAAGCAGAGAAGGCTGAAGGAGAGGGCAGCGGCTAAGGCTGGCGAGGGCTTTGGCTGCGGCTGCAATTGTTGAGGAGGAAGGCAGCGACGGTAAGCAGGGGCAGTAGGAAACAAGGGAGCAGCGGGGGAGGAAGATGCGGCAACAAGGATGACAGGGGTGGCTAGGCAGCACTGGAGGGAGCATAAACAGTAGCGCTGGATCTGCAGGTAGGTAGGGTCAGCAAGGCAAAAGGGGTTGTGAAGGCTACGGCTGGCAGAGGAGGAAGGAAGAGGGCAGCGACAGTCGTCGGCAGTTGGCAGTGGCTGCAGGCGGTGGAAGAAGGCTGGAGATGTGACGCTGGGCAGGGGCTGCACAAAGGAGGGCGTGGCTGGGAGGCAGCAGCAACAACGTTGATTTGTGCGGCAACGCTGCGGCAACACTGCGGCAGAGGAGGTAGCGGCGTCGACGTTTGGGGTGGTTGATGGCGCTGTAGTGGTTCACGACAGTGGAAATAATCAGTGAGTGGCAACAACGACAAGGCGACAACCGAGGGTTGCGGCAGCGGCGACGCCATTGAGCATGAGTGGGCTGCGACCGCGGATCTCAGATGGAGTCGAGGAAGCAACGGTAGCGAGGAAGAGTGGCAGGCGGCAGCCAATCGATAGAGAGCAACGGGCAACAGCAAGGATGGTTGGCGGCGAGGGCTGGCAGCAATGGCGACACTACCAGCGATTGTGGTCGGCGATGGCTGCGAGCAACAGGGGCATCGGCGATTATGGCAGCGATGGCTGCGAGCAACAGGGGCATCGGCGATGGGCTCGGCTGATGTCGTTGCTAGCAGAGGAGGCAATTGGAGAGGAGCAGCGATTCTCGGTGTTCCTACTGTGACTCCGCAGCCACTCCTCTTGTCATTTGATACCAATTGATGGAACCCTAAAGGATTCTATCGATGCTCTGATACCAAATTGATAGAATCCTAGGGTTCTATCATGGAAAAAGAGGGTGGAAAGGGGGATAATCAATCTCTTCGAGGGGATTAGGCCTCCTAGATCACTTCGAGGGGATTTGCCTCCTAGATCACTTCGAGGGGATCTGCCTCCTAGAGTTTTCCCTGTGGCTAAAAGTAATACTTCTTTATTGATTGATTTTCATAAAAGAGTTATAACCTTATTTATAGGGCTCTGCCAAGACTCCCACTGATCATTGACTCTTAACTAACTTGAGAAACTTCTAACTAAAAATAATAATTGCCTTCGTCTTAACCCAAGATAAAAATCAACTCTAACCACTTATAACTGACTTGAGAAGGTTCACCCGACCCATAACTGACTCTTGCTAACAAGACTCAACCTGAATAAATGGACCCGACTTAGCTAGGGTCCTAATATAAAATACCCTCAGGTGCATCGATAAGGTTCCAAACCTTGTTAGAGTACATGGAATTTATCTCATAATTCATGGCTTCTTGCCACTTCGCAGAGTTTATACTCATAATAGTCTCCTCGTAGGTTTGAGAATCAACATCCTAAGAATCACTTCCATTGATATGACCTACATATCTTTTAGGAGGGTGAGATACTCTACTAGACCTATGCAAAGTTGGAACATGCGTGTTAGGTACCTGAACAGACTCGGGCTCTGGAATGATGCTTGAGCTAGGTTCTCCATGCTAGTTACAGGTGCCCTACAAGCCAATCACGTGAGCAATGGCACGTGTGACACACTGCGTAATCTTTTTGCTTATGATTAATATTCGTATATTCTCACATTATATTATCTATAGCATATATACTATGATGTCCTTGGTTCTGTGCAATGGGAATTAGATCATGATGAGATCACGATAATGAGATCGATTCACCTTTAAACACAGATCCTAAATAATCTCGATCATATGTTACTTGAGAGGGACATCGAGATAACCGGACAGACCGGTGTACTATATATCCGTCCATATGATAGAGACGACTGGTCTCATAGCCACTTGTGTGGAGACACTAAGGATATTGTACAGGTGCTCATTGGAGAATGAGTTTACTGATCTCTAGGATATTAGTTGGATGAGGGATTATAGATAGTCGGTAACTGTGGACAGACAAGTCCGATGGATTCGATCCCCTTGTACCTTTTAGGGACTATGGCATAGTGGCCTAGTACGTCCATAGTCGATGAGTCGAGTGAATTATTATAGGGATAATAATTCACTATATCAGAAAGAGTTCTGATGGGAGTGACTCACGACTAGCTCGGTATCAGACCTAGAGGGTCACACACATATGGTGGATGCTTCGGCGAATAGAGGATTAGATGGAGATCCAATTAGCCCCTATTCTCATTAGATGAGGCCCTATACTGATGGGCTCCTCGATTAAGGCCCAATTAGAGGCCTAAGGAGATTATTAGATAGAGATCCAATAATGCAAGGTAAGTAGGTAATTGGATGAAGATCCAATACCCACTAAGGAGCCCTAGGGTTTTTTTTTGTTGCTCTCTATAAATAGGACGACAAACTCATGGTTGATAGGCTGCAGCTTTGGCCTCCCCCTCCTATTATCCTCCCTCCCTCTGCGCAAGAGTTGTAAGATCATATTGGAGAATTTTTACTGCAGAGATCCATCGTGTAGATACCGCTAGAGAGGAAGACACTTGATTTCATCCTCTCCATCTAAATCTGGAATACAAGGATATACAATCTCCCTATGTAAAAACAATCTGTCACACATCGTGGTTTTCTGGTTTTTTGTGGTTTTTTTGGCGATCCCAATCATTTTCACGACGATTTGATCTATGCGGAAAATTAATTTTTGTTTTGATTTCTGCTACGCATGTGATGCACCCGCTGAGGTTTCCCAACATTGGTTTCAAAGCCAAGGTTTTCGTATGAAAGATTGGTTTTAAACTACGTGTGATGAGCTTGAATCGCATAGAATTGTTCTACACGTTCTTGCTGCATTTTCACAGCGAAGGCAATGAGGAGGAGGGGCGGCCAACCGCGGCCAGCCCCCATGCAGGGCCGGCCACCCATGGCTAGGCTGCGGCCAGGGCCAGCCTGCATGGGAGGCCAGCAACGCTCGCAAGGGGCGGCAGCCACCCGCAGCGGCAGTAGCCCGCAAGGGCGGTGCCTACGGGCAGAAGCACCGCCCGTGGGCACAACCACTTGCAGCGCGACGCCCTCTAGGGGGGCTGGCTACAGGATGCCCGCAAGGGGCTGCCGCAAGCAGGGGCGACGGCGCCGGGCACAGTGGTGGCTGCCCCTTGGCAGGGCGGCTGCCGGGTAGGCAAGGGTAGTCGCCGCCTGCGCAGGGGCAGTGGTGGCGGCGACGGTGCAGAGGGGCCAAGAGGGTTTAGGGCATCCTTTTTAGAAAAGGATGATCCTGCCCCTATAAATTCTAAAAATTTCAAGGACTGTCCTCTCATCCAGAATTAGGAAAATACCCTGAATAATTTTAAAAATTTCAAGGACTATCCTCTCATCCAGAATTATAAAAATGCCCTTGACAATTCTAGAAATTTTGAGCATGTCCTTATTTCCAGAAAATAATTAATTAAATAGTTTAGTTAATTATTGTATATTTCTAGTAATTCTACATATGATGTGATGTACATGTGATGTATGATGTGGATGGATGATCATGAGCAATGTGTTTTGATGTGTGTAATTATGATTATTATTATTATTATTATTTTTATTGGGGCCTGCGAACCTCTGTTTTTCTCGTTTATTGTCAGGCCTGCGTGCTTGTGATTATATATAATTACATGGAGAGGCGTAGCGGGACCATGGAGGTGACAGCGGGACCCACGATGTCGTGGCAGGAGATCACGTCGTATGGTGATGCGACGATCCGACGGAACTGATGATGATGAGATCAACAATCATAGGGCATTCTGAAGTTTGTCGGGAGTCCATTTCTTCTTTGCATGTGCTGCCATATGGTTAGTCTTTAGGGATAGTCAGTCTTTCTTCTGGAATGGTGACGGCCTCTGGTATGGCTCAGGATGATGAGAGCCCAATCTGGCGTGAGCATGAATTACAATTCTTCTAGTTTTACTCCTCTTTCATGCCATGGATCATCTTGCATAAGAATAGCTCCAATTCCAACTCATGATGCATCGGCCTCAATGACAAAAGTGCGGTCGAAATCAGGCAACGCTAGGACCGACGTCATCGTCATAGCTGCCTTGAGTCGTTTAAAGGTTGCGAAGGCTTTATCCGACCATAAGAAAGAGTCTTTCTTCAGTAAGGACATGAGTGGAGCACTGATCTTGCCATAATCTTTCACAAAATTTTGGTAGTAGCCCATGAGTCCAAGGAAACCGCGTAGTGATTGTACGTTTGTAGGTCTCGGCCTTCCTTGCATTACCTCGATCTTTGTCGGGTCCACCGCCACTCCATCGTTTGATATAATGTGCCCAAGATACCCCACTTTACTCTGTAAGAAGTAGCACTTTGACTGTTTAACATAAACAGTATTCTCCCGAAGAATCGTTAGAATAGTTCGTAAGTACTGAAAATATACATCAAGCATAGGGCTATAAATGAGAATATCATCAAAGAATACCAATACAAACTTACGTAGAAAACTCCAAAAGATGTCATTCATCATGCTTTGGAAAGTAGAAGGAGCATTCGTAAGTCCGAAAGGCATTACTAGAAACTCGTAGTGGCCGTTATGCGTGTAGAATGTAATTTTCAGAATATCTTCAGTGCATATCCAAATTTGATGGTATCTGGCTCGAAGATCCAATTTAGTGATGACTCGGGCTCCTTTTAATTCGTCCCAGAGTTCATCATCTTTCTTGCGCACTAGCAACACTGGTGAGGAGTAAGGGCTGCAACTCGGTCGAATCACCCTGTTGTCAAGCATCTCTTTAACAATGTTCTCAATCTCGTCCTTCTGCAAGTGAGGATAGTGGTATGGTCACAAATTTGCTAGAGGTTTGCTTGGCAAAATAGGAATGCGGTGGTCATGCGGCCGGTTAGGGGGCAGCCCGCGCGGCTCCAAGAAAATATCCACGAATTCATTCAGGCAAAGGGCAAACTTAGGATCTGAGTTTTGTACATTCTCCCCCATGGCTACTGAATATGCATCAAGAATCCACCATGTGCTTTGTATAAAACTTTCTCTATTTATTGCGCCGAAACGGTGGAAATTTCGCTCCCACGCTTGCCTCGTAACATGACCTGTCTCCCTTTGCAATAAAATTTCATGATTAATTTAGAAAAATTCTAGGAGATATCACCTAGTGTTGTGAGCCATTCGATCCCGAGTATGGCTTCATAATCATCGATGGGTAGGAGGAATAAATCAGCTAACACTTCTTGGTCTTGGAGGAGTAGTTTCACCTGCGGGCACCGTTGGTCGCAATTAAAGATTCGACCGTCGGTGACCTTTACATCGAACTTGTTGCAACCTTCAATTTGAAGTGCCAAACATGCAGAAACCTTACTATTGAGGAAGTTATTGGTGTTGCCCGTGTCGATGAGAACAGTGATGGGTTGCTGTTTTAGAAGTCCTCCAACTTTCATCATCTGCGGGTTGGAGTAGTCGGCCAATACATGCACTGCGTAGTCGGCCGGTTGGGACTCTTCCTCCATGGCTTCTTCGTTAGGTTCAAGGGCTTCTTCAGATGTTTCATTGTCCTCATCTTTCGCTAGTTCAATCATGAGGAGCTAGCCCTTTTTGCAGTGATGTTCGTGGCTCAACGGTTCGTCACAATGCCAACACAACTCCATGGCCGATCGTTCACGAAGCTCATCTCTTGTCAACTTTTTTGGTGCAGGGGCTTGGATGGCAGTAGAGGGGGTAGTAGGCCTCGACATGGCTAGTCAGGGAGTGACCCTTGTCCTTCGTATCTCGTGGTTCAATTGTTCTTCTTGGATACGCGCGAAGAAAATTGCCACCATAAGAGTGTACGATTGTCGCGCCTTTACTTCTCCTCGGATCTCTAGCTTTAGGCCCTCGATAAAGTACCTAAAAGTTGTTCCTAAGACCAATTCTTAGTTTGGTTAGATAAATGCTCAAACCTTGTTTGGCATTCTTGTATTGTAGAGGTTTGACGAATCTTTGCCAATTGTCTATTGATGTTATCGAAATCGGTTGGTCCGAAGCGGTTTAGTAGTCCTTCCTTGAATTACCGCCAAGAGAGTCCGACATGGGTGTGCTCAAACCAATTAAACCACTGAATAACATCTCCCTCGAGGTGGATGGCAGCAATCTCCACCCGTGTGGCATAGGCGGTTCGGTAGAACCGAAAATAGCACTCCGCGCGCGAGATCCACCCGATCGGGTCTCCTTCTTCCCATCTAGGGAAGTCAACTTTCATGCATGGATTATTGAGATCAGAAGTGATGTGTCCATGTATTTGAGGATCGTCTTGCCGATCTGACGTTTCTCCATGTTATGATTTCCTCGGGCTCGATGGTCGGCCAATGCTGAATTCGACGAAAAGGGATCCGACTTCTCTTCCATGCGATTTTCAAAGGCTTTAAGCCTTGCATCGATAGCCTCCTCTGATGCCATAGTATACACCTCTAGATATGTAATATTGAGATATTTTTCTGTTGTCAGGTTAGTGGCATGGGAATTTTGGAGAAGGGGGTGGCTAGTTGGAAGGTTAATCGGTTTGGATGGAAGTAGGATACGGTTTAGGGCAGATTTGGGGGTCTGTTTGGTTTCTGTTTAGGGTAGGGTTTTGAAGGGTTTTTGGTGAGGATGGTAGGGTTTTGAGATGAGGAAAAGAGAGTCCAAAATCTCACAAAAAACAACTCTCAAATCTGGTAGAATTCGACAAAAAAAGGTGTTGCGATGTGCTGTCCTGCTGAACCAATTTTACATCGGAGAAACGATGACTTCTCGACGTAAATTCCAGAGGAGAGTTCAAGAAAATTATGTAAAAACCCTTGGTTCAGATGTTGTTAATACTAGTAAAATGTTTGACAAAATTTTGGCAAAAGACGAAAGGTAGATTCCTTCGTCATAAAATTCCAAAACTGAATGATGGCCAAAGATTGCACAAGAAAATCAGTTCCAGAAGAAGTTTTTTTAAGAAATCAAATCCAGATGAAGGCCAACTTGATCTTGAGAATTGTGTAAAAATTTTGGCCAGAAAGAAGAAGGAATAAGCCAGTTTCAATAGGCAAAATCATGGCTGAAAATTTCTACAGCGTTCCACCTTCGTAACAACGATAACGTTTGCGACAAATGAAATTTGCAACAGATAAAATTTGGGAAAAATCTTCGTGTAAAGTAAGGAATCTTGCAGTATTGAAGAGGTGTGGATGTTAAAAAAATACCAGATTTCCAGATCAAACGTAGGTGGCAGTGGCAGACTGATTTGATCTGTGGCTGGGGTGGAAGGTGGAGGCGCATGTCGCAGCAATTATGGGAATTACTTGGGAAGGTAGAGGCATGGATGATAGCTACAGGGGCAGCAAAACCGCTGCTCTGATACCAAAAGATAGAACCCCAGAAGGAGCTCTATAGATTTTGACCCTTGAGGGGGATCAACCCTTGGAACGCTATAGGGGTTCCTCCCTCCTAGATTCGACACAAGACTGAAATAAAATTGATAATTGCTTGATTCAAGAGGGGGGGGGGGGGGGCGGGGGGGGGCGGCTATATCTTTTAAATAGGGATCAAAACCCTAGCCTAAGGGGGTGCTTGCCTAAGTAGAATTACCCCTTTGCCCCTCCTATAGTCAACCTGCCTTAATAGGAATAGGAGGCGGCTAAGTGGCTCTATAGCCGACCTAAGCAGGGGGAAACCCTAGCCGACCAACCTAGTAAGGGGTGTGGCGGCTACTAAGCCCTAAGGGCTAATCTAAACCCTAGCCATACTCCTTTATAAGATAGGAGTGGTTTTATTACAATCTAATAGAGTTTTTATTAACTAGTACTAAGATGATTAGGACTCGACCCTGCTGGAGTCCTATCAGTCTAGCAGTCGAGAGCATATCCATCGAATCAGACTCATCTTGTAACGATGGTGATGACTTAACTGAACTTCATGATTGGTTGAGTAGTCAAGACCATGATGATTTGGAGGCCGAACATGATGAGAATCACAAGGAGTTGTGATTGATAAGAGTTGTCTACCTTTTGGGCTTAATGTAGTTGGTAGAGTCCCTCGAGATTGCACTAAGATGTCAATTGGATCCCGATCCCCATTATGAGTCTGTTGGAGACTTTCGTCTCACATATCAAGGGTGTCGTGTGATTCGCTAGAAAAATAGTGGGTATATTAAGATAGAAGGCATATCTTAATTAGTATTTTCTGTAAAATCTGTATGTTATTTAATTTACGCTATATCTTGTTTGTCACTTGCAAACCCCCTATGTGGCATACTTGATGCCAACCGCTTCATTGGTCCAAAGGCTCCATAATTTGAGAATTATTCTCACAAAAGAGAAAATCATATATGTCCTTAACATGATTGTGCCCACGCCAGATGAAAGGACAAGCGAGGATGAGATCGCTCGCTTTGTGAAGTATATAGATAGTCCTAGAGGATAACCTATGTATGATCTTATATTTCAATCCCTATCAGATTCCTTTTCACAGTTCATTATTAATTTTAATATGAACAATCTTGAGGTGATTCTCTCTGAGCTCCTCAATATGTTGAGGGAAGCGAAAGCACTATTAAGAAAGAGAATCTAGTTCTCTATATTGGTAAGACCAATAAGAAAAGGAAGGCTAGTAAGACCCTTAAGAAGGGCAAGGGTAAAGGAAAACCAGGTAAGGCAAAGGTTGCCAAGAAAGACTCGACAAAGGACAAAGGACAATGCTTCCACTACACCCAAGACGGGCACTGGAAGAGGAACTGAAAGGATTACCATGCAGATAAGGTGAAATAGAAGCTTGGAGAAGCTTTAGGTATATTCATGATCAGTCTCCACTTATCAGATTTTTATGATAACACATGGTTATTGGATACCAGGAGTGCTTATCATATCTGTAATTCGTTACAGGTTCTAGCAAGACCTAGGAGATTGGCCAAAGGTGAAATGGACCTTTAGATGGGCAATGGAGCAAGAGTTGCTACAATTGCTGTTGGGGAGGTCATTCTACATCTGCCTGGTAGAGTTATTATTATATTAGATGCATGCTATTTTGTCTCTTCTATTATCAAAAATATTATTTTCATCTCTTGTTTAACAATTAGTAGATATAAATTAGTTTTTGAGAATAATAGTTGTTCAATAATTATGGATGATGAGATCATCACTAGAGGGACCCTTATAAAAAGCTTATATGTGTTAGACATTTCTTCACACATTATGAATATAAATAAGTCTAAGGGGAAAAGAGATAAGGTGAATAATGCATACCTATAGCATTGTAGGCTAGGTCATATACATGAGGGAATGATTAAAAAGTTACTGAAAGATGGATACTTAGATCCATTTGACTATGTGTCATATACAACTTGCAAACCTTGCCTTCGTGGAAAGATGACTAACTCTCCTTTTAGTGAAACTGGAGAGAGAGCCACCGAGTTATTGGAACTCATACATAGTGATGTATATGGTCCTATGTTGACTCAGGCTATAGGTGGTTACTCATATTTTATTACATTCACTAATGATTTCTTTAGGTATGTACACATGTACTTAATGAAGTACTGAGGCCTTTGAGAAATTCAAGAAATATAAGAATAAGGTAGAAAACCAAATTGGAAAGAGTATTAAGACTCTTCGATCAGATCGAGGAGGAGAGTACTTGAGTACGGAGTTCACTCATTTCCGTAGGTACAATGAGATTCGATCCCAATGGATACATTTTATATACCTCAGCTCAATAGTATATCAGAAAGGAGGAATCGCACGCTATTAGATATGGTACGGTCCATGATGAGTTTCGCTGACCTACCCATCTCATTCTGGGGGTACGCCCTAGAGACCGCAGCTTACCTTCTGAACAGAGTTCCGTCAAAGTCGGTAGTGTCTATGCCATATGAGATATGGAAAGGAAAGAAGTTCGATCATAAGATTATTACGATTGGGGGCTGTCATGCCCACATTAGAAGACACAACCCCGATAAATTGGAATCAAGGACAGAATGGTGCACATTCGTGGGATACCCAAAGGAAACTTGTGGGTATTATTTCTATCATCCCGAGGACCGAAAGGTCTTTGTTGCCAAGAGAGCCGTGTTCCTTGAGAAGGAACACATTCTTGGTCGAAACAGTGGGAGTAAGATAGAATTGAGTGAGGTTGGAGAACCTAGCTCAAGCACCATTCTAGAGCCCGAGTCTGTTCAAGTACCTAACACACAAGTTCCAACTTTGCGTAGGTCTAATAGAGTATCTCACCCTCTTGTAAGATGTGTGGAACATATCAGTGGAGATGACTCTCAAGATGTTGACCCTTAGACCTACGAGGAGGCTATTATGAGTATAGACTCTGGGAAGTTGCAAGAAGCCATGAATTATGAGATGGATTCCATGTACTCTAACAAGGTTTGGAACCTTGTAGATGCACCTGAGGGTATTGTACCCATCGGTTGGAAATGGATCTTCAAAAAGAAGATTGGAGTAGATGGAAAGGTTTTCACTATGATAAAACCTTGTCATAGTAGCTAAAGGATATCGTCAAAGGCAAGAAGTTGACTATGACAAAACCTTTTCACCTATAGCCATACTTAAGTCCATTATAATTCTTTTAGCTATTGAAGACACTATGACTATGAGATTTGGCAGAGATAGATGTCAAAATGACATTCCTTAATAGCAACCTCGAGGAGGTGTATATGATACAGCCAGAGGAATTCATATCCAAAGAGAGTCCAAGTAAAGTGTGCAGGTTGCTTAGATCTATTTATGGATTAAAACAAGCTTCCCAAAGTTGGAACATAAGATTTGATTAGGTGATCATACCTTATGACTTCGTTAAGAATGGAGATGAGCGTTGTATGCACAAGAAGGTAAGTGGGAGTGCTATCACCTTTTTGGTGCTATATGTGGATGACATCCAAATCATTGGGAATGATGTAGGAATGCTTTCCACAGTAAAGGCTTGGCTATCCAGAAACTTCTCCATGAAAGACTTAGGGGAAGTATCCTATATTTTGGGGATCTGGATCTATAGAGATAGATCCAAGAAGATGCTTGGCTTGTCCTAGTCCAAGTACATAGACTCCATTGTCAAAAGGTTTGGCATGAAGAATTCCAAGAGAGGTCTCATACCGATGAGACATGGAATATCACTTTCTAGGAGTATGTTCCTAAATACTCCTGAAGAAAGTGCAAACATGGATAAGATACCTTATGCCTCAATGATAGGGTCTATTATGTATACGATGCTATGTACCAAGCCTGATATAGCACATGCTCTGAGTGTCATAAGCAGGTATCAAGCAGATCTAGGTTTAGAACACTGGATGACAGTAAAGTGTATCCTTAAGTACTTGAGAAGGACTAAGGATCTTTTACTAGTATATGGAGGAGGTAGCCTCCAGGTTGAGGGCTACACGGACTCGAGTTTTTAGTCCGACATTGATGATAGCAAGTCAAATTCAGGGTATGTTTTCACTCTAAATGGAGGAGCAGTAAGCTGGAAGAGTTCCAAGCAAGATACTACTGCTGACTCGACCACAAAGGTGGAATACATTGTTGCAGCAGAAACAACAAAGGAAGGGGTGTGGATGAAGAAGTTCATCAAAGATTTGGGAGTTGTACCAAGCAGTATAGAACCAATTCTAATATATTGCGACAACAATGGGGCGATCGCTTAAGCGAAGGAACCCAGGTCTTATCAAAAGTCTAAGCATGTTCTAAGGAGGTTCCATCTGATTGGAGAGATCATACCCCGTAAAGATATAGCAATGAAAAGAGTTTCATCCGAAGATAACATTGCAGATCCATTGATGAAGTCGCTGGCTCAGATTGTATTTAAGCGTCACAGGGGTCTGATGGGGATCAGACATATAGGTGATTCGCTTTAGGTCAAGTGGGAGATTGCAAGTTACAAGTGCCTTGTAAGCCAATCACGTGAGTGGTGGCACATGTGACACACTGCATAATCTTTTTGCTTATGATTAATATTGGCATATTCTCACATTATATTATTTGTAGCATATATATTGTGATGTCTTTGGTTCTGTGCAATGGGAATTGGATCGTGATGAGATCACAATAATGAGATCGATTCACCTTTAAACACAGATCCTAAATAATCCCCGTCATAGGTTACTCAAGAGGGACATCGAGATAACCGGACAGACTGGTGTACTATATACCCGTCCATATGATGGAGGCAGTTGGTCTCATAGTCACTTGTGTGGAGACACTAAGGATATAATACAAGTGCTCATTGAAGAATGAGTTCACTGATTGATTCGCTTATGGAATGTTGTATGGTTAATGATACCTAATGTAAGACAGCGATTCCATAGTTCCAGTTCTGTATCTAGTCCTTAGACTTGAGACACCAAGGATGCCTTGTATGAGTACTCCTTTCTTTGATGTCAGACTTACAGGTTTGAAAAGATTCAAATCTGGTATAATTGGTTATCGATATTGGTAGCTAACCTTACGAAGACAATTGAGTATCAATAGAGGATCATCCACTCTTGGTATCATGAGAGGAATATCCCATATGTGCTTGCTCAGACAAATCCCTGGCCAGGGTCAATCGGATTGAGAGAGAAAGAGTTCTCCAGGAGAATCTGATTAGAGCAAGACTATGACGGATTCTGTATGTGACATGATAGTACCATGTCCAATATACAATCTCTGAGATATTAGTTGGATGAGGGATTATAGATACATGGTAACTGTGGACAGACAGGTCTGATAGATTCGATCCCCTTATACTGTTTGGGGACTATTGTCATGGGCTTAGCTGAATTTGCCTAAGCCGTGCGGCACCCTTGTGGCCCTCCCGAAGACTTAGCTGAAATTGCCTAAGTCGTGAAGCAACCTTGCCCACTGTTCTGGACTTAGCTGGGATTGCCTAAGTCATGAAACGCCCAAAGCGTTATCTGTCCGCACAGGGTCAGCCCTCTTACAACCTCTTAAGGTCCCGTAGGACCTGCAAAGAAGAAGTTGATTAGTTTAGAAGCGAGCGATGGACACGTCCCGGCGTCTCGCAAAGCGGAAAGCTATACAAGCAATTTGTCGAACACCTTGAGTGCAGCTGAGAAAAGAGAGAAAGAGAGCGAAATAGGACTTTGGAGGGTTGTAGGAATGGTCGCAAGTCCGCAAATGACGGTTCCCAAGGTATCGAACGCAAGACAAGTTCAATTGCTGATGAACGCCTACGCCCGACATATACCCGGAGCCCCATCCAGCCCGGTGCCACCTGGGGGGTTCCAAGGTGCTGAAATTGTTGACATTTTGCACCGCTCAGAAAGGTTATCGTGGCACATGAAAAAGACCCAAAAATAGGGTTGTTTTGGCTCTATGTAGCGAACGACCGTTCTGCAGCCTTCTACACTACTTTCGCTTACATTTCTTAGGTAAAAATGCATAAACTCAAGGCAAAACAAGCTACCAAACATATGTACAAATAAGAAAAAGCAACGAACGATTCACGGAGTGAAGATGTTACGGTTGAGCGACGTCCGTTCGTGACACACCGACGGTTGATTTCTTACTCAATCGACCGTCGACGGTCGATTTCTTTCAAAATTGGTCGTCGACGGTCGAAATCGATCATCGACGATCGATTTTTGATGGAACCACCTGGTAGCGGGCGGTCCGCATACCGATAACCTGGCGGACCGGTATGTACTTTCCATACCGGACAGTACAGGTCAAAATTGTAAACCTTGATTTGAAAGATGTTAGTCTCTTCATTTTTGATCCGGACAGTACAACTCACATTTTCTAGGTAAAAACACATAAACTCAAGGCAAAACAAGCTACCAAATATATGTACAAGCAAGAAAAAGCAGCAAATGGTTCACGAAGCGATGATGTTGTGGTTGAGTGACGTCCGTTCATGACATTCTCCCCCACTTAAACTGTCGACGCCCTCGTCGACGCTTGTTGGTAGGCTTTGACGCGAGCTTCTTCATGTCGTAGGGCATCTTCTGGCTCCCAACTGGCTTCTACTTGAGGAAGCTTTTGCCACTTCACCAAGTACTCAATTTGCTGTGCTCCATTGGGTAGCTTTATCTTGCGATCCGCCAGAATAGTTTCAACTCGCTTCTCGTAAGACGCTCTAGTGGGGGTAGTCGAGTTGGAACATTTCGAGAATCATCTTGCGGACCTGAGTGGTAGGCTTTCAAGTTGCTCGCATGGAAGACGTTATGAATTTTGAACCATGCTGGCAGTTGCAACTTGTATGAGACATTGCCTACCCTACTGATGATTGGGAAAGGCCCTTCATATTTACGCACCAATCCTTTGTGCACTCTGTGCCTAAAGAACTGGAGTGATGCTGGTTGGAGATTCACCAACACCGTGTCGCCCACTTTAAACTCTAGTGGTCGCCTCCCCAAGTCTGCCCACTTTTTCATCTTCTTGGCCGCCTTCTCCAAGTAAGCCCGCGCAATATCTGCATTACGATGTCATTCCTTTGCAAAGTGATAGGCTGATAGGCTACTCCCTGTATAACCAATAACCAGGGTGTGAGGAGTTGATGGTTGTTGTCCTGTAATAATCTCAAATGGGCTCTTGTTGGATGCAGAGCTCCGCTGCAAGTTATAGGAGAATTGGGCTATGTCCAACAGCTTCACCCAATCTCGTTGGTTGGCACTTATGTAGTGCCGCAGATATCGCTCCAAGAGCGAGTTGATTCTTTCTGTTTGGCCATCCATTTGGGGGTGGAGGCTTGTGGAGAAGTATAATTTAGATCCCAACAACTTGAACAACTCGGTCCAGAATCGTCCCAAGAACCGAGAATCTCGATCACTAATGATGTTGTGTGGGACTCCCCAAAACTTCACCACATTCTTCATCATCAACTTAGCCGCCTCCTCCGCTGAGCAATGTAGGGGTGCAGCAATAAATGTTGCATACTTCGAAAATCGATCAACTACCACGAGTATCGATCCAAGTCCCCCTACTGCGGGCAAGCTTGATATGAAGTCCAAGGAAATGCTCTCCCAAGGCCTTTCTGGTACGGACAGCGGCTCCAAAAGTCACACTGGCTTCTGCTGCTCTACCTTGTCTTGTTGACAAGTAAGGCATGTTCGAACATATTCCTCCACATCTGTCCCCATTTTCGGCCAATAGAAGGCCCTCTCCATGAGAGCCATTGTTCGGTGGATACCCGGATGTCCAGCCCAAAGGGAATCGTGACACTCTTTCAGGAGTTCACGCCTCAAGTTATCCGCTCGCGAAACATAAACTCTATTCCCCTTGGTATAGATGAGTCCCTCCTGGACCCAAAATCATTATGCCTTGCCCTCTTTGATGAGTTGCATCAGAGTTACTGCTTGAGGATCTCGGTGCAGTCCATCCCTGATCCTGGAAAGAAAGTTGGAGCGCAATTGACTTGCTTGGCCTCCGCCCTCCAACTGTATAGCATTCACTAGCTCCACTTTCCGACTCAATGCATCAGCCACGACATTTGCTTTTTTGGGCTTGTACTCCATTACCATGTCGAACTCAGCCAAGAAGTCCTGCCATCGTGCTTGCTTTGGGGAGAGTTTCTTTTGAGTTTGGAAGTAACTCAATGCGACATTGTCTGTCCTTAGCACAAATGGTGCTCCTAGAAGGTAGTGTCACCACACTTGTAGACAGTGGACCACCGCTGTCGTCTCCTTCTCATGCAAAGGATATCGCCGCTTGGTCTCGTTGAGCTTGCGACTCTCATAGGCCACCGGATGACCTTCCTGCATAAGAACTCCTCCAATAGCAAAATCAGAAGCATCTGTATGGACTTCAAAAGACTTTCCATAGTCCGGTAATCTGAGTACAGGTTCCTCCAACACAGCAGTCTTTAGGTCTTGAAATGCCACCTCACATTTGTCCGACCATCTCTAGGACTGCTCCTTCTTTAGCAACTCCGTCAATGGAGGTGTGCGCTTCGAATACCCAGCTATGAAGCGCCGATAATAGTTGACGAACCTAAGGAATGATCTCAACTCTGGCACCTTCTTTGGTGTTCGCCAGTCCACCACAGCTTGCACCTTAGACTGGTCCATTCGGATGGAACCATGGCCGACTCGATGCCCCAAGAATAAAATCTCCGTTTGGGCGAAATAGCACTTTTCCCTCTTCACGAACAACGTGTTCTCCCTGAGAACTTTGAAAATTGTTCGGAGGTGTCTAACATGCTCCTCAAGTGTTTGGCTCTAGACGATGTTATCGTCTAAGTAGACGACCACAAACTTGTCCAGATACTCCTTGAACAACTAGTTCATTAGAGTACAGAATGTGGCCGGAGCCTTGGTTAAGCCGAAAGGCATCACCAAGAACTCGAATGCTCCATACCTTGTCACACAGGTAGTCTTTGCCTCATCACCTTCTGCAATGCGCACCTGCCAATACCCCGACCGAAGGTCGAGTTTGGAGAAGTACTTTGCCTTGCCCAATTGATCGAACAAGTCCGCGATGAGTGGGATAGGGTACTTGTTCTTCACCGTCATCTTGTTAAGGGCTCGATAATCAATGCATAATCGGAGACTCCCATCATGTTTCTTCTGAAAGAGAACTGCAGCTCTGAAATGTGCTTTGGAACTGCGGATGAGACCACCGCTTAGCAGTTCATCTAACTGCTTCCTCAATTCCGCCAACTCTGGAGGGGCCATGCGGTATGGTGGTCTCGCTGGAGGCTTAATTCCTGGCTCCAGCTCAATCCGATGATCCACGCCTCTACGTGGTGGTAGAGTTCTCGACAACTCTGTTGGCATCACATCCGAGAACTCCTTCAGGATGTTCGCCACAACAGCAGGTTCCTGAATGGCTTCCCCATCAGGTGTCTCTAGCTTCATAGCCGCTACAAAGGTTGATTCACATTTTCGTACCCCTTTCTTCAATTGTAAAGCCGATATTTGTTGTAGGTCCTTGGTTCCTCCCTGAGAAACTGGAACCATGCAGGGATCGTCACCTCCCATTAGACACAAGAAGTTCAGGAATGGTACCGGCACCAACTTTGCTGCGTGCATAAACTCCATTCTGAGAATCACTTGGAAGTCGTCTAGTGGCACTGCCATCAAATTTGTGCTCCCGCTCCATGTCCCGATCTTGATGGGGATCCCTTTCGCTTGTCCGGAGATCCGCTTGGCCTCCGAATTCACCGCCTTCATACGACTTGGGCTCTTCTCCAAGAGTAATCCCAGTCGCTTAGCTTCGCGATCGGTAATAAAATTGTGGGTCGCGCCCGTGTCCACCATTGCATGGGTTGTTCGGCCATTAAGCTTGATGTCCACATACATCAACTCGATGTTTCCTGCCTTCAGTGGCTTTGCCTTTGTGTTCTCCCCCACTTGACCCCGCAACGCATTCAACAAACGCATTGCTCCCATCCTGGGTCCTTGCAACGCCTCACTGTCGCTACTGGAGTCAGAACTGCTTGAACTAAGGGCGATAGCTTTGCCCTTGTCTGACTTATGGGATAGAACTGATGCAGTTAAAGCATTGAGTGCCTATTTTTGTGGGCACTCTCTCACTTTGTGTGGTCCTCCACACAAGAAGCATCCACTAGACTTTAGGACTCTACCTCTTGAGCCTGGTCCCTTGCGAAAATTCTTCTTCTTTTGCTCGCCCCCAGATTCCTTCGCTCGAGAGTATTTAGATGGGCGATTTCCCGAAGAGTGTTTCTTCTTTCTCGAATCCTCCGAAGAAACAAAGTCAGTCAGCCTTTCCGCAGCTGTAATTGCCTCGACTACGTCAGTGACATTCCTCCGATGTAGTTCTTGTTGTGCCATGGCTTCAAGCCATCGAGGAAGCTGAATAGCTTGTCTTTCTCAGACATGTCCCGAATATCCAGCATCAGTGCTGAAAATTGTTTCACATAGTCTCGGATTGTTGTACTCTGGCGGAGTTGTCTCAGTTTCCTTCTTGCGATAAACTCTGTGTTCTCGGGCAAGAACTGAGTTCTCAACTCTCACTTCAAGTCTCCCCATGTTTCCACTCGACATCGGCCTTGTTGGATCTCTTCCCAACGGGTCCGCCACCAAAGTTTTGCATCTCCATTCATATACATTGTTGCTATCGCAACTTTGGTTTCTTCAGAATCGAGCCTTGTAGCATGAAAATATTGTTCCATGTCGAACAAGAAATTTTTAAGCTCATTGGCACCCCTAGCACCTCCGTAACACTGCGGCTCCGGTGCTCTGAAGTGTTATGGTGGCGCAGCGCGGGTGTTGTTCCCTCCCGCATCAAGAGTCCTTGTTAACACCATCCCCTTAGCCGTGAGTTCCGCCATAATTTCATGTAGATGTCGTACAGAATCTTTGGTGTCCTCTGTCAGTTGATCAATCAGGGATTCAACATTCTCGATCCGAGTTTCAGCTTCTTCTTGCGAGCTCTCTACCCCAAGTAGCCTTCCTCGGCCTTGGTAGAGTTCCTCCATGCTCGCTTCAAGAACATCGAGGCGGGTTTCCATCATTGTAAGTCTCTCTCTGTGGCCCTTCTTCCCGGTTGGCGCTCCAGATGGTGCCTCCTCCCCTCGAGGAGAATACCCAACTTCACGCTCGTCTTGTTCACTGCCGCGCTCCTCATAAGCGGCTCCAACAGTTTGCGAGCGAGTTTGTACTTGCAGCCCACCTGCGGCTGCTTGGAGCAAGGGTCCCGCTTGCCCCATCTTGCTCGATTCACCATGATGTCTCACTATGGCGAAATTGTGAATCTTCTTCGCTGTTCATATGAATTGCTTGCCTGCTCTGATACCACACTGTCACGGGCTTAGCTGAATTTGCGCCTAAGCCATGCGGCACCCTTGCGGCCCTCCCGAAGACTTAGCTGAAATTGCCTAAGTCGTGAAGCAACCTTGCCCACTGTTCTGGACTTAGCTGGGATTGCCTAAGTCATGAAACGCCCAAGCATTATCTGTCTGCACAGGGTCAGCCCTCTTACAACCTCTTAAGGTCCTGTAGGACCTGCAAAGAAGAAGTTGATTAGTTTAGAAGCGAGCGACGGACACGTCCCGGCGTCTCGCAAAGCGGAAAGCTATACAAGCAATTTGTCGAACACCTTGAGTGCAGCTGAGAAAAGAGAGAAAGAGAGTGAAATAGGACTTTGGAGGGTATTAGGAATGGTCGCAAGTCCGCAAATGATGGTTCCCAAGGTATCAGACGCAAGACAAGTTCAATTGCTGATGAACGCCTACGCCCGACATATACCCGGAGCCCCATCTAGCTCGGTGCCACCTGGGGGGTTCCAAGGTGTTGAAATTGCTGACATTTTGCACCGCTCAGAAAGGTTGCCATGGCACACGAAAAAGACCCAAAACCAGGGCTGTTTTGGCTTTGTGCAGCGAACGACCGTTCTGCAGCCTTCTACACTACTTTTGCTCACATTTCCTAGGTAAAAACACATAAACTCAAGGCAAAACAAGCTGCCAAACATATGTACAAGCAAGAAAAGGCAACGAACGGTTCACGAAGCGACGATGTTGCGGTTGAGTGACGTCCGTTCGTGACACTATGGCATAGTGGCCTAGTACGTCAATAGTCGATGAGTCGAGTGAATTATTATGGGGATAATAATGCACTATATCATAAGGAGTTCTGATAGGAGTGACTCACAGCCAGTTCAGTATCGGGCCTAGAGGGTCACCAACAAATAGAGGATTGGATGGAGATCCAATTAGTCCTTATTCTCATTAGATGAGAGAGACCCTATGCTGATGAGCTCCTTAAGTAAGGCACAATTAGAGGCCTAAAGAGATTATTGGATAGGGATCCAATAATGCAAGTATAGTATGAAAAATGGATCGAAACTCAAGTTTACGTAAAGTTTATGACCGTCGCATTTTTTTTGTGAAACCGTGCTCATACGACTTCCCATGGGGTAATACGTTGGGAATGTCTAGTATTTTGAAATTCTGAGATGGTGCGCTAAAAACCAATCGAAACTCGACTTTCCGTGCGTCTGTTCGCAAAGTTTATCACCATCACATTTTTTCGTACGACTTCCCAAGGGCTAATATGTTGGGAATGGCCAGTAATTGGAAATTTCGAGACGGTGCACGGAAAATCGATTGAAACTTGACTTTGCGCGCGACTTTGCGCAAAGTTTATGACTGTCGCGTTTTTTCACGAAACCGTGCTCGTACGACTTCCCAAGGGCTAATACGTTGTGAATGGCCTGTATTTTGAAATTCGAAGACCTTGCGTGAAAAACGATTGAAACTCGACTTTGCGCAAAGTTTATGACCGTCGCGTTTTTTCACGAAACCGTGCTCGTACGTCTTCCCACGGGCTAATACGTTGGGAATGGCTAGTATTTTAAAATTCTGAGACGGTGCATTAAAAATCAATCGAAACTTGACTTTGCGCTCGACTTTGTACAAAGTTTATAACCGTCATGTTTTTTTGTGAAACCATGCTCATACGACTTCCTAGGGGCTAAGAGGTTAGAATGGGTAACAAAGCTACTTTGTACAAAACCTTATACATAATACATTATCTTTACTTACCAAAAAAAAGGACATTGCACAAAGTTTATGATCGTCACGTTTTTTTGTGAAACCGTGCTCATACGACTTCCCAGGGGCTAATACGTTAGGAATGACCAGTATTTTGAAATTCCCAGATGGTGCATGAAAAATCAATCAAAACTCAACTTTGCACATGATTTTGCGCAAAGTTTATTACAATCATATTTTTTCGTGAAACCGTGCTTGTACAACATCCCATGGGATAATACATTGGGAATGGCTAGTATTTTAAAATTCTGAGATGGTGCACGAAAAACCAATCGAAACTCGACTTTGCGAAAGTTTATGACCGTCATATTTTTTCACGAAACAGTGCTCAGATGACTCCCCATGGGTTAATACATTAGGAATGGCCTGTATTTTTAAATTCCGAGACGGTGTGTGAAAAACAGATCGAAACTCGACTTTGTGTAAAGTTTATTACCGTCGTGTTTTTTCGCGAAACCGTGCTCGTATGACTTCCCATGGGCTAATACGTTGGGAATGACCAGAATTTTAAAATTCTGACACGGTGCGCAAAAATCGAACGAAACTCGACTTTGTGCAAAGTTTATAACCGTCACATTTTTTCGTGAAACCGTGCTCGTACGACTTCCCATGGGCTGATACGTTGGGAATGACCTGTATTTTAAAATTCGGAGACGGTGTGTGAAAAACGATTGAAACTCGACTTTGCGCACGACTTGTGCAAAGTTTATGACCATCGCGTTTTTTCACGAAACTGTGCTCGTATGACTTCCCATGGGCTAATACGTTGGGAATGACCAGAATTTTGAAATTCTGAGATGGTGCGCGAAAAACCGAACGAAACTCGACTTTGTGCAAAGTTTATGACTGTCGCATTTTTTTGCGAAACCATGCTTATACGACTTCCCATGGGCTAATACGTTGGGAATGTCTAGTATTTTGAAATTCCGAGATGGTGCGGGAAAAACCGATCGACACTCAACTCTGCGCACGAGTATGCGCAAAGTTTATGACTGTCGCCTTATTTTGCAAAATCGTGCTCATACGACTTCCCATGGGCTAATATGTTGAGAATGTCTAGTATTTTGAAATTCAGTGACGGTTAGCTAAAAACCAATCGAAATTCGACTTTGCACGCATCTGTATGCAAATTTTAGGATCGTCGCATTTTTTCGCGAAACCGTGCTCTTACAATTTCCCATGGGCTAATACGTTGGGAATATCTATTATTTTAAAATTTTGAGACGATGCGTGAAAAACCGAATGAAACTCGACTTTGCACTTGACTCTGCGTAATGTTTATGACTGCCGTATTTTTTCGTGAAACCGTGCTCATATGACTTCCCGTGGGCTAATACGTTGGGAATGGCCAGTATTTTGAAATTCTGAGACGGTGCATGAAAAACCGATCGAAACTCGACTTTGCACGCGACATTGAGAAAAGTATATGATCGTCATGTATTTTCGCGAAACCATGCTCGTACGCCTTCCCAGGGGCTAATACGTTGGGAATGGCCAGTATTTTGAAATTCTAAGATGGTGCGAGAAAAACGATCGAAATTCGACTTTGCAAGTGACTTTATTCAAAGTTTTTAACCGTTGCATTTTTTCAA
Source organism: Ensete ventricosum (assembly GCA_029747655.1). NCBI lineage: Eukaryota > Viridiplantae > Streptophyta > Magnoliopsida > Zingiberales > Musaceae > Ensete > Ensete ventricosum. The sequence goes on along the minus strand of JAQQAF010000004.1, from coordinate 27,074,548 downwards.
GAAATCATGCTTGTACTACTTCCCATGGGCTAATACGTTGGGACTGGCTAGTATTTTGTAATTCTGAGACGGTATGCAAAAAACCGATCGAAACTAAACTTTGCGCAAAGTTTATGACCATCACGTTTATTAACGAAACCGTGCTCGTATGACTTCCAATGGGCTAACACGTGAATGGCCAGTATTTTAAAATTCTGAGATGGTGCGCGAAAAGCCGATCGAACTCGTCTTTGCACGTGACTTTGCGCAAAGATTATTTCTGTCACATTTTTTCGTGAAATCGTGCTCGTATGGGCTAATTCTTTGGGAATGGCCAGTATTTCGAAATTCTGAGACGGTGAGGGAAAAATTGATCAAAACTCGACTTTGCGCATGACTTTGTGCAAAGTTTAAGACCGTCGCATTTTTTCGTGGAACCGTGCTCATACGACTTCCCATGGAATAATACGTTGGGAATGGCTAATATTTTAAAATTTCGAGACGGTGCGTGAAAAACTGATCGAAACTCGACTTTGTGCAAAGTTTATGACCGTCACATTTTTTCATGAAATCGTGCTCGTACTACTTCCCATGGGCTAATACGTTGGGAATGATCAGAATTTTGAAATTCTGAGATGGTGCGCAAAAAATTGAACGAAACTCGAATTTGTGCAAAGTTTGTGACCGTCATATTTTTTTGTGAAACCATGCTTATACGACATCCCATGGGCTAATACGTTGGGAATGTATAGTATTTTAAAATTCTGAGACGATGCACGAAAAAATGATCGAAACTCAACTTTGCGCAGGAGTTTGCGCAAAGATTATGACCGTCGCCTTTTTTGCGAAACCGTGCACATACGACTTCCCATGGGCTAAAACGTTGGAAATGTGCAGTATTTTGAAATTTCTAGACGGGGCACGAAAAACCGATCGAAACTTGACTTTGCATGCGACTGTGCGTAAAGTTTATGACCGTCGCTTTTTTGCATGATACCATGCTTATACGACTTTCGATGGGCTAATACGTTAGGAATGTCCAGTATTTTAAAATTCTGAGATGGTGCATGAAAAATCGATGGAAACTCGACTTTGCGCACGACAATGCGTAAAGTTTATTACTGTTGCATTTTTTCATGAAATCGTGCTCTTACGACTTCCCATGGGCTAATACGTTGTGGCTGGCCAGTATTTAGAAATTCCGAGATGGTGCATGAAAAAACCGATCGAAACTCGACTTTACGTGCGACTTAGCACAAAGTTTATGACCATCGTGTCTTTTTGCGAAATCGTGCTCATACGACTTCCCATCGGATAATACGTTGGGAATGGCCAGTATTTTAAAATTCCGAGACGATGCGCGAAAAACCAATCGAAACTCGACTTTGCGCAAAATTTATAACTATCGCATTTTTTCATAAAACCGTGCTTGTATGACTTCCCATGGGTTAATACGTTGGGAATGGGCAGTATTTTGAAATTCCGAGATGGTGTATGAAAAATTGATCAAACTCGACTTTGCGCAAAGTTTATGACCGTCGCATTGTTTCGTGAAACCGTGCTTGTACAACTTCCCATGGGCTGATATGTTGGGAATGGCCTGTATTTTGAAATTCCGAGATGGTGTGTGAAAAATAATTGAAACTCGACTTTGCGCACGACTTTGTGCAATGTTTATGACCGTCACATTTTTTTTACGAAATCGTGCTCGTATGACTTCCCATGGGCTAATATGTCGGGAACGACCAGAATTTTGAAATTCCGAGATGGTGCGCAAAAAACCTAATGAAACTCGACTTTGTGCAAAGATTATGACCGTTGCATTTTTTTACGAAATTGGGTTCATACGACATCCCATGGCCTAATACGTTGGGAATGTCTAGTATTTTGAAATTCTGAGACGATGCGTGAAAAACCAATCGAAACTCAACTTTGCACACGAGTTTGCGCAAAGTTTATGACCGTCACCTTTTTTGCGAAACCGTGCTCATACGACTTCCCATGGGGCTAATACATGGGGAATGTCTAGTATTTTGAAATACTGAGACGGTGCTCGAAAAACCGATCAAAACTCGACTTTGCGCATAATTTATGACTATCATGTTTTTTTCGCGAAACCGTGCTCATATGACTTCCCATGGGCTAATACGTTGGGAATGGTCAGTATTTTGAAATTTCGTGACGGTGCATGAAAAATCGATCGAAACTCGACTTTGCACAAAATTTATGACCGTCACATTTTGCGTAAAGTCGCTGGGTATTGCTTTATCTGCGTGTATATGCATAATAGAGTTATCCGAAAATAACTTAGCACCGTACTCAAGAAGTGAATCTGGGAAAACTGCTAACCATTACCAATTAATCAAATATCTATCAAGTCAAGCCATAATTTTTCTATTAGCAACACTTTGGTTATTCCATAAGAACCAATCACCTACAGATTTTATGTCAGTCAATGCAGCAGTATCTATACAATCATTAAAACTTTGAAGCTGACATTCGGAAAGCACTCTACCCCCCACTTTCCCATTTGTGTATCTGATAATATTAAAGTCACCGAGAACAATCCAAGGTACTGTAGGATAACTATTTGTAATGCTAACCAGATCACGCCATAGAGCATTCCTGTCAGACATACTGTTAGAAGCGTAAATACCGGTAATATTGAAATTACATCCAGTCCGTTTATCCTCTACCTTAAGATGAATGAATTAATTAGTAGCAGAAATAAACCAAGCAGTAATAAGGTTAGGATGTCATAAGACCCAAACTCGACCATAAGTATCCATCCTAAGAGTCATTAGTAAAAAGTTCTGCCTCAGGCTATATTAAATTCTTTTAAACTCGAACATGATGAGTCTTAATTTTTGTTTCCACAAGAATAACAATATCACATGCAGCAGATCGGATTATTCTATTGAGCTCCCGACATTTCGCAGGCTTATTAAGTCTACGAGCATGCGACTTTGGGAGGACATTATCATCCTTTTTTTTATTCTTTGATTTTGCATGGTCCTCTCGCATAATATCTTTACCCTTTAATCCTTTATTTCTATATTTATCCACCTCATCCACAGCTTGCAAATGTTTAAATTTTTACGTACCTTGAGGCAAGGAGTCCTGAATAGCAGGATGTGTTGAAGTGTGATGAGTTTGGTGAGGTGCAATGTCTTGGTTCACAAGAGGTTGTTGAGATGCAATTTCCTGATTATCTGAAGGAATGATTCATGAAGGTGAGGTCGTTATTGGGGAGTGAGAACCATGGGAAGCTCCTGCAGTGGAAGTCTTTGATATAATAGGATAAGATCCTGACTTGTCTTTCTTATGTTCGTGTCGCTGCCCCTATGAGTCAGAGTGCTCATTCATCTTCTCCGCCACCGTCACTGTTGGCACTGGAGTATCAGAGCTCAGAATAGTGGTAGTGACCCCATGCTGAGGCTCTTGACGTGGTCGGTAGACCTATGTGATTTTTTGTGAAGGCTGCTAGCAAGCACTATTTGCATGTCCAAAAGATAGACAAACCTTGCATCGTTGTGGCTTCCAAGAATATGAAACTTTCACCTTTCGGGTGCTCCCATCAAGATCACGGTAAAAGACTTCATTCGGTAGTTTCTCATCAGAAGAAACCATTACACAGGCTCTGGAAAAAGTCAATCTCATTTGCAAAACTATTGCTTTATCAATATACAATGGCTTTCCTAGGGTGCTGCAAAGCTTTGTAATAAAACGACGACCCCAGAGATGTAGCGGAAGTCCATGGAAAGAAACCCATATTGGGATAGATTGTAGACTGTCTAACTCCAATCGCACATCAGGTGCCCAACGTCATAGGATCATTGGATGACCACGAATAGTCCAAAATCATTCCAGGACTCGTTGTAAATCTTCTTCAGAGTAGAGCTTGCATATAAAGAATCTATTCTCCAACATATGAAGATCAAATATTGATATTCCCCATTGAGTCCTGATGAATGAGGATAATGAAAAAAAGGATGTTCTGAGTCCAACCACGTAGCCCATAATTGCCATGGACCATGTCTCAATCAGTTCGTCAGAATCAATAGTCTCATAAACAGCAATCTTCTGATCAGCTTGTACTTCTGGAGCAAAAAAATTCAGTCGAAGATCCGGACTACCAACTGGAGCCTTGAAGAGGCTACTCCAAGGCCGATGATCTCAGGAAATGAGAGCAGGAGGTCGTGATCTAGAGCATGAATGACCTCTGGCCTGGTTCATTGAAAGAGCATCCCGTAGAGAAGAAACCAGCGGTGGAACATCCTGGTGTGAAACTGGCCTAAGCCGCTGGGGAGGAACCAGCGGCTGCTGGAGAGGTAATTGGCCAACACTAACTTCATTGCATGATGTGAGGAGTTTTCATGGTTTAACTTCTTTTTACAGAAGATTCATCAAGGGTTTCAGCTCGATTGTTGCTCCAATCACCAAATGCCTGAAAGGTGATAAATTCAAGTAGATTAATGAGCCTAATAAAGCTTTTGAGCTATTAAAAAGAAAGGTGACTGAAGCTTCTATTTTGGTATTACCCTATTTTGACAAAGTGTTTGAGGTTGAATGTGATACCTCCAATGTGGGAATTGGTGTTGTTTTGAGTCAAGAATTAAAGCTTATTACCTTTTTTAGTGAGAAGCTGAATGATACAAGGAGAAAATATTCTATCTACGATAAGGAGTTCTATGTCATTTATCGAGCTTTATCTCATTGGAGTCATAATTAAGATTTATTTTTATTTTTAATAATTTATCTTGTTAGTATTTAGGCTAGTGAGCTTGTTAGATCTCAAGTTATATGTTTTGAGCATCTAAAATATTATTTAGTGCTTCTAGCCTTGTTAGGAGACAACTTTATAGTATTGGGGGGTTTTAGTTTAGATATCCATTTTACATTGGGTCCTTCGTGCAAAACTTTTTTTCTTTTTAATGTTTTTTTGATTGTTTGTTGTTCACTTGGGAATCTAAACTAATCGGTGTGGACTGTATTTTCTAAATAGACATTTGCTTACCTTATGACCTAATTTTTTATAAAAAAATATATTTGATTTTCGATGGCAAATTTAAGGTAGGTCTTTTAATAAAAATGGTTGGTTTTTGTTGAATGTTACCAACAAAACCTATGTCATTTCTTCTATTAATATGACCCTTATTGGCAAGGATCATATTTAGGGATTTGTTCCCAATTTTAAAATTTTCTAATGTTGTCTTAAGCATGATATTTTATTCTTTAATACTATCTAGCATCTCACATTTAGAACAAGGGTTATATGATGCTAATAAATCATGCATTTCATCAAATCTAACAACTAACAAATCATGTTCATTTTTGAGCAACTTATAAGAATTGCTAATTGTTCTAGATTCATCATAAAGCTCATAAAAAGTATTTAATAATTCATCAAAAGTAAATAAGACTTTGGAGGAATCACTTATCTCATTGTTGATGGTCATAAGCGCCAGATTCTCCACTTCCTTTTGATTGTGCTTTTCATCTTCGGAATGTCTTGGCTTCTTACGTTCATAGTAAGAGTTATTGTCCATGATTTTAAAATTATTTTTATGGTTTATGTTTATTAATTTATCTGATTCATTTGTCAAAGGTTCAAAATCCTCATCACTCGAGATTTCACTCAATGAGTCATATGTCATGCTCAGTTCAAATTCTTTCATGTTCTTTGGAAGGTGTTCTTCAAGTTCATTTTGACATGTCTTTTCATTTAATGATTCACTTGATTTAGTTGTGCTTTCATGTGTCATTTCTAATGTATGCCATATATCGAAAGCCGAATCAAAATAAGGAACCCGATCAAATTCATTTTTATCAAGTACATAATATAAGGCATTCATAGCCTTTGCATTTAACGAAAATATTTATTTTTCAGAATCATTCGAATCATTTATTGGATTGGATGACTTCTGAAAACCTTTTTCAATAATACACCACAAATCAAGATCTATTAAAGTAAAAAGAAATATACATTCAAAATTTTTAAGATGTGTAGTCTATCCCATTGAACATAGGAGGACTTGTGATGTATTGACCTTCATTCGTGTCAAACAAAGCCATGGGGGGGTGAATTAGTGCAAGTGTAAATTCTCATTTAACGAAAACTTTTCACTTGAAGCAAAATAGGAAAATCAAAAGCTTTTCATTCAAGTAAAGCAAGTGAATGATTTAAAATAAAATGATACGTTTCTTGGAAGTGCTTAACTTGAAACCTTGCTTTCAAGAGGTAAGTAAAATCGGAAGCGCCACTTGATATTTTGTTGAACACAATTAAGAACCCGACAATTGTAAGTAGTAAATGAAACAAGTAAGGAACAGTTATAATTTAAGATCAAAAAAGAACCACTTGATACTTGTTGAACACAATTAATTGTTGAACACAATTAAGAACCACTTGATACTTTGTTCGACCTCAACCTTGGCTTATGTCCACTTCTTGAGTCCTCCTCCTTGAGATACACTAGCGTCCACTATTGATCTCCTATGGGTGAAGATCAAACCCTTACAATCTTACAAGGGAGACAAGAACTTCACAACTCTTAGCTCACTCCCTTCCACTTTTCTTTTTCTTACATTTCACACAAGTTTTTCTCAGAATTTTTATCCCAAAAGTATTGTATGGAATGCAAGAAAACTTGGGATATTTATAAGCTCCAAATGACTTCATAATTTTGAGCCAAAATTCAAACATATCCGAAAAATCTAGGTACGGGCGGTTCACCCGCCGGCGTTGGAAGTGCAGTCGCCCGAAAACCTAGTATATGTAGTTTACCTGCCAGTCCTGGGCGGTTCTGTTGCTGTCAGCCACCCAAAAACCTTGGCGGCGATGGGACACCCGTCGCTCATTTGCCTTTCAGCCGTTAGGAATCTCAGAAAAGTGATTCCTTTCAAATTTCCAATCTTGACTTGAACCACATGTTGACCAATTCTCTGGTCAACCAATTGAGCTCACCTAAGTTCAATCAAACCCTTTTAGTGGACTTGGTTGCCTCATTAAGTTGATTTAGATTCCTTCTAAATCGCACTCATTTCGGAGTCAACCTTAATCGTCACTCACCAATAGTTCAGCAATCGAAAATCCCGAAAAAGTGATTCCCTTCACTTTTCCAATCCCGACTTGAACCACATGCTGACCAATTCTCTGGTCAACCAATTGAGTTTAATATAAGCTCAATCAAACCCTTTTAGTGGACCCAGTTGTCTCATTGAGTTGATTTAGATTCCTTCCAAATCACACTTATTTCGGACTCAACCTTAACCAACGACTTAAGATTACAATCATACATGACCACCAAGCTTAATGACCTCACTCCCGCAATCCGGCAACCTCTAGCATTCTCTGTGGCGAGTTTCATGGTCTTCCTCCAGCGATCTCCCGGCATGTTCATAGTGATATTCCCAATACCTTCAGCGAAGTTTTAGAGAACTCTCGACGGGCTCCCACCGTATCGTCCAATCCTTGGCCTGATGCCTAAGCTTAATACTGGGTCCATGTCTAGTCTGTAACTTCTTTTCACCGTTGTGGTTAAACCTGCATGATGCTAACTATGACTTAATTAATTATAATCATAATGATCAATACATCCACTTCAAGACCTTCTCAACTCCTGACAAGTTTTTCGGCTACTCTCGATAATCTTTCGGTGAGTCTCGGTCTTCTTCTGGTGAACTCTCTTGCGCCATCCTGGTAAGCTCTTGGTACCCTCGGCGAGCTCCTAATGCACTCCAAGCGAGTTTCCAACCGCATCGTCCGAACCCCAGCCTGATGCTTCGACTTGACTTTGACCAAATCTCTGATTATAATCTTTTCTCTGTCGTAGTTAATCCTACATCAATCAACTATAACATCCTTGTTACATCAAACGCTCATCAATTGATTTCTTCATCAAAATCTGAGATTCAACATACATACACACACACATACACATATATATATATATATATATATATATATATATATATATATATATATATATATATATATATATATATATATATATATGTATATATATATATATACATATATATATATATATATGAGTTTAATTGCTATGAAATTATAATGTGACGAGCAGTGTAGCAAAAGGATCATATGAGTGATAGAAGATAAGATGAAGTTAGGATTTAGATATGATTTCCTTAACTGAATGAGGAAATCACGTAGGTTAGTTGAGGGAAATCCTCCTATCTTCACCTGTATAAATTAACGATGGATCAATGAATCAATTGGGCATTTTCATTACTTCCTATTTCCAACATGGTATCAGAGCCCCTCTCTCTATAAGAGAGATTACTTTTTTTCTTCACTGTCAAACAACAGCTTTTATTACCGTTTGTTCGTCGACAACCCCGCTGCAAAACTGCAGATACTCAGGGGTCATCTGTCGCCACCCTCCCGGACATTCTCTGCTCCGAAGATCTCTCCTACCTCATCTGCAGTAGATGATGACTTCTACACCTGCTCGCCGGCATCGTTCCTCCTGTAGCCTTTGTTCTCTCTGCCAAGAGCACCTGTAAGGGCCACTGCCCATCGTCTCTCGGTGCTTTGTAGAGAGGGCACAACAAGTTCCTTCTTGCTATCAAACGGCAGCAAATCCCCACCCCGTCGATTGCCCTTTTGCGAAGCCGCAATTGTCGACTCCTCTTTTGCAAAGCCGCGATCTCTGTTTCCTGACAAAAAAAAAAAAAAAAAAACAGAGCTTCGCCAGCGCCGTTTTCATTCGAGGATCTGAAGATTCGGGTCCTGCTCTATAATTGATGTCCACGTCGCCGGTCTGGCAGCCCTCTCGCTCAACCTCGCTGGCACTTGTCGTTGCCATCGCTAGCATCGGCGACACTATCTGCCTCATTGTTGCCTACCATCGGCTCACCGTTCGCTCGCTACTGCTGCCGTCACAGTAATAACTCGGTCGCTTCTCTTCGGTGCAGATCCCTCTCTGCATCGTCTCTACACCTCCAAAGAAGGGACCGCAACATTGTGGTCCTGAAGTCAGGGAAGAAAGGGAAGCACACCTTCACTACAGCGGCTTCCTTATCTTCTCCTTTGGTAGTTACTATGCTCGCTGCCGACCCCCCTTACTCCAACAATTGCCACAACTGCTGCCCTCTCCTTAGATCTATCGCTTCTTGTTGTCAAACGACAGTCTCTCGTCGACATCGAAGAAGGAGACTTCTAGTGCGTCGGCTTTCTCAATTCCTCTACCGAGGTGTTCTTCTGCACGAGGCCATCTTCCTTGTGCACCACCACTGTCGCATCAGCACCAACAAGCAGCGGCACCTTCCCTACCCCATCAGCAATAAGTTCATTCTCGCTGTCAAACGACAATAAATCTACGACCACACACTTCTCGCGCTGCCCTTCAAATCTACCGATCGCCCCAGCCGTAGCAGCATCTCCTCCGCTGAAGTCAACCGTTGTCAGACCTTCACCGCGGTTGACAACACAGCGGTCTCCTTGACATCGGGTAAAGATCTGTGTCCTTCACAGGAGCTTGATCTTGCGGGGGCATGATAGTTCGATCTAATCGGATTGTCGAATTTGGCTCTAGCAGAATCGTCTGCTCCTTTCTTCGGATTCATTGTCATCGGTTCAAGATCAACGTCCTCAATTCAAGATCGACGTCCTTACAGGAGCTCGATCTTGCGGGGACATGATAGAAGATAAGATGAAGTTAGGATTTAGATATGATTTCCTTAACTGAATGAGGAAATCACGTAGGTTAGTTGAGGGAAATCCTCCTATCCTGTATAAATTAACGATGGATCAATGAATCAATTGGGCATTTTCATTACTTCCTATTTCCAACAATGAGGACACTAAGACTAAGTTCCTATTATTTGTCTTCTTTAATAATTAAACTAATATATTTGTTATCAAATCTTTAATTTGGAAATGCAATTATGGCCCCTCTGAGGAATTCCCCATGCAAACATAAATCACTATTTCAATTGAGTGGGACATTATTTAAGAGAAAAAATACCAAACTATTTGTTTGTGGTTTGCCCATCTAAAATTTAATTTGGATAGTATTCATATTTCTTCAAATATTTAAACTCAAGTTAAATATTATAAATAATCGTGATTATTACTGAATTCAAATCTAAAAGTATCTTTTGTAATCTTCATAAATTATTTGGCTCTTTGTGTTTTCCAATATTTTTTAAGGGGTTTTTAAATTCAATCTTAATTTCAATATTATTATCTTAATGGTCAATTGATATATATATATATTAAAAATACGGAAATCACTAACTTGGGCGATCACCACATCAAACGGCTACGATAGCTTGAGCCACGGAACGTCCAGGATAACATCAGATGCATCAATAATGATGACCAAATACCTTATCTCGATAAGGTTGAGGCGCATTTCACTCTCCTCCCCTTGTCGAATAGGAGAGAAAGAACAGCGAGTGGAGATGGCCATGTCATTGGCAGCTCTGCCCGCAGGTCCGCCGACTGCCTCACTCTCCTTCCACGCCGGCCGCGGCGGCCTCGGCCGAAGCTTTCTCACGCTTTCCAAGGCTCCCAGGGCTCCTTCGAGTTCGCTCCTCCACACCTCCTTCCGTTCCTCTCCTTTTGAATCTCTGTCCTCGCCTTCGTCCTTCTTCGGTATGCATTCCTTATGTTTCTTTTTTGTCCTCTAGATATATTATTCTTTCCCCACCCACGTCATTCATTAGTTGTTGGAACCTTTTGTTTTGGAGGAGGGAGTGTCTTCAATTGATAACTTGTTCCCAAGCAGTATTAAATTCACTATCATGATTCTAAAGTCTGATTTTTTCTTAAAATTTCTTGTAATTTTATTTGTGTGTTTCTTTGAGGTTAAATTAAAAAAAACAAAAAGGGAGCAAGCTTGCTGATAGAACTCTTGTGGATACTAAGCTCGGTATTGATCTTTATAGAGGATTTTCCGAGTCTAAGATGGGTAGGAGCTGTGATTTTCCAGGGCCCATTTTCACTTCTCCTTTTTTGCTGTTGCCCTGTATCATGCCAAACGTCAGTAGCAATTAGTATCCCTTTTAGATTAGAAGCTTCGTCTAAAGTGCAGGGTGAGCCTGGGTGCGGATTAGGGGTTGGCCAGCTTGCAAGAGGGTGGTGCTGATCTCAACTCCTGTTATGTCTGCTCCAATTTCGAACACCTCACGATCTGGTAATGCTAGGACCGATATAGATGGCATCGTGGCTGCGAGGGCCCTATAGATGGTGGACGTGTGGATGCCTTCCTCCTGTTCCTTCAAAATTTTGATCTCCATCCAGTCATAGATTCTATGCTGGTATTGTCACTGGAAGGACTCGATCTTCTTGCGGTCATCGATAGTGGAATAGAGGTCATCAATAGGGAAGACATCGAGCAGCATAGTCTGCTCTTGGAAGATGTAGTAGAAGTAGCCCGAGATCTGGTAGCGCTGCATCAGAAGCCATATCTAGTTCAGTTGGATGTGACATTTCAGGAAGAGCTTATCCCTGCAGACAAAGAGACAAAGCTTTTGGAGATAAAGTGTCATTATAAGGGAAGGTCGTGGCTGAATGATCCGTGTCTCCTGCGTCTCTTGGACGATTCTTTTAGCTTCGGCCCTCTGAAGATGTGGACAACAATATGACCGAATATGTGCTGGTGGTTCCTCCTGCAAGATCAGCATACGGAGATCGTGCAGTTTGGTAGAAAGAAGTCGGCTTGGTTCGGCGGAGGTGCCTAAAATTTCAGCAAGCTTCTCCAAGCGCTATGTCGAGACCGTCTTTTCTTTGCTCCCTCGTTTCCCACGTAAGGTCATCTGTTTTCTTTTGTCATTCATAAGGTCGTTGGGGCTCCTGGTGTCGGTGAGGACGGTGACGGGCTGATGCTTGATGAGGCCATCAATGTTCATTATCTGCGGTTACGCGTAGCCAGATAAAGCATGAAAGGTGCCGGCGGTCGGTTGTGGTTTTCCCTCTGTATCCTTCTCCTAGGACTCGAGAGTCGCATCTTCGAGTTTGGGTTCTTTAGTGGGCTCAATCATCAGAGGTCTCTCCTTTTTACAATGGTGGTCTCGGCTCCACAGTTTATCGCAATGCCAACATAGGCCCTTTGCCGATCTGTCATGAAGCTCTTCTCTTGTTAATTTCTTCGACTAAAGGGGATGGTTGGAAGTGGATGGTGCTGAAGGTTTATATGCTGCTGGTTGTGATGTGGTTCTCATGCTCCGAGTATCTTGATTGATTCACTCTTCTTGGATTCGGGTGAAGGAGATTGCGGTCGTCAAGGTGTAGGGTCGTCGCGCTTTGACTTCTTCTCGGATTTTCGGCTTTAACCCCTCAATGAAAGTCCCTAACAATTATTTTTTAGACCAGTATCTTGTTTGGTTAGTGAGTATTTCAAATCTGGTCTGGTACTCCTGAACTGTGGAGGTCTGACGGATTTTTGCAAGTTGACCGTTGATGTCGTCGTACTCGGGCGGTCCGAAGCGGCATTGCAGCCCGCTCTTGAATTGCCTCCATGTTGGGACTTCGTGGGTGTGCTTGTACCAATCATACCATTGAGCAGCTTCTCTTCTTAGATAGATGGCAGCAATGTCGACCATAGAAGCCTCTGGGGTCCTGTGATAGCGGAAGTATCTCTCCGCGTGCAAAATCTATCCCGTCGGATCTTCGTCTTCCCATCAAGGGAAGTCCACCCAAGTGCGTGGGCATGCTGATTCCAACGGTTGTCTTTCCTTCTTTATTGGGTTCTCCTTGCAATAGGAACTCCCGCCATGCTGTGATCTTCTTGGGCTCGGTGATCGGCCCAATCTAAACTCCTCGAAGACAGCACGTAGTCTGTCCTCCATACGCGTCTCGAAGGCCTCCAACTTGGCTCCGAATAGATCTCCCGATGCCATGGCGTAAGACCCTAGATTTGTGGTGTCAAGATCCTTCTCTTGTTGTTGGGTCAATGGCATGAACCGATTGGGTGGATTGGTGGCCGAAAGAGGTGGTGGATCAAGGGTAGATGGCTGCGGTTTGGGGCTGATAGGTTGTTGTTGGGGCTGTGGTTTGGAGCTGCTGTAGGGGTCATATAGGGGGTATAATGGTCGAGGGTTAAGGTTAGAGGGATGGCTTAGGGTTGCTGTTGATGACAACAACGGATTTGGTAGGGATTGAGTGTGGATGGAGCAAGTAGTACCGAAGGTAGTACAGTAGAATTTTTTATCAAAGGGGGTGCTGTTGATGCTAATGTTTGGGGCTATTGTAGAGGCTGTAACGGGGGTTTGGTGATAGAGGTTGAGGGTTGGGGGGTGGCTTAGGGTTGCTGTTGATGGCAGCAACCGGTTTGGTAGGGATTGGTAGCCGAAAGGGTGATGAGTCAAGGTTGCGGTTTAGGGTTGATAGATTGCGGTTTAGGTTGCTGTTGGTGCTGCGATTTGAGTCGGCTGTAAAGGTTGAAAGTAGGCTTATGACAGCTGTGTCTTAGGGAGGGTTAGAAGGGTGCCTTAAGTGTGATGTGGGTGGAAGTAACATATTTGGTCGGATTTGGTGGTGTATGCGGGGAAGAACGACAAAAGGTATAGTAGCATAATTTTTCGTAAAAAATTTCAGCAGTTTGACAACGAAAATTCCAGCGATGTTTTGGAATATTACGACAGCAAAAACCCATGAGAATACCAGCAAGATAGATAAGAGTAGTGGCAGCAACAAATTTGGCAGAGATCGATTGCATATGCAGCAAGAAACACCGAAAAGATGCAGTGACAAAATTTTACGTCGAAGAACACCAGTTCGACGAAAAGTTTTCAGTGGTTCGTATCAGGGATATAAAGTAGAACTCAATGGAGATCCGCTGGTAAGAGAAACCTAATGTCGTCGTAAAATTCGTAGGAGAATATAGCAGCAATAAATTCGGCAAGATCAAGGAGTACAAGAAGATGCTGCGGTAGATTTTTACGTCTAAAGTTCAGTAGTTTGGATGTAAAAGTTTTAGCGGTTTATGTCAAGAATTTTTTCGTAGAACCCAAAAGAAATCTGCTGATGTGAAACGCCAAAGCCGTCGTAAAAATACGTAGAAGATATGGCAGAAGAATAGTGACAACAAGATCAAAGAAAGGGCATGAGTATGCGGCTGAAATCTGCAGTGTAACTTTCATCGAAAAGATGGTAACTTTTGACGATAAGTTTGTGTAGCGTAATAGAGGAACACTTTTTTGGGTTTTGAATTTAGGATAACTAAATTGCAACAACAGTAAGGTAGATTATCAGAACCTGATGCAATTCTTGTGGTGGCGCAGCAGATGGAGGATCTGCGGCAGGGGTGATGACGACGGAGTTGGCGACGATCTTAGCAATTGTGGGAATTGCTTGGATGGCTGTATGAAAATGATGGGCGGCTGTGGAAGGGCAGCAAAGCACCAAGGAACGTTGCTCTTATACCAAGTGGTAGAACCCTTGCGGATTCTAAGCTCGGGATTGATCTCTATAGGGGATCGGCCCTCCTGGAACATTGTAGGGGTTCCCTCCTCTAAGGTATTCGGCTACATGAGCTGAAGAAAAGATTGCTCTATTCATGATAAAAAAGATTGCAGCTACAAGTGTTTATATAGGGTCTCAAAACCCTAACTCCTAATAGGACTCCTACTTTACTAACCTCTCCTCTTCAACTAACTTAGCCAAAACTCTTATCATGACTCCAACTTCTAATCTATCTCTTAACCAACCCTAGAGAGAATCCAAAACAATTGGAACTCTCCCTCTCTAACCAACCCTAGCCGGCCTCCCCTAATAGAAGTGGTTTGCTAGGAGAGCCCCTCTCCATGAGGATTCCTCCCTAACCCTAGCCGACTCCTCATCAAAGGGGATGATGGCTGAGGGGATATTACATGACTCACGGCCCTATTGACTCCATGACCTATTGGGCTTAGGACCCATCCAAGCTAGGGTCACTCCATGACCTATTGGGCTTAGGCCCTTTTTTTTCTTGGGGTTCTTTTGGAAGCGATGCCTTTAGAAGGATATTTATGTTAATGTTTCTCGTGTATTTTTTAGTGTGATGTTGTTTTATGAATGCATTTGATAATGTGATGTGAAATTGTTAATGGTTCATCTGAAATTTATGTTGATCATTGCTCTGCATTCCTGATTGTTCTCAACATTTTGGTTTTTTTTTAGATGGTCTTTTATTAGCATTTTCATGGATATTTAAACTTCAAACGTTGTCATGATGTTTATCTATAGAATTGGTTCAGCTCCATTTGGTCCTTGACTTAGATTTGAGGTTATATTCTTTTGTTTGGTTTGCTCCAAGATTTATAGTTTGGTCCACAATGTTTGTACAGGATTGTAGTTGTGGAAGACAAGAAAAAGAATGTGGAAACCACTATTAAGAATTAGAAATTTTTTTAGAGCATATTCTATTTCATACTAGCATAGTATGTATAGTTTTGATCTCGTTTGGCTTTTATACTATAACTGAAGCATGCGCAACATGCACGATCAACTTGTTGGCTGTGTGGGTGAAGAATCTTAATAATGAATGAAATACCTAGCAACTATAGAGCAAATTGTGACATCATGATTTGATAGAACGTATGTTTATAAGTCATTACATATAATTTAGTAACTCCTTGATTGTTGCTTCTTGGTCCTTACTTATATCATGGTGGTAGCAGTCTGTGGAAGCAGTAGTACTGTTTAAAAGTTATATTCTATGTTTGGGGCCTGTTGAAACCAAAAATAGAATGATGTGATCATTTAGCAAATTAAATTAAGTGATTGTAAAATCCAAAGATAAGAGACTCCTATTTTCAGATTTCGGAAGAGATTTGGGAAGGATCCCTCCAAAATGATTCAGAAGTGGTACTTAACTCAAATTTTTAAGTCAATACTATGATTTAAGAAACATAATGATTCCAATTTGCAATTGAATCAAAATATGTTAACTGTCAAAAAGAGCCAGAATTGGTTCATGAGATAGTTGACCAAAGGCTTAGACATCATGAAACCGCTCATTGCAAAACAATTGAAATGGACAAAAAAGACCTAAATCAGCTGAAACCAACTTGATATAGGTGAAACAAGATGAAATTAATCAAAATAAGTGCACTTTTTATTTAAAATTGCCCACTGTTAAGTTTCACAATAATGGTGTTCGTTGTTAGGATTTGAAAGGTCTGATGACATTCATCATTGGCAAGTTCAAAGTTGTGATGTAAAAAACATGACTAACTGTAGATTCAAGTAACATAGAGATTGAGTTTTTTATGTTATTTCCTTGTTTATGTCAATTAAATTGGATAAGTCTTATGATGTAAATTTTGTTTTACCGAGATCAGGCTAATCTAGAGATGTATAGCATTTCTTCTTATTTCAAACCACCATGGTTGGATCATCTTAAAGATCCATGAGGGGTCGCTCTATCAAAGAAATGGATTTTCTTTGACGATTTGATATACTTCTTTGATCTGATGATTAGCAGATCAATTGCTCAGTCCTAGATGCATCATTTTCTACTCAAGACTCCATCAGGTCCAGACTGAGTCTTGTGGTATGCTTAGGCATCTTAGTCCTGCTTGGACCACAACTCATCCTTATACTAAAAGACGAACTTAAAAGACCTTTTGAATCCTAACTTGTGTTAAATTAGTATCCAAAAACTCCAGTAAGGTTGTATACATTAGATGAGTTGGTTTCCTAGTCATGGTCATATTCTAAAAGCTATAGTCTCTTACAACAAAGGTATTTTACTGGGACACAGGTTGAAATTTGCATCTTTGGCTTTTATGATTGTGAGCTCATGATGAATCTTAGTTTGTTCAAGAATAAAGAGGGAAAGTTAAGAATCCATAGCTTAAGGATCTTGTAAACCTTGGAGTTTAGATTAGATTGGAAAAATATGAAAAGTGTCTTTTGATTTCCTCTTGTTTGTCTCTCCTCTTTCTTTATCTCTTCTCTCTCTTTGCTTCTTTTTTTCTCCCTAATATCTCTCTTACAAGATATATTGTTTCCTCAAAGTAAAGAAGGCCCTCAATGAGAGCAGAAAAATCCTATCGATTTTGCATTAGAGCTAGAGTTTCTTATTGATTTGGTATTAGAGTAGGTTAAACATCTTGGTTTAAATTTATAGGTTTCACTTTATATTCATTATTGCACTAACGAAACAAAGTTAGATTGAGTTGAACTATGGTACATCAAAAGAATATCAAGTTGGCTTGTGCTTACCAAATTTGAGCCCAATTTGATATTATCTCAATCCTTTGCTCTCCCCTATATGAAACAAATATCAGACAATTAGCTTTGCATGTGGTATTGTTTTTTATATTCAACTCGAGCTCTCTTTCAAGTTTTTCTGTTCTCCCACAATATGCCAGAAAGATCTTCCATGACCACTGTGATGGATCTTTGCTATAAGCTACTGTCTACTACATTGCCGTATTCTGAAACTTTGGTGCTTAATACTATGACAATACTTGATACAGTCATATTCCTATGGGTTCAACCTTGTATTAACCGTCTTAGCAGGAAAATTCAGGAGCTTTTGGTTATATTTCTTTCATTTTGTCTTCTCTCAAATGGATGTGATGTAGTTGATGATAAAGGCAAGTCAAAACACAAACCGGTAGATGTCAGGTGTATCCTTTTTCTTAAACAGGACATTGATCTGTGTTGTATATTTTAGTTTGACACGAACATAGTTTTTGATCAACATGGAACTTGTATCAAAACTTTCATTGGCGAAGTAGGATATTTCATCTAGAGGAATTTTGTATTGTTTATCTGCTAATGGCAGTTTGAAATAAATAAATGAATATACAATTGATCTTATTTGCCTTTTGTTTTCAGAGCAAAAATTTGCTTGCTCCTACACTCTAGTAGAAAAGATTTGTTGACCTGGAAGTTTCTGACATATTAATTAGGTCCTTTTTTTTTAATTCATGAGTTTATGTCACAAACATCAGGTTAGTTTAAGATATGTTTGAATCATTTGCAATGACCTAGAAGTTTCTATTGTGTATTAATCCTAGGTCATTTCATTTGACTTCCGATCCATTTGGCTAAGCATTATTGTAACATGTTACAAGTTGGAACCTCAGGATCGTCTCTGTGTGTGGATTTGGGATCCACTACAGTTGTGAAAGAGAGGTACCGTGGTCTACAAGTGAGAGCCGGAAAGGCTGCACTTTGCATGACAAAAAGGTCGAGATCTCGAAAGTCACTTGCTCGGACGCATGGCTTCCGTAGACGAATGCGAACTGCTGGCGGAAAAGCAGTTATTAGGCGAAGGCGTGCAAAGGGAAGAAAAGTTCTATGCACCAAGTCAAATCCAAACAGTGGAAAGTGATCACAACGTGAGTTAGGGAGCACTTCACTTCTCCTATAATTTGGTCTTTGAGCTAGACAATTTGTTTTGCTTTGTCAAGTTTGTTGATTGTCTTGTTACCTATATATTAACAATGTGCAATTAGTTGATTGTCTTGTTGTTAATCGTCCCATCTTAATTGATATGCAGAAATATGCTTCATATGATCTCTCTCTCTCTCTCTCTCACTCTCACTCTCTCTCACTAGCACAACACTGGGGTAGTTTGATACTTATTGCATACCTCAGCTGTTTTCCATTCTTGTTGTATGAGTTTAGATCAGGTGTTGTATGACTGGATAGATTTGCCAACACAATAAATTATACGAGAGCAGAGAAAGACATTGCGAGGCTTGGTGTAATTTTGGACATGTATTTTTCATAAGTTGTTGTAATTTTAATTTTGAACTTTATAGAATATAGATAATAATAAGAGGGCGAGGCTTGGTGTTTCAACAAAATTGCTCCTCACGTTGGTGACTATGATTGGATCAGCAGCATGTAGATAGTCTGCAACCATCATATATCCACTAATTGAAAGAATAAAACCATTCATATAACAATAGTAGTTCAAGACTTTGTTGATGTCAACATGTACTGTAGCCTGATGTAGATTATTCAAGAATCCTGTTCAGGGACAATATATAAGCAAATATGGATGATAGAAGAGTTCTATTCTGTTTTGAATTAATCGAGGCCCGGTAGAAGAGTTTTGTTGGTACTCCTAATGATATTTTATTTTTGCTTCGAGTCCAACAACTTATGTCTAAATTATATCATGATACAATACTAGATCGAACACACTAGATGAGTTCCAAAGCGAATCAACAATAAATTTCTATGAATCTAACTTAGATTAGGATCCAATACTAAATCGAATCCACTCGGTGTGTTCCAAAGCATATAGGGTAACTCCGCTGTTTATATTTTTGTTGTTCCAAATAATATCAACATTTAGGATATCCAATCTTAGAATACATATTAATCTAAAACCATAAAAAGGATCACGGCCATTCTCATTACTCCTTCCTTTCCAATTCGAACAAAATATACATGTGTAATTTACATAATGTTCGATTTCTCATATATGATATCATTAACTAAGAAGTCGTGTAATAACCCAAGCAATACCGGCTCAAAACGGCGTCAACTTAATTTCAGCCACTTGTGATACGTGATCCCCATATGTATAATGACAATTTGCTTTTTGCATCAGCTCGTCGATGTGCCTTTGCATTGACTACTTGTACAATTTATAAACAAAATGTTTCTTCACCAACTCGAATATCTGTTTATTCATGAGCATACGAAGGAATTTGTTCACGATATCAACAGCTTAGTTTACAAATCCAAACGAGTCAAATTTAGTCTCGTTCTCATTAACAATCAAAATATTAAATTATAATTTGACTTGACCGGAGATTGATCTTGAGAATGAGCTCAAGTGAATCTTTAACGAGCCACACCAAAATGCTGAAGGAAAGAAAATTCATTTACAAAACACTGACCACTATCTAAATCTCACGCTGACTTTTCACTGTCGTCTACTAAGGTATTCTGCTGGCTATGAACCAATTCATGCATGTTTGGTTAGGTTGGCAAAACCATAAACCGTTCGATTTTTTTGTCAAAAAGTATTAATTAGTTGGGGCTATTAAAATAGAGGTATAAGAGACCTCTAGGCAAGAATTAGAATGGGTGTCATGCACCCAATAAAATTTTTAGAGAGTTGATAAATCTGAAACTAACAATATTCTATCGAAAAATAAGAGAACGTATGTCCAAAGAGATAGTTTTGAGACCCAAAAGACATTGTAGTTGATGAGTAGGAGGGAGTTCGTCCAAACTTCTAGCGAATGCATGCGTTAGAGGGCTTGACTGAGACCTTCCAGCAAGGGCTTCTATTATGAGGTCAAATTAGAAAATTCTTTCTTGATCATTTTATTTATTATTATTATTAATATATATTTATTTTATATTATAATTTATAAATATTGTGATATCTTTAGATTTATGCAATGAGAATCAGATCGTGATGAGATCATGATAATGAGATCGATTGACTTTTAAATATAGACTTTAAATAATTTTGATCATAGGTTACTCGAGAGGGATTTCGAGATAATCGGACAGACCAATGTATTGTGTACCTGTTCATATGATGGAGGCGATTAATCTCAAAATCGTTGGTGTGGGGATACTAAACAGGTGCTAATTGGAGAATGAGTTCACTAATTGATCTGCTTACGGAATACTTGATGATTAATAATACTTAAAGTCAGACACCGATTTCTAGTCCTAGTTATGTGTCTAGTCCTTAGACTTGAGATACCAAAGATGACTTATTTGAGTACTCCTTTGATGCCAGACTTATAAGTCAAAAAGTTTCATCCCTAGCTATGGTCGTTCGGATTGAGAGAGAAAGAGTTCTCCGAGAGAATCCGATTAGAGCGAGACTCAAATGGATTTTATATATGGCCTGATAAGTACCCAATGGATATTTATTAGATATATGATGAACTATAGATACATGGTAACTGAGGACAGATAGGCCCAATGGATTAGATCCCCTGTACTGTCTAGGGACTATGGCGTAGTGGCCTAGTGAATCTCAAATTTTGATGATGAAATCAATTGATGAAGTTATGATCTAATCTGTATTTAAGAAAAGTGATGTAGGATTATCTTTGAACATGAAAAGGTAAAACGATTGAAGCAGCAAAATCATACGTTAGGCCAGAGTCAGAGATCGGGCATCAAGCCAAAAAAATTAGATATTATGTCAAGATCATATGTTTTGGGCATCAACATGCCGATGGATCGAGCAATACACCGAAAGAGAGCATGATGCATCGAGGGTTCAGATGAACCAATGACATGCCGGACAATATAAGATTTATTTTTTGTAATTATTTTATATCATAATCGTCGTAGTTTAAGTCTTAACTGAGCTAGTTTTGAGTGTAACCATGCTATCCCAATTAAGAGGCCATTGGGTCTAAATTGAGACTAATTTGGGCCTATTGGAAGGCCCATTTTCAGTGACCAAAAGTCAAGTTTGAAGGTGACATTGCTAGACCTGGCGGTGGAACTGCTTATGAGTTAGAAAGTACAAAACATACTTTTCCAAGAATCCAAGCGATGGTACCACCTAGGCCGACGGTACTATCGCCAAAACACAGTCTCTAGGATTGTTAGGTGGTAGTGGTACCACCCATTAATGGCGGTGGTACCGCCCGTATCCCAAGTTTAAAATTTTAAATTCAAAAATTTGAATTTTGGCTCAAACTTTTGAAGCTATTTGGGACTTAAAAATTGTTGGAAAACCTCAGCAGGAGTATCACACGCACAGCGTAAATCAAAACAAAAGCCGGTTTCCCACGCAGATCAAATTATCGTGCAAAGATTGGGTCACGAGAAAGCCACAAAAAATAATAAACAACATTATGTGAGAGATTGTTTTTACCTAGGGAGATCGTATATCCCTGTATTCGAGATCTGGATGGAGAGGATGAAGGAAGTTAAGCATCTTCCTCTCTAGCGGTATCCACACGATGAATCTCTATAGCGAATCTCCTTCAATCTGATCTTGCAACTCTTACGCCGAGGGAGGAAGGAGAATAGGAGGGGGAGGCCAAGGCTGCAGCCTATCAACCATGAGTATCCCCTCCTATTTATAGAGAGCCAAAAAAAACCATAGGGCTCTTGTCTTAGTAGGTATTAGATCTCCATCCAATAACCCTCTAACCTTGCATTATTGGATCTCTATCCAATAATCTCCTTAGGCCTCTAATTGGGCCTTAAGCAAGGAGCCCATCAGCATAGGTCTCATCTAAGGAGAATAGGGGCTAATTGGATCTTCATCCAATCCACTATTCGCTGAAGCATCCAACATATATGTGTGACCCTCTAGGCCCGATACCGAATTGGCCGTAAGTCGCTCCCATCAGAACTCCTTCTGATATAGTGAATTATTATCTCCATAATAGTTCACTCGACTCACCGATGGACGCACTAGGCCACTACGCCATAGTCCCCAGATGGTATAGGGAGATCAAATCTATTAGACCTATCTATCCATAATTATCGTGTATCTATAATCCTTCATCTAACTAATATCTCAGAGATCGTATATTGGATATGGTATTGTCAGGTCATATACGGAATCAGTTTGTCTTGCTCTAATCAAATTCTATCGGAGAACTCTTTCTTTTTCAATCCGAATGACCCTGGTCAGGGATTTGTCCGAGCAAGCATATACGGGATATTCCTCTTGCAATACCGAGAGTGAATGATCTTTTATTGACACTCAATTGCCTTCGAAAGGTTGGCTACCAATCCCAATAAATCAACAGTATCATATCTGAAACTTTTCAAACCTATAAGTATGGCGTCAAAGAAAGGAGTACTCAAACAAGACATCCTTGGTGTCTCAAGTCTAAGGAATAGATACACAACTAGAACTATGGAATTGATGTATGACATTAGGTATCATTAACCATATAGCATTCCATAAGTGGATCAATCAGTAAACTCATTCTCTAATGAGCACCTGTACTATATCCTTAATGTCTCCACATAAGTGGCTATGAGACCAGCCGCCTCCATCATATGGACGGGTATATAGCACATTGATCTGTCCAATTTTCTCACTGTCCCTCTCGAGTAACCTATGACCGGGATTATTTAGGATCTTTGTTTAAAGGTGAATCGATCTCATTATCGTGATCTCATCACGATCTGATTTCCATTGCACAAAACCAAGGACATTACAATATATATATGTAATATATTATATAATATGAGAATATGTCAATAATAATCATAAGCAAAAAGATCGCACAGCGTATCACACGTGCCATCACTCATGTGATTGGCTTGTAGGGCACTTGTAACCAGCAATCTCCCACTTAACCTAAAGCCAATCACTTATGTGTCTGATCTCCATCAGACCCCTGGATACTAAAATACAATCTGAGCCAGTGGCTTCGACAGTGGATCTGCAATGCTATCTTCGGATGGAACTCTTTCCATTGCTATATCTTTTCGGGTCATGATCGCTCTAATAAGATGAAACCTCCTCAAAATAATTCTAATGAGACTTGGGTTCCCTTGCTAGAGCTATCGTCTTGTCATTGTCACCATATATGGGAATCAGCTCTATGCTGCTTGGTACGACTCTCATATCATGATAAACTTCTTCATTCATACCCCTTCTTTTACTGCTTCTACTGCAGCAATATATTTCGCCTCTATGGTCGAGTCAGTAGTAATATCTTGCTTGGAACTCTTCCAGCTTACTACTCCTCCATTTAGGGTGAAAATATATCATGAGTTTGACTTGCTATCATCAATGTCGGACTGAAAACTCGAGTCTATGTAGCTCTCAACCTGGAGACTACCTACTCCATATACCAGTAAAAGATCCTTAGTCCTTCTCAAGTACTTAAGGATACACTTTACTGTCTTCCAGTGTTCTAAACCTGGATCTGCCTAATACCTGCTCGTGACACTCAGAGCATGTGTTATATCAGGCCTGGTACGTAGCATACATGATATACCCTATCGCTAAGGCATAAGGTATCTTATCTATGTCTGCCCTTTTTTTAGGAGCCTTTGGGGATATACTCCTAGAAAGTGATATTCTATGTCTCATCGATATGAGATCTCTCTTGAAATTCTCTATGCCAAACCTTTTGACAATAGAGTCTATGTACTTATATTGGGACAAGCCAAGTATCCTCTTATATCTATCTCTATAGATCCAAATCCCCAAAATATATGATGCTTTCCCTAAATCTTTCATGGAGAAGTTTCTAGATAGCCAAGTCTTTACCGTGGAGAGCATTCCTACATCATTCCCAATGATTAGGATATCATCCACATACAATACTAAGAATGTGATAGCACTTCCACTTACCTTCCTATACACACAAGGCTCATATTCGTTCTTAAAGAAGTCATAAGATATAATCGTCTCGTCAAATCTTATGTTCCAACTTCGGGAAGCTTGCTTTAGTCCATAAATGGACTTGAGCAGCCTGCACACTTTATCTGGACTCTCTCTGGATACGAATCCCTTTAGTTACATCATATACACCTCCTCGAGGTTACTATTGAGGAATGTCATTTTCACATCCATCTGTCAGATCTCATAGTCATAGTGTGCTGCAATGGCTAAAAGAATTCTAATGGATTTAAGCATGGCTACAGGTAAAAAGGTTTCGTCATAGTCAATTTTTTATCTTTGACGATATCCTTTAGCTACCAGCCTTGCTTTATAGGTCTCCACCTTTCTATCTACTCTGATCTTCTTTTTAAAGATCCATTTATAGCCGATGGGAATAATACCCTCAAGTGCATCCACAAGGTTCCAAACCTTATTAGAGTACATGAAATTCATCTCAGAATTCATGGCTTCTTACCACTTTCCGGAGTCTATACTCATAATAGCCTCCTTGTAGGTCTGAGAATCAACATCCTGAGAGTCCTCTCCACTGATATGTCCCACATATCTTTCAGGAGGGTGAGATATTATGCTAGACCTATGCAAAGTTAGAATTTATGTGTTAGGTACCTGAACAGACTCGAACTCTAGAATGGTGCTTGAGCTAGGTTCTTCAACCTCGCTCAACTCTATCTTACTCCCACTGTTTCCACCAAGAATATGTTCATTGTCAAGTAACATAGCTCTCTTGGCTGGCAACAAAGACCTTTCGATCCTCGGAATGATAGAAATAATACCCCAAAGTCTCCTTAGGGTATCTCATGAACATGCACCGTTCCGTCCTTGATTCTAACTTGTTGGGGTTGGATCTTCTAACGTGGGCAGGACAGTCCCAAATCTTAACCACCTTAAGATCGGGCTTCTTTCCTTTCCATATCTCATATGGTGTAGACACTACCGACTTTGATGGAACTCTGTTCAGAAGGTAATCTGCGGTCTCTAGGACGTACCCCCAGAATGAGGCGAGTAGGTCAGTGAAACTAATCATGGATCACACCATATCTAATTGTGTGTGATTCCTCCTTTCTGATATACCATTGAGTTGAGGTGTATAAGGAGGTGTCCATTGAGATAGAATCTCATTGTCCTTGAGGAAATGGGTGAACTCCGTACTCAAGTACTCTCTTCCTCGATTTGATCGAAGAGTCTTAATACTCTTTCCAATTTGGTTCTCCACCTCATTCTTATATTCCCTAAATTTCTTAAAGACCTCAGATTTGTACTTCATCAAGTACACGTGTCCATACCTAGAGAAATCATTAGTGAATGTAATGAAGTATGAGTAACCACCTATAGCCTGAGTCGACATGGGACCACATACATCACTATGTATGAGTTCCAATAACTCAGTGGCTCTCTCTCTAGTTTCAGTAAAATGAGAGTTGGTCATCTTCTCACGAAGGCAAGGTTCGCAAGTTGCATATGACTCATAGTCAAATAGATCTAAATATCCATCTTTCAAAATAAGCAACTTTTGAATCATTCCCTCGTGTATATGACCTAGCCTACAATGTCATATGTATGCATTGTTCACATCATCTCTTTTCCTCTTAGACATATTTATATTCATGATGTGTGGAGAAGTGCCTAACAGATATAAGCCATTTATCAATGTCCCTTCAGTGATGATCTCATCATCCATAATTATTGAACAACTATTGTTCTCAAAAACTAATTTATATATACTAATTGTCAAACAAGAAATAGAAATAATATTTTTGATAATAGAGGTAATAAAATAGCATGCATCCAATGCAATAATAGCTCCACCAGGCAGATATAGGGTGACCTCCCCAATGGTAACTGTAGCAACTCTTGTTCCATTGCTCATCTTGAGGTCCATCTCACCTTTGGCTAATCTCCTAGGTCTTGCCAGAACCTGCAACAAATTATATATATGATAAGCACTTCTGGTATCTAATAACCATATGTTATCGTGAAAATCTGACAAGTGGAGACTGATCATGAATATACCTGAAGATTCTCCAAACTTCTGCAAGGTAGTCCTTACAGTTCCTCTTCCAATGCCTATCTTGGCCACAGTGGAAGCATTGCCCTTTGTCCTTTACCGGGTATTTCTTGGCAACCTTTGTCTTAACTGGTCTTTCTTTGTACTTGCCCTTCATAAGGGTCTTATTAACCTTCCTTTTCCTATTGGTCTCACCAATATAGAGAACTGACTTCTCTTTTTTAATGGTACTCTCAACTTCTCTCAACATATTGAGGAGCTCAGGGAAAGTCACCTCAGACTTTCATATTAAAGTTAATAATGAATTGTGAAAAGGAATCTGGTAGGGACTGAAGTATAAGATCAACACACAGGTTATCCTTTAGGACTATCTTTATACTTCATAAAGCGAGCGATCTCATCCTCGCTTGTCCTTTCCTCTGGCGCAGGCACAATCTTGTTAAGGACATATACAATTTTCTCTTTCGTAAGAACAATTCTCAAATTGTGGAGCCTTTGGACCAATGAGGTGGTTGGCATTAAGTATGCCACATAGAGACTCGACTAATTATACAACACCCTCGACATGCAACTCCCACTATTTTTCTAGCGAATCATGCAACACCCTCAACATGTGAGATGGAAATCTCCGGCAGATTCCTAGTGGGGATCGGGTTCCAATTGACATCTTAATGCAACCTCGAGGGACTCGACCAATTACACTAAGTCCAAAAGGTCAGTAACTCTTGCCAATCACAACTCCTTGTGATTCCCATCACGTTCGGCCTCCGAATCATCATGGTCTCGAGGGACTCGACCAACCATGATATTTAGTTAAGTCATCACCATCGTTACAAGATAAGTCTGATTTGATGATATGCCCTCGAGGGACTCGACCAAGTATACCATGTCCTCAGGTCACCGGTGACATCTCTATAGCGTAGGCAAGAACTCGATCACGTAGATAGGTGAGCCTCGAGGGACTCAACCAACTCAACCTATGTCGTGATTCAATTTCTTCCTATAACGATGGAAGGCCACGTCGGTCAATCTTATTGCCTCATGCTTACCGACTTAATATTATCGTAGGAGGGATTTTTGTTTCGTATCGGTCTCCTAATATGTCGTGTCACACACATACATATTTAATATATATCTACATCGCATGCAAATATATATATATATATATATATATATATATAGTAGGTGTATAATACATCACATATGCGGCCACACTGGATGATCATGAGCCATCACCTAATATGATTAAGCCCGAGCTAATAGGCCTAATCACTCACAATAAGATCTATATATACATCGGCGCATCTCCATGCCCTATGATTGTTGATCTCGTCATCATCGGTTTCGTCAGATCGTTGCATCACCATGCATCGTGATCTCCCACCATGACATCGTGGGTCCTGTTGTCACCTTTACGCTCACGCTACGTCTCTTCATGTTATTACAAATAATCACAAGCACGCAGGCCCGATAATAAACAAGAAAAATAGAGGCTCGTAGACCCCAATAATAATAATAATAATAATAATAATCACAATTACACACATCACAACACATGGCTCATGATCATCCATCCACATCATATATCACATCATATATAGGATTACTAGATATATAATAATTAATTAAAATATTTAATTAATTATTTTTTAGAAATAGGACATGTTAAGAATTTTTAGAATTGTTAAGGGTATTTTCATAATTCTGGATGAGAGGACAATCCTCAAAATTTTTAAAATTATTGAGGGTATTTTAAGAATTCTGTACACGAGGATAGTCCTCGAAATTTCCTAAATTCAAAGGGGCAGGATCATCCTTTTCTCAAAAGGATTGCCCTAACTCCTCTTGCCCCCTCTACGCTGCCGATGCTACCCCTGCGCAGGCGGTAGGACTGCGCGCCATTGGCGACCGCCCTGTACACGGGCGGCACCTCATGGGCGGGCGGGCGCGGTGCCTGCAGGCGACACCTCTATGGGCGCCGCCCCCTGCGGGCTGGCCGTTGGCGCTGCCCCTGTGGCCATTGGCACTGCTTCGCTGCAAAAACGTAGCAAGAATATGTAAATGATTCTATGTGATTCAATCTCATCATATGCAGTTTAAAATCAATCTTTCATACGAAAACCTCGTCTCTGATATTACTATTGGGAAACCTCAACAGGAGCATCACATGCGCAGTGGAAATCAAAAGAAAAATCGGTTTCCCATGTAGATCAAATCATCGTGCAAAGATTGGGACACGAGAAAGCCACAAAAATTGAAAAAACGCATCATGTGAGAGATTATTTTTACCTAGGGAGATTGTATTATCCCTCTATTCCAAATCCGGATGGAAAGGATGAAGGAAGTGAAGCGTCTTCCTCTCTAGCGGTATCCACACAATGGATCTCTGTAGCGAATTTTCTCCAATCTGATCTTGCAACTCTTGCACAGAGGGAGGGAGGAGAATATGAGGGAGAGGCCAAAGCTGCAGCCTATTAACTACGAGTCTCCCCTCTTATTTATAGAGAGCCACCAAAAACCCTAGGGCTCCTACCTTAGTAGACGGTGGATCTCTATCTAATTACCCACTAACCTTGTATTATTGGATCTTTATCCAATAATCTCCTTAGTCTTCTAATTGGGTCTTAAGCAAGGAGCCCATCAGCATAGGGTCTCATTTAATAAGAATAGGGGCTAATTAGATCTCGATCCAATCATCTATTCGTTGAAGCATCCACCATATGTGTGTGACCCTCTAGGCCCAATATCGAGCTGGCCGTGAGTCGCTCCCATCAGAACTCCTTCTGATATAGTGAATTATTATCTACATAATAATTCACTCGACTCATCAACTATGGACGTACTAGGCCACTATGCCATAGTCCCTAGATAGTACAGGGGGATCAAATCTATCAGAGCTATTTGTCCACAGTTACCGTATATCTATAATCCCTCATCCAATCCCAGAGACTGTATATTAGACATAGTACTGTCAGGTCACATACAAAATTAGTTTGTTTTGCTCTAATTGGATTCTACCAAAGAACACTTTCTCTCAATCCGAATGACCATAGTCAGATATTTGTCTAAGCAAGCATATACGAGATATTCCTCTCACCACACTAAGAGTGGATGATCCTTTATTGACACTCAATTGCCTTCGTAAAGTTGGTTACCAATCTCGATAACCAGTTGTACCAGATCTGAAACTTTCCAAAAGTCTGGCGTCAAAGAAAGGAGTACTTAAATAAGGCATCCTTGGTGTCTCAAGTCTAAGGACCAGATACACAACTGGGACTATAAAATTACTGTCTAACATTAGGTATCATTAACCATACAGCATTCCATAAGCGGATCAATCAGTGAACTTATTCTCTAATGAGCACCTATACTATATCCTTAGTGTCTCCACACAAGTGGCTATGAGACTAGCTGCCTCCATCATATAGACGGGTATATAGTACATCGATCTGTTCGGTTATCTCGATGTCCCTCTCGAGTAACCTATGACCGAGATTATTTAGGATCTGTGTTTAAAGGTGAATCGATCTTATTATCATGATCTCATAATGATCCAATTTTCATTGCACAAAACCAATGACATCACAGTATATATATATATATATATATATATATGCAATAGATAATATAATGTGAGAATATGTCAATAATAATCATAAGCAAAAAGATCACACAACGTGTCTCACGTGCCATCACTTACGTGATTGGCTTGCAGGGCACCTATAACCAGCATAAATACCCCACTTATTCTTGCTTGAGGAAGCAAGAAATGAGATTAAAAACTTGTAATTCTAAGTATACAAACATTATTGTAATCTCTTGATAGTTCCCCTTTTAAAAGTTTGGAGTCCATTTTAAGGGAGGTGTGAGATTTGTAAATGTTGTTTCCTAAACCTATGAAAAGGAGAAAGATTTGTAAAAGGGTAGTTGATCTTCGCCCATTGAAGGAAGATCGTTAGTGAACATCGATAGCCTCAACGGGGGAGGAATCGGGAGTGGACATAGGTCACGACGACTGAACCACTATAAAGTCGATGTATTCTTTTCCTTGTACTTTATTCTTATTGCTTGCTCACTTGTATTCCAAGTCTAACATATTTCTGGTGCGAGTTTTGATCGAATAATTTTTTTTTTAATTGATGTAATTTTTTTTCTCAAAAGCACTAATTCAACCCCTCCTCTTAGTGCCAACACGATCCTAACAGTTGGTATTATAGCCATGGTTGGATTAAAACTCAAGTGAGTTTTTAATGGTTTTTTCTGGCATTAATGAGGGTCACTCTATCACTCATCTTCTATGTTTAATGGGACAGACTACACTTACTAGAAAACACAAATGATAATTTTTCTGATTTCTTTGAATTTTTAGCTATGGAACATTGTTGAAAACAACTTTCAAAAATCTTCCAATCCAATGAATGATTGGAATGATTTTGAAAAGAAAATATTTTCTTAGAATGCTAAAGCATGAATGCTTTGTTTTGTGCCTTAGATAAAAATGAATTTTATTATGTTTCTACGTGCGACACTGCTTATGATATATAACACACATTAGAAGTCACATATGAAGGTACAAGTAGAGTAAAAGAGTAAAAAATTAATGTCTTAGTACATAGTTATAAATTGTTAAAAATGAAACCAAGAGAAACCATCAGTGACATGTACATCAGATTTACAAATGTTATCAATAGTTTAAAATCTCTTAGTAAATGTTATACTAACTTTGAACTAGTAAATAAAATTTTAAGATATCTTCCTAAACGCTGGGACCCAAAAGTAACACCTATACAAAAGGCAAAGGATTTGAATAATTTTCCTTTCGAAGAACTTATAGGGTCATTGATGACCCTACGAAATGACTTGTAAAACACATGACAAACAAGAGGAAAACCTTCCAAAGAGCATGAAGGATATTGCACTGAAAACAAAAGAAGACTCCTCGAGCAAAAGCTCGAGTGATGAGGATAATGACATTGCACTTCTAACAAGAAGACTTAAAAAATTTAAAAAATGTACAAAAATCATAAGAATAGATATGAATAAAATAATGATGTTATAATTTGTTATGAATGCAAGAAGCTAGGATACTTTAAAAATGAGTGTCCACAATTGAAGAGAAAGTTACTGACTCGAAAGAAGAAGACATTCAAGCAACTTGGGATGATTCGAGCGCATCAGAAGATAAAGAACACAACAAAGACGAAGTGACAAACTATGCACTAATGACCCTTAATGATGAGGTACATGATTTACCCGTAGCTTCTTTTTTAATGCTTTTCATGATTTATTTATATGATGAATTCAAAAAGGTCAGTAAAAAATATAAATCACTAAAAAAGATCATGCATTACTTACCTAGTAAAGTTAAAACTTTGCATGAAACACCAACATTATGTACTCATTGCTCTAAATGTGAAGAGAAGAAAGGAAAAATATGTTATTACAACAAGCCTTTTTTTTAGAAAGTTTAAAAGTGGAAATAAAACATTGAACATGATTCTTATCAACCAAGGTTGTGTCTATAAAAAGGAAGGAATTAGCTTTGTAGGTAGTAATACTCAACCAAAGTCAACAAAATTTGTTAAAAGTTCCACACTATATATTCCTCACAGAGATAAATGTAACTTTTGTGGAAGATTTGGTCATTATGCCTATACATGTTCTTATAAAAATTATAGCTCTCATAAATTAGTTTGTGTTCCTAAAAGAACAATCAATAACTTAATGCTAATAGTTAAAAGAGATAGATCGAATCATGAAGTAAAACTTTTTTTTGTATAGGTATGTCCCCAAACAAAAGTTGGGGTCAAAAAAATAATATCGATGCTCAAGGCACATGACTAGAGATTCATCATAATTTTTAAAGCTCACTAGCCGAGATGGAGGGTATGTCACCTTCAAAGATAACAAACAATAAAGAAAAAATTATTGGCAAAGGAAATATAGGTAATAAGTCTAACCTTTTGATTAAAGAAGTCTTACTAGTAGATGACCTAAAACACAACCTACTAAACATTAGTCAATTATGTGATAAGGGTTTATAGCATAAAATTGGAATCTAATACTTGTATTATATAGATACCTCACAAAAATAAATCAATGATTGCCTTAAGAACCAATAATGTGTACACTATTGATCTTGAAGACTTCTATGATGAAACTTATTTTTCAACTTTAAACGATGATGCATGGCTTTGGCATAGAAGATTAGGTCATGCAAGCATGAAACTAATTACATAATAATAACTAAAGAACTTGAAAGAGGTATACCTAGAATTAAGTTTGTAAAAGATAAAGTTTGTGACACATGCTAACTAGGTAAACAAACAAAACGTAGTTTTCAATCTAAGAATCAATCAAGTCTAGGAGGTAGTAAATATGCTTTAGTAATAGTAGATGACTATAGTTGATTTACTTGAATATATTTTTTGGCACACAAAAGTGATTGCTTTAAATATTTTTTAAAATTTTGTAAACTAGTTCAAAATAAAAAGGGTTTTATAATTTCGTCTATTCTAAGTGATCATGCTAGTGAATTTAAAAAATATGATTTTCAAGATTTTTATGAGTTAAATTGGTATGACCATAATTTCTCCACTCCAAAAATCTATAATAAAATGGAGTTGTTGAGAGAAAAAATAGGAGTTTATAACAAATGATAAGAACCATGTTAAATGAACATAACCTACCCAAATATGAATAGGGTTCTCATAAGACCATTATTTTTTAAAACTCCCTATGAATTATAGAATTGAATAATAAAAAACCTAATATTTCATATTTTAAAGTTTTTAGTTATAAATATTTTATTTTAAATGAAAAAGATGCCTTAGGAAGTTTGATGCAAAATTCGATGAAGGCATATTTCTTGGTTATTCCTCAAGTTCAATGCTTATCTTGTCTTTAATAAAAGAACTTTAGTTATTGAGGAATCCATCAATATTATTTTTAGTGAGGTTCTCGAATTGAAAAAAAATTGATTTTGATGATGATTTTGATTTTGGTAAATTAAATTTGAATGAAAATTCTTCTCTCCAAAGCAACTTGGATGCATCTACTTCTAAAGAATCGTTCCCCAAGGAATGAACATATGTAGATACTCATCCTAAGGAACTAATAATTGGAGTGGTAGAAATCATCAACTCAACAACCATATACCATAATAGCTAAAGAGCTACGATACATATGGAATGCAAATCGACACCCTCCAACAAATTGAAACAAAACGAATCATTCAAGATTGAAGTAAGAGAAACTATTCTAATCACTTTATCAAAGAGAAAATTGATAAAAGATTAGAATATCACTTTGATTCCCCTAAACGTCATAAACTAAAAAGTTTGATAAGTTAAAAAGGGAAAGCAAAGATTTAGGGTTTTTGAATGCCACAAGCAAAAATGTTTAATAAGTTTCAAAGTTCATGCAAGAACTTAAAAACAAACACTCATCAGTGTTGGAAGATGATTATATTTCTCTAAGTTGTTCTTTACAAAGAGAGTCAGCCTTATTTATATAGAGTAAGACAAAGTACAAAGAGAATGAACTAATTAAATACATTAAATAACATTCATATTTCCAATTCATGAATGTAGATAATTCATGAATTCTACCTTAAAAAATCTAAAATAAAATTATTCATAATTCCAAATATGGTCCATCATAGCTGAATGACCTTTATTCTTTAAAATATAGATTAGATTTTATAATTCCTTCAAGCTGGACTTTCTCTTCATGGTATGAACTTATCTGAATCACTTTGACCTTTTTTGGCTATTCTTGCATCCATAGAACTTTGACCAAATCTTGACCAACTTGTTCTTTCCAAATGCCTTCCAATGAACAAGTTATGACTTCTTTCATCTTTTTAACTTTAGATCTTATTATCGATCCTTCATGAATAACAAAAGGGTCCTTGGCAGATTTATAATCAACTAATTGGGTCATATCATTAATGGTGGAAATCATCAACTCAGCAATCATATACCTTAATAGCTAAAGAGCTACAATACATATATAATGCAAATTGATAGCCTCCAACGAATTGAAACAAAATGAATCATTCAAGATTGAAGTTAGAGGAACTATTCTAATCACTTTATAAAAGAGAAAAATGATAAAAGATTAGAACGATACTTTGATTCTCCTAAATGACACAAACTAAAAAGTTTGATAAATTAAAAAGAAAAAGCAAAGATTTAGGATTTTTGAATGTCACAAGCAAAAAAGCTTGATAAGTTCCAAAGTTCATGCAATAACTTAAAAACAAATACTCACCGGTATTGGAAGATGATTATATTTCTCTAAGTTGTTTGTTTTTAAGTTCATTACTGATCTTGTAGAGTTGTAACATTATATGGAGATCGAGGACATGATAAATGTGGCCATGAAGATTGAGAGGCAACTCAAAAGAAAAGGCACAAGGTATGATTCAAAACCATATTCGACTTCGTCTTCTTCTTGGAAATTGAATTGGAGTAAAAAGGATGATAAACCCATTGTTAAGCCTAAATTTGGTGAAACTAAAGGTAAAAATAAATTAGGTAATAAGGATAAAGGTGAGAATCAACTAAATCAAACTAGAGGCATTATGTGTTTTAAGTGCCTTGGGCATGGATATGTGGCACGTGAATGTCCTAATAAGAGAGTTATAATCATGAAGGATGAGATTATGGAATCTGAAAATGAGAGAGAGGATGATGATGACCCTCCATTATTAGAGGATGCTAGTGATGTAGAGTATGCTAAAGGTAAAATTTTAGTTGTTCAACGCACACTTAGTTTGCAAAACAAAAATGATGAACATGGTGAACAACATGAGAATCCATTTCACACTCATTGTTTGATTGCTAACAAGATGTGTAATATAATTATTAATAGTGAAAGTTGTACAAATGTGGCAAGTATCTTGCTCATGGAGAAACTAAAATTACCTACTATCAAATATCCAAAACCTTACAAGTTACAATAGTTGAATGATATTGGTGTGGTGAAGGTAAATTGGCAAGTGTTAGTTTCTTTCTCAATTGGTACATATAAGGATGAAGTTTGGTGTAAGGTGATACCTAAGTATGTTGGTCACTTGTTGTTGGGGAGACCATGGCAATATGATCGAAGGGTAACACATGATGGGTTTAAGAATTATTGCTCTTTGATCATGGATGGACAAAAATATCAACTTGGACCTTTGCCTCCAAGGACCATTTTTGAAGACTAAATGTGTATAAAACAACAGTATGAGGAGCTTCAATCTTCATTAACTAAAACTTTGGGGAGGGAGCAAGAAAGAGAGAAAAAAAGAAAAATATGAGTTGAGTGGTAAAAACAAGAGTGTTGGGAAACATAAGGGGAGAGAAAACAAGGAAGACCTAAGCGAAAGAAAACTAAGTGCTTATGCCAAAATGAGTGATGTAAAGAGAGCCTTAACCATAAGGCACCCCATACTTATACTTATGTACAATGACATTTTGATTGCGTCTAACGAAATTAACAAAAATTTGCCTAGTGTTATTGTTGATCTTTTGCATGAAAATGAGGATATCTTTCTCGAAGAAGTTCCAAATGGTTTGCCACCAATTAGAGGAATTGAGCATCAAATATATTTCATTCCAGGTACAAGCATACCAAACAAGCCAGCATATAGATGCAACCTCGAAGAGACCAAGAAAATCCAAAAGCAAGTAAGTGAGCTTATGAAAATAGGTTATGTGCGAGAAAGCATGAGTCCATGTGCAGTTCCTATTTTGTTGGTGCCAAAAAAAGATGGATCTTGGAGAATGTGTGCTGATTGCAAAGCCATCAACAAAATCATGGTAAAGTATTGACATCTTATTCCTAGGTTAGATGACATATTAGATGAATTGCATGGTTCTTGTGTGTTTTAAAAAAATTATTTGAAATATGGATATCATCAAATAAGAATCCATGAGGATGATGAATGCAAAACTACTTTCAAAACTAAACATGGTTTATATGCATGGTTGGTGGTGCCTTTTAGCATAACTAACACACCTAGTACTTTAATGAGATTGATGAACCATGTTTTGCATGCTTATATTGGAAAGTTTGTTATCATCTATTTTGATGATATATTTGTGTATAGTAAAAGTTTGGATAAGCATGTAACACATTTAAAAGTTATTTTTGATGTGATTAAGAAAGAAAAGTTATATGCTAATATAAAGAAATGCACTTTCTGCATAATAAAATTACTTTTCTTGGTTATGTTGTTAATAATAAAGGAATACATGTTTATCAAGAAAAAGTGAAAATAATTAGGGAATGGCCAAAACCCACTAATGTTAGTAATCTTAGAAGTTTTCATGGTTTTGCTAGCTTTTATAGAAGATTCATTAAGGATTTTTCTACAATTGCTACATAATAACTAAATGCATAAAAAAGAATGTGGGATAAAGTATAAGATGATGCTTTTAATTTGCTTAAAGACAAACTTAGTTCAACACCTTTACTTGTTTTACCTAACTCTGTAAAAACTTTTGAGATCGAGTGTGATGCGAGTGAGATAGGTATTAGAGGAGTCTTAATGCAAGAAGGCAAACCCATTGCGTTCTTTAGTGAGAAGCTAAGTGGAGCAAGTCTTAACTACCCGACATATGACAAGAAGTTCTACGCTTTGGTAAGAGTGTTAGAGACATGACAACACTATCTTTGATACAAAGAATTCATTATACATATTGATCATGAGTCCTTGAAATATCTCAAGGACAAGGAAAACTAAGTCGCAGGTATGCAAAATATGTTGAGTTTATTGAATCATTTTCATACATCATCATCGAGTACAAACAAGGTAAGAAAAATGTAGTTGCCGATACTCTTTCTAGAAGGTATGCTCTAATTTCTAAACTTGATGCCAAATTATTAGGATTTGAGTATATTAAAGATCAATATAATTCTGACCATGATTTTGCTAATGTTTTTGGGGCATGTGAGAAAGGGGGTTTTGATAATTTTTCAAGCATGATGGTTTTCTTGTTAAAGAAAACAATATATTCCTCAATGTTTAATGAGAGAATTACTTGTGAGAGAGGCACATAGTGGAGGTTTAATGGGGCATTTTGGGATCAGAAAAACTTTAGATGTGTTAAATGATCATTTTTTTTTACCACACATGAAAAGAGATGTTGAGAGATTGTGTGAGAAATGCATTACTTGTAAACAAGCTAAATCTAAAGTAATGCCTCATGGGTTGAATACTCCTCTTCCTATACCTAGTGAGCCTTGGGTTGATATATCCATGGACTTTATTTTGGGTTTCCCTAGGTCAAAAGGAGGGAGAGATTCTATTTTTGTTGTTGTTGACAGGTTTAGCAAGATGACACATTTCATTCCTTGTCACAAAACAGATGATGCAACACATGTTGTAGGATTGTTCTTCAAAGAAATTGTGAGATTACATGAAATTTAAATGACAGTTGTGAGTGATAGAGATGTCAAATTTCTTAGCCACTTTTAAAAAATAATTTGGAGCAAGTTGGGTACAAGGCTATTGTATTTAACCACTTGTCATCCACAAACATATCGACAAACGAAGGTAGTAAATAGAACTTCATCAATGCTTTTGAGGGCCATAATTCAAAGGAATTTAAAGAATTGGGAGGAATGTTTGTCACATGTCGAGTTTGCATATAACAGAAGTGTGCATGCTACAATAAACCATTCCCCATTTAAAGTTGTGTATGGGTTCAATCCATTAACTCCTATGGATTTGCTACCGTTACCTTTGGAAAAGGCTAATTTGGATGGTAAGCAAAAAACTGATTTTGTCAAAGCATTGCATGAAAGAGTCCGGACACAAATTGAAAAGAAAACTCTACAATATGAGAAACAACATAACAAAAGCCGAAAGCAAGTAGTATTTGAACCCGGTGATTGGGTTTGGCTACACTTGAGGAAGGAAAGATTTTCTAGCCAAAGGAAGTCTAAATTAATGCCAAGAGGAGATGGTCTATTTTAAATTCTTCAAAGAATCAATGACAATACATAACAAGCTAGAACTACCAGGTGAGTATGGCAATATTAGTGCAACCTTCAATATTTCTGATTTATCTTTGTTTGATATAGGCAAGGAAGGCGATGATTCAAGGACGAATCCTTTCGAGGAAAGGGGGAATGATATGACCCAAATAGTTGATCATAAAAATTTGCCAAGGACCCTTTTGTTATTCATGAAGGACCAATAACAAGAGCTAAAACTAAAAAGATGAAAGAAGCTATAACTTATTCATTGGAAGGCATTTGAAAAGAACAAGCTGGTTAAGATTTGATCAAAGTTCTATGGATGCAAGAAGAGTCAGAAAAGGTCAACATTCAGATAAGTCCATATCATGAAGAGAAAGTTAAGCCTTGAAGGAATTATGAAATTTAATCCATATTTTAAAGAATAAAGGCCATTCAGCCATGGTGGACCATATTTGGAATTATGAATAATTTTATTTTGGATTTTTTAAGGTAGAATTCATGAATGATCTACATTCATGAATTGAGAATATGAATGTTATTTAATATATTTAATTAGTTCATTCTCTTTGTACTTTGTCTTGCTCTATATAAATAAGGCTGACTCTCTTTGTAAAGAACAACTTAGAGAAATATAATCATCTTCCAACATCGGTGAGTGTTTTTTTTAAGTTCTTACATGAACTTTGAAACTTATCAAGCTTTTCTGGTTGTGGCATTCAAAAACTCTAAATCTTTGCTTTTCCTTTTTAACTTATTAAACTTTTTAATTTGTGGTGTTTAGGGGAATCAAAGTGCTATTCTAATCTTTTATCATTTTTCTCTTTGATAAAGTGATTAGAATAGTTCCTCTTACTTCAATCTTGAATGATTCATTTTGTTTTAATTTGTTGGACGGTGTCAATTTACATTTCATATGTATCGTAGCTCTTTAGCATTTAGGGTGTATGGTTGCTGAGTTAATGATTTCCACCATGGAGATACATCAAAAGGTGTTAAAACTCATTCATCATTCAAAATTTTTTGTGCAAATGCCACCTTTCTATCTCAAATTGAACCAAAATACATTAACAATGCCCTAAAAGATGATTCTTGGGTTTTTGCATTGCATGACGAGTTGAATCAATTTGAGAGAAATAAAGTATGGATGATTGTTCCTAGACCTAGTGACCATTTTGTAATTGGCACTAAATGGGTCTTTAGAAATAAGCAAGATTAATTTGGTATCATGGTTTGAAATAAGGCTAGGTTAGTGGCCAAAGGTTTCAACCAATAAGAAGAAATTGATTATGAAGAAACCTTTGCTCTTGTGGCAAGACTTGAAGTCATAAAGATGCTCTTTGCTTATGCTTCTTTTAAAAATTTGAAGTTATTTCAAATGGATGTTAAAAGTACTTAAAATGGTTTTATTTCTGAAGAAATTTATGTTGAGCAACCACTCAATTTTGAGAATGTTTTTTTTTTCAAACTATGTTTTTAAGTTATATAAGGCTCTCTATGGATTAAAGCAAGCCCCTAGGGCTTGGTATGAGAGGCTTAGTTCTTTCCTCATTCAAATTTTTCAAAAGACAAGGTTGATACCACATTGTTTATTAAAAATTTTAAAAATAATTTTTTTATTGTTCGAATTTATGTTGATGATATTATTTTTGGTTCTACAAATAAATTGATTACAATGACTTAATTAATTACAATCAGCATGGCCAACAAATCTAATTCAATACCTTCCCACCTATCGACAAGCTTTTCGGCTACTCCCGATGATCTTCCGATGAGTCACGATCTTCCTCCGGCGAACTCCCTTGCACCATCTTGACAAGCTCCCGATACCCTCGGTGAGCTCCCGACGTACTCCAAGCAAGTTCCCAACCGTATTATCCTCACTACGACTCGATGTTTGGACTTGATTTTGGTCAAACCTCTGATTGTAATTTTCTCTCTATCATAGTTAATCCTGCATCAATCAATTCTAACAACCTTGTTAGATCAATAACTCATCAAATGATTTCATCATCAAAATATGAGATTCAATAGTTTGATGTGACTCTCACTGAGCTCCTAATATATTGAGGGAAGCTAAGAGCACAATCAAGAAAGATAAGCCAGTTCTCTATATTAGTGAGTCCAAGAAGAAAAGGAAGGCTAATAAGTCCCTTAAGAAGGGCAAGGGCAAGGGCAGACCGGGCAAGATAAAGGTTGTTAGCAAAATATGAACAAAAGACAAAGGCCTGTGCTTCTACTGCGGTAAAGATAGGTATTGGAAGAGGAACTACAAAGAGTACCTTGCAGAGAATGTGAAATAGAAACTTGGAGAAGCTTTAGGTACATTCATGATTAATCTCTATTTGTCATATTTTTATGATAACACATGGGTATTGGATATCAGGAGTGCTTATCATATCTTCAATTTGTTGCAGGTTCTAGCAAAGCCTAGGAGATTGGCGAGAGGCGAGATGGACATCAAGATGGGCAATAGAGCAAGAGTTACTGCAGTTGTTGTCGATGAGGTCACCCTACATCTACCTAATGGAGCTACTATTGTATTAGATACATGCTATTACGTTCTCTCTATTATAAATATGATTTTCATTTCATGTTTGACAGTTATGGGATATAAATTAGTTTTTTTAGAATAATAGTTGTTCATTGAATTTGGATGATGATATCGTCACCAGAGGAACATTGAATAATAGTTTATATGTGTTAGACATTTCTCCACACATCATGAAACTGGAGAGAGAGCCACCGAGTTGTTGGAACTCATACATAGCAATGTATGTGATCCTATGTCGACTCAGGCCATAGGTGGTTACTTACATTACTTTCACTAATGATTTCTCTAGGTATGGGCATGTGTACTTGATGAAGTACATGTCTGAGGCATTCGAGAAATTTAAGGAGTACAAGAATGAAGTAGAGAACCAGATTGGAAAGAGTATGAGACTCCTTGATCAGATCGAGGAGGAGAATACTTGAGTATAGAGTTCACCCATTTCCTTAGGGACCATGAGGTTCTGTCTCAATGGACACCTCATTATACACCTCAGCTCAATGGTGTATCGAAAAGGAGGAATTACACGCTGCTAGACGTGGTGCGATCCATGATAAGTTTCATCGACCTACCCATCTCATTCTGGGGATATGCCCTAGAGGCCAACTTACCTTCTAAACAAAGTTTCATCTAGGTCAGTAGTGTCTACACCATATGAGATATTTAGAAAGGGAATAAGTCTGATCCTAAGGTTGTTAAGATTTGGGGTTGCCCTACCCACGTTAGAGGACAATCCCGACAATTTGGAATCAAGGACAAAATGATGCAAGTTCATAGGATACCGCAAGAAAACTTGGGGGTACTATTTTTACATTCCAAGGACTATAAGGTATTTATTGCCACGAGGATTGTGTTCCTTAATAAGGAAAAATTCTTGGAGAAAACAGTGGGAATGTGATAGAGTTAAGCAAGATAAGAGAACCTAGTTCAGGGACTATTATGGAGATCGAATCTATTCAGGTATCTAGCACACAAGTTCTAACTTTACACAGGTCTAGCAGAGTATCACATATCACACACTCCTGAGAGATATATGGGACATATTAGTGGAGAGAACAATAAAGATGTTAATCCTTAGATCTATTAGGAGGCTATTATGAGTATAGACTCTGAGAAGTGGCAAGAAGCCACGAATTCTGAGATAGATTCGTTGTACTCCAATACGGTTTGGAACCTTGTTGATGCACTTGAGGATATTGTACCTATTAGTTACAAATAGATCTTCAAGAAGAAGATTGGAGTAGATGGAAAGGTGAAGATATATAAGACAAGGTTGGTGGCCAAAGGGTATCATCAAAGGCAAAGAGTTGACTATGATGAAACTTTCTCACCCGTAATCATGCTAAAATTCATCAGAATTCTTTTGGCTATTGCAGCACACTATGACTATGAGATCTAGCAGATGAATGTGAAAACTATGTTCCTCAATGGCAACCTCAAGGAGGAGATGTATATGATATAACCAGAGGGATTCGTATCTAAAAAAAAGTCCATATAAGGTATGCAGGTTGCTCAAATCATATAAGATTTTTGAAGTTGGAACATATGATTTGATTAGGTGATCAAATCTTATGACTTTGTTAAGAACGAAGATGAGCCTTGTGTGTACAAGAAGGTAAGTGAGAACACTATCACCTTCTTGGTGTTATATATGTTGGGAAACCTCAGTGGGTGCATCATATACGCAGCGGAAATTAAAAACAAAAATCAGTTTTCCACGCAGATCAAATCGTCATGGAAAAGATTGAGGTTGCAAGAAAAATATAAAAACTGATAAAATCGCGATGTGT
Source organism: Ensete ventricosum (assembly GCA_029747655.1). NCBI lineage: Eukaryota > Viridiplantae > Streptophyta > Magnoliopsida > Zingiberales > Musaceae > Ensete > Ensete ventricosum. Next base: position 27,031,960 of record JAQQAF010000004.1, on the reverse strand, counting down.
GAGAGATTGATTTTACCTAGGGAGATGACCGAAATTATTTAGGATCTGTATTTAAAGATGAATCGATGTCATTATCGTGATCTCATCACGATCCAATTCTCATTACATAGAACCAAGGACATCACAATATATTTGCTACATATAAATAATATAATGTGAGAATATGCCAATATTGATCATAAGCAAAAAGATCATACAGCGTGTCACACGTGTCATCACTCACGTGATTGGCTTTCAGGGCACCTGTAACCAGCAATATGTGGATAACATCATAATCATTGGGAATAATGTAGGAATGCTCTCCACAATTAAGACTTGTATCTAGATAATTCTCCATGAAGGACCTATAGGAAGCATCCTATATTTTTGGGATTCAGATCTATAGAGATAGATCCAAGAGGATGTTTGGCTTATCCTAGTCTAGATACATAGACTCCATTGTCAAAAGGTTTGACATAAAAAATTCTAAGAGAGGTCTCATACTAATGAGACAGATATGAAATATCACTTTTTAGGAGTATGTCCCAAAGACCCCTGAAGAAAGGACAGACATAGATAGGATTATTAGGATCATAATGACACTAATTGGGGGGGGGGGGGGGGGGTTGTCAGGCCCCCCACACCCCTGAATTGTATCGCATTCGAGAGGGGTGACCCTGTCTTAATCAGAAATACAATATAATTCATCCACAAATTGAACCCAGGATCCAAACTAAATTTGAGGATATTGATTAAACATTTTCAAAGATCATTCACATCCATTCAGAAAACCTGTGCAGTTTATAAATCTTACAGCACATCACTCGATAATTCATAAAATTTGAAGATTAACTTAACCAAAAATATTAACCACACTTGTAAAACCATCAGTCTAAAAAATCTATACAAATGCAAAACCAACCAGTTTCCACCACTTCATATGACTGTAAAACTTAACATACACTGAGAAGTATTCTAACCTTTTTACAAGATACATTAGTTTATATTTATCTACAATATCTCATTTACATACAAAATATTCTTATACAACATCTCCCAACAAGACTTGTCCAAAATCTACATAGATTTCCACTATCTCAGCGAAGTTCTAACTTTTTCAGTAAGTGACAAGTTAACCTGTAAAATTTATTTATATAGCAACAGGGTGAGCATATAGAGTTCAGCAAGTGACTAACATATCCAAGACCAAGAAGGATAGTTTCAAAACAAAATTGATAACAGATAGCAAGGCAAATGTATAAGAATCCATAGAGAGTATCTCGTAGATACATAATCACAAATCATTTCATTCGAAACATACTTTGATCATAACAATAGAGAAAGAGTAGTTGGAGCATATCATTAGGAATACGAAATATTTCAGAGCATATCAAAGATGTATAAAGTGTTTCAGAATATATCAAAGGCATATGTAACATTTCAGAGCATATCACAGATGCTTAAAACATTTCAGAACATGTCGATGGCATGTGAAATGCTTCGGAATATATCAATAGCAAATGAAATATTTCGGAAACATAACCATAACATTTGAAACACATAGGAGCATGTCAAACACATATGAAATGTTTCGGAACATATCAATGACAAATGAAATATTTCGAAGCATATCAAGGATGCATAAAGAGTTTCGTAATATATCAATAGAATGTGAAATGATTCGGAGCATATCAAAGGTACATATGACATATTTCGAAGCATATCAATGGTATAGGAATAATCTCAAAGCTTATCAAATGAATAATTAAGGAATAGAAGCTCAATATCATATCAGACATAACATTCATCATTCTTATTCAAAGCGCAGAAACAAACTCATTAGCAATGCTCTGGATATCATATCAAAGACATAGATGGTGAAGTAGGACCATAAATAGAATGTGAATCATCCATCGCTGAATGACCACCAAACATAAGTCTCCCACATCTAGGAACTCCATCTACCCACGTCTGAGTGAAGTCAGTGGGGCTGGCAAGAGCATAGCTGGCTCTGAACACAATGCCCTTTACCATTTCTAGCAAAGGTCCAGAAAATATCTCATAAACACCAAAGTACAAAAGGACATGAGCAACAAAATTGGCATATATCAGAAGCACATGCGGAACAATGAAATATACATGTGCCAAATATGAAATAATACGATGAATACATAAACATTCATAATATGCATTCAGATAGGCCAGGAATAAGGAATAAGAGTACGTAAAATTTTAAAGTAATGATATAAGGTTCCAAAGAAAAAAGACTTCAGCTGGATCATAAACAAAATATGATCCGATATCATATCAAAAACATAGATGGTGATGTGGGATCACATACATAATATGATACATCCATTTCTGGATGACCATCAGATAGAAGTAGAGCATCACAGGCTCTAAGCATAATACCCTTTACCATTTATGGTAAAGGTCCAGAATATTCCATAAATACCAGAGTACAAAAGGACATGAGTAATAAAAGTGGCATATATCGGAAGCACATGCGAAACAACGAACATGTATGTGCCTAGATGAAACAATACGACACAAACGTAAATGTCACATAATTGATTCAGGTATGCAAATTATCTAAGGACAAGAGTATTCAAGATTTCAAACCAATAATATAAAGCTCAATGGAAGTATGGATTTTAGGTAGAAATTGATTTCCAAAAGGGTGAACAAGAATAGGCAAAATCGACAAAGGCTGAATTCTAATAGAATTTGAGAGGCACATTTCATAAATTATTTGAATAGGCAATCATACTCTGAATTACTAATGAAAGATGTCATTAGAAATATAAATCAATCTAATTTCAAACGAAATAAGTTTCATACAAATTGAAAGTCTCTACAAAGAGTTATTGATGATTTCGCAACCAAAGGTCAAGAGTTATGATCCCTATTTTATAGAATCCATAAGGTCTAACAAAACAGAAATTTTGATAGTCATTTGGACTCCAAATCTTTCAATCTTAGTATCAAATGAAAGATCTGTGAGTCTATTTTCTAATAAATCTAGTGTTGCATAAATCAGAGACTCGAACAGAAAGATATAAGTAATATATTTATGAAAGATTAGGGAATTACCCAACTGACAATAAGAGTCAAATCAATACCAATGGGACTTTAACTGACATCACTGCTAATGAGAAACGAACTGCTGACTTCACCTAAAACAAAGAGAGGCAGGCCACTAGCTATCAATACAGAATGGAAGGTTAGCTATACAGATCTTTGCTTTGAAACTAACACTACTGATTCAGACTATTTTCATGCTTACTTTGGTTTTGACTTTCCTCCTTGCATTCTTCTCTGACTGGTCTTACCGAGCTGAACTGTATCTTGAATACTTAACCCTATATAGGTAGGTGTGCTAACTAGACTACACGAGGTGCACCTCATCCTTTTACTTATTATAGGGAATTCCCTTACCATAGAAACAAACTTATTCATAGAGTAAGCAATATAGTTACGAAAGGTACAAACTCTATTTTACATATTTTATATGCTCAATTGAAACAAATGTTTGGGCTAGCAAATAAACTCCAAATTCTTCAAACTTAGTTTCAAAAGAAAGATATGTGAATCTATTTTTGAAGAAGTTAAGTTTTGTCCAAATCAGAGGTCTATACTAAAAGTTACAGTAAGAACAAGGTAGGTAGGTCATAATCTTAACAATATTACATATTCATACTTAGGCATCCAACAAAAGAGATTTCGGTTTTATCCCAAATTTTTTTCATAATCAAAGTAAGAACAAAGATAAATTTCAATAGAATAAGGATAAAAGATATTATATAGGATGAGGTTAGAACACTTGTCTTTACAAATTTTGAACCCAAAGGTGTGCATTAGATCACAATCTTAAAATTCCCACTTCTTTCCTTCTCTTCTTTTTCTTCTTCTTGTTCTTCTTTCTTCTTTCTTCTTCTTCTTCTCCTCAAGTTCACGTTGCAACCAAAACCCCCTTTTTTCTCTAATTGTTAATTGTTTAAGCTAACATATGGGTTGATAGGTGGAAAATATGCATGCAATGTGCTTATGTGTCACCTATACACATGCACAAGTGGCACTACTTTAAACAAGGTGGTGACACATGTCATCACCATATTTTTTTTATTTTTTTATTAACTTAATGTGAATCTTTCATAATTTATTTCATATTTTTAAGATTCATATTTAGGTCCCTAGCAATCAATTTTTAATATAAAATTATTTAATCAAAAGAATTAATAAACAAAGTATTAAATTTACAAATGGGTTCTCATAAATAATTTAAATATATCATTATAAATATTTCAGAAATGAGGGATATTATGGGGGGGAGGGGGTGTGGGGTGGGTGTGGGGGCAGGGTCGGGGGGGATGAATTAGTGCTTTCGCAAAAAGATCCAATTTGAAAAAGTTCGAACGATAATATAAATCAGAAATGTGTTTGACTTGAAAGTGTAAGTAAAAGTAGTGAGTAAAGTAAATGAGTAAGCAAAAGACAAGAAAAAGTAAGAAGAAAATGCAAACCAATTTATAGTGGTTTGGTCGTCCCGACCTACATCCACTCTCAATTCCTCTTCTCTCAAGGCCACTAACTTTCACAACTTATATTCTTTCTAATGGGAGAAGATCAAGTACCCTTGTCACAAAACTTCTTCTTTTGCCAGGCTCAGGAGAGAAACTTTACAAACTATTTCTTACAGGATCTCATACCTGCTTAGAATAATCGCTAAACTCAATGAGGAAGTGACTCAAATACTAAGAGTTTACAATACTTTTAGCTTAAGAATTCTATATTTTTTCATCTCTTTTTTCACACTTATTCATGGTCTTTCATGCTTTATCAAGCAACAATGAGTAGAGTACTTATAGATCCCCAATAGCTTCAAAATTGAAGCCAAAATTTTAAATCCCCGATTTTTGGGATACTAGCGGTACCACCATTGGCACCGGGTGGTTTTACCACCGAACAGAGCATGGGGAATATGGGCACTAGTGGTATTGTTGTTGGTTTATGTGGTACCACAGTCGGAAAGCCTGAAAAAGCATAAATTATGCTTTTCGGCACTCTAGGTGGTACCACCGCCTAGACCTGGCGATACCACCACCCAAGTCAAAATCATATTACTGATTTGGCCTTTCATCAGGTCTAAATCCATCCTGGTTCAGGCCCAATGGGCTCCAAATTAAGTTGGCATGGTTATGGCCTAATACCAACATAATTTCACTCTAAACAATCATGATTAAGACCTAACCACCTTAATTATAATCATGAAGCACATTGTCCATCATTCCAACATGTCCTCTAATCTTCAGGCACTTCGTCCAAACCTCTAATGCATCTTCTGACCCGATGTCTAAACTCCACATGAAGTCCATCCTACCGCACGTCGACCAATCCTCCGGCTTGACGTCCAATCTTTGACATGATACTTTTCGGCCCAACATCTTGCTTCGATAGATTATCGTCAAATGGTTTAAGTTCATGATCGAAGTTACTTCATTACTTATCTTGAAAGCATATTAGTGCATAAATTTATCAATCGATTTCATCATCAAAATTCAGGATTCAACAATCTCCCCATTTTTTATGTTTACAGCCAACTGATGACGGAGTTTTAACTAAACTCCTTTTATCTATATGCCATAATGAACTTGAATTTTTAAGAGACATGATAACCTTTCAACTCTTTGAATTCAAGTTAAAACAACTTTAATCATATATCATAGCAACTTTCAATAGTGATTATAGCAAGAATCATATGCATAACTTATCTTCATATCCATATATCTCAAATATTATAAGTTAATGTCATCAAACACAAGATGCATATGAAGGATATCATCAAAAAGTTACCATTACTTCTCTAAATTTGTCATCAACAAAAAGAGGGAAAAAAAACAAGTAAGCCACTACTTTTCTCTCCTCCTTTGTCATTATCAAAAATGAAGAGAAAGATATCATTTTATCATGATGCTACTTCTCTTTGTTTACATTAATGTGTCAATAAAGGATAATAATACAAAGAAGTCATATAACATAAATCTCACATCATAAATATCAAGAAATTAAAATAATAATCCAAGAAGATGAATATCCTCTTCAGTAAAAGGAAAGAAAAATTATAAGAGAAAAGATAGGAAAAGATCTTGATTCATATAAAATAAATCTCAAGTTATAAATATCGAAAAGTCGATATTATGATTTATTTGAATAAATCTCCTTCTCAGTCATTAGCAAAAAGAAAGAATTATAGGAGAATGAATACAAAATAAATCTCAAATTATGAATATCGAGAAGTTAAGTGAAAGATCATAATTCATTAGATAATCTTCTCTTTAGTAAATAGCAAAAAAGAATTATATGAGAACAAATAGTAAAAGATCTTGATTCATATAAAATAAATCTCAAGTTATAAACATCGAGAAGTCAAGTTCATGATTTGTTTAAATATTTTTTTTAATAAATAGCAAAAAGAATCATAGAAGAATAATTAGTAAAATATTTGATTCATAAGAGATAGATCTTATGTCAGGAATATCAAGAAGTTAATTGAAAGATCATGATTCTTTTCAAAAAAAGTCTCCTCTTTAATAAAAAAGAGAATCATACGAGATCAAAGAGGTCTTGATTCATACATTTGAATAAATATTTTTCAATGAAGAGTGAGTTTGAATAATATTTGATATATCTCCAACAATTAGCTCCTTAGGATATGCATATATATACTTCCATTCCTTGGGTAAGGTTTCATTGGAAGTAGATATCTCCAAGTTGCTTTGGAGAGAAAAAAATCTCATTCAAATCTAATAAAATTCAAAATCATAATCAAAATCTTTTTTCTTACTTACAAAAATTTTATTAAAAATAATATAGATAGAAAATAACTAAATTTCTTTAATTTCAATTTATGAGATTAATTTCATATTTACATATCTTAATATCCTATGCCAAAGCCATGCATTATCGTTTAAAACCTAAAAATAAGTTTCATCATGAAAATCATCAAGATCAATAGCATAAATATTACTGCTCCTTAAGGCAACGATAGATTTATTCATATGTGGTATGCCTATGATGCAAGCATTAGACTCAAATTTAATATTATATCCCTTATCACACAATTGACTAATGCTTAATGAGTTATGTCTCAAATTATCTACAAAGGAGCATCTTTAATTAAATGATTAAATTTATTATTGATATTTTTATAATTTATAATCTTTCATTTATTGTTGTCTCCGAAGGTGACATATCCCCCGTCTCGGCTAGTAAGCTTTAAAAATTATGTTGGATATCCGGTCATGTGTCTTGAGCGTCCACTATCAAGATATTATCTTTTGCTCCTAGCTTTTGTTGGAGACAACCTACAAGAAAGAGAGGTTTGTTTTAGGTACTCATTTAACTTTGGGTCTTTCATGGTTGGATCTACCTTTCTTGACTTTTGGCATTAAATCATTGATTTATGAGAGCTATATTTCCTAAAAGAGTAAGTATAAGCATAATGACCAAAATTTCCATAAAAATTATATTTATCTTTAGGGGGAATATTTAGTGTGAATCCTTTTATAAATCTTGATAACTTTTGTTAATTATTAATATTATTTATGAATCCAATACCTTCCTTTTTAAATCTACTACCTCGTTTAGCAAGAATCATGTTGTAATAGCATATTTTCTTTTTTAAGTGAATCTAATTCTTCGCATTTAGTGCAAGATGTTAACATATAATTGTCATGCTTATTTTTTAATTTATCAAATTCATTAAAGAGAGATACATGATCTCCTTGTTTAGCAATTTATATTTCTTAGTAACTTTTTAAGCTCATTAAACAAATCATGAAATGTATTAAATAATTCATCATAAGATAAAGATATTTCGATTGAGTTAAATACCTCATCATTGAAGGGCATCAATGCATAGTTTGTTATGTCGTATCCATTGATTTTCTCTTCGTCCTCTTTATGCACTTGATTCATCCCAGGTTATCTTGAATGTTTTCTTCTTTTTTTAGGTCCACCGGGGTGTGAATTAGTGCAAAAGTGGAAGTGCACAATTTTGAAACCTTGCTTACAAAAAGTAAAGAAAGAAAATCGAAAGCATCTTTTGTATTTCGTTGGAAATGATTAAGAAATTGATTTAAGAGAAGTCATGAGAATGATGCTCGTATCTTTCTATAAACTAATTAAAAGCAATAGAAAGTAGTAAGTAAATAAGACAAGGAATACTCACAATTATAGTAGTTCGGTCTCAACCCGGCCTACGTCCACTCTCGAGTCCTCTTCTTCTCCGAGGTCCACCAGCGTCCACTATCAATCTTCTTTGGGTGAAGATCAAACCCTTACACTTTCTCTCTCATTTTCACAGGCTTAAGAGATGAACCTTATAAACTTATAGGGGAGATTTTATAAGAATACACTTCTCCTCACTCTCTTGTCCCTTTTCTTTTTCTTACAATTTTAGCACACTATGTTTTAAAATTTCTAGCCCAAAGTGTTATGCTAAATGCAAGAAATCTTGGGGTATTTATAGACCCCAATTGACTTAAAAAATAGAGTAAAAATTTAAATATATTAAGAAAATCTAGGTACAAGCAGTACAACCGTCGAAAGCTGCCCGAAAAATTGGGCGGCGATGGTACAACGCCAGCCTGAGCAGTAAAACTGTCGCTCACTAGCGGTACAACCGTTAAAAATCCTGAAAAAGTAATTTTCTTTACTTTTCCAATCCTGATTTGTACCTTTTGTTGACCACTTCTCAGGTCAACCAATTGAGCTCGACCTGAGCTCAATTCACTCTCCAATATGGACCTGGTTTGCCTCACTTGAGTTAAATTGGATTCCTTCCAAATCTAACTCAAGTAAGACTCAAACATTAACTGATGCCAACTATGACTTAATTATAATTATCATGGGCAACAAGTCCAATAAGACCTTCCTAACTCCCGTTAAGCTTTTTGGCTACCCCCGATGATCTTGCAGCGAGTCTCTTAGTCTTCTTCTGGTGAACTCCCTGACGTCATCCTAGCAAGCTCCCGATCTCCTTTGGTAAGCTCCCGACGAACTCCTGGCAAGTTTTCGATATCCTCGGCCAGCTTCTTGGGAACTCCCGACAAGCCTCTGATCCCTTTGGCGAGCTCCCGATGTACTCCCGACGAGTTCCCTAGTACAATGTCCTAACCCCGCCCGATGCTCGGACTTGACTCTGGCCCACATCTATTATAATTCTTTGTCTATCATTGTTAATCCTGCATCAATCATCTCTAACACACATGTTAGATAAAGAACCCATAAATTGATTTCATCATCAAAATCCGAGATTCAACAATATCCCCCTTTTTTATGATGATAATCAATTAATGACGGGAGTTAAACCTTACTCCCCCTAAATCTATGCCATAATTCAAATAGAATAAACTTAAATTCAAGAGAACCAAACACTCTTGAATTCAAGTATCATGATATAAAATTTCAACAATTATCAACAATGCCTCAAAGAAGCAACATCAATTTCAGAGATGATATAACATCAATTTAAATATTTTTACCTTAAGTCATCAAATCATCAAGAATTTTTTAAATATATAATATACATTTGAATTCATGCATCAGTTATGCACTTGAAAATCTCCCCTTAAGTCATTAATCATTTCTTCACTTTGTTTATCAACAAACAAAGATAAATACGCATGTTGAAATTTTTCTTACATGTGTCATCAATATCCATTTCTCCTCTTTTGTCATCAATAAAAAGGTAAAATGTAGAGCTAATGATTTCAAGGCACATGTGTCATTGCTCCCCCTTAGTAAAATAGGATATGAGCAATAATTTTCTCATAAAAATTTTTCTTCCCCTTTGTCATATATGTATAATTTTTCATATTTATGTCATCAATACACTATTTCTGCTCCTTCGTCATCAACAAAAGGAGGTGAAATAATGAGCAAATAATTTCATGATACATAAACTCATCATGTGTCAAAAATTTTGAAATATATATTGATTGAATATTTAATACTTCATTGCTTCCCCTTAGTAAAACATAATTTTCTTATGAAAATTTGTCTTCCTTTTTTGTAAATAAGAAACTAGTAGAAACAATAGAGGGGAGTTAAAAACATCATCACAAAATAGAGCTTATATCAAGCATCATAAAAGTTCATGTCATATATTCTTCTTTTATAAATATTCATCAAGATTCATGAAACAAGAATAATCTTTAAAAAAATATCTCATCACAAAAATTTGAATCTCCTTCTTATGTTAATTTTAACAAGAATCATTTTGAAAGTGAGCTAAAAAATTCAAGAAATCCAAGAAGAATTAGGAGCTACTCATGCATTTATCTTATGTAATCTTCAATAGCAAATCAAAATACAAAATCATGTATTTTCTTAAGATCAATCTTCAGGTAAATCAAGCTTAAACATTTCATATCTATTTTAAAATTCTAAATTTTCTTCTTAGCAAATTGTTCATCATTCAATACTATAAGATTCATCATATCAATTTTCTTCAAATCATATTGATAATTTTATCTCCCCCTTTGTTATTGTCAAAAAGAAATATATTTGTTTAATTTTTCTTTTGTATTCATGTTCTAAATATGACCGTGAATACAAGGAATCATGTCATTAAGGATAAAAGATCAAATTGTAATTGCTAAATATATAATTTAATTTAATAAATCTCCTCTTAGATGATAAAATATAATCTTAAGAGATCAAAGAACAGTCTTCATTCATAAAAATATCAAATTATAAATATCAAGATCATGAGTTAATTTCAAGGAAGAAAAAATAGAAGATCTTGATTTGTATATATGAAACTTCAAGTTGTCAAGAATGTGGTTCATAAGAAGATTTTCAAGTTATAGATATGAAGAGACAAATTATGATTCATTTATATGATTTTCTTTGAACAAACTTGATTTATATAAGGATTTCAAGTTGCAATTTTTCAACTTGTCAAGATCATGATAAAATCATCAACATATCAATAAAGTTGGATAGATTCATTAATCTCTTTTTAAAAAGTCATTTGAAAATATATCAAAAATCATCATCAATAATTGCTTTTCAAAAATTTTTAATGAATACAACATATATTATTTTTCAAAAGAAAGTAGCTAAAGTTCTCTAATTCCTTTTTATATTTTAAGAGATTCAACAATAATAGTATCATTTTATCTCTTGTTGAAGGATTGATAGAATAAAAATATTTTCAAGAGGAATTAACTTTCTTTTTATTTATTTCATGTGTTTTATTTCAAGAATGCTTTTCAAATCAATGAATTATTGTTTAAGACCGAAAACTAAATTTCATTCTAGAAGGAATCATCAAGGTAATTAAATTAATATAACACATCGAAATGATAAAACATCTTCAAAGTAAAAAATTAAACCTATCTCAATTCCAAACATTTAAATGAGTCTAATTATTTACATATAGTGCAAGGAGTTGACAAACTCATTTTCAAATTTTTATTTATTCTATGTTCAAATTCAAAAGTAATCTATCATTTAACAACACACATTCAATTTTAACATATAACTATTCAACCATTTAAATCAATCATTCAATAATGATATTTATAAGCTAACTTAGTCAAAAACATAATAATATTTAAGTTATTCAACAATGGCATTTACATTTAGATCAACAAATATTGAAGCCAGTGATTTTGAATTTATCATTCAATTATCATCAAAATCTCATTTTCATAAATTTTAATATAAATATATAATAATTTTGATAAATAATAACAAAGGTTCTTTAGTTCAAGTTCATTTTTATACTAGTATACTTTACTTATACATCATCAAGATTAGTTGCATATCCATGAACCGTTTTTAATAAAAAGATTTGGTATAATCAAAACAAGGATCATTAAGTTTCAATCATCTTGATTCAAATAATTTTTCCATATTTTTGTCATTTTGGCTAGAGAGCTTGATAAATGAGTTAGATCTCAAGTTATATTGCTTGAGCATCTACTTCTAAGACATCATTTAGTGCTCCTAGCCTTTTTAGGAGATAAATTTACAATATGGGAGGTTTTGATTTAGGTACCCATTTGAGTTTGGGTCCCTCATGAAATGTTCTTCTCATTTTCTCTAATGGCTTGAGGTTGTTTATGGTTCTTTTAGAAACCCAAATTAGTTTATGTTAACTATATTTCCTAAATGAACACCTATCGGCAAAGTGTCTACATCTACCACAAAAATTATATTTATTTTTGGATGGTAAGTTTAGAGTGGGTCCTTTAACAAAAATGGTTGGCTTTTGTTAAATGTTACCAACAAAACCTATCCTTTTTTTTCTATTAACATGATCCTTATTAGCAAGGATCATGTTTAGGGATTTATTCCCTATTTTAAATTTTTCTAACGTTTGTTTTAGCATGACACTTTCATTTTTAACATCTTCCAGTGTTTCACATTTTAAGCAAAGATTATGTGATGGTAATGTATCATGCATTTGATCAAATCTACTAACTAGAGAATCATGTTCTTTCTTAAGTAACTTATAAGATTTATTAATTTTTCTTAACTCATCATAAAGCTCATGAAAATAACATAGTAACTTATTATAAGTAAAAGAGCTTTCAAGTGGGTTACTTACTTCATCGTGGTTGGCCACGAGCGTAAAATTCTCCACTTCTTGATTGTGCTCTTCATCTTTGGAGTGCCTCGACTTCTTACATTCATAGTAAGAGGTCTTGTCTAATTTAAGTTTATTTTTATTATTATTATTTATTAACTTATCTGATTCATTTGTCAAAGGTTCAAAGTTCTTATCATTCAAGATTTCACTCGATGAGTCATATATTTTTTTTAGTTCAAATTCTTTCCTATTCTTTGGAAGGTGTTCTTGGGTTCTCAATGTCAAATCCTTCCTATTCTTTCAAAGGTATTCTTCTTGTTTATTTTTGTAAGACATTTCATTTAATAATTCACTTAGATTAAGTGTGCTTTTATGTGTCAATTCTAAAGTATGCCAAATCTCAAAATCTAAATCACAAGAGAAATCCGATCAAATTCATTCCTATCAATTGCACAAATAAGGTATTCATTGCCTCGCATTCAATGAAAAAGCTTTCTTTTCAAATTTATTCCATTCGTTAATGGACTTAGAAGATTTTTCAAAATCGTTTTCAATAATATGCTATAAATAAAATCTATAAAAATCAAGAAAATACATAATCTAGTTTTCTAATATGTATAATTCATCCCATTGAACATGGGAGGACATGTAATAGAATGTCCCTCGTTCATGTCAAATGAAGTCATTTATTCACTTATGCTTTTAGTCCAATAAGTAGCATATGGCTTTGACACAATTGTTAGGATCAATTGGTGCAAAAGTGGAAGTACTCAATTTTAAAACATTGCTTCCAAAAATTAAAGAAAGAAAATCTGAAGCATCTTTTGTATTTCGTTGGAAATGATTAAGAAACCGATTTAAGAGAAGTCATGAGAATGATGCTCATATCCTTCTATAAACTAATTAAGAGCAATTGAAAGTAGTAAATAAGACAAGTAAGGAACACTCACAATTATAGTGGTTCGGCCTCAACTCGGCCTAGGTACACCCCCGAGTCCTCTTCTCCGAGGTCCACTATCAATTTTCTTTGAATGAAGATCAAACCCTTACACTTCCTCTCTCCTTTTCATAGGCTTAGGAGATGAACCTTACAAACTCACAAGGGAGATTTTACAAGAATACACTTCTCCTCACTCCCTTGCCCCTTTTTTTCTTATAATTTTAGCACACTATTTTTCACAGAGTTTCTAGCCCAAAGTGTTGTGCTAAATGTAAGAAATCTTAGGGTATTTATAAACCCAATTGGCTTCAAAAATGGAGCCAAAATTCAAACATATATAGAAATTTTGGGTACGGGTGGTACAACCATCGAAAGCTGCTCGAAAAACTGGATGGCGATGGTACAACCGCCAACCTGGGCAATATAACTATCGGCCTAGGCAGTACAACCATTGATCACCAACAATACAATCGTCGCTCACTGTTGGTACAATCATCGAGAATCCCGAAAAAGTGATTCCCTTTACTTTTCCAATCCCGACTTGTACCTTATGTTGACCACTTCTTAGGTCAACCAATCGAGCTCGACTTGAGCTCAATCCACTCTCCAATGTGGACTCGATTTGCCTCACTTGAGTTAATTTGGATTCCTTCCAAATTTAACTCAAGTAAGACTCAAACCTTAACTGATGCTAACTACGACTTAATTACAATCATCATAGCCAACAAGTCCAATAAGACCTTCCCAACTCCCGGTAAGCTTTTTAGCTACCCCGACGATCTTCTAGCAAGTCTCTTGGTTTTCATCTGGCGAACTCCCGATCTCCTTCGGCAAGCTCCCAACAAACTCCCGGTAAGCTTCTGATACCCTCGGCCAGCTTCCGACAAACTCCCGACAAACCTCTGATCCCTTCGACGAGTTCCTGACGTACTCCTAGCGAGTTCCCTGCTGTATCGTCCTAACCCCGGCCTGATGCCTGGACTTGACTATGGCCCACATCTGATTGTAATTCTTTCTCTGTCATAGTTAATCCTACATCAATCATCTCTAACACATGTTAGATAAATAACCCATCAATTGATTTCATCATCAAAATCTGAGATTCAACAAGTTGAACCCTTTGGTCATTAATCTAGCCTTGTTTTAAATCACGATACCAAATTCATCTTGTTTCTTCCTAAAAACTCTTTTAGTGCTAATTACAATAAGTTCATCAGATCTAGGAATAAGTGTCTAAACTTTATTTCTAGATTAATTTAATTCTTCATGCATTACAAAAACCTATGTGTCATCATTAATTAAGAGCATCGTCATTGCATTTAGGTTGAACACCTTTTGATGTATCTCCAATGATTAGCTCCTTAGGATGTGCATCTGCATACTTCGATTCCTTGGGTAAGGATTATTTCAAAGTAGATGGGAGAGGAGAATTCTCATTCAAATTCAATTGAATAAATTTAAAATTATCATCAAAATTATTTTTCTTAAATTTAAAAAACTTATCAAAAACAACATAGATAGATTCCTCAATGACTAAAGTTCTTTTATTCAATGACTAAAGTTCTTTTATTGAAAACACGATAGAGGAATGAATATCTAAGAAATATGCCTTCATCAAATTTTACATCAAACTTTCCTAAGTCATCTTTTTAATTTAAAATAAAATATTTACAATCAAAAACTTTAAAATATAAAATATTGGATCTTTTGTTATTCTACAATTCAAAGAGAGTTTTGGATAGTAGAGGTCTTATGAAAACCTTGTTAATGGCATAGCACATCATGTTAACAGCTTCAGCACAAAAATATTTGGGTAGGTCATATTCATTAAGCATAGTTCTAGTCATCTCTTGTAAACTCCTATTCTTTTTCTCAACAACTCCATTTTATTATGGATTTCTTAGAGTAGAGAAATTGTGGTCATACATATTTGAATCATAAAATTCTTGAAAATCATGATTTTTAAATTCACCACCTTGATCACTACAAATCGAATAAATAATAAAACCTTTTTCATTTTAAACTTATCTGTAAAACTTCATAAAATATTTAAAATAATCACTCTTATTTGCCAAAAATATGTCCAATCAAATCTACTATAATCATCAATAATTACAAAGGCATATTTACTACCTCCTAGACTTGTGATATCAATTGGTCCAAATAAATTCATATCAATTAATTGTAATGGTCTAGAGGTGCTCACTTGATTTTTGGGTTTAAAACTACTATTTATTTGTTTACCTAGTTGGGATGCATCATAAACTTTATCTTTGACAAACTTAATTCTAAGCATACCTCTTACAAGTCTTTAGTTGTAATATGTGAAATTATTTTCATGCTTGAATAGCCTAATCTTCTATGCCAAAGCCATGCATCATCGTTTAAAATCGAAAAATAGGTTTTGTCATGAAAATCATCAAGATCAATGGTATAATCATTATTATTCCTTAATGCAATCATGGATTATTCTTCTATAGAATGTCTATAAAGCATGCATTAAATTCAAATTTGATATTATATCTTTTATCACATAATTGAATAATACTTAATAAATTATATTTTAAGTCATCGACTAACAAAGAATTTTTAATTAATATGTTTCATTTGTTATTGATATTTCTAATACCAATAATCTTCCCTTTGTTGTTATCTCAGAATGTGACATATCCTTTGTCTTGGCTAGTAAGCTTAGAGAAATATGTTAGGTCTATGGTCATGTATCTTTAGCATCCACTATCAAGGTACCATCTTTTGCTTCTAGCTTTTGATTGTAGACATATCTACAAGAACCTCATGAAAGGATCTACCTATTTTTATTAATATCATTAAGTTATTTATTGCTCCTTTAGGAACCCAAACTAATTTGTGTGAACTATATTTTTTAAGTGAACATTTATAAGAATATTGTCCATAACTACCACAAAAATTATATTTATTTTTAGGGAAAACATATAATATGGGTAGTTTAACAAATATAGATAGCTTTTGTTGAGCAATACTACTCACAAAACCAATTCCTTCTTTTCTATGTACATGACCTTTGTTCGCAAGGATTATGTTTAATAAGTTGTTTGTAATTTTAAAATTATAAATGTTTATTGTAGAACCACATTTTCCTTTTTGACTAAGTCTAACTCTTCACATTGAGTACAAGAGGATAATATATAATTATCATACTCATTTTTTAATTTGCACTAAAGAGAGAATCATAATCCTTTTTTAGCAATTTATATTTCTTATAACTAATTTAAACTCTTCATATAAATCATGAAAAAGAATCTAATAATTCACTTACAAGGTAAAGAAGATTCGTTTGAGTCACATACTTCATTACCGAAAGCCACTGATGCATAGTTTACCACTTCGTCTTTGTTATTTTGTTCTTCATCTTCAGATGTACTCGATTCATCCCAAGTTGTCTTGAGTGCTTTCTTTTTCTTTGGTAACTTCTTCTTCAATTGGGGACATTCACTTTTAAAGTGTCTCGACTTCTTGCATTCATAGCAGATGATTGTGTCATTTTTTAGTTCATTTTTATTCTTAGTGTCTTGTTTTGCAAGATTTGTTTTGTTTATTTTTATGAATTTTTAAAATTTTCTTGTTAGGAGTGCCAACTCATCATCATCACTTGAGCTTTTGCTTGAGCGGTCTTCTTTAGTTCTAAGTGTCATATCCTTATTGTTCTTTAGAAGATTGTTCTCAAGTTCAACATGTGTCATACAAGTCATCTCATAGGTCATTAATGACCTGATAAGTTCTTCAAGTGAAAAATAGTTCAAATCCTTTACTTCTTGAATTACATTTACTTTTAGATCCCAACTTTTTGGAATGGGCCTTAGAATTATATTAACAAGTTCAAGTTTAATAAAACATTTACCAAGTATTTTCAAGCCATTGACAACATCCGTAAAATGGGTATATATGTCACCAATGATTTTGCTTGGCTTCATTTGAAATAACTTAAAACTATGTAGCAAGAGATTAATCTTAAATTCTTTAACTATACTTATGATTTCATGTGTGACTTCGAGTGTGTGCTAAATATCATGTGCAGTTTCGCATATAGAAACATGATTAAATTTATTTTTGTCTAAAGTGCAAAACAAAGCATTCATAGATTTAGCATTTAAAGAAAATGTTTTTTTCTCTAGAGCATTCCATTCATTCATTGGTCTAGAGGATTTTTGAAAATCATATTCAATAATATTCTATAAATCAAAGTCTAAATAAATAAGAAAACTTCTCATTCGTGTTTTCCAATACGTATAGTCTGTCCCATTGAACATAGGAGGATGATGTTGAATCTCGGATTCTAATGATGAAAATAATTAATGAATTTATGATCTAACCTGTGTTGAGAAAAGTGATGCAGGACTAACTACAATTGTGAAAAGGAAAAAATAATTAAAGAACAATCGAACATTGGCAGGAGTTAAAGATTGGGCATCGGGCCGAAAGAATAAGGGGATACATCAAAGATGCGGCAGAAGCTCACCGGAAGTTCGCTAGAAGATTGTTGAAAGTTTGTCGGGAGTTTACCGGAAGTTCATCGAAAGTTTTAATGAACAATTGACGTGGGCTAGGTAGTTAGAGTTTCAATTTTGAGCTTGTTTTGAGAGAAATCCTACTAATTCAATTAGGGGCCAACTCGCCCAGACTAGCGGTACAATCACTAGTGCCCAATCAATCTCCAAGACTGTTAGGTGATGACGGTACCGCCCATTAATGATGGTGGTACTGCCCGTACCCCGAAAAACCAGTGATTTCAAATTTAGGCTCCAAATTTGAAATCCATTTGGGGCCTATAAATATCCCACTCATTTTTGCTTGTAAGAGCATAAAAAAGAGCAAGATTTAAGATCAAAATACTTGTGATTCTAAGTGTAAAAATACTGTTGTAATCTCTTGAGAGTTTTCCTGCTAAAAGTCTAGGTTTTATTCTAAGGGAAGGTGTAAGTCTTGTGAAGGTTCTCTCCTAAACCTGTGAAAAGGAGAAAGGGCTGTAAA
The DNA here is from genome assembly GCA_029747655.1 of Ensete ventricosum. NCBI lineage: Eukaryota > Viridiplantae > Streptophyta > Magnoliopsida > Zingiberales > Musaceae > Ensete > Ensete ventricosum. The sequence continues at coordinate 27,013,427 of JAQQAF010000004.1, read as the reverse complement.
AAGAGTAGTTGATCTTCGCCCATTAAAGGAACTACGCTATCTTTTTACTTGTGATTATTATTGGCATATTCTCATATTATATTATATGCTGCATATATATATTATGATATCCTTAGTTCTATGAAATGAGAATCAGATCGTGATGAGATCACGATAATTAGATCGATTTACCTTTAAACACAGATCCTAAATAATCTAGGTCATAGGTTACTCGAGAGGAATATCGAGATAACTAGATAGACGGTGTATTGTATATCCGTCCATTTGATGGAGGCGGCTAGGCTCATACATAGCTACTTGTGTAGAGACACTAAGGATATAGTATAGGTGCTCATTAGAAAATGAGTTTACTGATTGATCCGCTTATAGAATGTTGTATAGTTAATGATACCTAATATCATATAGTGGTTCTATAGTCCCAATTGTGCATCTAGTCTTAAGACTTGAGACACTAAGGATGCCTTGTTTGAGTACTTTCTTTGATGCCAGACTTGCAAGTTTGGAAAGTTCCAAATCTGGTACAATCGGTTATCGAGATTAGTAGTCAACCTTACAAAGGCAATTGAGTGTCAATAAAGGATCATCCACTCTCGGTATCATGAGAGGAATATCCCTTGTGTGCTTGCTCAGATAAACCTCAAGCTATGGTCATTCGGATTGAGAGAGAAGGAGTTCTCTAAGATAATCCGAGTAGAGCGAGACTCATATGGATTTTGTATGTGGTCTGAACAGTACCATGTCTAATATACGATCTCTGGGATATTCGTTAGATGAGGGACTATATGATGGATAAACAGGTCTGATGGATTTGATCCCCATATACCATTTGGGGACTATGGTGTAGTGGCCTAATATGTCCATAATCGATGAGTCGAGTGAATTATTATGGAGATAATAATTCACTATATCAGAAGGAGTTCTAATGGGAGTGACTCAGCTCAGTATTGGGCCCAGAGGGTCATACACATATGGTAGATGCTTTAGCGAATAGAGAATTGGATATGAGTTAATGAGACCTTATATTAATTAATAGGCTCCTTGCATGAGGTCCAATTAGAGGCCAAAAGAGATTATTGGATAGAGATCCAATAATCCCAGGTTAGTGGGTAATTGGATGGAGATCCAATACCCACTAAGGTAAGACCCCTAGGGTTTTTTATGGCTCTCTATAAATAGGAGGCATGGGCGGCACATACATGATAGGCTGCACCTTTGGCCATCCCCTCCTATTCTCCTCCCTCTCTCTGCGTAAGAGTTTCGAGATTTATGATTATGATTGGAGGAGTATCGCTACAACAATCCATCATATGGATACCACTATAGAGGAGGACGTTTGACCTCCTTCATCCTCTCCATTCGGATATGAAAAAATAGGGATATACAATCTCCCTAGTAAAAATTCAGGACATTTCAAAAATTAGTATTCTCAATTAAAGAAGAAGGCTTTACACAAGAAGAAGACTCTGTCGGCAACTTGGGATAACTCAAGATCATCAGATGAAGAAGACCATATTAAGGAAGAAATTTCTAACTATGCTCTCATGGCCATCTATGACGAGGTAAGTGAGTCTTCCAATATCTCATTTACTGAATTATTGGATATTTTTCATGAGCTTTTTGATGAATTTAAAAAAATTAGTAAATCTTATAAATTACTTAAGAAAGAGCATGATTCACTAATTAGTAAATTTGAAGAAATACATGTAGCGTCACTATCATATAGTTCATGCAGCGAATGTGAAACTTTAGATAAACTTAGAAAAGGAAATAAATCCCTAAACATTGATCCTTTCAAATAAGGGTCATGTTTATAGGAAAGAATGTATAGGTTATGTTGGCAATACTCAACAAAAGTCAACTATCTTTGTCAAAGAACCCACTCTAAACTTGTCATTAAAAATTAAATGTAACTTTTGTGATAGATTATGGCATATAGCTTACAAATGTTCATTTAGAAAATATAGCGTACATAAATTAATTTGGGTAACCATAAACAATCAAAACCTTTAGATAAATTAGGTAAAGCTTTTTTTGAGAGACCCAAAGTAAAATGGGTACCTAAATTAAAACCATCTTTCTTGTAGGTTTGTCTCCAAACTAAGGAGCACTAAATAATACTTTGAAAGTGGATTAACATTTAACACTCTTTCAAGCTCACTAGCCTAAACAACGATAACTAAAATTGAGTTAAACTTATTGACAACAAATCTTTTAATGGTTGATTGTCATACAATGAATCTTGATTGATTTTCGATGATGCATGAATAGAGTATAATTTAGTACAAAAATAAACTAGAACTATAGAACCTTAGTTGTTTTTAATGAAAAATTATTAAAATTTATGAAAAAAGAATTTTAATGATTAAATATTAGTTTAGATGTTATATTGATTTAAAATGTTATGATAATTACAATGGATTATTTTTAAAAATAGTGCACCAACGGTGGCACTGCTAGACTGGCGGTGGGACTACCAGAACACACTGTCTAAACATTGTAGGACTACTAAGTTGGCAGTTCCACCGCTCGAAACCCTACCTATATAAACCTCACTTAGGGCCAACGGTGGAACCGACCCTAAACCTCTCCACGCCACTCTTAAACCCTCTCCATCTCTCTTTCCCTTTACTTTTCCTCTAAAAACTTAAGAGAAATCCATCTACTCTTCAAAGCTAAGGATCAATCTCTATCTCTAGGTGATCATAACAAAGGTAACTCTCGAAACCTTGTTCTTAATATATTCTTTGATCTTACTTTTTACTTGCAATATATATAATTCAAATGACCCCTAGAAGACCCTCAATAGACAAAGGAAAGAGGATATTAGATGAAACCTTTGACCCTATACTCTTTGATACCCATGAATATACCCTAAAATTCTCAACCCTTGAATTTAGAAATGTTCATAAGGGTAAATATGTAGATCTAGAAGATTTAAGAGATTTAGAACCAATCTAATGGTTTGCTAACTTAGATACCCTTCCTATCCTTCAAATGAATGAACCCATTTATCCTAGACTTGTTAAATTATTCTACAATAACTTGCATGCAGATAATCTCTTGGGGCATCATATAGCTATTTAGGATAATTTAATTTGTAATCTCATAGGAATACCTGAAAAAATAAGTGGTTGCTACTTTAGAGGACAATGGGATATTGAATCAATAAGGGTTACTTACTCTGAAGCCTTAGGTACTATCTTTGGTAACCCAAATCTATTTATTGTTCATAAAAAATGTGAGCACATGGTACCCTTCAACATAAAAGTACATCATCACATACTAATTAGTATTCTACTCCCTAAATAATTTCATCATGACAAAATTAACCAAATGGAACTATGTATTATGTATTAGATCATGACACAACATGATTATTGTTTTGGATATCTGTTGAGGCAAAACATGATTGAGCTTTTAACTAAAAATATAATGCTTCAATATGGTGGATTAATAACTAGATTGATACATGCATACGATATAGATATTCCACCAAATGAAGAAATTATAAAGTTAGATAGATACAATGTCATTAATAGGAATCTCTTAAGAAGATTAAGATGCATTCTAAGAAATGGTATTTGGACTAGATTGCTTAGGAAAACTAATCCTTCAACCCCAAACACCTATACTTAGGAGAAGTCTATCATCTCCTACTGGTCCCTGTGAGGCAGCACCCGTGACGCAGCCAGCACCTTCATTATCTGATGACTCCATAGTGACTCCACTGGATCGACTTGAACTACGTCAATACCAAATATTAACTGAGATATAGCAAATCTATCAATAGCTTAATGCTCTATCTAGACACTTCGGATTACCACCATCTGAATAATTTATATGTTTAGAACTGTGAGGAAGAAGTCGGTGGAACTGAATATGTTATACTCATTGCACTCTTATGATGTATTATTCTCTTATAACATATACTTTTTAATATTAAGAGGTACTTTTGAATGTTTATGTAATGCATGCAACACTTTATATTTATTGATATCAGATATCACTTTATTAGAGATCATGTGAATAATCAATCATAACATATCTTTAAAATTTATTGATACTGAGCATCAATTAGCAGACATTTTCACTAAGCCATTAAATATAGAGCAATTTTACTTCATTAGACCAGAGCTAGCAATTTCACCTGGGTGGTGGTACCACCATCAAAATGCATGATTTACTTGATTTTCTACTTTGTTTGGAATCTACATAAGATGAATTAAATTACATGGGTAGCTCTTAATTTTTCTTGGATTTCAAAATTTAAATATATAAGATTATCCTATTTTATGATGTTTTTCACTCCCCTCCCTTGTTTCTTCTTTTTTATTCACAAAAGGGAAGAAAAATTTTCATAAGAAAATTATATTTTTATCCTATTTTACTAAGGGGGAGCAATGAAGCACTAAATATTTAATCAATATTTATTTTGCATAAATATGAAAATTTTAACACATGATGAGTTTATGTATCTTAAAATTATTTGCTCATTATTTCACCTTTTTTTGTTGATGACAAAGGGGGAGAAATAGCATATTGATGATTTATGTATGAAAAATATAAAATGGGGTATTTCTCCTTTTAGTGATAAACAAAGAGAGAAAAATAGTTGATGACTTAAGAGGAAAATTTTCAAATCAATTGTATGACTGAAACATGAATTTTGTATACTTGGAATATCCTTGAAGATTTAATGATTGATAATTTAAGGTAAAAATATTTGACATTAATGTTATATCATATATCTTTAATGATTTGATGGTTGATGATTTTTGAAATTCATGATATATCATTTTTAAATATGATAAATGAATGTTATGGTATTTGAATTTAAGAGTGTGTAATTCTCTTGAATATAATTTTCACTTATTTGGATCATGGCATGGATATAGGGAGAGTAAAGGTTAACTCTCATCATCAATTAATTATCATCATAAAAAAGGGGAGATTGTTGAATCTTGAATTTTGATAATGACATCAATTGATGGTTTGATGATCTAACATGTGTGTTAAAGAAAGAAATGTAGGAATAACTATGACAGATAAAAGAAATTACAACAAGATATTTGGCCAGAATCAAGTTTGGGCATCGGGCCAATGTTTAGATGATACGGTGGGAGCTCGCCGGGAGTTCACTAGGAGTTTGTTGAAGGAATCAAGAAGCTTACTAGGAACACGCCAAGAGATCGCCGAAAGAAGATCGTAAGACTCACCCAAAGATTACCAGAGGTTGCCAGATTTTCAGAAGTTAGGTCATTTTTTAACTTGATGGATATGTATGGTTGTAATCAAGTGAGTCGTAGTTAAGATTAAGTCCAACTTGAGTTAGATTTGAAAGGAATCTAAATTAACTCAAGTGAGGTAAATCGGGTCCACATTTGAGTTTGGATTGAGCTCAGGTTGAGCTCATTTGGTTGACCTTAAAAGGGGTCAACTGAATGTATAAGTTGGGAATAGAAAAGTGAAGAAAACATTTTTTTAAGACCCCGACGATTGTACCAGGTCGGCGGTTGCACCACTGTCACCCTATTTTTCGAGTATCTTTCGATGGCAGTGCCGTCGGCATCGGTGGTTGTACCGCCCATACCCAGATTTTTTTATTATGTTTAAATTTTTTGCTCCAATTTATAAAGTCAATTAGGGTTTATAAATATCCCAAGTCTTCTTGCATTATCTTTCGGCGGTAGTACCGCTGGCGCTGGTGGTTGTACCGCTTGTACCTAGATTTTTTTGTTACGTTTAAATTTTTTGCTCTAATTTCTGAAGCCAATTGGGGTTTATAAATACCCCAAGTCTTCTTGCATTGAGCATAAGTAATTGGGTAAGAAAACTGAGAAAAAAATATACTAAAAGTGTGCAAGAAAAAAAAAGGGGTTAAGGGAGTGTGCAGAAGTGTTATAATCTTTGTAGAGGTCTCCCTTATGAGTTGCAAGTATAATACTTGTAAGGTTCATCTCCTAAGCCTATGAAAATGAGAGTACGAAGTATAAGGGTTTGGTCTTCACCCGAAGAAGATCAGTAGTAGACACCGGTGGACCTTGACGAAGAGGACTCGGGAAGTGGACGTAGGCCAAGTTGTGGCCGAGCCACTATAAACCTTTGAGCTTCTCTACTCTTTTCTTTTCTATTACATTTAATTATTCTTAATTAGTTTGAAGAAAAGCATGAGCATCATCTTTCGACTTTATCTTAAATTGTTTACTTATTTGCTTTCAACGAAGTCCAAGAAACGCTTATGATTTCTTCTTTACTTCAATTAATTTTTTTAAATCAAATATTTTTACACTTGCACTAATTAACCCCTCTTAGTGCCAATTAATCCTAATAGGCATATCATCAAATTAGACTCATCTTATAACGATGATGATGACTTAACTAAACATCATGGTTAGTTGAGTCCCTCAAGACCGTAATGATTCGGAAGTTGAACATGACGGGAATCACAAAGAATTATGATTGGCAAGAGTTGCCTACATTTTGGGCTTAGTATAATTTGTTGAGTCTCTCAAGGTTACACTAAGACATCAATTGAATCCCGATCCCCACTACAAGTCTATTGGAGACTTTCGCTTTCATGTCGAGGGTGTCATGTGATTCGCTAGAAAAATTAGTGGGAGTACATTAAGATAGCAGTCCATACCTTAATTAATTTTTTTATAAAATTTGCATGTTCTTTATTTATGTTATATCATGTTTATCAGAAACATGTCACTCATAAACCCCTTGCATGGCATACTTGATGTCAACTGCCTCACTAGTCTAAACTATACAGATTGGCTCCGCAATTTGAGAATTATTCTCATGGCAGAGAAAATTGTATACATCCTTAACATGATTATGCCCACACCAGAGGAGAGGACAAGCAAGGATGAGATCGCTCGCTATGTGAAGTATATAGATAGTCCTAGAGGATAACGTTTGTGCTGATTTTATACTTGAGTCCCTACCGAATTCCTTTTCTCACTTCATCATGAATTTTAACATGACCAAGTTTGAGATGACTCTACCTGAGCTCCTCAATATATTGAAGGAAGCTAAGAGCACCATTAAGAAAGAGAAGTCAGTTCTTTATGTTGGTGAGACCAATAAAAAAGAAAAATTGATAAGACCCTTAAGAAGGGCAAAGGGCAAGGGTAAATTAGGTAAGGCAAAGGTTGCTAAGAGACACCTGACTAAGGACAAAGGTTAGTGCTCCCACTGTGACAAAGACGGGCACTAGAATAGGAACTGTAAGGATTACCTTCCAAACTAGGCAAAACAGAAGCTTGGTGAGCTTTAGGTATATTCATGATCAATCTTCACTTGTTAGATTTTCATAATAACACATGAGTATTAGATGTGCTTATTATATTTGTAATACATTGTAGATTCTAGCAAGACCTAGGAGATTGGCCAAAGGCGAGATGGACCTAAAGATGGGCAATAGAGTAAGAGTTGCCCCAGTTACCGTTAGGGAGATCACCCTACATCTGCTTGGTGGAGCTATTATTACAATAGATACATGCATTTTTGTTTCCTCTATTATCAAAAATATTATTTTCATCTCTTGTTTGATAATTAGTGGATATAAATTATTTTTTACTTACAATAGTTATTTAATAATTATGGATGATAAAATTAACAATAGAGAGACACTGATAAATGGCTTATATGTGTTAAACATTTCTTCACACATCATGAATATAAATACATCTAAGAGGAAAAGAGATGAGGTAAACAATGTATACATGTGGCATTGTAGGCTAAAAGATGGATACTTAGATCCATTGTAGACTCAGTGATGTGTCATATATATGAGGGAAGGAGTCAAAGGTTACTAAAAGATGAATATTTAGATCCATTTGACTATTAGTCATATGCAACTTGTGAACATTGCAATCGTGGAAAGATAACCAAATCTCCTTTTAGTGAAACTGGATAGAGAGCCACTGATCTACTGGAACTCATACCATGTCGACTCAGGCTATAGGCAATTACTCATACTTCATTACATTCATTGATGATTTCTCTAGGTATAGACACGTGTACTTAATAAAGTACAAGTCTGAGGCCTTTGAGAAATTCAGGGAATATAAGACTGAAATAGAGAACCAGATTAGAAAGAGTATTAAGACTCTTCAATCAGATCGAGGAGGAGAGTACTTGAGTATAAAGTTCACCCATTTCCTCAGGGACCATCGGATTCTATCCCAGTGGACACCTCCTTATACATCTCAACTCAATGGTGTATTAAAGGAGGAATCGTACGTTGTTAGATATGGTATGATCCATGATGAGTTTCACTAACCTACCCATTTCATTCTGGAGATCTGTCATAGATACTGCAGCTTACCTTCTGAGCAAAGTTCCATCAAGGTCGGTAGTGTCTACACCATATGAGATATGGAAAGGGAAGTCTGATCTTAAGGTGGTTAAGATTTAGGGTTATCCTACCGACATTAGAAGACACAACCCTAACAAATTAGAATCAAGGACAGAACGGTACACGTTCGTTGGATACCCAAAGGAGACTTTGAGGTATTAGTTTTATCATCCCGAGCACCTACAAAGTCTTTGTTGCCAAGAGAGTTGTGTTCCTTGAGAAGGAACACATTCTTGGTGGAAATAATGGGAGTGAAATAGAGTTGAGTGAGGTTGGAAAACCTAGCTCAAGCATCATTCCAAAGTCCGAGTCTGTTCTGGCACCTAGCACACAAGTTTTAACTTTGGCAGGTCTAGCAGAGTGAGTATCTCACCCTCCTGAAAGATATCTAGGACATATTAGTGGAGAAGACTCTCAAGATATTAATCGTCAGACCTACGAGGAGACTGTTATGAGTATAGACTCTAGGAAGTGGCAAGAAGCTATGGATTCTAAGATGGATTCCATGTACTTCAATAAGGTTTGAAATCTTGTGGATGCACCTGAGGGTATCGTACCAATCGATTATAAATTGATCTTCAAGAAGAAGATCGGAATGGATGGAAAGGTGGAGACCTATAAGGCACAGCTGGTAGCTAAAGTATATCGTCAAAGGCAAGGAGTTGACTATGATGAAACCTTGTCACCCATAGCCATGCTTAAATCTATCAAAATTCTTATGGCATTACAACACACTATGACTATGAGATCTGGCAGATGGATGTAAAAATAACATTCCTTAATGGAAACCTCGAAGAGGAGGTGTATATGATATAGCCAAAGGGATTCATATCCAGAGAGAGTCCAGATAAAGTATGCAGGTTGCTCAGATCCATTTATGGTTTAAAGCAAGCTTCCCAAAGTTGAAACATAAAATATGATGAGGCGATCTGATCTTATGACTTCGTTAAGAACGAAGATAAGCCATGTGTGTACAGGAAGGTAAGTGGGAGCGTTATCATATTCCTGGTGCTATATGTGGATGACATCCTAATAATTGGGAATAATGTAGGAATGCTCTCTATAGTAAAGGCTTGGCTATCTAGATACTTCTCCATGAAGGACTTAGGGGAAGCATCATATATTTTGGGGATCCAAATCTATAGAGATAGATCCAAGATGATGCTTAGATTGTCTCAATCCAGGTACATATACTTCATTATCAATATGTTTGGCATATAAAATTCCAAGAGAGGTCTTATACCGATAAGACATGGAATATCAGTTTCTAGGAATATCCCTAAAGACTCCTGAAGAAAGGGCAGACATGGATATGACACCCTATACCTTAGCGATAAGGTCTATCATGTATGTTATGCTATGTACCAGGCCTGATATAGCACATGCTCCCAGTGTCACAAGAAGGTATCAAGCGGATCCAGGTTTAGAATACTAGAAGACAGTAAAGTATATCCTTAAGTTCTTGAGAAGGACTAAGGATCTTTTACTAGTATATGGAGGAAGTAGCCTCCAAGTTTAGGGCTACATGGATCGAGTGTCTACTCCGACATTGATGATAGCAAGTCGAACTCAGGATATATTTTCACCCTGAATGGAGGAGTAGTAAGGTGTAAGAGTTTCAAGCAAGATACTACTACTGATCGACCATAGAGGCGGAATACATTGCTACAGCAGAAGCAGCAACGTTAGGGGTGTGGATGAAGAAGTTCATTAGGAATTTGGAAGTCGTACTGAGCAGTATGGAGTTGTTTCCTATATATTGTGACAGCAATAGGGTGATAACTCTAGCAAGAGAACCCAGGTCTTATCAGAATTGTTCTAATGAGGTTCCACTTAATTAGAGAGATCATGCCCGTAAAGATATAGCAATGGAAAGAGTTTCATCCGAAGATAACATTACAGATCCACTAACGAAGCCACTGGCTCAAATTATATTTGAGCATTATAGTGGTCTGATGGGGATCAAATACATAGATGATTGGCTTTAGGTTATTGGGAGATTGTTGGTTCCAAGTGTCTTGCAAGCCAATCATATGAGTGACAGCACGTGTGACACATTGTGCGATCTTTTTGCTTATGATTATTATTGGCATATTCTCACATTATATTATATATTGAATATATATATATATATTATGATGTCCTTGGTTTTATGCAATAGGAATCGAATTATGATGAGGTCACGATAATGAGACTGATTCACCTTTAAACACAAATCCTAAATAATCTCGGTCATAGATTACACGAGGGGGACATCAAGATAATTGGACAGACCAATTTACTATATACATGTCCATATGATGGAGGTAGCTAGTCTCATAGCCACTTGTGTGGGGACACTAAGGGTACAGTACAGGTGCTCATTGGAGAATGAATTAATTGAATAATCCGCTTATGTATAGTTAATGATCTCTAATGTCAGACAGTGATTCCATTAGCCCTAGTTGTGTATCTGGTCCTTAGACTTAAGACACCAAGGATGTCTTGTTTGAGTACTCCTTTCTTTGACGCCAGACTTACAGGTTTGGAAAGTTCTAAATCTGGTACAATCGATTATCGAGATTGGTAGTTAATCTTACGAAGGCAATTGAGTGTCAATAAAGGATAATCCACTCTCGGTATTACGAGAGGAATATCCCTTGTGTGCTTGCTCAGACAAATCCCAGGCCAGAGTCAAAGAAGGTGTTCTCCGGGAGACTCGGATGGATTCCGTATGTAGCATGACAATACATATCCAATATACATTCTCTGGGATATTAGTTGGATAAGGAACTATAGATACATGGTAACTGTAGATAAATAAGTCTGATGGATTTGATTCCCTTGTACTAGTCTGGGGACTATAGCGTAGTGGCCTAGTACGTCTATAGTCGATGAGTCGAGTGAATTATTATTATGATAATAATTCACTATATCAGAAGGAGTTATGATGGAAGCAACTCACGACTAGCTCAGTATTGGGCCCAGAGGGTCACACACATATAGTGGATGCTTCATTGAATAAAGGATTGGATATGGGTTATCTAATTAGCCCATATTCTCATCGGATGAGACCCTATATTGATGGGCTCCTTTCATGAGGCCCAATTAGAGGCCAAAAGAGATTATTAGATAGAGATCCAATAATCCTAGGTTAGTGGGTAATTGGATGGAGATCCAATACCTACTAAGGCAGGGCCCCTAGGGTTTTTGGTGGCTCTCTATAAATAGGAGACAGGGGTGGCACATAGATGATAGGTTGCACCTTTGGCCGCCCCCTCCTATTCTCCTCCCTCCCTCTGCGTAAGAGTTACGAGATTTGTGACTCGATTGGAGGAGTGTCGCTACAGTAATCCATCATATAGATACTGCTGGAGAGGAGGACGTTTGACCTCCTTCATCTTCTCCATCTGGATCTAAAAAATAGGGATATACGATCGATCTCTCTAGGTAAATAATCTCTCACAAGATGAAGTTTTTAGTTTTACGACTTTTTTATGCACTAATCTTTGCACGATGATTTTAATATACATGAAAAATTGATTTTATTTTGATCTTCCACTACGTTTGTGATGCTCCCGCTGAGTTTTCCCAACAGCCTCGACGGAGGAGGAATTGGAAGTGGACGTAGGTCATGTCGACCGAACCACTATAAAATTCATTCGATAAAGCTTGTATAGAAAAAGCGTTAACTTAAAAGTCTTCGTAGGACTGCTGTAATGAGCAAGTAAAGTAATTACAAAGTAATTAAATAATAACAAAGAGAAGGCACACCAATTTTATATATAGAATCCATCCGAGTCTAGAAGAGAAGGCACACCAATTTCTATCACTCATCTTTCTCTATACAAGCTTTATAGAGCAAGGTTTCTCTATATTTGGTTTAAAACCCAAGTAGAGTTGGCTTTCGTCGACAATCAAGTGGGTTTTCCTATCACTCGTCTTCCTATGTTCAATGGGATGGACTATATTTATTGAAAAACTTGAATGAGAATTTTTTTGCTTTATATAAATTTTGATTTATGAAATATTATTGAAAATGATTTTGAAAAGCACTTGGGAAAAGTTTCACCCATAAATAAATGTATTTTTTGTGGTAGATGTAGATATCGTGTCTATAGATGTTCATTTAAATAAAAGGTACAGTCCATACAAATTAGTCTGGGTTCCTAAAAGAACCATAAATAACTCAATGTCATTAGCCAAATTAGGTAGAGCTTTTCCTGAGGGACCGAAAGCTAAATGGGCACCTAAACCAAACTCTCATTTCTTGTATGTATGTCACCAAACAAAGGCTAGGAGCAAAAAATGATATCTTGATAATGGATGCTTAAGGCACATGATCAGAGATCCAACACACTTCTCTAAGTTCATTAGCCAAAACGAAGGATATGTCACCTTCGAAGACAACAAGGAAAAAAATATTAGCAAAAGAACCATAGGTAACAAGTCAAACCTCTTGATTAAAGATGTGTTATTAGTAGATGGTTTAAAACATAATCTACTAAGTATTAGTCAATTGTGTGATAAAGAATACATCATCAAATTTGAATCTATTGGTTGCATAATTGAAAGAAATACTACATAAAAATAGATCTATGATTGTATTAAAAAATAATAATATGTATACTATTGATATTGATGATTTTTGTGATGAAACATGTTTTTTGGCTTTAAATGAATGCATGGCTTTAACATAGGAGATTAAGTTATGCTAGCATGAAACTAATCTCTCTAATTTCAATTAGAGAACTTGTAAGAGGAATGCTTAGGATCAAGTTTGTCAAAGACAAAGTTTGTGATGCATGCTAATTAGGATAATACATAAAATGTACTTTCAAATCAAAAAATTAAATAAGCACCTCTAGACCACTACAATTGATCCATATGGACTTATTCAGATGGTAAGAACTCCTAACGTTATATCATAGAAAAGGCGGGATAAACGATCACTTCGAAGGGATCATACCTCCTTGATTACTATAGGGGATCGACCCTCCTAGTTTTTGGCTTATTGGCTAAAATAATACTTTCTTCATTGATTCAGACGAAAGTGTTCCATTATTATTTATAGAGGTTCCTAGTCGACTCCTACTTGGACTCCTAATCAAATAGACTCATAGCCGAATCTAACTCCTACTTGGACTCCTAATCAAATAGACTCCTAGAAGAATCAAACTCATACTTGGACTCATAGTCAAATAGACTCCTAATTGACTTGACTAGACTAGACTGACCAACATGACTCAATAGAGAACATGATTCAATACATGTGGACCCGATCGTGCTAGGGTCCTATCAGACCCGCCCGCCCTCTTCAAATCATCTTTGTCCTCAAGACTGAGTAGCATCAAATTCTGGTAGCACTTTAATCACAGGATATTTATAGCACATCACAACCCTTTGATCAATTAAGTAGGATCTCTACTTGGTATAAGCAATGGGTCGATCTTCTAGTGTAGTAGTCATTGTAGTCTTCTAAAGAACCCTCTTTATCCGATGGCTAGTGGTAGTTCCACAAGTCTTCTAGGGGTATCAAAAAGAAATTCATAAGTAGTTCTTTACCCTGTATAATCAGCTTTATCGTTGAACACTTGTTATTACAAGTTAGGATTCGTTCATCAGCAACCTTGAATTTATCATAGCATTCATAGTCGGACTCCACATTGTAAGGTTCTAGTTTCTCCTTAATTGGTTCAATTAGCAAAAGCTGCTCTTAATTGCATCGGTGTTCCTTACTCCACTTTTCATCACAATGCCAGCACAAATCCTTTAGTGGAGTTCTGATAGGTAGGACTCACGGTCAGCTTAGTGAGTTATACAATTAGTCCTTGTTCTCATTAGATGAGACCTAACATTGATTGATGGGCACCTTGCATGAGGCCCCCCAATTAGAGACCAATTGAGATTATTGGATAGAGATCTAATAATCAAATATTAGTGAGTACTTGGATAGAGATCCAATACCCACTAAGGCAAGATCCATTAGGGTTTTTGGTAGCTCTCTATAAATAGGAGGCAAGGGCGAAACATTAGCGAAAGGCTACACTTTTGGCCACCCCCCTCATATTCTCCTCTCTCCCTCTATGCAAGAGTTGCTGGCTTTTGGGCTGTGATTATAGGAGCATCGCTGCAACGATCTATCATGTGGATACCATTAGAGAGGAGGTCTAGATTTTCAGGAATATACGATCTTCCTAGGTAATCAATCTCTCACGTATCGTAGTTTTCACTATGCATGTGATGCTCTCGTTGGGTTTCCCAACAAGTCCATGTAGCCCTTAATCTGGAGGCTACCTCCACTATAAAAGATCAGTAGTCCTTCTCAAGTACTTAAGGAAACACTTTACTGACTTTTAGTGTTCTAAACCTGGATCCGCCTGATACCTGCTCGTGACACTCAGAGCATGCGTTATATCAGGTCTCATACATAGCATAGTATACATGATAGACCCTATCACTGAGGCATAGGGTATCCTTGTTGAATCTCAAATTTTGATGATGAACTCAATTGATGAATTTATAAACTAATATGCTTTCAAGATAAGTAATGCATGAATAACTTCGATTATGGACTTGAACCATTTGACGATAATCTCTCAAAGCAAGGTGTGGGCCAAAAAGTGTCATGTCAAATATTAGACGTCGGGCTGGAGGATTGGTCAATGCACGGTATGATGGACTTCGTGCAGCGTTTGGGCATTGGGTCGGAAGATGCATTGGAGGTTCGGATGAAATGTCGGATGATCATAGGATATGCCGGACTGATGGACAACGTGCTTCATGATTATAATTAAGGTGGTTAGGTCTTAATTATGATCTTTTATAGTCAAATTAAGCTAATATTGAGCCATAACGATACCAACATGATTTGGGGCCTATTGGGCCTAAACTAAGGCTGATTTCGGCCTAGTGAAAGGCCAAATCAGCAATCTAATTTTGACATGGGTAGTGGTACCATCAAGTCTAGGTGATGGTACCGCCTAAGGTGCTAGAAAGCATAATTTGTGCTTTTCCAGGCTTTCCGGTAGTGGTACTACCCAGTGGCAAATGTGTTACCTAGACAGACCAGCAGTAGTACCGGTAGACCCCAGATTCTCGAGCTCTGTAGGTGGTAATATTATCCATTAGACCTATCTATCTTATCCTCAGTTACCGTGTGTCTATAGTCCCTCATCCATCTAATATCCCAAAGATCACATATTGGGCATAGTATTGTCATGCCACATACGAAATCCTTCTAAGTCATGCTCTAATTAGATTCTCCCGAAGAACTCCTCTATCGATCCAAATGACCCTAGCCAAGATTTGTTTGAGCGATGACCCACAAGATATTCCTATCGCAATACCGATAGTGAATGATACTCTATTGACACTCAATTGCCTTGGTAAGGTTGGTTACCAATCCCAATAACCAACTATACCAGATCTTTCAAACATGTAAGTCTAATATCAAAGAAATGACTATTCAAACTAGACATCCTTTGTGCTTCAAGTCTAAGGACCAGACACATAATTGGGACTACAGAATCGTTCGTTGTCTGACGATAGGTATCATTAATTAATCATCCAACATTCCGTAAGTGGATCAACAAGTGAACTCATTCTCCAATTAGCACTTATATTGTATCCAGTTATCTCGATGGACATGTCCTCGCACAAGTGGCTATAAGACTAGCCACCTCTATCATATGGACAGGTATATAGTAAACTGATCTGTCCAGTTATCTCGATGTCCCTCTCGTGTAACCTATGACTGGTATTATTTAAGATATGTGTTTAAAAGTAAATCAATCTCATTATCATGATCTCATCACGATTCATTTCCTATTGCATAGAACCAAGGATATCACAATATATATTCAACATATAATAAAATATGAGAATATGCTAATAATAATAATATAAAAAGACCATGCAATGTGTCACACGTGTCATCACTCACATGATTGGCTTGTAGGGCACCTTTAACTAGCAAGACTCGAGCTTGTAGTCCGATATCGATGATAGCAAGTCAAACTCATGATATGTCTTCACCCTAAATGGAGGAGCAGTAAGCTAAAAGAGTTCCAAGCAAGATTTACTACTGACTCAACGACAGAAGCGAAGTATATTTGCTACAACGGAAGCAGCAAAAGAAGAGGTCTGGATGAAGAAGTTCATCACAGATTTGGGAGTCATACCAAGCAGTAATGAACTGATTCTCATATATTGTGACAACAATAGGGCGATTGCTCAAGCGAAGGAACCTAAGTCTTATCAGAAGTCCAAACACGTTATGAGGAGATTCCACCTGATTAAAGAGATCGTAGCATATGAGGAGATTCCACCTGATTAAAGAGATCGTAGCCCTTAAAGGTGCAGCAATGGAAAGAGTTTCATCCAAAATAACATTGCAGATCCACTGACAAAGTCATTGTCCCAGATTATCTTTGAGTGTCACAAGGGTTTGATGAGGATAAGAGACGTAGGTGATTAGCTTTAGGTCCTGCAAGTCAATCTCATGAGTAATGGCATGTATGACATGCTACGTGATCTTTTTGCTTATTATTATTATTTGACATATTCTCACTTTATGTTGCATGTTGCATATATTGTGATATCCTTGGATCTGTGCGATGGGAATTGGATCATGATGAGATCATGATAATGTGACTGATTCACTTTTAAACACGGACCCTAAATAATCTCTATATTGGTTACTCGAGAGGGACATCGAGATAACTTGATAGACCAGTGTACTTACCCATCTATATGATGGTGGCGCTTAATCTCATACTCGCTCGTGTGGGGACACTAAGGGTACAATATATGTGCTTATTAGAGAATGAGTTCATTTATTGATCCGCTTACGAAATGCTAAATGGTTAATGATATCTAATGTTAGATAGTGATTTTGTAGTCCCAATTGTGTATCTGGTCCTTAGATTTGAGACACCAAGGATGTCTTGTTTGAGTACTCCTTTCTTTGATGCCGCACTTTCAGGTCTGGAAGTTCCAAATCTGATACAACAGGTTATCGATATTAGTAGCTAACCTTACGAAGGTAATTGAGTATTAATAGAGGATCATCCACTCTCGGTATCACGAGAGGAATATCTCATGTTCTATCGATCAAGCAAATCCCTAACTAGGGTCGTTCAGATTGAGAGAGAGTTCTCCGGGAGAATCTGATTAGAGGAAGTCTCAGATGGATTTTATATGTGGCCTGACAATACCATGCCCAATATATGGTCTTTGAGATATTAGATGGGAGTGATAGTTGATATATGGTAACTAAAGATATATATGTCCAATGGATTGAATCCCTTGTACCGTCTAGGGACTATGACATAGTGGCCTAGTACGTCCATAGTGAGCGAATTATATGGGATAATAATTCACTGAGTCAAAAAAAGTTTTGACATGTAAAACTCATGGCGAGCTCGGTATTAGGCTTAGAGGGTCACACATATATGGTGGATAATTGCAGCGTATAGAAGATTGAATATGAGTTATCCAATAAGCTCATGTTATCATTAGATGAGACCCAACATTAATGAACTCTTTACATGAGGCTCAATTAGAGGCGAATTGAGTTTATTGGATAGAGATATAATAATTCAAGAAGTGAGGGTAATTTGTTAGAGATCCAATATCCACTAAGGCATGATCTATTATGGTTTAGGATGCTCTCTGTAAATGGAAGGTAGGGGCGACCAATAAAGGTGATAGGCTGCATCTTTGGCTGTCCTCTCCTACCTATTATTCTCCCTCACATCTCTTATCGGCTGACACTCCTTTTCCTACTATGGGAGGACAACGTAGAAAAATGAAATTCTTCTTCCACATTCGCTCCAAGGTGGAACGCAAAAGCTGCGAAAAAGGTGCATAAAGTTATGAGCTTTTTGCTACGATTTGAGAAGCATCGCTGCATCTATCCATTACGTGGATATTGATAGAGAGGAAGACATCTTACCTTCTTCATCCTTTTCTATTGAATCTGAAAGTTTTAGGGATATACGATTTCCCTAGGTTATATATTTCACATGATTCATAGTTTTTAGTTTTATGATTTTTTTGTATACCAATTATTACATGACGATGTGATAAATATAAAAAAAAAAATATTTTATTTTTCTGCTACACATATGATGTTGTGAAGGTTTTCGACACTTTTCACAAAAAGAAGAATGAAATAGAAATATGATCCCTAACCAAGCTCCAAAGGAGTAAGTAATTTTACACTAAAAAAGAAAGTTTAGAAGGGAGTCATTTAATTGATGGTAGACTAGGCAAGGCTCCCGCTGACAGTGAAAGAATTTTACAAATAGATTTATTATATGTAGTTGATTTAATCCTTAGCACCACCTAACTGTCACATCCCCTTCCAACAACTTTAGGTTTCTTCCTTGTGCTATTTGTTGGTTTCACATGCTAAGAAGCACAACTCATAGTGAGTGTATCCTTAAGAGAAAGGGTCTAAACCCAAGCGTCAACACAAGGAACATGCAATATGTAAATGCGAAGAATGCAAGAGGTGAGAAAGGGGTGGAAAGCCTCACTTAGCTTCACCAGGTCCTAAGACCCATCAACTATAAGATAAATTATTGCAATTACATTAATTAAAGAAAGCAGGCAAATGACTAATATTGTAATTATTGATCCAAGGGTCAGTCTAGGCTTTAATCAATGTGCCCCCATTTATAATTTTACACAATCCACCCCTAATATGTTTGAGTAAATAGGAGAGTTCCCGTCTAGCACGAGAAATACTAGTCGTTCTACTATCTTCCCTAGAATTAAGGTCTCCATATTTGACCTGCTGGATATTAATCTAATGTTTTTATAATTTAAGAGAGAGAGAGAGAGTCATCTGGTAATCTCCGATGCCTTTAGCATTAATGATAGTTTTGACCAGCTTCTAGTCATGAAAGCCAAGGCCTCAACAACATTTTGGGTTGATGATCCGATCCCAACCAATGAGTTTATATTTGTTGTGGTCAATATTCTCATTTCAGAAAAAATCCTAGTAACCTTGCCCATGTTAGTGATGATTTTATTAGAAGTCCAAGAATTCATAAGGATATGAGTAGATATAGAATTAATAACTAAGTTATTGAGAATAATTTTACCAACTTGAGAAAAGAATCCTCTAAACCTTCCTAAGCGCTTATCAATCATCTGACCTTAGTAGCACTCTTGGATTTTATCAGAGAGATAAAAGTATCAAGATAAAAAATAGACCAAGATCCCTCCTTAATACCATGCATATTACATATTCTATGCTTCATGGGGGAGGGCAATGCTAGGGAAATTAGACATTAGATTCATTAAGGTTAACCATAAGATTAGTTCGATTGGCAAAGAGGCCAACGATGGACAAAATACTAGTGCAGGTATTAGGGTTGGCCCTGAGGGAGATAATTACATCATTAATAAACATAATATGAAATTTTTTAATTCTTTTGATGTTAAAAGGGTGAACTTTTTTTAGTTGATAATATCGTTGAGGATAGAAAAGAGTATCTGTTACACCAGAATAATCTCCTCGATAAATGCCACTATGCCAAGAGAACCAATCAAAGGAGCACTCATTGATCAAACAAGCAAAGGTTGAGGAAAATAGGTAAGAAAAAATCTAAGAAAAGAAAGAGGGTCAAAAGTTCATCAGATTAAGAACCTTCAAAATGCCACTATGCCTTTAGAGGGGCCTATAGAGTGAACCAATTTATTGATAATTAGAATATTATCATGAATGACGTAATTAGATATGGATACAGATTATTCTTGTTACACAAGATTATTAAGGCGATAACTTGGTTGGTCAAAACAAGAAAGGTCTTGCTTTGATATCATGAAAGAAGCCAAGTCTTTAAGTAAATCTCAATTGTTAAAGTCATCTTTGATTTAATAAAAATGTTATTAAAAGTCATCTTTGACTTGATAAAAGAGGTTGTAATCACTTATCTGATTTATAGCTATAAACTAGGGGCTGTTAAGATTGTTTAAGGCTGTTTAGATTAGTGGATTATATGTGATTTTTTTTTCTTAGTGTGCACACACTATAAATAGAAAGGAGCTCCTTGAGAAGTGTGTAAAATTATGATAAAAATTGTTGAGTTGAGAGATTGTGAGGAGTATGTTTTATTTTATATACTTATAATTTTTCTCCCTATAGTAAAGATCTATAGTGGCTCAATGGACATAGCCCAGGTTGGGTGAACCATGTAAATATCTATGTCTCTATTTTTTTGTACGTGTTATATTATTTTTTACTTTTTTTAATATGGTACTAGGAGACTTTTTTTTCTCCTAGCATTAATACCAAAAAAGAATTTTGATGTTGAAACCATCAAAGCTAGGACTCTTTCTGCTACCTACCTTATTGAGAGAGTTTTTAATTTCTAAAAGGAAAAAGTACTCACTCATGAGAGCTTTGTAAGGGTCGAAAGAGGGAGATTGAGGCTCTAGTTGCCAGAGACATTGGAGATTGAATGGGATCATAAGTTTGAGAACCAAATTGAAAAGTGAAAATGGATATCCTCAATGACAATAGTCACTAGTTTCAAGTTTTAAGATATTTATGTAGTGTTCTTGTTTATATGGGCAACGACTTTGTGAAAGAAAATAATATTCTTATCCAATTTCATATCCCATTTGACTTTTACCCTAGTTATCCATTTAATGTGAAATTATCTGCTTAAGACAGTAAGTTTATTATGAATGTGGAAGAGTTTAATATAATCATTAGGGGTAAGAGTGTTACAAGTTCTAGGTTTCAAGAACAACGATTTTCTTGTTAGTATCTTGTCTGATCTTTTTAAAGTTTCGGCCATGTCCCGCATGCAACTGGACAAGAAGATGAATAGTGTGGGTGGCCCTGTGGTGAAGGTCAATAAGTGGGTCAACATAGTTATCGTTTATCTAAGAGGAAGAGACAATACTACTAAAATCCTAGTGCTCATTCCAGCAAGAGTACTCAATCTAGTAAGGCTCAAATCTAGCATCCTAAGCTTATTGGCATAAAAAGAAAGGGAGCATGGTCTGAAGCAAAGCAGGATATCATTCAGACAAAGAAAAGAACAAGGGAAGGAGCCAGCTCCAGGGGTTTCCTTCAGGCTTTCAACCTATCCCTGTCACCTCATCAATAAGAAGATTGTTGTCCTGCCTCAAGCCTTCTTTAGCGCCTTGTGAAAGGCTTCCATCATCTTGCAAATGAGAGCCTTAAAGGAAAAGTTATTGTTAGAGATTGAAATGGAACGTGGAGCCCTTTGAGAGTTACCTTGTGAACAGGTATAGAGGAAGGGGCATCAGAGAGGTGGGCAAGTTCGATTCTTTGCATTGAGCCAAGAGGGCAAAGATGTTAAAAGTGTGCAAGGCTAAGGGGTCTAAGGGCTTCTTAGTGGGGCCATGTAGCTAGCTAGGCCTACCCTCACAGTAACTCATCTTTCCTTACCTAGGGTAGATCAACGACCATAAGCAACAAAGGAATTGAGGCCTACTATATAATGAAATCACCCAGATCAATAGCCAGACGTGATGAAGATATCGAGGCCTAGCCTTGCAATAACTTTGTTAGGAGCATCAGTGGGTGACAAATGGACGAAAGCGACAAAGGTTGATTCTTGCATTAAAGGGGCTTTGTTGGGTGAGGTGCTCTATTACGCATTAATTACCATTAGAATCTTGTGAAAGATTACAATCTAGCTTGTAGTAGATCCAGAGCCAAGTGATAATTTTAGACCCCGCATGGGTTGGTTCAACATTAAGGATCCCAATGGTCATATTAAAGTTCAACCTAAGAAACTTATAGGTCGACTAGAGTTGGTCCACACTAGGCAACTTTGGGCCTGAGTGCTTCCCGAGTTATGAAGCAGGGGGCTTCTACTGACTCTAACATGGACTCAATGCCCACCGACAAGCAATTGTCATCTCTCTCTTCTTGTCAGAGCCTAAATCCTCTATAGCACAAGGGTACAAGTCCATTCGATGTCCGACCACACCACGATGCAAGGAGAACCCTTCTTGATCCAAAAACCCTAGAACAAAGGCATGGATAGATTGAGCATAAGAAACAGGAGCAAACTTGCCTCTTGATCCAAAGGAAAGTGCATCTAAAGAACTTACCATAAAAATAATGTTGTCAAACTTCCCTACTCATTTTTAGTTGTACAGGATCGAATCGATCGAGACAAGTTACAAAACTCCAATCCTAAATGCGATCGAGGGTGGCCTAACAGGATGGCTTGTTACCACTTTAGCATTCCCTTTTCAAGTAGATGAAAAAGACAATGACACTGGGGTAGGCCCATGAATGAAAATCAATAAGAGAATCAAAAGACCATTGGGTTAGTTAGGGGAAGGGTTCCGGGCTCTATCGCCAAAGCTCGTCTCCTCTATTTACTCATCCCTAAATTTCAAAGCTCATCTCCTCCATTTACTCGTCCCTAAATTTCATGCATGGTGCTTGACCCCGCCCCACGTTACTCGGCAGAAGCTCGTCCCCAACTTTAGTAAAGTGATGCATATGTTGAAGCAAAAAAGTACGCTAAGTTTCCCCTACACGTTTCCTTAACAGGTAGCTATTAGCGAAGATAGTGATCCATGTGAAATGTGAGATGAAGATTGCATACAAGTGAAACTACGGCCATCAAAGTACCATGGGAATGAGAAGACTTGCTTTTAGAGGAGTACATGGTATTTTTTAGGATCTCAGAATTCTAATAAGTTTCACCGAAGTCCAGTGTCTGCTAAAGTCACCAAATTATAAGTCAATACAAAGCTAACATGCGGACTAGCAGTTCTGCGTATGCTCAAAGCTCAAACGTTGCTGATAGAATGGAACCTGCAAATTCAAAACACTGGAATCAGGAAACTTTCAACAGACAGTTGATTATCAGGAAAGAAATGGCACAATCAGCTGATTACCTGGAACATTGCATGCCCGAGATGCTCATATGAGTTTGAATACATCATTGCAGGGCTAGGCCACTGTAAGTAGACAGCATTTTTTGTATTTTGATTGCATCCAAAAGCATATGGACTGACAGCTGGGCTTGTTATGTCGTAGTTCACGTGACTTTGGTTACTGGGCAAATGACCAAACTGAGAAATGCCTCCATCATGCTGCAGAAATGGAGGCTGAACTATACTGCAAGCTTGCAAGCTAAAGTTGTGTGGCAACGAGAGTCCTCTGATATACCTGCAAAATTTGAGAATTTCTTTTACTACACCAGAAAGTAAGGAACAAAAGATAACCCAGAAATTGGAGTCAGCAGCAAGACCAGTCTGTGCAAGTTGGCTCTGTACCTCTCATATCTCCGATCATAGTCTGGATCAGTGCGGTCCTTTTCCCTATCTTTAAAAATGGCCACTCTGGAAGCACCATCTTTTGGGAGGTTTTTGTCAATTTCTTCAACAGTACCCTGGTACAAATCGTCACTGCTCAAGAACACATTTCTTCTGTCAACTGAAGCAGGAGATGACGACCCTTCAACCTCAGAATTGCTAGAACCACTAAAGATACGGGCCCGGGCTCTGTCATATTCTTCCTTCCGCTCTTCTACAGTCCTTGTTGCACTTTTTTCGGGTACTACATCAATGCTGGCACCTGTGGAAATCATTCTTGGTCTTGGACGAATAGCAATTTTAACTTGCTCGGTAATATCCCTGTCAGACACTTTTGCAGGTACTTCTGATAAACAGACAGCTGGATATTTACTCTGAGGAGTTTTCCTTGCCACTACTCTGCTCCCTAACCAATCTACAACGTTATCTAGTGCCATGGTCTGTAGACCATAGTGTTGGGCAACACGATGAGCAGCACATCTTAGATAAGAAGTTGGTAAATGCTGAAATTCAAAGTGTTGATGATATGGATTCTGCATGAATCTCTGAATGTCCAATTCCATACGCAGAACTACAGTTGACAAGCAGATTATTCAGTTATGCATTGGTAAGAAAAAAGAATGCCTAAAAATCTTAAGGCACCCACTCCCACCAACACTGCTAGCAAATCTCTGAAGTTACCAGAATAGGCAGCTGTGCCAAGCCCCAGCACCAAGGGGTCAAGGTCTATAGTAATTCCAATGTGGTACACCCCTACAGGCCAATCAACCACAAAGCTGGGACATAAGGTGTTGGGAGAACAAGATTCATTCTCCCACTATCCCACATCCCTACCAATCCCTTGATAAACCAAGTAATATACAAATAACACCGCAATGACAATAAAGAACTGTTTGCAAGAAACATGCAAAACTCATGTTTTACTAATGAACAAGGGTAGTACAAAGGTTTTTGTCAAAAATGATGTGACCTAAGGGTTAGATCTAATCAATAGTTATGTGGGACCAGAAGCTATAAATCAAAAATACACTAAACCATTCCACAGAATCAACACATTTAAATGCAGTTTCATCCGAAAGAAATGAGCTACCAAGGTTCAAACATAAGCAGATAAGAAAATATACAGAAACCAACAACAAGATTTAAGAAAGTCGATTACAGCAAAATACAGTGACAATAGGAGACGATACTAGGTGCAAGCTAATTCTGAACCTTCAATTGAAACCAATTATATTTTATTATCCTTTACTAAAATCCATGTACATACATCCTTTGATTGAAATCTTGTTGATCTTGTTGATCCCATGGTATTCTCTACAACTCACAATGATTGTCTCATAGCTTTTTATCCAAACCTCTCAAATATGACACAACTCATGAGCATTTTCACTAGAGAAAGTTAAAGTTGTTTCATTAATAGGCGGTTTGAAAGGTAAAAAGTTAAAGCTATTTCAAGATGTTTTTCTTCATGACCAAAGAATGCATTAAAGGGATTAGTTAGCAGATGTAAAGCACTTAATTTCGTAGTTCCCTATGCATCAAAGGTTATTTATGCACTAGTACTTATTTTGGTGTTTTAATATTAGAAAGAAAGTTTTTAAAGAACCTGATTTGTATTGGCAGAAGCTCTTTGGAGTCTCTCTAAAATTATGTATCTCTTAGATGTTTCCTTGAGTTATGAGTCTTTTGATTCAGTTTTGTATCCTTGTTTAATTTCCTTGAGGTGGTGAATTTTCTGTATCATCTTGTGACATTAAATTTGGTGGTGAACTTTTTATCTATTTTATGCAAGTTCTATCCTTAGTTTATTTCTTTTCTACAACTTGACTATCGATTTTTCTTTTTTTGTGCATTTCATTCCTCTTTCTCCTTTTCCCAGTATTGGAATGATATGTGATACTGCTTAGGACTTCAATGACCAAAACAGAGTGGTGGATAGCTTCAATATGTGTTTAAAACTGAATCCTCCGTATGACAATAGTTATAGCTTGGAAGCATCACAATATAATTTGATTTTTATCCCTAGATCATGGTGGAAAGATAAGTTTCACCTTTGGGTATATATAGGACTTGTAATATTGAGGCCACGTCAAATTCGAGGATCAACTTGATTGACCACCATACTTTTGCAGCAAACTAGTAAATTTATTAAATCTGAATTATTTATCATGATAGATCAGTTGATAATTATGCCACCAATGTTTTATCCAGTGGTCAAGTGAAAATTAATATAATGCTAAACTAAACCCATTATAGTCACACTTGAGTTCAACTGCATGGTCAACTATTCAAGGTAAACCATCCTCTTGTACTTATTCGACACACTCAGCTTGAATGCTGAAATTTTTACTCATATCTACCATTCACAATATGAAAAATCAATAAAATAAAATTGAATTGGTTTTTTATACTAGTTCTTGATTCACCTCATCTCAATAGTGGACATAATAACTGCAAACTAGTGCACTGAGCTAAGAAACAAGGAGTTTAGTCAGCACCAAATCATTCATATAAATTTATACACCATGAACTAAAGAGAATAAAAAAGTACAACAATGTAACTGATAAACACTTTACAATGAGCAGAAAGAAACACCAGCTGAATTGATCCAGTCACAATCAAGACAAAAGTGAAAGAAGAAGGTGAAGGTGAAATCTATGAGTCAGTGTGATGTTCCTGAGATCAAGTTCAAGAATTTGATTGAAGACACTTGCATCATGCACTTGCTAATTGGTTAAATCAGCACAGAACAGGATCTATACAGCGAAGTCAACAAAAACCAAAACCCAATGCCAGAACACCATATCTGATCAGATCTGCTGAAACAGATTTAACATATATAATACTACCTTGGACAGAACATTCAACAGCCATGGGTTTGTTTCATGGATCAAGGTTACAATTTTTGAATTAAGTCTAATCACCTATACATAAGGACCAATCTCAGCTAAAGATCATCAATTTTTAATTTTCATCTAAGCTTTCACTTACCTGCCTTTACATAATAAAGAAGACAAAAAATGAGAGCTTCACTTGCATATCTTAAAGTGAAAGTTACAGCTTTTACTTGCAGTTCTTTCAAAGCCTTCAAAAGAGACAGGTTAGCTCTAAGCCCCAAAAAATGTTTGTAAAGGTTTTGATTTCTGAGCCTGAAAAAGAAATTGCATATTGTTCTTAAGCCCCCCTTCCTTTAAGGTTCTTAAGCTCCAAGAGACTAAAAGAAATATAGACCATTGTGTCAAACCACTATAAATTTTATATCATCTTGATCTTCTTGTTTGTCATGCTATTTATTCTCCGCCTAATCAGTTAAGCAACCTACATCTCTGCCAAAAAACATGACTTTTTTTCTTGACTTAAGAGCTAGTTTAAGAAAATTTACAGCCTACCAAATGATGTAAAGATGAAAGTAAAAGAGAAAATGAAGGTTGTCATTCCACTACATGGTATTGAACCTCTCACCAATCCCAGGTAGCAAAGAAATATATTTATCTAATTTTGTGATTTTTTTTTTGGACTGGTTTTTGTCAGAGGTTTTAGCATATATTTTGAGATTTTTTTTCCTTTTTGTGTCTATTTCGCTAATATGGGCCAAGTAAAAGTAAATAAATATATTACTATTATAATCCAAATATTGGGAGTTCCAAAGGAACCTTGTACAATTTTATAAAAGGAATCACAAGATTAGCCTTTTTTATCCACAAAATCTACTTATATGACAGCCTTAAGGTCTAAAGTCTTGGTAGTTCACTTCATTTAATGTTAAAGCTTCACAGACCCTTCCTGGATGCCAAAAATGCCCCACAAAAAGGAAAAGTCCTAGTACAAATTGGGAGGTCACCAACCAACTTCTAGGAGAGACATAATTGACTGCATTGATCTCGGTAGCTACACCAAGAATGGAATTTAAAGAACCTTTAGGAGGCTTTTCTACTAAGTTAGAGACACTTGTTAGAGGATGCCACTTCGAAAATGGAATTTAAAAAACCTTTAGGAGGCTTTTCTACTGAGTTAGAGACAATTGTTAGAGGATGCCACTTCTAAAATGGAATCCCACATTACCTATGAGGATCCTGATGATGTAAGTAGAATTACATTTGGACCTAAGTAGAATTACATTTGGACCTAACAAAGACATTTAGGATTGTCAATTGAAAACACAAGTTTTTGTTTGGGTTCACATATAAGCAGCAAACCTCATACCAAAGGTTATCTTTTAACCTCCAAAGCACTAAATTGTTGGGGGCAAGACCAATGTGACACCATGCTAGGTTGTCGCAACTGACTGCAGATGGGACACTACATAAGCTGAAAAATTAAATCTAAGAAAATGCAGGCAAATGACTCGATGAAGTGGGTGTCCCAAAGAAGCAAGCTTGAAAGTCACTTATAACCTACTTATTATGGTTGAGCTTTCTTCTGCTGTTTTCCATAACCAATGAGCACAAAATGACTAAAGCTAAGCTAGGTAAGATAAGATGAATAACAGTTCTAAATAATTTGTTTACAGGTCCCCCGTTCATCTACTGAAATTTACAGTCTAAAGATATCACCGACTCCTAATTTAACTTAATGTGGTAATATAGTACATAGGATGAATCACTTATGCAAACCACCAAGAACAAAGTTTCAAGTGACATGAACCACATACACAAACCACAAAGAACGAGTTTCAAATTATTAAACTTGGTGCAGGAAAGTAAAATTTAACAAATTTCCTGATTTTATATAAATAAATATATATATATATATATATATTTGATCACCAATGCAAGAGTCAATGGCATAACTTATAAAACCATAGAAACATTGTGCTAATGTGAAAAAAAACAACAACATCCAATAAAGGAGGAATATCTAAATTATGGTATACAAGCTGTTTATTGATAGATGACTCAACATAGATTTTAATAAAAGCCAACTATATGTTTCCATCCATGCCCAAGTTGATTGACAGAACATAAAACAGAGGGTGACTTAGGTCATAAGGAAATAAAATGTCTTCATATAAAGAGGAGCACAAACAAGAACGTCATCAGCCTTTACAAGGGCCTGAACTATATACAATAATTCACTCGAAGAACCAATAGAATAGAGGTTTTGACAGTTATCTTTATATTAATGATATTAAAATGGTATAACCTTCCATAATGCATATTGGAAGCACCTCAAAAGAAGTTATATAGTCAACGTAGAATTTTTGTTTTCACTACAATTGAGTTATAGGTAAGTAACATAACCATAGTGCTCACTTGGATTTGAGATGGTCCTCATGAGTACAAAGAATGATCTAGTAGCTCCAAAAAGGAAAGGAAATAGAAATACTTGCATAGCAAAACCTAGAAGTCAGATGAAAATTATGACCATAATCGAATGTGTAGTGTAAGATTTCCTACCAATCCATCCTAGAACATTGCTCGGACGATCACAAGACTATTTGCTAGGAATAATTCAGTTGCTTTCAAATCCTCAAACAGATTCCAGACTACAACTGACCATATGCCCCATACAAATTTGCTCGGACGATCACAAGACTATTTGCTAGGAATATTCAGTTGCTTTGCTTTCAAATCCTCAAACAGATTCCAAACTACAAATTATAAATCTGATAAGGAACCAAAAGAACTAAAGCAGATATCAGTACCATATGCCCCCAAATATACTTCCAAATTCTAGACTACAATTGACCAGATAACAGATTCCAGCAACAAACATGAAACCATATCTCATGCATTGACCACCATACGTGATCGGGCATATTAGTTTTTAGAATTTAAGACTGACAGGCAAAAGCAAAAATGAACTACAAGTATCTTGACAGAATTTTAACAAAGGAAAACATGAGAATAAACCCATCCCAACTTCCAACTCACAAACGCCGTAGAAGTTTAGTCTCTGAACCCCTCAAACCCCCAGCCAGGATCGTAAACCCTAATCCGAGAGCCAAATTCCAAATTCGCAGAAAAAGAAGAAGAAGAGGGTACGAACCTGTAAGCCGATGGCGAGGATTCACAAGGACCTCAAGGAGAAATGGATCCACCTGGCTGAAGAGTTCCTCCCTCTCCTTCTGCTCAGGCGACGCCGCCGAGTAGACCACCGGAGCTCCAACTGAGCAACTCGCTGCCGGAGACTCCATGAGGAGGGAAGGAGAGAAAGAGGGGCGAGAAAGAAGGGGAGAGGCGGGGAGGCCGAATTCGCTTTCGCTCGGCTCTTCTTTCCCCTCGCCTCGCTTTTGTGCTTGCAGCGAGAAACAAGGATTTGAATGGCGACGACTCACCCAATGTTTAATTGCTTTCTTTTATCTAACAAAAATAACTACAAAAACGACGATACGAAATCCGAAACGAGGATGGTATTATTATTATTATTATTATTATTATTATTATTATTATTATTATTATTATTATTATTATTATTATTATTATTATTATTATTATTATTATTATTATTATTGTTATTGTTATTATTATTATTATTATTATTATTGTTATTATTATTATTATTATTATTATTATTAGTAGTTATTAGCACTTTACTCATTTCTCATACGTAATTTAACAGACGGTTCCTAGATTTCCCGTCGTTAGCCTGAGTTACTTTGCCACCGAAAGGAACACTTGGAATATAGACTAATTACTTTTACCATATTTTCTGAATGTGCTATTTTGCCGCCAAAACATTCACCCATTTTTGTTTGCCGAAAAAATATTAGCTCAGTGCCCAATTTGATAATTTGTTTAACTTGTCGTATCAATATAAGAAACTAAATTTTCCGTTAAGAGGGTTTCTTATATTGCACAAAAAAATGACAATTAATTTCTGAAAAAGTTTTTTTGAATTCTTAAAATATGCCCTCATCTTTATAAATTTACTATAAAACAATGATTAGCAGACATGTATTGGATCACTTGAGAGACATAAACGTATTTGATTTGGATGGCATTAATGGATTCGGGAAATTAGTCAGATGGAGGAATGAAATAGGGATATCATTCGTATTCGTTCCAATTGATTTGGATGGCATGTATTCATGGTTTCTCAACCATGAACGGAACTTCAATAGGTACGATTCACAAATCATATTTTTTGCCCTTAAGATCTTTAAAAAAAAAATTTGTTTTATGAAAATCACTATGGCATTTGGTTCATTTGATAGTTTGAATGAAATCTTTTGATTATTCTTTTTTTATATCAATCTATACTATTTATAAAAAATTATAATATTTTTATTTTAGTTATTGATAATATTATAAGTTAATTTATAATTCAACTACTTGCGAGAAGTCCTAATTAAATTTAAACTCCTTAATGGATTAGGACTTACATTTAATTAGGTATATAAGTAGAGATCTAGTATTTACTCTTATAAATAGGTGCTCCTAATTATTTCTCTCTAAGGGTTCTAGATAGATTTGAGAGAAGAACGAGTTGTGCTTAAATTGAGATAACTCAAAACTGTTGTCGTTACATCTTGTATTAGTTTTTTGATATATTTTTTATTTGTTAAGCTTTTGGTTTTTATTTTTGATTTCAAGTTTTTCTCCTCTCTCCCTAACAATCTAAAACATTAGATGGATATAAATGTTTCTATAACAGACTCTGATAACCATGAAAACAAAATGGAGAGTTAACCGGCATCACAGTTAAATGGAATCACCGACCATTATTCGACCATAAAGGTGCATATCAAATCTTCAAACGTTCTAATAATATTATGATAGGTTCTACTTAAATAATAATGTACGATAGAATCTTAAATTTTGATAATAAAATTAATTGATGAATTTATAATCTAACCATGTGTTGAGAAAAGTTATGCAAGACAAACTACGATTGTAAAAAGTCAAAAATAATTAAGAATTTTACGTTGGGCCAGAGTCAAAGATCGGACATCAGGCCAAAAGAATCAGGGATATGTCGAAGCTTTAGACGATGTGGCGAGAGTTTGTCGAGAGTTCGTCGGAAGGTTATTGGGGGTTCGCCGGAAGGTTATCAGGAGCTCGACGGAAGATTGCCAGGAATTTATTGGGAGTTTGTCGAAAGTTCTAATGAACAAATTGACGTGTCGAACAATGAAGATTGATTGCTTGTAATTATTTTAATCTTAATTATCGTAGTTAGGGTCTTAATTTGAGTTAGTTTTAAAAAAATCATACTAACTTGATTAGGGGTCAATTGGGTCCAATTAAGAGCTAATTAGAGAGCTCATTTCGATGACCTATAGGAGGTATAGCCAGGTTAAGAGATGGTGCAGCTCAAGTATGAATAATATTGAAAGTACTTTTTTTCTGAAATTCTAGGTGGTGGTACCGTCAATTGCCGGCAATGGTACTACCAGTCAGCGATAGTACCACCAATTATGGGCGGTGGTACCACTCGTGCCTAGAAACCCGGGCTCTGTTCGATGATGGTACTATTCGGTAGTACCGTCCGTACCCTTGAAATTTAAGGGTATTTGATTTTTTTTTTGCTTTAATTTCTAAAACCAATTGAGGCCTATAAATACCACCAGTATTCTTATTTGGGATAGTAAGAAAGTGAATGGAAACTTATGAAAATTCTATCGAATTTATTTGAGAGTTTTCCTCCTCTTTTCTAAGAGTGAATTCTATTTAAGGGAGGGTTGAAAAATTATAAATGTTGTCTCCTAAACTTGTGAAAAGGAGAAAAGTATATAAGGGGTAGTTGATCATCGCCTATTGAAGAAAGATTATTAGTAGACACTGGTGGCCTCGACGAAGGAGGACTCGAGAGTGGACGTAGGTCAAATAGATTGAACCACTATAAAAATCCTGTGAGCATCTCTATTATACTTTTCTTTACTATTTATTGCTCTCGAATTTAATTACTCTTAACTTGTTCCAAGTCAAAGCACTTTCAATTTCGGTTTTCTTCGAACGAAAATTTATTTTTAAAACCAAAATTTTCACTTAGCACTAATTCACTAAGTGAGTTTAATAGTTGTTTCTTGCATTAATGAGGGACACTCTCCAATTTTGTAGGGTACAAAGAAACTAGGAGACCACTTTCGTGAGGCTCGAGTCTTCATAAATTCCTACTGGTATGGACAAAGATGAAGGAAGGCTCGATCTTTAATAGTAAACTTCCTTCTACTCTGGTGTTTGTCGGGCGGCTGTTCTTTCTTGCATGGGCTGGCGTGTGGTTGTTCTTTAATCGTAGCCAGGCTTTCCTCTATGATGGTGGTTGCCCTCTAGTTGAGTCCATGGTAAGGTGAGCCCGATTTGAGTTTGGAGGGAATAGAAGCTGTAATTTTTCAGGATTTAATTTTATCACCTCTTTGTGTTGTTGTCCTGTATCATACCAAGCCACAAATTCAATAAAGGTTAACATTCCCTTGTCATTGATTGATAGCTTCAGGGATTTAGAGTAAGGCCTTTGCTAAGGTATGTAGGTTAGGGGTCAGCGATCTTGCATGTGGATAACACAATTTCTAGCTCTCGATGCGTCGATCTTGCATGTGGATAACACAATTTCTAGCTCTCGATGCGTCAATAATTAACACTTTGTCAGAGTTGGGTAAAGCTAGCACTGACGAAGAGTAGGGGTTGCAACTTAGCCGAATGACCCCTTGTTTCAAGCATCTCTTCTTCAATCCTCTCTATTTCAGCTTTCTAGAGGTAAGGATAACAATATGGTTGAGTGTTTGCTGCTGGATTTCCCGGGAGAATCAAAATTCGATGGTCATGCCGACGGGTAGGAAGTAAGCTGCACGGTTTGATAAAAATGTCTAAAAATTCAGCAAGCGATTGGAGAAGGTTTGGGTCTTCAATTTTTGTTGGCTCCTCCATAGAGTGCTGCTAAAGTTGCATCAGGAAACCACTATTCACTTTGTTCAAAACTTTCTCTATTTGTTGCGTGCAAATCGTCGTTACATCGCTCCTGTATTTCCCGCATAGGATCTCCTGTTTCTCATGGCTGAAAAATTTCATGATAAATTTAAAAAAATTCCAGGGAACATCACCTAGCGTAGTCAGCTATTTGATATCGAGCACGACCTCATAATCATTAAGAGGAAGGAGAAAGAAATCAGCAAGTATCTCTTGGTCCTACCATAATAATTCCACCCGTGGGCATCTTTGGTTGTATTTCAAAATTTGGCCGTTGGCAACATCAACATCAAATCTGCTTCAATCTTCATTTTGTAGCATCAAGTGGGCAACAACCTTACTATTCATAAAGTTGTTGGTGCTCCTACTCTTGATGAGGACGGTGATGAGCTTCTTCAACTTTTATTACTTGCGGGTTTGCATGGCCGGCTAAAGCATGAGTCGTGCAATCGGTCGGCTATGGGTTCTCCTCCTCAGGTTCCTAGACCTCTTCTTCAAATTTTTTAATAGATTTTATCATGGAAAGCTCTCCCTTTTTGTAGTGATGGTTGTGGCTCCAAAGTTCGTTGTAATTCCAACAAAGGCCCGTCGTCGATCTATCGCGTAGCTCTTCTTTCGTCAATTTTTTTGGCAGCAAAGAATGGCTGGGAGCAGAGGGAGGTTTATATACTACTGGTCTAGGAGTGGTTCTCATCCTTTGAGCATCTTGGTTTAGCTATTCCTCTTGGATTCAAGCGAAAGAGATTGGCCTTCACGGTGCGGGGCTGCCGCACTTTAACCTCTCCTTTAATGTTTGACTTGAGTCCTTCGATGAACGTCCCTACTAATTATCTGTCAGACCAATCATAAGCAAAGTAAGATAATTTCTCAAACATGGTTTGGTATTCTTGGATCATAGAGGTTTGTCGAATCTTGGCAAGTTGTCTATTGATATTCTCGTACTTGGTCAGCCCAAAGCGGTTTAACAGCGCGTTCTTGAATTGTATCCACGTTAGAGTCCCATGGGTATATTCAAGCTAATTGTACCACTGAATTGCATCTCCTTCGAGGTGGATGACAGTGATATCCACCATGGAATCCTCCGGTGTTTGATAGTAGTGGAAGTAACGTTTGGCGCGTAAAATCCATCCCATCGGGTCTCCTTCTTCCTATCGAGGGAAGTCCACCCTTATGCATGACTGCATTATATTAGTTGCTCATTCTTCCTTTTTGGGAGGCCTCTATGAACTTTCACCTTGCTGGAATTTTGTTGAACTCAGAGATTGGTCTAATCTGAATTCGGCAAATAAGGTGCGCAATCTATCCTCTATACGTGATTCAAACACCTCCAACTTAGCATCGATTAAACCTTGAGATGCCATTGCGTGTGCCTCCAGATCTGAGATATCAAGCTCCTTCTCTTGCTATTGGGTCAGTGGTATGAACTGGTTGGGTGGATTGATGGCCGAAAGAGATCGTGGATCAAGGGTAGATGACTGCGGTTTGGAGGCTGAAAGTTATTATTTTTTGTTGTTGTTGGGGCTATGATTTAGGGCTAATGTAGGGGTTGTAAGGGGGGTTTGGTGATAGAGGTTTAGGGTTAGAGGGGTGGCTTAGGGTTGCTATTGATGGTAGCAACCGGTTTGGTAGGATTGGTGGCTGCGGAGGGTAAGGATCAGTAGAAGGTTCGGTGGCTGCGGAAGAACGCTGTTTGGGCTATGGTTTTGGCTGTAGTTTGGGTTGGCTGTGGATTCTAGAAATAGGTTATGATGGCTGCGTCATAAGGCTAGAGGGATGGCTTAGGGTTACTGTTGAAGGCAACAACCGGTTTGGTAGGGATTGGTGGCCAAATTGGCGATGGATCAAGGTTACGGTTTAGGGAGCTATTTGGTCTATAGTTTCTTTTTGGGGCTGTTAGGGTTGGTTGTGGATTATGGAAATAGGCTATGATGACTGCATCTTAAGGCTAGAGGGGTACCCTAAAGGTGACGTGGGTGGCAGCAACAATTTCTATAAGGATCAGATATGGGTACAGCAAAAAACACTCAAAGGTAGTGTTGCAGATTTCTGCGTCGATAGGCTGCGTGCGATAGGTCACTATTTTGGGTGCTTTTTGGGTTCTAGAAATAGGTTATGATGGCAATGTCTTAAGGCTTGAGGGATGCCCTAAAGACGATGTGGTTGGTGGCAG
Source organism: Ensete ventricosum (assembly GCA_029747655.1). Lineage (NCBI taxonomy): Eukaryota > Viridiplantae > Streptophyta > Magnoliopsida > Zingiberales > Musaceae > Ensete > Ensete ventricosum. Next base: position 26,977,734 of record JAQQAF010000004.1, on the reverse strand, counting down.
CAAGATTGATAGGGTTTTGGGGGTTGTGAGAATAAGAATGACAAAAGGTACAACAACAGAATTTTCTGTTGAAAAATTTTAGTAGGAAAGATGTAATTTTTTCCAGGAGTTCATGATAAGGATTCAAGTAAAACTCAACTGGTAAGGGAAAAGTAATATCAATAAAAAATTCATGGAAAAATATGACAGCAAAGAATTCGACAAGATTAAGGAAAACGAGAAGGTGCTACGACAAAATTTTACATCTAAAATTTCAGCAGTAAAGACGTAAAATGTCTAGCAGTTTGTGATAAGGATTTGAGTAAAACTCAATGGGAATCTGCTGGTAAGGGAGAGTTAATACCGTAAAAAATTTTATGGAAGAAAACGGTAGCAAAAATTAGCAAGATCAAAAATCATGGGAAGGTAGTATGACATATTTTTACGTCTAAAGTGCAGTAGCTTGGACATAAAAGATCAACAGTTTATATTGAGAATTTTTTAACAAAACTAAAAGAAAATCTACTGTTAAGGAGTGCTAAAGCCATCACAAAAATTTCATAGAGATTTGGATAGAAAAAACATAGCAGCAAGATCAGATAAGTAGTGCTATATGACTGAAATTCTGCAGTGCAGCTTTCGTCATAGAGATGAAAACTTTGCAACGAAAAGTTTGTGCAGCAAGATAGAAACAATTTTTTTGAATTTTTGAAATAAGGATAACTAAATTGCAGTAGTAGTAAGGTAGGAAACCAAAACCTATTGCAATTCATAGGGAGATCAAAGGATGATCCGCGATGGTGGAGATGACAGCGGAATTTGGCGACGACCTTTAAGCAATTGTGGGAATTGCTTTGGGCGACTGTGGAAGGTTGATGGATGGCTGTGGAAGGGCAACGAGATGCCAAGAATGCTGCTCTGATACCAAGTGATAGAACCCTTACAGATTCTAAGCTTGGGGTGATCTCTATAAGAGATCGGCCTCCTTGGAACTGTATAGGGGTTCCTCCCTCCTTAGTTTTCTGCACATAGGCTGAAAAATAATTAATCCATTGATGATGAAAAGTGACTGATTACAAGGATATTTATAGGCTTCTAAATCCTAACTTCTAATTGGATTCCTACTCAAGACTCCTACTCCTAACAACTCTAACTCCAACTCTAAGAAGTAACTCCTACTTCTAACAACTCCAACTCCAACTCCAACTCCAACTCTAAGAAGCCTCATACTTCCAACAACTCCAACTCCAACTCTAAGAAGTAACTCCTACTTCCAACAACTTTAATCCATTCTCTAAGAAGCAACCCGTAGCTAGCCTCTCCTAAGAGGAGGGGCTATGATGTTAGGATCAATTGACACTAGGAGGGGGGGGGGGGGGGGGGGGGGGGGGGGGGGTGAGTGGGAGAGGTGAATTAGTACAAGTGTAAATTTTTTATTTTAAATAAAAACGTTTTGGTTTAAGCATGATAGGAAGATCCAAAGCTTTTCGTTCTTAGTGAAACAAGTGTATGATAAGAAGATTGCTAAGTTACTCGCTTACTAATTACTTAAGAAAGAGCAAGGAAATCCAAAAGATAAGAAATGTCGTAAGTGAAATGTTTGCTTTCAAAGAGTAAACAAGATCAGAAGCATTAATAAGGAAAGCAAAAGATGAACTCACAATTTTTATAGTAGTTCGGCACCAACGGCCTACGTCCGCTCCCGAGTCCTTCTTAAGGCACACCGGCGTCCACTATCGATCTTCTTTGGGTGAAGACCAAACCCTTACACTTTGCTTACAAGAGAGACAAGATTACACTCTTTGATCACTCCCTTATCTCTTTTCTTTTTCTTACAATTCTTACACAATATTTTCTTAGAATATAATCCCAAAATTATTGTTTAGAATGTAAGAAAACTTGGGGTATTTATAGGCCCCATATTAGTTTCAAAATCGGAGCCAAAATCTAACATACCTGGAAAAATTGGGTACAAGCAGTTTACCCGCCGACCTGGGCAGCTCAACCGCCCGAACACTAGGGTACGGGCGGTTTACCCGTCGGCCCTAGGCAGGTCAATCGCCGAAAGTACCCAGATTCCTAGGTACGGGCGATTCAACCACGTAGCCTAGGTGGGTCAGCCGCCGTCAACCACCCGAAAGCCTGGGCGACGGTAGTACACCCGTCGCTCACCAGCGGTTTACCCGTCGAAATTTCTGAAAAGTGGTTCCCTCCACATTTCAAATTTCGGCTTGAACGTGATGTTGACCAACTCTCCGGTCAATCAATTAAGCTCAACCTGAGCTCAATCAAACCCCAAAGTGGACTCGGTTGCCTTATTGAGTTGATTTATATTTCATCTAAATCCAACTCAATTAGGACTCACTTCTAACTACGACTCAACGATTATAACGGTTAAAGACCACAAGCTTAAACTAAGACCCAACTTCCGCTAATCTGGTACCCTCCGGCATTCTTACGGCAAGTCATCCGGTCTTCTTTCGGTGATCTCCTAGCGTGCTCCCAGCGAGCTTTCCAATCCCTTCGGCGAATCTCTTAGAGAACTCCGACGTGATCCCACTACATCGTCTGAACCCCTGCCCGATGCTCAAGCTAATCTTGGCCCATCATCTGGTTGTAACTCTATTGCTCCTGTCATAGTTAGTCCTGCACGATGCTAATTATGACTTAATTAAATACAATCATAATTTGTAAACATCTATTATAAGACCATCCTAACTCTCGACAAGCTTTTCGGCTACCCCCGATAATCTTCCGGCGAGTCTCGGTCTTCTTCTGGCGAACTCCCTTGTGCCATCCTAGCAAACTCCCGATACCCTCGGTGAGCTCCTGACGTACTCCTGGTGAGTTCCCAACCGCATCGACCTGATGCATGGACTTGACCTTGGCCAATCCTGATTGTAATAATCATTCTGTCATAATTAATCCTGCATCAATCAATTTCTAACAATCCATGTTTGATCAATAACCCATCAATTGATTTCATCATCAAAATTCGAGGTTCAACAATCTTCCCCTTTTTGATGATGACATTCAATTGATGATAGAAGTTAATCTTAACTCCCCTAAATCCATGCCACTTAAATTTAAGAGAAGCACATACTCTTAAATTCAAGCAATTAACATTCTATGCAAATTTCAACATAAATTTACATCAAGTCATCAACTCATGAGTAAAAAAGAATTAAGCGTCTATATCCAAGATGTCCAATTCATATCCTTATCCAAGATATCTATGTATTTCAACAAGATCATGTGTCATCAATGTATTCATCATGTGTCATCATTATATATTTCTCCCCCTTTGTCATCAACAAAAAGGTAAAAAATAGCTAATAACTTCAAGCACAGGATGACATTACTCCCCCTTAGTATATACATTATAAAATTTTCTTCCCCCTTAATAAGGAGAGATAAGGGAGGCGTTGTTGAATCATTTGATCATAGAGAAAATCTCTTAATAAATTTTAAAAGCATTACTAAGATAAGCTCAGAAGTTCAAGAGATTTAAATATTACTTATGTATTTTAAATGTAGCAAAAGTTATCTCTTGATATTAAAAATTGTCTCCTTTAAATTTTAAATGTGGCACATCTTCATGTTTTTTTTTTAAAACAATAAGATAAAATCATAGAGAAAGTTTTCAAAAAAAAATGTTATAACAAAAAGGCTTTATTTCATGAAATCTATATTAGCAATTTATATATTTTCATGATTTAGCATTTCTAGGTCTTAACCTCAATATTGTATATATAAAATTTCGAATATGAGCTCAACAAATTTTTCTCATATAAATTTCAAGAAAATATAGCAAATAAATTGAACAATAATAAATTATTATCTTTATGTAGATTTTCAAAATCATCATTACATGCATGATCATCATGCATGATTTCACATCATTATACCTTCTCCCTCTTTGTCATCCACAAAAGGAGAAGTGCAATTAGCAAGTTTTTGATATATGAAAGCTTAGCAATTAAATTTTTTTTTATTACTTTAGAACATGCAAGCTTGTGAATTCATTCTTCTCTTTTGAGAAGTGCAAGCTAGCAAATATTTGCTCCCTTTGCATTGTTCAAGCTAGCAATTTTATAAGCTAACAAGTTTTGACCCCACTTTGTCATTGTAAAAAAAAGGAATGGTTAGAATAGTGCAAAACTTTTCTCATTACATCATTTTTCAAGAAATATACCAATCAGCACATAAAATATATCAAGAAAAATTAACATGGTGATGAGATATTCAATTTATGAAAACAAATTATGAATATCAAGAGACAAGTTATAGGAGAAACAAATAAAACCTCTTAATTTATCCATAAGAAATCTTAAGTTGTCAAGTTCATGATTTGTATAAAAATCTCCTTTTAAATAATATGAAAACACATAACAAACGATTTTGATTCATAAAAGATTTCAAGTTATAATTCTAAGAAATCAAAACCACGATATAGATAAATCACTCATTTAATTTCATAATCATCAAAATCACTTTCAAGAGATTCAAAATGTAATTAATAGACTTATTAGTCATTTGAAATGCTAGTCATTTCCTTTCTCCACATGTGTGAACAAAAGGGTAGAGTCAAGGTAGAGAAATGAAAAATATCATATCACAAAAATACTCAATTTTAAAGATGTAAATTTTATAGATGTGAATTTCAAAATTAAGCTCAAAACTTCAAGATATTCATAGAGATTCAAAAGTTTAAAAGCTACTCATACATTTAAAATCATCTCATGTAATTTCAAGTATAGAAAAAAAATCATCTATTGTAAATTTTGATAAAAAACATCAAGAATTTCATAAAAAGACATGATAGTAGATCAAGCTCAAATTATAAATAAAGTATTTTGCATGCATTTAGAAAATTCTAAATTTTCTTCAAAGCAATTATTTCTCATTCAAGGTTATCATATCCAATTTACTTCTAATCATATTAATAATTTTATCTCTCCCTTTTTGTTATTGTCAAGAAAGAAATATGATGACATAATTTCTTCTTAGCATCCATATTCAAGTTACACCAAAAAGTACAAGGAGATCATGTCATTAAAGATAAAATCAAAATTTTTTAATATCAAAAGACATGATTTCGTTTAATAAGTTTCTTTCCCCTTTTTTTATGAATAATAAAATGAGTCTTAGGGGATAATCTCAATTCATCCAAGATAAATTTTTTTAATAAAGAAGAATGATCTTGATAATAATTTTAATTAATATTGTTAAGATCATAAATCATATTTTTATTTAAAAGAGAAAATTATAGAGATCAATAACGTGATTCCTATAACATATAAGTCAAGACAAGAAATTAAGGAAATATTCATGATAATACAAATCTCTTTCAATTTTTAACTTATCACAAATTTAAGAAATACTAATTTTGCCGATAAGGATCATATTAATAGAAGAAATGAAATGGGCTTTGTGGGCAATACCCAACAAAAGCCAACTATTTTTGTTAAATACCAACAAAAGCCAACTATTTTTGTTAAATAATCAACCTTAAATGTGCCACCAAGAATTAAGTGTAATTTTTATGGTAGATTACGACATATGGGTTACAAATGTCCATTCAAAAACTATACCCCTCACAAGTTAGTTTTGGTTCCTAAAGAAACCATAAACAATTTTATGCCATTAGAGAAAATGGGATAAACATGTCATGAAGGACCCAATGTTAAATGGGTACCTAAATCAAAACCTTCCATAATATAAAATTATTTCCTAACAAGACTAGGAGCAATAAAAATATTTTAAACGTAGATGCTCAAGTCATATTACTTGAGATCTAACACTCCTTCAAGCTTACTAGCCTAAGTAATAATAAGAAAATTATTAGAATTAAAATAACTGATAATGAATCTTTTAATGATTCATCATTATACAATTAATATTGATGATGCATAGCTAGAATATACAAGTATGAAAATGAATTAGAACCAAAGAACCTTAGTTATTAAAGAACATATTTTGAGCGAATGCTAAAATCATTGACTTGTTTAAATATAAAGACTATTGTTAAATAGTTTAAATATTGACAAAGTCTATGGAATGATTGATTTAAATGATTATGATTGAATGATTACGTTGAATGATATAATTTTAGCATAGAACAATATAGAAAAGGGAGAGAAAAATCATGCTTCATTTGAAAATTAAAAATATATTTAATAAGAATAAAATGAGCATGGTAACTCACTACACTAAGTCTAAAAATCATTGGAATTGAAATAAATCAAAATTTTTATTTGAAAATATTTTATTACAACGATGTTGATGAAATTGTGTTTTTGACTTTAAATGATATTACATTCTTGAAATAAATTTCAAAAGAATGATAATATTCTTGAAATAATTTTTATTCTATTAATCCTTCAACAAGAGATAAAATAATACTATTATTGTTGAATCTCTTAAACTACAAAAATGGATTAGGGAATTTTAGCTATTGAAAAATATTCTATGATGCTTTCATTGAATTTTTTGAAAAGCGAATTTTGATGATGATTTTGGATATGTTTTCAAATGATTTTATTTTAGAAAGAGATTAGTGAATCAATTATATTATTTTTATGACTCTCTTGAACTATGAAAGTGATTTAACGATTTTATGATTTGAACTTGAATAAATTATTATCATGATTTTGGCAAGTTTAGAAAATAAAACTTAAAAATCTTCTATTTTATCATCTAAGAAGAGATTTATTAAATTAAATCATATCTTTAATATTCATGAATGTCTTTTTATATCAATATTTATCTTGACATGATTTATTTTAAAACTCATGAATGGCATAACTTATGAATGACCCAACAAAAATAGTTAGATTTATTACCAATTTTAAATTTTTTTAACATCATCTTAAGAATGATATTTTCTTCTTTAATGTTGTCAAGCATTTCACATTTAGAACTAGGATTGTGTGATGCTAATAACTCATGCATTTTATCAACTTTACCAACTAACAAATCATGTTCATGTTTAAGCAACTTAAAAGATTTACTAAGTTATTTAAATTCATCAAACAAATCATGAAGCACATTTAATAATTCTGAAAAGGAATTGCTTAATGAATTACGAACCTCATTATCGATGGCCATAAGAGCAAGGTTCTCCACTTCTTGTTTATGCATTTGATCTTTGGAGCTCCTCGGCTTCTTGCGTTCATAGCAAGAGGTTTTGTCCATCTTTAAATTATTTTTATGGTTTATGTTGATTAATTTTTTCGGTTCATTTGTCAAATGTTCAAGGTCCTCATCACTCGAGGAGTCATGTGTTCTTCTCGGTTCACATTCCTTCCAGTTCTTAGGAAGGTGTTCTTCTTGTTCATTTTTGGAAGTATTTTGATTTAATGATTTATTTATATTAAGTGTGCTTTCATATGTTATTTCTAATGCATGCCATATGCCGAATCAAAATAAGAAACCTGATCAAATTCATTTTTATCAAGAGCATAAAGCAAGACATTCATAGCCTTTGCGTTTAAAGAAAAGTCTTCTTCTCCAAATGATTATAATCGGTCATTGGAAGAGAAGACCTTTCAAATCTATTTTCAATGATAGTTCATAAATCAAGGTCTAAAGAAAGCAAGAAAATTCTCATCTGAGTTTTTCAATAAGTGTAGTCCGTCCCATTGAATATGTGAGGACGAACGATAGAAAATCCCTCTTGAAAGCTAATAAGAGCCATTTCTCTTAGGTGTTAAACAAAATGAGAAAAACCAAGGTTCTGATACCAATTGTTAGGATCAATTAGCACTAAGAGGGGGTGAATTAGTGCAAGTGTAAATTTTTCATTTTAAACAAAAATATTTCGGTTTAAGCATGATATGAAGATCCAAAGCTTTTCGTTCTTAGTGAAACAAGTGAATGATAATAAGATTACTAAGTTACTTGCTTACTAATTACTTAAGAAAGAGCAAGGAAATCCAAAAGATAAGAAACATCGTAAGTGAAATGTTTGCTTTCAAAGAGTAAACAAGATCAGAAGCGTTAATAAGGAAAGCAAAAGATGAACTCACAATTTTTATAGTGGTTCGGCACTAACGACCTACGTCCACTCTTGAGTCATCCTTCTTGAGGCACACCAGCGTCCACTATCGATCTTCTTTAGGTGAAGACCAAACTCTTACACTTTGCTTACAAGGGAGATAAGATTACACTCTTTGATCACTCACATACCCATTTTCTTTTTCTTACAATTCTCACACAATATTTTCTCAGAATATAATCCTAAAATTATTATTTAAAATGTAAGAAAACTTGGGGTATTTATAGACCCCTCAAAACTAGAGCCAAAATCTAACATACCCAGAAAAATTGGGAATGGGCGATTTACCTACTGACCTGGGCGACTCAACCGCCCGAACACCAGGGTACGGGCGGTTTACCCACCGACCTTGGGTGGGTCAATCGTCGAAAGTAACCAGAATTTTGGGTACGGGTGGTTCAACCGCCCAGCCTGGGTGGGTCAGTCGTCGTTAGCAGCCCGAAAGCCAGGGCGACGGGCGGTACACCTACCGCTCACTAGCAGTTTACCCGTCAAAATTTTCGCAAAAGTGGTTCCCTCCTCTTTTCAAATTCTGACTTGAACCTGATGTTGACTAACCCTCTGGTTAACCAATTGAGCTCAACCTAAGCTCATCAACCCAATAGTGAACCTGATTGCCTTATTGAGTTGATTTGGATTTCATCCAAATCCAACTCAATTAGGACTCACTTCTAACTACGACTCAACGATTACAATGCTTAAAGACTGCAAGCTTAAACTAAGACCCAATTTCCGCCAATCCGGTAACCTCTGATATTCTTATGGTAAGTCATCTAGTCTTCTGCCGGTGATCTCCCAGCATGCTCTTAGTGAGCTTCTCGATCCCTTCAATGAATCCCCTGGCAAATTTCGATGAGATCCCACTACATCGTACGAACCCCGGCCCGATGCTCAAGCTTGATCTTGGCCCATAATTTGGTTGTAAGTCCATTGCTCCTGTCATAGTTAGTCCTGCATTATGCTAATTATGACTTAATTAAATACAATCATAATTACCAAACATCCATTACAAGACCATTATAACTAGTCCTGCATGATGCTAATTATGACTTAATTAAATATAATCATAATTACCAAACATCCATTACAAGACCATCATAACTCCCGACAAGTTTTTTGGCTACTCCCGATAATCTTCCGGCGAGTCTCGATCTTCTTTTGGCGAACTCCCTTGCACCATCTTGGTAAACTCCTAATACCCTCGGCCCGATGCATGGACTTGACTTTGGTCAATCCTGATTGTAATAATCATTCAGCACGTCGATGCATGGACTCCCGGCAAGCTTTTCAGGCCCAATGCCTGAGCACGAAGTCCAATATTCAGTATGTCGACCAATCCTCCGACTCGATGTCTAATTTTTGACATGATACTTATTCTGCCCAACGTATGATTCTCCTACTTCGATAATTTGCTCTTCGATGTTTTGAGTCTATGATCGAAGTTTTTCCTACATCACGTATCTTAAGAATATATTAGCCCAATAAATTCATCAATTGATTTCATCCTTAAAATCTGGAATTCAACATAAGCAGTATTATCGGTTCTAAAAAGGGAGTTTCAAGTGCAAGTCTTATAAGGGATTGATCTACTACTAAAGTTAGTGGTTCTGTATCTGTAATTGGAGCTTGTGTTAGGATTGTAATGGCATTAGGAGGGGGGCTGAATTAGTGCTATCGTAAAAAGATTTGATTTGAAAAGTTTAATCAATAAATTCGTATCAAAAATATGTTTAACCAAAAGTACAAGGATAATGAGTGAAATAAATCAGTAAGCAGTAATAAAGCAAAGTAAGAGAAGGATGCAAATCAATTTATAGTGATTCGGTCTTCCGACTTACATCCACTCCCAATTCCTCTTCCCTCAAGGCCACCGACCTTTACTATCTAATTTTTTTTTTCAATGAGTGAAGATCAACTACACTTGTTACAACCCTTCTCCTTTTAACAGGCTCAGGAGAGAACCTTTATACCTCTTCTCTTTTAACAGGTTTAGGAGAGAACCTTTACATCTCTCTTTTATAAGTGACCTTAATTCTCATACAACTTAGAAATACTTCTAAACTAAAGAAGGCCTACTCAAGGTCACCGAATTAGCCTTCCAATAGGCCCAATTCAACCCTTGTTCAGGCCCAATAGGCTATTAATCAAGATTGCATGATTTCGGTCCAATACCAACTCAATTTGACTCAAAACGATCATGATCAAGGCTTAATCCACTCTAGTTATAATTACGAAGACTTTAACACATTGTCCAGTATTGTAGCATATCATTTGTTCATATGACACTTTGTCCGAACCTCCCACACATCATCCTCTCCTTTGGTGTATCACCCAATTTATCGATATGTTGATTTCCCGCAACATCCAATCTTTTGGCACAATACTTCCAACCCGATATCGGAACTCATGGCACGAAGTCCATCCTTTAGCATATCAACCAATCCTTCGGCCCGACATCCAATCTTTGACATGATACGACTCCGGCCCAATGTTAGATTTTTTCTACTTCGATAATTGACCCTCCAATGGTTCGAGTCCATGATCGAAGTTTTCTCTATATTACTTATCTTAAAATTATAAAATCCATAAATTCATAAATTGATTTTATTATTAAAATTTGGGATTCCACAATCTCCACCTTTTTGATGATTACAACCAATTGATGATGGCATTTTAACTAAACTCCCCCTATCTATATGCCACTTTGAAATATATAATAAACTAAAATTTTAAAAAAGTTAATAACCTTTTAATGCTACTTTTTAAATTCAAGTTAAAATAATTTTAATCAAAAATCATAGTGACTTTCAATAGTAATTATTGTGAGAATCATATGCATAATTTCAGTTAAATTATCACATTATATCCAAAGTTAAAATATCAAAATAGTTACACATATCAAACAAATATCATAAGTTAATGTCATCAAATACAATATGTATAAGAGTACAATATAGTTGCTACATCATCAAAAGTTACTATTACTTCTCCCCTTTTATCATCAACAAAAAGAAAAAATGTATAAGCTATTACTTTTCTATCCCCCTTTGTCATCATAAAAAGAACAAAAAGGATATTATGGTATCATGGTGCTACTTCTCTCTTTTTACATCAAAATTCCAATTGTAAAACTATTTTGATATCATAACATGAAGGATATTAATATCGAAAATAAATTCAAGTTATGAGAAGTCAATTTATGATGATGGAGTATTAATAAAACTCCCCCTATCTATGTCATCTTAAAAATTTGATGAATTTGAATTCAAAACAAAAGTTTTTCAATAGTCTCTTGAATTTAGGTTGAGATAACTTCGATCTTGATATTATCATTTCAAGCTCAAATATTCAATCAATCTTCAAAATTTAAAAAAGGTCAAAAATTCTTGTTGACCCCCTGTACTATGTTTCAAAATCAAAGTCACCCCTCGTATAAGTGACCTCTCATACTATGCCTTAAAATCAAAGTCACCTTTCGTACTTTAAAACTGTCCACCCGTACTATGCCTCAAATCAAAGTCAACCCCCCGTACTTTAAAACTTGTATAAGTAACACCTCGTACGATGATTTCGCATCAAAGTGGCCCCCTCTGTAAGAAATACTTTTAATAAGATATTTTTAAGAAGAATACTTTTCTTTAAGAAGATTTTATTTAAAAATATTTATTATAATAACCTTGATGATTTCTTTCTTAAATAAAATTTGATTTTTTTATTTTTAATGACCATGGATAGATTCAAAGGTTATTCTTAAAAGAAATCACATAAAACAACTTAAAAGGGATGAAAATTCTTTTAAAAATTATCCTTATCCTTAACAAAAAAATTTTGTTAATAGTTTATGGTTATAAAGTTAATCTTGAGTGCTTTCAATGATGCATGACTTTTGCGTAGCTAGAGCATGCTAAAATTAGAATAAAGAAACTTTAGTTATTTTTAATACAAAATTATCTAAGTTAAAATTTATATAAAAAAATGATTTTGATGATAGGTTAAAAATTATTGGCGTGAATGATTAAAATATTGGATAGGTTATATGTTGACCTAAAGTAGGTTGTATAATTGAATGATATATTACTTTTGAATTTAAACTTAGAATAAATAACTCGAAAATGAGCATGACAACTCCTTACACTAAGTTTAAAAGAGTTAGACCCACTTAAATATTAGAATTAAAATAAATCAATTTTTTGTTTAAAGATATTTTATTATTTTAATGTGTTATATTAATGATCTTGTTGATTTATTTTGAAATGATACTTGGTTTTTAGTTTCAAATGACCATGCTTGGATTTGGAAGCCATTATTGAAACATATCACATAAAGTGAAACAACTAAAAAACAATTGTTCTATCTTATGTACCCTTATTTTTAATAAAGGGGGCTATTTTGATGCGAAATCGTAGTACGAGAGTCACTTATACGAGTTTTAAAGCACGGGGGAGTGACTTTGATTTTGAGGCATAGTACGAGTGGTCACTTATATGAGTTTTAAAGTATGTGTGTGACTTTGATTTTGAGGCATAGTACGAATGGTCAACAAGAATTTAAGACTTTAAAAATAACTAATGAAAGTTAGGCATGAATCACTACTAATGAAAAGTTAAAAGTCTCCTCGTTCAACACATAAGCTAGGCATATATCACTATTTCTTTTATTTTGTCATCAACACTAATACGAGTTACTTCTACTTTTCAAAGTAGAATACACAAGTCACGAATAAAAAAAGGTCATACAAAGTAAATCTCACGTTGTGAATACACAAGTCATTTGGATAAATTTTCACCTTAGTGATTA